>OY882866.1:72556764-73206764 GCA_963693515.1 Pipistrellus nathusii | reverse complement strand
GCCCGCCCCCCGCGGCTTCGCCCGCGTGGCCAGGACCGTCCTGTCGGCCTACGTGGTGCTGCGGCTGCCCTACCAGGTGGCCCAGCTGCTGTACCTGGCCTTCCTGTGGGACGTGTACCCCGGCCACCTGCTGTGGGAGGCGCTGGTCTACTCCGACTACCTGGTGCTGCTCAGCAGCTGCCTCAGCCCCTTCCTGTGCCTGCTGGCCAGCGCCGACCTGCGGGCGCTGCTGCGCGCCGTGCTGTCCTCCTTCGCCGCGGCGCTCTGCGAGGAGCGGCCGGGCAGCCTCACGCCCGCCGAGCCGCAGGCCCAGGCCGACTTCGGGGGGCAGACGCCGCCGGAGCCAACGCCCGAGGCCCTGCCGCCGGCGACGGCCCTGGCCCAGCCACAGGCCAACCCCACGGCCCAGCCACCGGCGAGCCCCACGGCCCAGCCACAGGCGAGCCCCACGGCCCAGCCACCGGCGAGCCCCACGGCCCAGCCACAGGCCAGCCCCACGGCCCAGCCACAGGCCAGCCCCACGGCCCAGCCACAGGCGAGCCCCACGGCCCAGCCACAGGCGAGCCCCACGGCCCAGCCAGGGTCAGACTCTGGGGCCCAGCCAGGGTCAGACTGTGGGGCCCAGCCTCAGCTGCACCCCACGGCCCAGCCAGGGTCAGATTCTGGGGCCCAGCCAGGGTCAGACTCTGGGGCCCAGCCAGGGTCAGACTGTGGGGCCCAGGCTCAGCTGAACCCCACGGCGCAGAAACAGGCGAACCATCAGGCCCAGCCCCAGTTGGACTCTGTGGCCCCGTCAGAGGGGAGCCCCGAGGCCCAGCCCCCGGGACCGGCCGCCAGCTCGGCCCCCGGACCCTGTGACGAAGCCTCCTTTGCCCGGGAGGCCCCAGAGAGCCCGGCCACGCCCGCGGCCTCCGAGGGAGAAGCCCCCGGCAGCGCCCCCCCAGAGGGTCCGGGCGCAGGGCCCACGTGAAGGGTCGGAAGCCCAGGCGTGCCCGGGCCGCCAGACGGAGCCGGCGGAGCCAGACGGCCAGAGCGGAGGGGGCCACGTGGACGGCGTCCTGGGAACCCGCCAGGCCCCTGGGGCTGCAGGAGGACGCGGGGGAAGTGAGAATGAAGCGGCCCGAAGTCCCAGACAGTCTGTTGTGAGCGTCGTGTCCCTGTCTGCGTCCCACCCAGCTCTTCCATGCTTGCTCCCCTCCCCCCCCCCACACACACACACGGGGACCCAACAGCCCTCGCTCCGTCACCGCTGAGGGTGCCCTGCCCGGCTCTACCTCCGGCACCCAGGCCGGCTGACAGCTTATGCTCCGAGGAGCAGGAGAAAGACAGCCGGGGCCGTCCCAGGGCTCGATCTGACTCCCTGCATCCCCCCCCCCTTCTCCTGGCCCATCCTCTAACCCAGTGGTCGGCAAACTGCGGCTCTTTGGCCCCCCGAGTGCGGCTCTTCCACAAAACACCACCAGCGGGCGCGCACGGACAGCGCGATGGAACCTTCGTGGCCCGTGCGCAGAAGTGGCCTTTCGGCTCTGCAAAGCAACGTCAGTCGTTTTGTGCTGTGGGTGTTTGGCTCTCGGACTAACGAGTTTGCCGGCCTCTGCTCTAACCCGAGGGTGAGGACACCGAGGAGGGCGGAGGGCGGCCTGCAGGGCCCCACGCTGAGGCCGCACCGCCTTCGGCAGTGACAGGAGCAGCGGCGAGAGCAGCCGAGCCCGGGGGGTGCCTCCCCTCTGAGCTCCCGCCCCCTCTGCTGTGTGAGCGTGAAGCGAGACGTGCGAGAGGCCCCTGGGAGAGCTGGGCACACAGTAGGTGCGCAGTGAACAGAGCCCCCGGGGTGTCCCTGCAGGGGCAGGGGGGGCACCCGGCCTGAGCACATGGGTTTGTGGGCTTGGCCGACCAGCTGTGCCAGGACAGCTGTGGCTGCAGACACCCAGGTGGCCTTGGAGGGCATGGGCCGCCTCCGTGCCCTGGGGGACTTCGAGGTCTGCTCCATGTAAGGTTTCCGCTAGTTTCCACGCTGCCCCCATCCCAGCGCCTCCGAAGCACCAGCCCGGGGGCAGAGACGAGAGCTCGGGGGAGCGGTGGCCTCCGAAAGGGCAGAGGTCACACAACGTGTCTGGGGCAGAGCCAGCCAACCCCTTCCCTCTCGAGCTGCCGACACGGCGAGAATAAAACTGGGAAGTGCTGAAGGTCCGTTTTCTGACCTCCACCCCACTTCCCTTTCTCACCACCACTCTCGGCCGGCTCCCACGCCGCCCAGCTTCCTCTCAACCCCTAGGGCTCCCAACCGGGGCTCCCGGTGTCCTTTCCACACACGTACCCTCCTTCCCATTCGCTCAGCCTGTGGTCTCAGCAGCTGAGCAATACCGTGACCAGCAGATGTAAACGGCAGTGGCATTTCACCTGTCACCCCTCCCAGGCCTGCCTACATCTTCAAAGGGAAACTGCTGGGCCGGCGGTCTGGGTTCTGGTTCCAGCTTGCTCTTCACCTCAGCTTTCCCCTCTGTAAAGCGGGTGATGGCGTCCTCCTTGCGGGGTTGGCCGTTAGGATCATCCACAGAGTGCCCGGATGGAGGCGCTCCGGGCGGTGGTGACAGGAGCAGCGCATGGACAGGAAGGCCGGTGGGCGGGCGAGTTCCGGACGGGCGCAAACCTGTCGAGTTCATTCATTCAGCAAGTATTTTTTAAAAATATTTTTGTTGATTTCTGAGAGGAAGGGAGCGAGATAGAGATAGAAAGATCGATGATGAGAGAGAATCATTGATCAGCTGCCTCCTGCACGCCCTACCCCTGAGCCCGCAGCCTGGGCCTGTGGCCTGCCCTCCTGCGTCACAGGCTGAGCCGGGCCATCGGCGAGTGTCCACTGAGCACTGCTGGGGCCTCCCAGCCGGCCTTCCGTTTGGAGACACACGGTAGGTTTCAGGGCGTGGCCTCGGTGCCCTTCGGGGGCTGTTTGAACCCCAGTTTCAAGCTCAGCGGGGCCCCCTCCACCCAGAGGCTCTGCCTGGACACACTGTAAACGGGGGATCAGTGACAGTGATTGATCCCTACCAAATGCTTGGATCCTCGCACGGCGAGGGCTCAGTAATTGTTAGCCGTCCGTTTGCTTATACCAGTGAGCACCTCCAGGCCTCAGCCGGGCCTGGGACCAGCGCTGGCCCCCGGCCAGAGCCCACGTGGCAGAATCCTGTCCGCCAGGCCCTGGTCCTCCACCACGGCCTCCTCCAGGCTTCACACGCTCTTAAAGTCCCCGGGGGCACTTGGCAGTGCCCTCCTCCCTCCCCCCAGTCACAGGTCCCAAGGCCTTTCCACAGGGCAGGCAGGCCAGGGAGGACCTGACCCTCAGTGCCAGCCGCCTGCCTCCACTCTGGCCCCCAGTCCAAAGCCCACCTCTAGGAGCCTGGGCCAGCCCCGCCCCCAAGGTTTCCAGAGGAATCCCATCCAGGAGAAAGGGCAGTGCCATGAAGGGTTTTGAGGAGTGAAGAGGAGTCCTCTGGGTGGCCCCGCATTCCGCAGCCCCGCCCTCTGCCCCCCTGTGCCTCCGCTGTGACGCTCGGGGGAAACGCATCCCTTCTCCAGACAAGAGGCGGGGCCCTCTGCCTCGTGGGGGCCGGACGCCGATTGGTTCTGAGCGCTGTGAACATGACCATTTCTCAATCCAACACTCAGGGCTGCCGTCCGTTCATTCGCTCAGCGGACGTTAATCGAACACGGGCTGTGTGCGGGGGTCCTCTCGCTCTAAGTTCCAGGGCACAGCGGAGGCGAGGCGGAGGCTGAGCTTGGTTTGCGACATCCCGGCGGGCAAGGCAGCCAGCCAGCCAGCACCCCGACAATCCTATCACCGGCGCCAGGCCGGGCCTGAGGACGATGCAGGGGAACGGCGATGGGATCGTGCTAAGATCGTGACCAATCCCTACAGTGGACCAGGGGCCCGGGGAGTCCGCGGAGCCAGAGCGTGGTGGGTGGCGGGAGGGCAGCCAGCGAGGGCCCTTGGAGGAGGAGGCGTCTGAGCGGAGGCCGGGCGGGCGTGCGGCTGGAGCCTTTTCGAGACCCGAGGGAAGAGCCTTCCCATGAGGGAGCGGAACGTGCTGGGTCCGGGGTCGGACGGAGAGGGTGTTTCTGGGACGGAGGTCAGGGGCCCCAGGGCCACGTGCAGGGAAAGGACGGTCATAGGTAATGGGGGGCGGGTGGCAGGGGTCAGACAGGAGGGTGGGGTGGGTAGCAGTTACTGCGGGTGTTACCTGGTTTGGGTGTGGGTGGCCGCCCACATTCCTGCCCTGGCCGGGCTGGCCTGCGGCGTTTATGGGGCAGTGAGTGGGGCAGCAAGGACTTTGGAGCCAAACAGAGCAGCCTGAGGCCCAGAGGGTGGCCTGGGAGGCCCTCTCCTCGGGGTGTGGTGAGGCATGGGAGGGCACAGCCCCGCCCACACGGGCACACAGGGCCCCACGGAGCCCTCCAAGGCTCCTTCTGACTTCCGCCCCCCCTCCCCCCCATCTGAGGAAGGGACCTTGCCCACCTCCAGGGTCACCCAGGGCAGCAGATGCTCAGGGGAGTGAGGGGAAGGGGCTGGTGCCCAGGGACACAGACTGCCTGTGGGACCTGCAGGAACACTAAGCCCAGTCCCGGGGGCTGCAGGGAGGAGCGGCCGTGGACTGACCGCCAGGTCTCCGTGGGGGCGGTTGGGGAAAGACAGGAAAGTGAGGGATCTGGGGGTGGGGGTAGGGGAGGACGGCTCATTTCTACTTTTTAAAATATATATATATTTTTACAGAGAGGAAGTGAGAGGGATAGAGTTAGAAACATCGATGAGAGAGAGACATCCATCAGCTGCCTCCTACACACCCCCTACGGGGGATGAGCCCACAACCAAGGTGCATGCCCTTGACTGGAATCGAACCCGGGACCTTTCAGTCCGCAGGCTGATGCTCTATCCATTGAGCAAGCCTGCTTTGAATGAGGAGGCCCGGCCAGACGGGTGCTCCCCGGGAAGAAGGAGGTGCTGGGGGCTTCACTCGCTGCTACAGCTCCGCTTCATTTACGTTGTCAGCCGGTGCTTCTCTCACCTGGAAGGAGGCGGCCCACGCCCAGCGAGAGTGTGTTTTGGGGGTGCATGGGGGGGGCATGGGGGTGCATGTGGGGGATGCATGAGGGGGCATGGGGGGTGCAGGGGGTGCAGAGCGGGGGGACGGAGGGGGGAGGCGAGCGGGGTAACGGCAGGGGGCGGGTGGACGGCCGGCCCGGAGCACGCACTGGGGTCCCCACCTGCAGCGCCCGGGCTGCCGCCCCTCAGGGCCCGCGGGCTCCCCAGCCTCCGCCCAGAGCGACGGGGCGGGGCCTGCGGGGCGGGGCTCCCAGCCCCAGGCCCCGCCCCGCCCCGCCCGGCGCCCCCCGCGCCCCGCGCCTCCCGCGCCCCCCGCCCCCGGCTCCAGCCCCGCCCCCGCCCCGCCCCCCGCGCGTGACCAGGCCCCGCCCCCCGCCGCGCGGTCACTTCCTGGTCCGCTTCCTGCTCCCGAGGCCGCAGCGGAGGATCGAGCCCGAGGCCGGAGCCGCAGTCCCGGCGCCGGTGAGCGCGGCCGGGGCCGGGGGCCGGGGGCGGGGGCGGGGGCGCGGGCCGGGCGGGAGGTCGCGAGCCCGGGGAGCCCCCCGCGTGCCCCACCCTCGGCCCAGCTCCCCGGTTCCCCCTCCCCCCTTCCTCCCTCCCTCCCGGCGGCCCCTGGCCCCGGCCGGTTCCCCGCGACCCCGGTTCCCCGCGCCCCCGCTCCGAGCGGCCTGGACGCTGCGCCCCCGCCCCGTCCTGCAGGGCCCGGCCCCCGGGCTCCCCATCCCTGCGGCTCTGCACGCCCCGGGCTCCACCGGGCCTAGCGCGGCCCTCAGCGGAGACCTGCCTGCCTCCGCCCGCCCTCCGTCACCCAGCTCCCAGCACCCGGCTCCCCGGCACCCAGCACCCAGCACCCAGCTCCCCGTCACCTGGCTCCCCGTCACCCAGCACCCAGCTCCCCGTCACCTGGCTCCCCGTCACCCAGCACCCAGCACCCGGCTCCCCGTCACCCAGCTCCCATCACCCAGCACCCAGCTCCTCAGCACCCAGCTCCCCGTCACCCAGCACCCAGCACCCAGCTCCCCGTCACCCAGCTCCCCAGCACCCAGCTTCCCATCACCCAGTTTCCCATCACTGGCTCCCCGTCACCCAGCTCCCCAGCTCCCCGTCACCCAGCACCCAGCTCCCCGTCACCCAGCTCCCCAGCACCCAGCACCCAGCTCCTCAGCACCCAGCTCCTGGATCCTGGGCGGGGCGCCTGCTGGGAACTGACCCCCGGGAAGCTGAGCTGTGGCTTTGGCCTCCGCCCTCTGCCCCCCACACACCAGAGCCCACGAGGGGCCAGGGAAGGGCCTGCCAGGCCCAGGGCCAGCGTCTCCCTCTTCCCTCTGCACCGGTGACCCCCTCCTGCAAGGGGAACTGGGAGCCAGGCGGTGGTGATGGCCAGGCCCCAGGGGCGACCCTGCCCCCCTCAGGCAGCCCCGGGAGGCGGGGCGCTGGGCTGGGTGGGAGCTGGGAGGCGGGGCCCTGGGCTGGGTGGGAGCCGGGAGGCGGGGCGCTGGGCTGGGTGGGAGCCGGGAGGCGGGGCCCTGGGCTGGGTGGGAGCCGGGAGGCGGGGCGCTGGGCTGGGTGGGAGCTGGGAGGCGGGGCGCTGGGCTGGGTGGGAGCTGGGAGGCGGGGCTGGGTGGGAGCTGGGAGGCGGGGCGCTGGGCTGGGTGGGAGCTGGGAGGCGGGGCTGGGTGGGAGCTGGGAGGCGGGCGCTGGGCTGGGTGGGAGCCGGGAGGCGGGGCGCTGGGCTGGGTGGGAGCTGACGCCCCTGCACCCCCAGACATGTCCTTCCGGAAGGTGGTTCGGCAGAGCAAGTTCCGGCACGTGTTCGGGCAGCCGGTGAAGAACGACCAGTGCTACGAGGACATCCGCGTGTCCCGCGTCACCTGGGACAGCACCTTCTGCGCCGTCAACCCCAAGTTCCTGGCGGTGATCGTGGAGGCCAGCGGCGGCGGCGCCTTCCTGGTGCTGCCCCTCAGCAAGGTGGGCGGGGCCGGGAAGGACCGCCGCCCCAGCTGCCCCAGCTGCCGGAGGGTGCCACGCCCCGTCTCTCCCCACGGAGGCCCCTGTGGCTGCCCAGGGAGAGCAGCCACGTCCGGGCCCCTCGTTCCCGCCCTGGAGGGCAGCTGAGGGTCTGGGAGGGGGGAGCCGGGAGCCTGAGTCCCCTGACCGTCCGTGCCCCCACGCCCGCAGACGGGCCGCATCGACAAGGCCTACCCCACCGTGTGCGGGCACACCGGGCCCGTCCTGGACATCGACTGGTGCCCCCACAACGACGAGGTCATCGCCAGCGGCTCCGAGGACTGCACGGTCATGGTGAGGCCGGGGCTGCGGGGGCCGGGGCTGCGGGGGCCCGGGCTGCGGGGCCTGGGGCTGCGGGAGCCAGGGCTGCGGGGCCTGGGGCTGCGGGGGCCGGGGCTGCGGGGGGGAGGGGGGGGCGGGGCCGTGGGGGCCGGGGCTGCGGGGCCCGGGGCTGCGGGGGCCGGGGCTGCGGGGCCCGGGGCTGCGGGGGCCGGGGCTGCGGGGCCCGGGGCTGCGGGGGCCGGGGCTGCGGGGGCCAGGGCTGCGGGAGCCAGGGCTGCGGGGCCTGGGGCTGTGGGGGTCCAGGGTTCGAGGCCGCTGGACGCGGGGCCGGGCCCAGGCCTTAGCCGCAGCCTCGCCGCCCACAGGTGTGGCAGATCCCGGAGAACGGGCTGGTCTCCCCGCTGACGGAGCCGGTGGTGGTGCTGGAGGGGCACACCAAGCGCGTGGGCATCGTCACCTGGCACCCCACGGCCCGCAACGTGCTGCTCAGCGCAGGTCCGCCCCCGCCCCCGCCCTGCCCCGCTCCTCCTCCCCGGCCCTCTGAGACGGGAAAGCTGGGCCCGGGAGGGAGCCCGAGGGGCCGCCGGCTGACACACACACACACACACACACACACACACACACCCGCCCCCAGGCTGCGACAACGTGGTGCTCATCTGGAACGTGGGCACGGCGGAGGAGCTGTACCGCCTGGACAGCCTGCACCCCGACCTCATCTACAACGTCAGCTGGAACCACAACGGCAGCCTCTTCTGCTCCGCCTGCAAGGACAAGAGCGTGCGCATCGTCGACCCCCGCCGGGGCACCCTGGTGGCGGTACGCGCCCCGGGGCGAGGGGCGGCGGGCGGGCGGGCGCTCCGGGCGGCGCCCTGACCCTGTGCCCCCGCAGGAGCGGGAGAAGGCCCACGAGGGGGCACGGCCCATGCGGGCCATCTTCCTGGCCGACGGCAAGGTGTTCACCACGGGCTTCAGCCGCATGAGCGAGCGGCAGCTGGCGCTCTGGGACCCGGTGAGTGGCCCGGCCGGCCCTCAGGGGCGGGGCGTGCGGAGTCACCGGAGAGACCCGTGGGTCCCAGGTTCCCCGCCCGGCCCCGGAGCCTCTCCTGTTGCTGCCTCTTGGCTCACATTGTTCTCACCAACCGGAGGGTCTTTCCCTCCGTGGCCGGCTGCTCCTACCCGGCTGCCCCTGAGACCCATGCAGAGGCCCCTCTTCCAGGAAGCCGCCAGCCCTTCCCCGGAGGGCTCTCTCCCGGCTGAACTCTGTAAGCTGGCCTCCCGGGCCCCTGAGCCAGGCCGCTGCCCCCGGCTCCCCGGCTCCCGCGTGGCGGGGACTGTCAGGCCTGCTCAGGGGCCTGGGAGTGGTCTGCAGGCCTGGCGGGGGCCGGGGAAGCGGGACCCTGAGAGAAGGGGAGCCAGGAGGGTCCGGGGGGCACACTCTAGGCGAAGGCGTGGAGGTGGGAGAGAACCCAGCGGCCTGTGTGTGAGGCTGGCTGGGGCAGCCCCACGGAGCGCTGGGACCCTGAGGGGAGAGGGGAGGGGAGGGGAGGGTGGCCTGGCCCGGCCTGACGGCCCCTTCCCCACTCGCCAGGCAAACCTCGAAGAGCCCATGGCCCTGCAGGAGCTGGACTCGAGCAACGGGGCCCTGTTGCCCTTTTACGACCCGGACACCAACGTGGTCTATGTGTGCGGCAAGGTGAGGCTGGGCGGCCTGGTGGGCAGGGACGGGGGAAGCCCGAGCACTGAGACCCGTTCCCCCCCGCCCCGCCCCGCAGGGCGACTCCAGCATCCGGTACTTCGAGATCACGGACGAGTCCCCGTACATCCACTTCCTGAACACGTTCACCAGCAAGGAGCCGCAGAGGGGCATGGGCAGCATGCCCAAGCGGGGCCTGGAGGTCAGCAAGTGCGAGATCGCCCGGTAAGAGGGCCACCCGGGCAGCTGGCTTGGGGGCGGATGGGGGGGAGGGTGGCCTAGGGGCCGGGTTGGGAGGTTAAATTATAGCAGACTGCGTAGGAGGCCCCGGGGTGAGGGGCCAGCCTTGGCGGGGCTCGGTGGGGAGTATAGGGAGCCAGGAGAGGTGGGGGTTCCATGCACGGCTCCTCCCTCCCTCCCTCCCTCTCCAGGTTCTATAAACTGCATGAGCGCAAGTGTGAGCCCATTGTCATGACTGTGCCAAGAAAGGTGAGGCCACCCTGTTCCCCTGTCCGACCCTGTCCCTTCTCCAGCAGACAGGCCGTGGGGGGGTGAGGCCTGCTGGGTGTGGGTGCCGTCAGTGGGCTGGCAAACACCAGGGTGTCCCAGGTGCTGGGCTGTACTGGGCAGGGGACGAGCCGAGATCAGGGTGAGAGCCAAGGCCGGCTGGGTGAACCGCAGGAGACAGCGGCTGGCAGTGTGGCTGGGCAGGGCCCTCCCGGGGTGGCAGCAGGCCGGGCACAGGGCACAGAGCTGGGGACGCAGAGCACAGGGAGGCTGGCTGCAGTGGGGCTCCCAGGAGGAGGGGATCGGCCACGTGAGGCTGCTCTCTTGCCCAGCCAAGAGTGTTGGGCGTGTCTCCTGCAGCCAGCATTTGCTGAGTGACCCTTCGGTGCCAGGCAGTCCCAGGGAGCCGAGCTGTGAACAGACTGACGGCTGTCCCAGGCGCTCCCAGCCGTGGGCACGGCCATGGCGCCCGGAACCCCCGACCCTGCTTAGGGAGGCTTCAGAGGGGGAGCAGTGGGCGTCCAAAGGGAAGTGAAGGGACAGAGCGAGCTTAGGCGGGCAGTGCGTCAGGGCTGGCCACGGGGGAATGGGCTGACAGGTGCAGGCCTGGAGGCCAGGAGAGAGACGAGGAGGTGGCCACCCAGAGTCCTGACAAGAGGACGCTGATGGTGGGCCCCCAGCTGACCCCACCCCCCTCCCCCCTCCCCCCCGTCCAGTCGGACCTTTTCCAGGACGATCTGTACCCGGACACGGCGGGGCCCGAGGCGGCCCTGGAGGCGGAGGAGTGGGTGAGCGGGCGGGACGCAGACCCCATCCTCATCTCCCTGCGGGAGGCCTACGTGCCCAGCAAACACCGGGACCTGAAGGTCAGCCGGCGCAACGTGCTCTCCGACAGCCGGCCCGCCGCGGCCCCTGGCTCCGCCCGCCCGGGGGCCTCCGCCCCTGCCGCCTCCGCCAGCACGGCCGCCCCCAGCAGCAGCCTCGCGGGAGCGGGGGTAGGTGCTGGGCCGGCTGGGCGGTGGTGGGGAGCCCTGGGGAGCTGTGTGCGCCAGAACCCCAGAACGTTTGCTGTTTGTCTCTGAGCCTCAGGCCCCTCCCGCCTGGTAATGATTCAGGGAGGGCTACAGCCGTGGCCCCTGACCCTCCGTGTCCCTGCAGGAGGCGGCGAAGCTGGAGGAGGTGATGCAGGAGCTGCGGGCGCTCAGAGCGCTGGTCAAGGAGCAGGGGGAGCGGATCGGCCGCCTGGAGGAGCAGCTGGGCCGCATGGAGAACGGGGACGCATAGGGCCGCAGGCCTCAGGCCACCGATGCCATTCCCTCCTCACCGCTGCCTCCACCGCCCGCTCCTCGCTCAGCTCTGCTGTCAGGTCACACGCTGCTGGCTGGCTGTCCCTGCCCCCCGCTGAGGGCCTCTGGGGCAGGTTCAAGGGCCAGTCCACACCCTCACCCGTCCTGGGGCCCAGGCTGGAGCTGCCTGGCTTTTGTCGTCGTTACCGTGGAGGATTTTTGTACCAACACAAGCTTACACTCTGAGGGACCACCTCCCACTCCTACCCAGCCCCGCTCCCTCCGTGGAGGGACGGGCTCTATATTTTCATTCCAAATAAAGTTCTCTTTCTAAAAGCCGGTTTGCCATTCTGCTGCAGGCGGGCTGGGAAAGGAAAGGGGACAGATAGGGCCGCAGGGACCATCCGCGTGGGAGAGGCCTGGGGCCGTGGAGCATCCCCCGCCACCAGCTTCCCTGAAGCCGGAGGCAGAAGGCACGTGGGAACGTCAGGGCCACATCCGGCGGAGCGGGCTGCCCCTTCCTCTTGGAGGCTGGTCACAGCCCCACGCCCGGCCCGGCCTGAGGCTGGAGGGCCAGGGTGGCCCCAGGAGGCTCCGGGGGCCTGAGGCAGAGAGGGTGGGTGGGGTCTCGTGGGCAGGAAGCGGAAGCGCCAAGTAACCCCCAGCTGCAGCCGAGCGTGGGAGCTCACTTCTCACTCGATACAGTTGGAGCCGGAGGTGGGCACCCAGCGCTGAGGAGCCTGCGGACCCATGGTGAGCGCGGAGCCCGCTGGTCCTGGGGGAGGGGGGAGGGGGGGGGCAGGATCAGGGAGTGAAGGAAGGATTCCCCCTGTGGGGCTAAAAGCAGCCGGACCCGGCAGAGTATGGAGCAGAGCCAGGACAGGTGTGGGCAGAAGCTGGGTCCTTCTCTCCCTTCGCCTCCGAGCTGGGCCCCCCTGGGCCTCAGGCTGTGACCCAGACCTGCTTAAGGCCCCCGAGAGACCCTCCCTGCCCCGCTGGCGAGCCTGCCCGGGAGGGAGTCTTGCTTGTACCTCTGCACCCTTCCCCCAACGTCCCCACCTGCCTTGTTCCAACCGCAGGCTTCCTCTGGCAGCTGTACCCGCCTCCCAGCCCGAGGCCCCCAGGGACAGAAAGCTAAACTGAACGGAAATGCTGTAGCTGGGCGGTAGCGGAGCTGGGGGGAGAGGGGTCTCAGGGACCCCTTTTCTGGGGCCTGGCCAAGTGGGCAGTAAGCAATTGCCTTGGGACTGGTTCCTCCATCCCAGGCCTCATGAAAAGCCAGCCCAACACCAACCCTGCAGGCTCCCTTCCCTTCCACCTCCACCCCTGGCCACCTGGCAGTCTGCCAGTCAACCGTTTATTGAGCATCTATTATGCGCCAGGAATTGTTTTTAGGTGCTTGAGCCAGAAAGAGCCCCGTCTTCTTCCACTTAATTCTGGAGGGTGGGGGCAAGGGGGATAAACCCAATAAAAAGCAGCATTCCCACTGGGCTGAGTGGGGGTGGGTAGTGGAGCTGGGCTGCAGGGATGAGGTCAGGTTAGGACTGAGGTCCTCAGAGCTAAGGTGAGAGCGGGCCATGTGGCTGGCAGGAAGGGGAGGGGGGCAGGGCATTGCGGCGGAGTCCTCCCCTGAGCCCCCCAATCCCCGCAGAGCAGGCTTTTGAGGCGCAGTGGGGGGGGGACAGTCTCACAGGGCAAGAGCCTTGTTGACCAAGCAAAGCCTTGGGCTTTCTGCTCCACTGTCCCCACTTTGCCCAAAAAGTCCCCCCGCCGGCCCGTGGCCTGGGGACGAGCCCTGCCTGTCTCCCCACAGGACCTGCCCTGCGCCCTCGGGCTCGGGCCGCTGCTGGCCCTGCCAGGGGTCCTGGGCTCCGGTGGCAGTGCCAAGGACACCGCGGGCTCCAGCTCGGTCACTGTGATCCTGCTGCTGCTGCTGCTGCTGCTGCTGGTCACCGGCCTGGCCCTGGCCTGGTGCCGCCTCAACCGGGACTCCGGCGGCTACTACCACCCGGCCCGCCTGGGCGCCGCGCTGTGGGGCCGCACCCGCCGCCTGCTCTGGGCCAGCCCCCCCGGCCGCTGGCTCCGGGCCCGGGCGGAGCCCCAGTCCCCGGACAAGGACCCAGAGCAGCAGGAGGACGAGGACGACTACAGCCTGGGTGGCGGCCCGGGGGAGGCCGAGCCCCGGGAGGAGCCGCGGCGTGGAGAGGAGCACGGCCCACAGGCCGGGGGGCCCGCACAGGAAGCTCACGGCGGCCACCCCGACGGGGGCCTGGGCCTCGGCCCCCAGGAGCTGCGCGGCTCCGGCGGCAGCGCCGAGGCCCTGCTGAGCGACCTGCACGCCTTCGCGGGCAGCGCCGCCTGGGACGACAGCGCGGGGGCGGCTGGGGGCAAGGGCCTCCATGTCACCGCGCTGTAGGGCAGCCCCGGGGCACGTCCCGGGCGCCGCCTCTGCTTCCCCATTGCCCTGACGAGACTGCCTGCCCCGACCCCGGGCCCCGCTGCCCTCCCCATGGAGCCTCAGACTGTCACTCCGCCCTCAGTGTGTCCCCAAGGCTGCGCATCTGCCCCTCCAGGGAGGGCACCCACTCCCTGGGCACTGAGCAGCCTCTGAAATAAAGTCCTCCAGCCTGTGGCCCTGCGGTGACCCTCTGTCCCTGAGCAGACGCCCCTCTGGCACCACCTTGCCCACGCCTGCCCCCAGACAGCCGAAGGGAGCCAGGTCAGTGCCATGATCGGATCTTTATTTCTGCGGGCACAGCTCCGCGGGGAGGCCCTCCCCGCAGCCGGCCCGCTCACGATCCAGGGCGTGGTCACTCAGCAGACGCTCTCACACACACTCACTCCTGCCCCACGGTCCCCGGGGCCTGGGCCGGCGGGCGCAGCCTCGGGAGCTGGCTCCCCCCCTTAGTGCCCGGGGTGCCCGCGGCCCCTCCGGGACTTCTTCCCTGCGGGGGGCCGGATGGGGAGGGGCACGGTGCTCGAGGGCGGTGGCGGCGGCGGCAGCAGAGGCGGCGGAGGGGGCTCCACGGGCTCTGGCGGGCCAGGGCTGGGCCGGAACCCCTCAAAGGGTGAGAACGTCAGGGGGCTGCGGGGGAAACCAAGGCAGAGTCAGCTGACTTCCCCAGCTACCTGGGGACATAGGCTGAGAGGGCGAGGTGGCCCCGAGGTGGATGGGAACTGCAGCTGGTGCTGGCTGAGCTCCTCAGCGGGGCAGCCCCGGCCACTCCCCGGCCCCCTCTGCGCGGAGTACCTGAGGGGGGTGCGGGGGCTGCTGTGGAGGCGCCGGGGGGAGCGCAGCTTGGGCTGGAAGGAGAAGCCCTCCTTGATGCTGTCCAGGACGGAGGGCGCCACGTACGTGAAACCCTGGGCAGAGGCGGAGGGAAGCTCAGCAGCCGCTGCCGCAGCCGGTCCCGCCCAGGCCCGGGGCCCGGAGCCTGGAGCCCGCAGCGCCCGACCTACCAGGAAGGCCTGGTTGGCGCTCTCGCTGAGGGCCGTGTCGTCGGGACTGTCCACTGGCGTCTGCCGCGTGAAGTGGGTGTCAAACTGGCTCACGTCCTCTTCCGACTGCTGTGGGCGGACCGGGGTGGGGAGGGGTCAAGGGGTGTCCAAAAAGGGGTCCTCACCCGCCCCGGGGCCCCGGGCCCCCACTCACCAGACAGGGCCTGAAAGGGGGGTCCACACGGCGGGACAGGAGGTCGTCCCAGTCGATGTGCCGGAAAAAGGGGTGCCTCTGTGGGCAGAGCGCCCAAACATGCCAATGGTTCGCCCCCTCGGCTCAGGAACTCTGCCCTCCAACACCCCCTGATGGTGGTTCAGACCCACCTGCACGTCAGCCGCGTCCCCCGGGCCGCCCCCCATCCGCTGGCTGGGGTTCCGCTTCAGGAACTAGAGGACGGGACAGAGGGGGAGGGCGGGGACACGCAGTGCTTAGTGTCCTGTGTTCCCGGTGGCCGGCCGGGAGGGGACAGGGAGTGGAGAGGAGGAGGGTGGGAGGAGGTGGCTCTGGAGTGTGGTCTCTACCTCCTGATGCTCAGACTTCCGAGGTTTGGTCCAGTGCCCCCTTCTCTACGAAGCCTTTACAACGGCCCTGGTGGCCGGCATCACCCAACTCCAAACCTGCGTGCCCCGTGCCCCTGGCCGCCTTTCCAGGGGGAGAGCGGCTAGCTCATCGCCAACGGTTCGCCAATCAGGACGAGGGACTTGGGCTCAGCAGCTGCTCTGCATCAGAGCTCAGCGTCTGGGACCACAAAGCGGGGCTCCCCCACCCCCAACGGCACCTGCACAGGCCGCCGTGCGTGGCTCCCCACGACCCAGAGGCACTCAGGAGCCACAGGGCCTGGGGAACGAGAAGGGCCGGTCCAGGCAGAGGGAGCCCACCTTTTTCACGAGGTCCCGAGCATCCGGGGTGAGGTACGGGGGCAGCGCCAGCTTCCCTTTGAGGATCTTGTCCATGGTTTTCTTCCGGTTCTCCGCGGTGAAGGGCGGCTGGAGGGGAGGAGGGGAGAGCAGGGTGTGGGCCTCCCGCCGGGCCCCGCCCCTGCCCGGAGAGGGGCTCCTCCCGCCCTCGCCCTGCCCTCCCGGGAGCCGGACTTGCCGATCCAGTGAGCATGTCGTACATCAGGGTGCCCAGGCTCCACCAGTCCACCGCCCGGTTGTGGCCGCTGCGCACCAGAATCTCGGGGGCCCTGGAAGCCGGGCGGAGGCGTCAGTCCTGCCAGGCCCTTCCCGGCTGTCCTCCCGCCCCTGGGCCTCGCCGGCCGCCCCTTACATGTACTCAATGGTGCCGCAGAAGGTGTGGGTGACGGCACCCTCGTGAATGGACTCCTTGCAGAGCCCGAAGTCCGTGAGCTTGATGTGGCCTGAGAAGGCACGATGGAGGAGCGGTCAGGGCCCAGGCCGCCCCGGGCTCCTCGGCCCTCCCCGCGGGCTCTGACCGGTGGGAAGACGCACCCTGGCTGTTGAGCATGATGTTCTCGGGTTTGAGGTCCCGGTAGATGATGCCTTGGGAGTGCAGGTGGCCCAGGGCCAGCGTGATCTCTGCCAGGTAGAAACTGCAGACACAGGGCGGCGGCAGGAGTGAGCGGGGCGGGCAGGCCCTCCGCTCCCGGCGCCCCGGGAGAGGCGGGGGGCACCCACCAGGCCGTGTCCTCCAGGAAGATGCCCTCTCGCTCCAGGTGCGTGAATAGCTCGCCGCCTGCGACACAAACACGGCAGCAGCTGTGTGCGGGGCCCGCCCCTCCGCTCTCCGAGCCTCGGTTTCTCCTCGGGGCGTGGGGCTCACAGTTCCCGCCCTACCTGCCTCACAGAGCTGCCGTGGGTGCATTCACTTCAGCAAACATCTACCGACGCCTACTCGGTGCCCGGCCCTGTGCTGGGTGAGGCTGGGGACAGAGATCAGAGACCCAGCCATTGCCCTCAGGATGCTCAGTCTAACGGGAGAAGACGTGACAGATGGAGGCGACAGCTTAACCCCAAAATTGCGAGCTTAATCCCAAAATTCCTCACAGAGGAGACAAAGGAGGACAGAATCAGTCCCAAGGAGAGGGGCCAGGAAGGCATGGCGGCAGTGGGACTCAGAGGGGACGCCGAGATGGCGCTCAGGGACTGGAGTGCACAGGCTCCTCGGTGCAGGTGGGTGGGGGAAAGCAGGCCTGGAGCGCTCCATGGCGGACAGGAGGCCCGGGAGAGGCCAGGCCACGGTCAGGCTGTGTCCGGGCAGCTACAGGGAGCCATGAGTTCTGAGGAGTGGAGGGAGCAATGCCAGCTGAGATGACGACCCTGGGAGTTAATGGAGGAGACACTGGGAGAGGCTGAGCCGGAGGGAAGACACAACTGTGCCCTCCCCGTGCCCCCGTGGAGAGGATGGCGGTCATGGCGGACCTGACTGGATGCAGGACACACAGGAGAAAGGCGCAGGGCATGAAGGGACAGTGGGATGGAGGACAGCCCTCTGGACTTCTAAACAATCCCACATTCCCATCCACCCCGGCACAGGGAGGGACAATAGGCACTAGATAGATGTTTGCTGAATGAATGAACGAATGAATGAACGAACAAATGAATGAACGGATAAAGGGGTGGACAGAGACTGACAGATGGTGTGGGGGCCCCCTGGCTGTCCTATACACCACAGCTCTCCAGGCTTCCCTCGGACCCCAGACCTTCCTGTGCTGGTTCCCGGGCCCTGCCCATGCCTCCCGGGCCCCTCCTACCACTGAGGCACTCGAGGATGAGGTAGAGCTTGCCGCCAGTCTGGAAGGCATAGGCCAGTTCCACGATGAAGGGGTGTTTCACCGACTCCAGAATGTTCCGCTCAGCCCGCGTGTGAGCCGTGTCCTTGGCGTTGCGCACAATTTTGGCCTGGAGAGGCAGGGATCGGCGAGGTGGCGGCACCTGGGGCTCCTTCGGTCCCTCCAGCCATTATCCTTCAGCCACCCTCCCTCACCCTCAGCACCGCTCTGCCCGCACCTTGGTGTGGGGGCTGCCTGTGCACGGCATCCCTGGTCTCTGCCCACAGGGTACCATTAGCACCCCCCCCAGTCACCATTCCAGAATGTGTTCAGGCATTGCCAAATGCCCCCCGGGGGCAAGGCTGCCCATGGTAGAGAATTAATGCCCAAACAATACCTAGTACATTTCAGTCACCAACAAAGCACATCCGTGATGGTGGTCCCTTAGAGCGTAATGAAGCTAAAAATCCCATCTCCCAGCGATGAGGCAGTCCCAACGCAACCCGCTCCCCGGATGTGTGTGGTGATGCTGGTGTGAACACACCCACTGTGCTGCCAAGCATATGGAAGTATAGCACTGTCCTGGCTGGTCTGGCTCACTGGTTAGAGCACTGACCCGAGGACTGAAGGGTCATGGGTTTGATTCCCAGTCAAGGGCACGTGCCTTGGTTGCAGGCTCAATTCCTGGGCCTGGCTGGGGCATATACGGGAGGCAACCAACATATGCATCTCTCACATTGGTGTTCCTCTCCCTCCTTCCTTCCTCCCTCCCTCCTTCCCTCTCTCTTTCACCCTGTCTAAAAATCAATGGAGAAATATCCTCCGGTGAGAATTTAAAAAAAAACATGGTACCCACAATTATGTAGGTACATATTGTGAACAATAATAAATGGCTATGTTACTGACTTATGTATGTGATACGCTGTACTTTTTCTCTCTATTTTAGAGGGTGCTCTTTCTACTTATAAAAAAGTTTGCTATCCAGCAGCCTGCCCTGCGACACGCAGCAGCCTCCTACACCTGGTTTACGGCACCTCTGTGTCTGACTGAATCCTGTGCTGTTTTGCACGGGAGTGACAGGCTCTGCCATACTGTGTGGTGTGCAGCCAGGGAGACCACCTGGGTCTGTGTAGTGCACTCTGTGATGTCTGTACACAGTGGGATTGCCTAACAGTGCGTTGCTCAGAACGTACGCCCTCAGTAAGTGGGGCATGACTGTGATCACAGCTGACAACAGACCAGCAAACGCCCAAGATGGCGCCTGCCTCCTCCATCGCGGTCCCTGCCGTCCTCCCGAACCTCGTGCGGCACGCGGGAAGGGCAGGCCTGGTGGCTGAACGAGTCACTCACCTTCCTCAGGACCTTCATGGCGTAGATTTTGCCCGAGTTAGTGCCCTGCACCTTTCGCACCTGGAACACCTGTGGGGCAGGGAAGACAGGATCAGCTTTCCTCTCCACACCCTGTCTTCACAGCGCCCCGCCCCACACCACCGCCCAAGACACCCCGCCCTGAAGCCGGGACCGAGGCTGTGCCCCCTAAGGGTGGGGCAGTAAAGATTGCCAGTCCGATTCTGAAAGGATTTGCCCTTCCATCCTTTCCACCTCCGAGTCCGGCGGGAGGCTCCGGGTGTACAAGCCTGGCTTGCTGGACCCTCTGCGGGAGGCTGTGGAGGGAGGCTGCGGAGGGAGGCTACGGAGGAGAGGCTATGGAGGGGAGGGGAAGCTGTGGAGGGGAGGGGAGGCTGCAGAGGGGGGGCCTGCAGAGGGGCCTGCGGAGGGGGCTGCGGAGGGGAGGCTGTGGAGGGGAGGGGAAGCTGTGGAGGGGAGGGGAGGCTGCAGAGGGGGGGCCTGCGGAGGGGCCTGCGGAGGGGCTGCGGAGGGGCCTGCGGAGGGGGCTGCGGAGGGGAGGCTGTGGAGGGGAAGGGAGGCTGCAGAGGGGGGGCCTGCGGAGGGGGCAACCCACTGCTGGCGCTGGCCCTGCCCCCCCTCTCGGAGGGGGGCCCGCGGAGGGGCGCACCTTGCCGTAGCCGCCCTTGCCCAGCACGCGCAGCAGCTCGAAGCAGTGGGGCCCGATGCGCTCGGGGCCAGGGTTCACGCTGGTCTCCGTCAGCTCCACCTCCTCGTAGTGCCCCGCGGGCCTGCGGACACAGGGGGCGGTGGGGGCGAGGCTCTGGGCCCGGTCCCTTCCCCGGCCTCCGCCCCCCACACGACCGTCACTCACTCCAGGCCAGCGGCCCTCAGGTCGGCGAGGGGACACGCGTCCTACGAGAAACCGGGGTCAGAGGAGGGAGGTGCGGGTGCCGCCCTGGCCGGGCCGCTGGGCCCGGAGGGGGGGGACGGGCCGGGCTGCTGGGCCCGGAGGGGGGGGGACAGCCGGGCTGCTGGGCCCAGAGGGGGGGGGACAGCCGGGCTCCTGGGCCCGGAGGGGGGGGACGGGCCGGGCTGCTGGGCCCGGAGGGGGGGGGACAGCCGGGCTGCTGGGCCCCCGGGAGGGAATGGGCCGGGCTGCTGGGCCCGGAGGGGGGACAGCCGGGCCGCTGGGCCCGGAGGGAGGGGACGGGATGGGGCTGGTGGGCCCGGAGGGAGGGGCCGGGCCGGGCTGCTGGGCCCGGAGGGGGGCCGGGCCGGGCTGCTGGGCCTGGAGAGGGGGGCCGGGCCGGGCCGCTGGGCCCGGAGGGGGGGACAGCCGGGCTCTTGGGCCCGGAGGGGGGGACAGCCGGGCCGCTGGGCCCGGAGGGGGGGACAGCCGGGCTGCTGGGCCCGGAGGGGGGACAGCCGGGCTGCTGGGCCCGGAGGGGGGGACAGCCGGGCCGCTGGGCCCCCGGGAGGGGACGGGATGGGGCTGGCAGGCGAGGGGCCGGCCTGGGAGGGAGGCCGGAGGGGAGAAGGGAGGACGGGGCAGGTCCCGGAAGGCGGTCGGGACGGCGGGGAAGGAGCTGACAGGGCCGGGCTCTGAGGAAGATCGGGGTCTCAGGAGCGGGGTCCGCTCAGCGGGGAGCCGGGGGATGGGATCGGCTCCGGGATCCAGCCGCGCCCGGGAGGCCCACTCACCGCGGGGCTGAACTCCGGCTCGCCCTCGCCCTCGCTGCCTTCCTCCGTCTCCAGGTCCAGGTCAAACACGGCCGCCATGGCGGCGCCGGCCCCGCGGGCCCCTCGACGCGTTCCGGCCGCGCAGTGACTGACAGCCCGGGCCGCCGGGTCACGTCATCTCTGGGCGGCGGCGGCGGCGCGCGCCGATGACGCAACACACCGGGCGCTTTGCACTGGCGAGGAGAAAATATGGCGTCCGTCGCAAGGCCTCTCGGGAATTGTAGTTCCAGGTTACCGGGATGCCAAAACCTTGCGGAACCGCTGAGGAAACCTTCAGTCTTCCCAGCACAGCTCTCCGGGCGGCCTGGGAGGCGCCCATCTTGGCCCTTAGAGAGTCTGAAGGGGGCAGAGCCGGACGCGCATACAGGTGTGAGTGTAAATGCAATTCCCAGCCCTGATGGGGCAGGTCTTCCATCTGTTCGCCCCTAAAAGGGAGGCGGCTGCATCCGTGTCTCCCTAACGTGCCTCCGCGCCTCCGTGTTCTGCCTCCGTGCCTCCGTGTTCCAGGACTCTGCAGGCCAGAGCATTTGCTCGGTGGCTGCTCCGTGCCCAACTCACTCATCCACCTGTGAACATAGGCTCGTGTTGGAATTTGCTCCGCTGCCAATGTCAGCACGTTTTGTAATCCGGCTGTGATACGAAATAGGCGCTTAATAAAACTTTGTTAAAAGAATGAATGAAGGAACGAACGAACACACCAACCCTGGTCTGTGACTTTAACTTGGGCATGCGTTCTTACTGGATGGGGCTCTGTGGGGGTGTGTGTGTGTCTGGGTTGGGGTGTGTGTGTGTGCGCGTGTGTGTGAATTGGACCAGATGAGGCCTGGGTGAGATTTAAACGTGGAAATACAGATCTCAGGGGCCTCCATGCTGGAGGTGGGCCATCTGGTTGGATGTGACTCTGTGGGTGTAATCCCACCCTCAGGAGGCCCTCAGGCTTGGGTGCTGGTGTGGATTCTCCTGGCAGGCTCCCACAAAGGTCAACCCCAAAGCCTGGCCAGTGTGGCGGGTATCCCCTAGCCACCCTCCCTTCTCCCTTCCCCATAGCGCTGAGCGGAGAGATGCTGTCCAAGTCGCAAGAACCTGTGGCAGCCCCCGGGCCTGTAGGTAGTCCGTAACCTTTATTCGGAGGGGATGCTGTGGAGCTGTCCATGGCTCCTCTGCTGAGCGCGCGGGAGTCCTTAAAGCAGTCTCCCCTGAGGGAAGGGTGAGACTCCTCCGCCAATGCCAGTTAGGGGCGCCGGAGGCCAAAGCACCGAAGCTTGGTGAACATACATGATGCATGAGGGGCTGTTCTCATGTGCCAGGGCCACATATGAATCAGGGCAGGGAGGTTAGCAAGGCCTGGAAACTGAGGGCATGTAAGATAGTAAAAGCAGGAACCTGGACCCTCCCCCTGTCCCTCAACATCCACCCGCTGTGACAGGACCTTCAGGCTGTGGTTTTTCCCCCTTGGAGCCTCTTTTCTGTCTAACGGGCCGATCATGTCCCCGTGGAGGGGAGCTGTACCTGCTGACCGCCGGCCACCGGCTCAGGTCAGTGAGCAGGCGCGGCCTTGCCGGAAGTCGGCAGCAGGCTCTACAACTGTCCGGGAATTCGTTAAATGAGAGGGTGAGAGTGAAAGGACAGGGTATTTGGTCTCAGGTTTTCTTGGGATTTGCCCAAGGCCAGGGCCTGCCAGGTTCTCTCCTCCTGTGGATGGCAGGAAGAGAGAGATGCTTGGAGGGGTGGCAGGCTGGGCTTGGTGTGTGTGTGTGTGTGTGCGCGTGCTGTTGTCCCTTCATGGCAGGAGTCCTGGGCAGCTGTGGCCTGGACTGGCCTTTGGGAGGACACGAGGGCCCAAGGGCCACCCAGTTCCTATCTTTTATGGCCCTTAATCCCAGGAGGCCTTGGTGTCAAATGGCCCTGCCGCACTGGAGTGGCGCTGAGGCCTAGGCGTGGGCCAGGCCAGGGCGGGGGCTGGGCTGAGGGCAGGGAGGCAGGGACAGTCTGAGGAGCTGAAGGCAGCACCGCCCCCTCCAGCACTCTGGCCCTGCCCCCGGCACCAGTGCTATTTGAAGTGGGACAGGAAGTGGGCGACGGGGTAGTGGGGCCCGTCGATGCCCAGGCCCTGGCAGAGGCCCAGCAGGCGGAGGCGGGCCTCGGCGGGGCTGGGCCCGGCGCAGGCCAGGCTGCAGCAGGGCTCCTCGTACTCGCCGGGCCCCGGGGCCTCCTCCAGCGACGTGAACTGGTTGAAGCGCAGCAGGCCCCGGGCCTGAAGGGCCCGCAGCGCCTCCGGGCTGGCGGTGGAGCGCAGCGCCTGCCGGTGCTGGGACAGGAGGCAGGTGACGCCCACCAGGCAGCCCCTGGGCCGCGGGCGCGGGGGCACGGCGGGCCGCAGGCCGCAGGCCACCATGGCGGCGGCCAGCAGCAGGTCCACGCCGTACAGCTCCAGGATCCAGTCCCGCAGGTAGAAGCCGCCCATGCGGGGGTTGATCTCGATGAGCCGGGGCCCGGCCCCCGTCAGCTTGAGCTCCACGTTGAAGACGCCGTCCAGCAGCCCGCAGCCCAGGCAGCAGCGGAAGGCCGCCTGCACCAGCTGCGCCTCCTGCTCCGCGGCCAGCCCGCTGGGCATGCAGGCGGCCGTCTCGGTGAAGCCCGGCAGCCGCGTGGGGCCGTTGTCCGAGACGAAGGCGGCCAGCAGCTGCCCCCGGAACAGCACCAGGTCCACGTCGTGCTCGGTGCCCTCGACGAACTCCATCAGCAGCATGGCGTTGCCCCAGCCCAGCCCGATGCCGGGGTGGTCGGCCTCGCCCTGCAGGTCGCGGGCGATGCGCGAGAAGTGCCGGCGGCACTGCGATGCGTCCTCCACCAGCCGCACGCCCACCGCGCCCGCCCCGAACTCCAGCTTCATGACGCCGGGCAGGGGCACCTGGCGGACCGCCCTGTCCACGTCCGCCTCGCTCTCCAAGGGGCAGCAGGGCACGGCGTGCAGGGCGGGCGAGGGCCAGGGCGGGCCGCGGCAGCGCAGCAGGTGCCGCTGCGTGCGGCTCTTCTCCTTGGCCAGGCGCACGGCGGCCGGGGGGCTGCAGGGCAGGCCCAGCTCCCGGCACAGCAAGGCGGTGAGCACCAGGCAGTCGTCCCAGTAGGAGAAGCAGCCGTCCAGCCGCAGCCCGCGCGCCCGCACCAGCTCCGCCAGCTGCCGGGCAAGCTCCTCGTCCCGCCGGTGCTCGGTCACGTCCAGGTGGATGAAGGTCTGCACCAGCCGGGCGGCGAAGTGGTTGGGGTCCGAGTCCACCAGGTGCAGCTGCAGAGACCACAGGAGGGCGGCACACTGAGGAGGCAGAACGGGGCCCCGGAGGGGGTCCGGGGGAGTGGGTTTGCCAGCATTAGGGGCTTGAGGAATACTCGGGGGTGGCTGAGTGAATGGAGGTGCAGCCTGGGGTGGGCGGGGGAAGCACCCTAGGAGAGGCAGTGCTTACGCCGGGAGCCAAATGAGAGCCACCAGAGGAGAGGGCTGTGGGAGGGAGAGGGCAGAGGGCGGGATGCAGAGGGCGAGTGTGCCATTTCCCCGGCAGACAGGGTTTGTAGGGAAGCCCCCAGGCCCGGGCTCGGACAGCGGACAGTGTCTTTGGGCATTACGCTCTCGGCCATCACCGTGTGCTGACACGGGAGGTACGCACAGAGGAGTCCAGGGGCCCACAGCTCCGAAGCTCACTGCCCGCGGGGGGAGCGGACACAGCAGCCGGCACCCAGGGCAGAGCAGCCCCTAGGAGGGCAGGGAGGGTGGTGTCCGGGGTAACTGAGGACGGAGAGGCATTCCGGGTGAGTGTGTGTGCGGACACGGAGGGCAGGAATGGCTGGGGGAGGGGCGTGTACCGTGGGAGTGGACAGAGGCCACTGCGGCAGACGGGGGCAGGGCGAGCCTAGCTATTTGGCCCGTTTTGTATCTGTTCAGTGGGGGTAAGCATGTCTGTGCCGCCCGCCTGGCTCCAGACCCTGTAACGAGGCCCCTGCTGTGAGCTCGGCTCGGGGTCTGTAAGCTGCTCCCAGCACCCTCCCGGGCCCGGGACTCCACCTCAGGGGCGGCACCTGGCCTTCCTGCGGGAGAGGCCCAGGCCCCTCGCCCGCCCGGCATTCGGAGCCGGGCCTGGCACTAATCCTGATGCCGCCCGCCTCCAGCCTGACTGCCCCGGCTCCGCTTAGACCTGCGGCTCGGGTGCAGCATCCACCTATGAACCAGGAGCCGGTTCGATTCCCGGTCAGGGCACAGGCCCGGGTGGCGGGCTCGGTCCCCAGTAGGGGGCGCACAGGAGGCAGCCGGTCCATGATTCTCTCTCACCATTGATGTTTCTCTCTCTCTCCCTCTCCCTTCCTCTCTAAAATCAAATTAAAAATAATAAAAACTGTGGGGTGAGGGGACAGAAGTGGGCTAGACTTCTAACCTGGGCCAGGCGGCTGGCTGGCCCCTAGGACTGGGGTCCAGCGCCCCAGAGAGATCGCGGGGCGCAGACACCACCCCTAAGGCCGCCCCGCGCTCCGGTGAGCCCCGCGCCCCCGCCCCCCGCTCCCCCCGTCCCCCGCCCCGCCCCTGCGCCCCGGGGCCCCCCCCCGTGCCGCGCCCGCGCCCCGCCCTCCGGTGCCCCCGCCCCGCCCCGCCCCGCCCCGCCCCCCGGTGCGCCCCGCCCCCCGGTGCGCCCCGCCCCGCCCCGCCCGCACCTGCAGGCCGTAGTCGCGCGCCGCCGCCCACACGAACTGCTTGCTCTCGCCGCCCGCGCCCACCACCAGCAGCCGGCGGCCGGCCATCAGGCAGCGCGCCGAGCGCCGCAGCATCGTCTCCACCAGCGGCCCCGCCGCCGCCTCCTCCTCGGCCGCCGCCGGCCCCGCGCGCCGGGCCCAGAGCCCCTCGAGCGCCCCGCACGCCTCCAGGCACCGGCCGCCGCCCAGCGCCAGCGCCACCGGGGCCAGCGCGCCGCCCGCCGCCGCCAGCGCCAGGTCCACGCCTGCGGAGGGGAGGGAGGGGAGGGGAGGGCTCAGCGCGGCCGCCCCCGGGCCCCCGCCCCGGCCTCCTGCCTGCCCCCCGCCCCCCGCGCCCCCCCTGTGTCCCCCCGTACCCCCCGTGCCCCCCGGCCACCGCCCCCCATTCCCCCTCCCGTGCCCCCCGCCCCGCCCCGCCCCGCCCCGCCGCACTCACCGAGGAAGTCCGTGCCCGCCAGGCGCCCGCCGCGCTGCTCCGCGCTCAGCCCGGCCTCCAGGGCCAGCACCGCGGCCAGCGCCGCCTCCGCGGCCCCCTGGACGCTCCGCCGCACGGCCGCCGCCTGGGCCGCCGCCCCGGGGCCGCACTGGGCCAGCGCCGCCTCCAGCGGGCGCGGCAGCGAGTCCTGGTGCCGGGGAGGCCGGCCCCCGCGGCCCACCGCGCACACCACCTGGGCGGGCTGCGGCTCAGGGACCGGCCGAGTCCTCCCGGGACACCCCGCCCCTGCACCCTCCTCCCCGCGCATGCTGCCCTGTGCCAGGATCCAGGCCAGAAGCCCACCTCCAAGCCACTGCCCAGCGGGCCCCCAGACCCCGGGACTCCACTCAGGTTCCACCCAGCTGGGTCCCGCTCCCCTGGGCTCCAGGCATGCTGGGTCCCGGGTCCTGCAGCCCTGGGGTGCCACCCTGTGTGCCCCAGCCAGGAGCCCCTCGAGGGCAGGCCTGAGCCTCTCCCTCTCAGCGTGGCCCAGAGCCGCACACCCAGGGGGACCCCAAGCCTTCCTGGGCTCCCCCGCGTGGAGGCCCCCCTGAGGCTCCAGGCACTGAGGATCGTTAGGGGCCTGTGCCGGCCTCCTGTGGGCAAGAACTCCTGGGCAGAGGGCTCAGCCACGCTTGCGCAGCACGGGGGTCAGTGAAGGCCTGATGGGGGCAGGTGAGGCAGGGTTGGAGGGGGGGTGAAGGGCCAGACCAGGATCCTCCCAGAGGCAACCAGGACCCCCCTCAAAGCGTCTGGCCTCTGGCCCCAGCTGCGTGGTTGGAGCGTTGTCCCGAGCACCAGAAGGTGGTGGGTTTGATTCCCGGTCAGACCGGGCACATGTCCAGGTTGTGGATTTGACTCCCCACTGGGGGGGGTGCAGGGGGCAACCGATGGATCTTTCCTCTCTCTCACATGGATGCTTCTCTCTTCCTTCCTCTCTAAAATCAATAAAAACGTTATAAAAAAATAAACATCTGCCGAAACCGGTTTGGCTCAGTGGATAGAGCATTGGCCTGTGGACTGAAAGGTCCCGGGTTCGATTCCAGTCAAGGGCATGTGCCTTGGTTGCGGGCACATCCCCAGTAGGGGGTGTGCAAGAGGCAGCTGATCGATGATTCTCTCTCATCGATGTTTCTAGCTCTCTATCCCTCTCTCTTCCTCTCTGTAAAATAAATAAATAAATAAATAAATAAAATAAAATAAATAAAAAATAATAAATAAAATAAACATCTATAAAATGTTTTTCAAAAAAGATTTGTCCTCTCTGCCCAGGGCCCGTCAGCCGCACAGTGGGGCGAGACCGGGGTGTGAGCGGGGCCATGACCTCGCCTGGGCCACCCTCACCTTGCTCAGCAGGGGCCGGTCACCCTGCGTCCGGCACACCACGGCACAGATCCGCACGGCCAGCGCCGGGCCCGGCGGGGCTCCTGGGGGAGACGGGAGGCCTGAGCCCAGCTCGGCAGCCAGGAGCCCGCGCCGAGCGCCCACCGGGCCGGCTCCGGCGGCTCTCACCTGCGGAGGGCAGCCGGACGGGTGGGCACACGGCCTCCACCAGGACACTCTCCTCCTCCTCCAGCCTCTCCAGCAGCGCCACCACGGCGTCCGCCACCGTGCCCACCGCAGCTCGTGGGAGCAGGCGGAGCGGCTGCCGCCCCCGCCAGCGCCAGCCGCTGAGCCTGACGGCCACCTGCAGCCACAGGAAGGGGGAGGGGCTGCGGGAGGAGACGCCACAGCCACAGCCTCAGAGCCCGTGAGTAAGGGAGGGAGGAGGCAGAGGGCTGCCCAGCGATGGGCGGCCACAGGACACACAGTGGGGGAAACTTCCCAGCAGGACTTGGTGCCATCCTGTGGCGGCGTCTACACAGCCCTCCGGGGCCGGAGCCTGTTACCTGCCGGGCATCGCCCGGGGCCTCCGAGTGCAGGAAGGCCCCCACTTCCTCCTTCACCAGCGCCTCCTGGCCCTCGGTGCCGCTCAGCTCCACCAGCCGCAGCCCCGGGCCGCCGGCCCCTCCCCGCAGCAGCGCGGGCGGCTGGCAGGTGAAGGCCAGGGTGGCTGGCACGGCCACGCCCTGCTGGGCCAGCAGGTGCCTCGCCAGCAGCCGGTCCTCCAGCAGCCGGGCCAGCTCCGCCGAGGCTCCTGTGGGGCAGGCGAGGTTGCGGGCGAGCTCGGCGGCCGCCCTCCCCAGGCCGGGCCCCGGGCCCAGGCCCGCCAGGAAGTAGGTGGCTTGGCGCGGGGGCACAAAGGTGTCCAGGAAGGTCAGGCCCCCGGGGTGGAAGGTCACTGCCTTGGAGACCAGCAGGGCCGCCTCTCCCGGCCGCCCCGGCGCTGGCACCTTTGCCAGCCACGCAGGGGACAGGCAGAGCAGCATGTTTCCTGCGAGCAGGTGGGCAGAGCCGCCGGTCAGGGAAGGCTTCCTGCCCCAGGCCCTCCCCCCGCAGCCCATCCAGGCAGGCCCCACCCCGAGAACCAGGAGCGGAGGAGGGCGGACTGGGGAACGGAGACCAGGCACGTGTGGGTGGGAATGCAGCTGGCACCCTGGTATTTGGGGATGTGGCCGGGCCAGGGCAGGGCTGCCCTCTCTGTAGGAGGTGGTGGGGGGATTGGGTGCACACTCACCGGGACTCTGGGCCCCGCCCTCCAGCAGCACGGACAGAAAGGTGCTGGGGGACCCCAGAACGCACAGGGTCACCTCCGCCCCAGGGCGGCCTGAGGGAGAACAGGCCCGGCTCACCAGGAGCTCCTGCTGGTCTCTCTGCCCCCCTCTCCTGCCCCCCGGGGCCCTCTGGGCACAGAGGAGCGTAAAGGGACGGGGGAAGCAGCGGGGAAGAGGAAGCTCTGGCCGTCCCCGCCCTGGGAGGCAAGCTCCCTTCTCTCTGCAGCTGGCGTGGAAGGCGCTGGCGTTTGGGGGGCCAAAGACCTTGGTCCTGGCTTTCGTGGGCCCCTGGGCCCGTGCAGTGGGAGAGGAGCCTCGGCACCCCGTTTCCCAGTCTGCACAGCGCAGCCGAGGCTGGTTCTCCCTGTATTTCACGGCTTTGGGGGCCACCGGATATGTAAGTGGGTAGAGCAGGGACGGAGGCCGGGGTCCCCGCTGCCCTCCGAGGACAAGCCCCTTCCTGGGAAGCCCCAGCCCGGAGACCACGGGCTGCGGAGCTGGGGGGGATCCTGGGGTGGAGGGCAGCTGGCTCTCTGGCCTGACCGGTGCCTGAGGCCCGTGGAAACAATGCCGCCTGCCCGCCCGCCCGAAACTGGCCCTGGCTTCGGACCCAGTCACCACCCGGGGAGGGGCCTGACTGCCTGGGAGGAGGCAGGCGGGCCAGGGACTCCGCCCTCCCCCGGGGTCCCCTCCGCGGAGCACCGGGCACCTGTGCGGGGCGCCTGGCTGCGGTCCTGGGTCTCGGGGAGGCCGGCGAGCTGCAGGCAGCTCTGCAGGAGGCTGTAGTGGTAGGCGGTCCGGGCCCGGGCCTCCGCCCCCTCGGGGCAGCCCTGGCAGTCCAAGCCCACGTCCAGGCCCACGTCCAGGCGCCAGGCGCCGGGAAAGGAGTCTGCGGGGGGCAGGCCCGAGTCGCCGCCCCTCGGGCCCTCCTCGTCCCCCGGGCCCTCGGAGCCCAGGGGGCAGTCCCGCTGGGGGCTCGGCTGGTCCGCGGAGAGCTGGGGCAGAGGGGCGAAAGCGGTGGGTGCTGGGCAGGGTGAGCACGGGGCACAAAAGTGACCTCCCCTTGGGCTCCATCCAGGCAGACCCGCCCCGAGAACCAGGAGCGAGGAGGGTGGACTGGGGAACGGAGACCAGGATGTGTGGGTGGGAATGCTTTGCAGACTGTATGTGCAGCGCCCCCCGGGGGAGGGGGCGGGAGGGTGCTGCTGGCTGGACCACGCTTCCCCCCCCCCACCCCACCCTGCCAGGGTTTGCCCCAGCCCGGTTCGCAGGGACAGGGGTTTTGTCTGTCTTGCTGTTCAGCGCAGCCGGGCTGCTCAGTGGATGTGTTGACAGAGCACGTGAGCGAAGAGCCCAGCACCCCTGTTGCTGCTGGTTTCCCTCGGGCCTCGGGGCCCTCCGCCTTCACGGAGCTCTGCCGAGACCTGGGTTTACAGGGGGGTCCGCTCCTGGCCGCCCCGGTCGGCCTCGGGGACCCCCTGTGAGCCCACCCCGGGCAGGCGGGCGGGGGAGGGGGAGCCGAGGCCCCTCCTCTCAGCGTGGAGCCGCGGAAATGCTGTTTTTGGACGAAAACATCCCTGACCCCCACGCGGGCTGCTCAGAGGCTCCGAGCACACAGTGGCCCCTCCTGCAGGGCCAGTGGGCCGCCAGCCAGTCTGGATTTCTCTGGACCAGGTGGGTGCTGGGCTCGGTCCGTCCCGCCCTGGGTGCTGAGGGCCTTGGACCAAAAGCGTCGCCTCGGTGACGATGGGGGTGGGGAACAGTGGGCTGCACGGGCCAGGAGGGCAGAGGTCCGGGTCCCAGCTCACCGGTCAGTGCCAAGCCCTGAGCCTCGGGCCTCCCCCAGAAGGCGAACTCCCCGAGAGCCTAGAGCGGTGCCAGGGCCTGGCAGGCTCAGTGGATGGTGCAGGATGAATGGTGCCAAAGGAGACCCGCAGTGCCCGCCTGCCCGGCTGATGGGGAGGCGAGAGCCGGGCACGCGGTACTTGCTGGGGGGGAAGCAGGGGGTGTGCTGGGAGGGGCAGGGCCTGGGGGAGAAGGGGCCTCGGGCCCTCTGCCTGGGGGGGCCTGGGCTGGGGGGAAGGGGCCTGGGCTGGGGGAGGGACCCAGGGGACTCACCATCCTTCAGCTGGAGAGAGGCTGGCGCCTGAGGGCAGAGGAAGGAGCAGACAGGCAGGGAGTCAGGGCCCTCTGCTCCCCACAGCCCAGCCCCTAACTCTGGGGGGCGGAGAGGGGGACCCCCGAGGAGGGGGGTGCCACCCGGACCCAGGGACCTGCCGCGGGCCCACACATCACCGCCCCCGGGTGGCGGGGCAGACACTGAGCCAGTCCCCAGGGGCAAGGGGAGCGCGTGGGTGGGTCCGGGTCCCGCTGGGGGCGGGCGCTCCAGGTCCCCCCGGGCCGCAGCCCCTGCCCCGGGCTCCTCCCTGGGGCCCCGGCGGGGCGGCCGGTACCTGGCGGCGGGTAGCGGGGTCCGGGGACGCGACGGGCGTGGAGGACCCGGTGGTGCTCGTGGCCGGTTGGCGTCGGTGCTGGCGGAGGCAGCACCGCCTTTTATGGGGAGGGGAGGGAAGGGGAGGGGAGGGGCGGGGAGGGGAGGGGAGGGAAGGGGCGGGGAGGGAAGGGGCGGGGAGGGAAGGGGCGGGGAGGGGCGGCCAGGCCTCCGCCCTGCGGTCCGCCCCGCGCTCCGGCCCGCGAGGCGGGGGCAGGCTTGGCCCGGGATGGGCGGCCGGTCTGGGGCGCCAGGACCGCGGCCAGGGACCAGCGAGGGTCCCCAATGGGCTGCGGCAGAGACAGACAGAGACGAGGACAGGGACCCAGAGAGGCCGCCCCTGACGGAGAGAAGCTGGAGGAGAGGGGACGGTGGGGGCAGAGCCGGCAGAGGCTGGCACCGGGTGCCCCTGGGTGGGGGCCGGAGAGCCCGGGCACACAGGCCCCAGCTCTGTCCCCGGACGGTGTCCTCAGCCAGCAGCTGTGTCCGCCCTGAGCCCTCCCCAGAGACCCTCTCGGCCCTGGGGCCCCTCCCTGCCCCAGCCCTGCCAGCGAGGCGACCCCAGTACGGCGTCCCCCGAGGGCAGTCCCGTCCCTGGGACGCCTCCTCCCTGCTGGGGGCCAGAGGGGGGTGCCAGGCTGGGGAGAGCAGCGGGTCTGAGCACCCGCCCTGCCATCAGCCTCCCTGAGACACCCCCTCACCCCAGTGCACCCCCAGAAGCACCCCGAGACCTCCTGGCTCACAGCTGCGAATTCACCCCAGAACACAGCTAGAGACTCGCACCCTGTACTCAGTGTGAGTGGGTCCTAGCAGGCGGGTCCCAAGCCTAGTCCCAGCGTGGGACCTGGGCACCTCCCCTTCCTGCTCTGAACCCCACTGACCTCCTGCCTAAGACGGGGCTCATTGCCCCCTCACCGGGCTGCTCAGGACGGCACAGGCCAGCCCAGCACGTGGGCTATGGCTGCACTTCCTCACGCCCACCCCTCAGCTCCTCTGCCCGGTGGCCCCGGGCTGCCCCGTGCCTGCTGGGCTGGGAGTCCTGGTGGGACAGAGCTGGCAGGTGCATACAGAGCCGCCTCTGAGGACCCGTCTGCCACTGGGGGAATGTGGAGGGAAGGGTCCCCTGCCCGGCCCACGCCCCCCTCCCAGCACTCCGGGCCGGCTGCTGGAGGCCCCCAGGCTCCCGGGACGAGGTGCCATGCGGCGGGGAGGGGGGGGACACGGACGGGACAGGACGGGACGGAAGCAGGACCTTGGACAGCAGGACCTTGACCTTTAACAAGTGCCACCAACCAGCAATCCGTTTTAGCGCTCTTCCCGGCTCTGTTCAGTGACTCACAGGCCGGGCAGTCACCCGTCCTGCAGACAGACAGCGAGGAGCTGCGCAAAACGAAAGACGCTGGGAGAATTCATTTTATTTGTTAAAAATATACTTCTTTATTGATTTCAGAGAGGAAGGCAGAGAGAGAGAGAAACATCAATGATGGGAGAGAATCACCAATCATCTGCCTCCTGCACGCCCCCTACTGGGGATCCAGCCTGCAACCCGGGCCTGTGCCCCTGGCTAGAATCGGACCCAGAACCCTCCAGTCCGCAGGCCGACCCTCTATCCACTGGGCCAAACTGGCTAGGGCAAGACTATGGGATAATGTAAAGGTAAAGAGTAACCAAGTCCTAACAAGGAAGGACACAGTGAAAAAAAGGAAGGACACGGTGCTGTGGGCCTGATTAGATCTCTGATGGGCCTGCAGAGGGGAGGGGCAGGCTGGGGGAGGGGAGGCTGGCCTTCCTGGGTACCAGCCTCCCTGAAGCCCAGCACGTACCAGCTCGGCCAAATTACAGCTAATCACCCTTCCCCCAAAAAAGGAAGGAACGAGGGAAGGCAGGCAGGCAGGCAGGCTATAACCTTTCTATGGGCAGAGGGGGTCTGAGCACAGAAGTTTTCTAGGCCGATAGCGGGCTGGCTAGCGCAGGGTGGGTGACTGCATCCCTCCCGTGGAGGGGAGGGTAAACCAGTGCTGACCAGGAGATTCTGGGAGAACTGATGCTGTCAGTCAGTCTCGGTGACAGCGTGTGGCTTAGCATAAGTGGCTTCGTTCGGGACCTGTTGCCTGTTTTGAACGCAAGCTCTTCAGCACCTGCGAACTTTCTCATCCTCGGAGAGAATCACAGGGCACCTCTCGCCGCAGCGGGCACGGGTGTCTGGCAGGAGGCAGGCGCTCCGGGCAGGGACAGACCTTGTCCCAGGAGCTGCGCCAGGGCCTTTGGGTGGCACCTCAGGGGGCCCCGTGAGCAGCAGGTATGAGTCTGCCTCAGACAGGTGAGGAGAGGGACGCTCAGAGAGGCGGGGCTGCTCGCCCAGGGTCACCTCTGCCGGAGTGCCTGCACCCATCACAGAGAGCTGCGTGGCTCTGCGCCCGCCCCTGGCCGCCCAGGCGAGGCGCCGGCTGAGGGGCATTGCCTTGTGGGTGCAGGGAGGAGGGCCAGGGTGCAGCAGCACAGGCCCAGGTGCCAGGACCAGAGGCCACAGGCTGCAGGGCAGCTAGGATCAGGGTTGGGGACGGCCAGCCACCACCCCATCGAAGCAGGACCCAGGCCTGCTTTCTCCTTACTCCCCACGCTGCCAGCCCCACCCTCCTCCTCCCTCCCTGCCCGGCGGGTGCCCAGGGGAAGGGCAGAGCACAGGAACGGGCACCCAGCGGAGTAAGCGGCATCGGAGCCAGCCCCGTTGTCCTGACGATGGCTCCGGTCCAGGGCACCCACGAGGGCAATTAACGAGTGTGGGCGGGGTTTCCATGGCGGCAGTCCCAGGGGCTGCAGGGAGGCGTCCGGCGGGGACCAGGGCCGGCGGACCTCTCTCTTTTGTCCCGCACACTGGGCCTTTGTTCCCGCCGGGGTCACGGGTGGGGTGTGAACGTGGGTTAGAGCCCGCTGCACCCTGGGTCCTGAACCAGACTCGGGGAGAGGAGAATAGGGGAGAGGCCCCTCTCGGGGCCCAGCACCACTTGGGGGGCCTCCACCCCGGGTGCCACCTGCCCTCAGAGGCTCAGCAGGGCGGGCTCCCCATTGGGCCCTGAGCTGGTAAACACCCCCAGCAGCCAATGGGCAGCAGCGTGCCTGTGGGCCAGGAGGCGGGGCTGGGGAGGGAGGGGCCGGAGGGGCCGCTGGTCCAGGGTTGGGGGTGGAGGACTTTGGGTCCAGTTCCCGCCCGGGCTTCTGCAGAAACACGCTTTCTTCCAGGCTCCCCGGGAGTCCTCTGGGGTCCCCTCGCCCAGCAGGCCACCCTGACCCCCCTACACACACACACACACACACACACACACACACACACTCACACACACACACACACACGCTCCTTCAGCATCACAGCCCGTGTGTGACCTCCCTCCCCCCGGGCCTGCAGCCCACGGAGGAGAAAACAGTTGTTCGGGGCTGACTCACAGCTACGCTGGCTCAGAGCGGGTCTCACCACGCTGCCACGGAGGGTCCTGGGAAAGGACTTTATTTCACTTTATGAGCCCGAGGCCGGACACTGCTGGGCCCCTCTGCTCGGTGCCCGGAGCCCCCGGAGGCAGGCCCACGGGGCAGGGGGCCGGAGGGACGGAGACGGCCCCTCTGGCGGTGGGACGGCTGTCCAGGAGCTCTCGCCGCCTCTTCGCCCCACGGTCCCGGCTGGGTGTGCAAACACTGGGCACTTGGAATAAACCTTAACCGTTTATTTCCAGCCAGAGCCTCTGGTCCGCTCCCTGCCGGGGCTGGCAGGGAGAAGGCAGCTGAGCCGCTGGATCCCGGTGCAGTGCGTGCCCGTTGTCTGTGAGGCCGCACCGCCGTCCGGGCACCTGAGTCCCGCACCCTCAGCCGCGGGGCCTCAGAAGCGGGTGTCCAGGAAGGAGGCGGAGCTCCGCTGGGACCTGGGGGGGCCCTCGATGGGGGGGCCCTTGGCGCGCGTCAGGAGCCCGTGGAACGTCTTGCCGCGGGTCTGGGGCTTGCGCCGCGGCGGCCGGGGCTCGTCCGGGGGCTGCACGACGATGCGGGGCACGTCGGGCCGGGTGGCCCCCCGCGCCCGCGCCAGCTGCTGGGCCTCGAAGATTGCGCGGGCCCCGGCCAGGCGGGCCTTCGGCCGGGGCGGGGGCCCGGAGGGGGACTCCGGCAGCCGGGCCAGCTGGGCCCTGATCTCCCGCTGCAGGTCCTGCTCCGACAGCGCCACGCCGTGCACCTGCGGGGGCGGCACTGAGCTGCCCGGCCTGCGGGGGCAGGAGGCCCGAGGGCGGCGGCTCCAGCCCAGGAGGAGGCGGAGGGCCCGCCGGGGAGTGACCGGAGCCGGGGGGAGGGCGCAGGGCACCCACCTGGGACAGGAAGGCCTCCTCCTGCAGCTGGGCGGGGGGGATGGCTCGAAGGGCGCCCAGCGTCTCCAGGAGCCCGGGGCAGGCCAGCCGCTGCTCCGCGCTGCCCAGCGCCAGGCGCACCAGCGTCAGCCCCACGCGGAACAGCACCTTCACACCTGCAGACCGGCTCGCTCAGGGGCCAGCCGCCCTCCGGCCCGGCCGGACGCTGCCCTGGCCCCAGATTCCCTCCACCCCCCGCCCCAACTCCACACGCCCCGGCCCGCAGCAAGGAACGGAGCTGGGTGCAATGCGGGTCACTGGGGAGTGCGTCTCTGCAGCCACAGCCGCTCCCGGCAGAGCACCCGCCAGGAGGGGGGGGGGGAGGGGGGGAGGGGCGGGGAGTAACAGCCTCACACACACAGCCTCCTCTCTCTCTCTCTCTCTCTCTCTCTCTCTCTCTCTCTCTCTCTCCTCTGTGTTCCCACGAGGCTGGGCTGGGCAGAGTTTCCATGAAGGCCCTTCCAGCTTGTTCTGGTTCCAGAAATTCCAGCCAGAGCTGCTCCTCCCTAAGCCAAAGAGCACACTCACACTCACACACACACACACTCACACACACACACTCACACACACACACTCACACACACACTCACACACACTCACACACTCACACACACTCACACACACACTCACACACACACTCACACACACACACACTCACACACACACACACACACACACTCACACACACACACACTCACACACACACACACTCACACACACACACACACACACTCACACACACACTCACACACACACACTCACACACACACACTCACACACACACACACTCACACACACACTCACACACACACTCACACACACACACACACTCACACACACACTCACACTCACACACACACACACTCACACACACACACTCACACACACACACACTCACACACACACTCACACACACACTCACACACACACACACACTCACACACACACTCACACTCACACACACACACTCACACACACACACACACACTCACACACACACTCACACACACACACACTCACACACACACACTCACACACACACACACACTCACACACACACTCACACACACACACACACTCACACACACACTCACACTCACACACACACACTCACACACACACACTCACACACACACACACACACTCACACACACTCACACACACACTCACACTCACACACACTCACACTCCACACACACACTCACACACACACACTCACACACACACACACTCACACACACACTCACACACACACTCACACACACACACACTCACACACACACTCACACACACACACACACTCACACACACACTCACACACACACACACTCACACACACACTCACACTCACACACACACACTCACACACACACACTCACACACACACACACACTCACACACACACTCACACACACACTCACACTCACACACACTCACACTCACACACACACACTCACACACACACACTCACACACACACACTCACACACACACACACACTCACACACACACACTCACACACACACACACACTCACACACACACACTCACACACACACACACACACTCACACACACACACTCACACACACTCACACACACACACACTCACACACACACACACACTCACACACACACACTCACACACACTCACACACACACACACACTCACACACACACACACTCACACACACACACACTCACACACACACACTCACACACACACACACACACTCACACACACACACACACTCACACACACTCACACACACACACACACTCTCACACACACACAGGGACACGGGGTGACCGTGGGCTGTTCCAGAATCCTCAGACTCCCTTCCAGGCTGCCTCGGGGCTGCTGAGGAGGGCGGCCAGGACCCAGCGCGGCCTGGCGGTCACTGCGAACGTCATCCTCATGGAAGGCGCCTGAGGGCTGGTCCTCCCTGGGGAGGGGAGAGCTCAGCCCCTGCCCTGGAGGCCTGAGGCTGGGGGGACTTGGAACCATGTTCAGAGCCTGAGCCAGCCTGGCGCCAAGCGGGCACATAGCGGGCGCTCAGTAAAGTACTGATGGCCGAAACCGGTGTGGCTCAGTGGATAGAGCGTGGCCTGCGGACTGAAGGGTCCCAGGTTCGATTCCGGTCAAGGGCATGTATCTTCGCTGTGGGCACATCCCCGGTATGGGGGGGGTGTGCAAGAGGCAGCTGATCGATGACTCTCTCATCGATGTTTCTAACTCTCTCTCTCTCTCTTCCTCTCTGTACAAAATCAATAAAATATATATTTTTAAAAAGTGCTGATGAGTTTCTACCATTTTATAGGTGCGACTGCTGGACAGCCCAGGGGACAGAATGCAGGCAGGAGACTGATGGGAGGAGACTGATGGGAGGCCGAGCCACAAAGACCTGGAGCCTGGTTCGGCTCTGCCCTGACTCCCAGCTCTTGGCCTGGCCCAGACATCCCCGCTTCATGTCCACACCCAATTCATCTGTGGCCTGGACACTAGGAACAGTGTCTTGCTTGTGTAACTATGTTAATTACTTAAAAGTAATAAATAATAAAAAAGTACAATAAAAAAGTTTTTAAATTTAAAAAATAGCCCAGCTGGCGTGGCTCAGGGGTTGAGCATCAACCTAAGAACCAGGAGGCCATGGTTCCATTCCCGGTCAGGGCGCAGGCCCAGGTTGTGGGCTCCATCCCCAGTGTGGGGCGTGCAGGAGGCAGCCGATCCATGGTTCTCTCTCTTCATGGATGTTTCTGTCTCTCCCTCTCCCTTCCCCTCTGAAATCAATAATAAAAATATATTAAAAAAATATTGGGTTACACGAGCCTTCCACCCCCACCCTCAGAATGTGGGTCCCCTCATTCAGGCGGCCCAGGGCGGGCAGCAGCTGGCACCAGTGAGCGTGCTCCAAGCAGGCACTTGGGCTCCAGGGTGAGGGCCTCTCCTGCTGGCCATGCCCCCTTCATGCCAGCCCCCGAGCCCTGGCCTGGCTCTGATCCCCCCTGCTCCTGCCCCATCTGCCTAGCGGGAGCCTCCCTGGCCCAGCCCCCTCCCGGGCAGAGGCCGCCCCCCTGTGTGGTCCCCCCCCCCCCCCCCCCCCGCACAGAGCAGGGCTGCCACCCATCGCACTGGGAGCGAGCCTGGGCCGGGCTGCTTCCCCAGAGCGGGCAGGGCGCCATCGCCCTCAGCACCCCGGCACCCGGACCCAGGGCCAGGATGGGCAGAGCTGGCGGGTGCGTGCCCCCCACCCACCCCGCCCGGCGCCCCCACTCACCCTCGCTGAGGAAGGCGTCCCAGACGCGCAGCACGGTGGGGAAGGGCAGGGAGCGGGCGAAGAGGCACAGGAACCACTCGGGCAGGTAGAGCAGGGGCCCCACGCCCGCCTGCTGCAGGTGCCTGTGCACCCGCGGGAGCAGCCGCTGCAGCAGCGCTGCGAACACCTCGGCGTCCAGCCTCACGGCCTCCTGCAGCCACGGCCATCAGCACCGCTCCCGCCCCAGGCCCAGCCCCCCACCCCGCCCGCCGCCCGCCGCTGTGCCCTCCGCCGCGCCCCACGCCGCTCACCATGTGGGGCCCGTAGTAGCCGGGCAGGTAGAGCTCGCAGATCTGCACCAGGCACCAGAAGGCCTCCTGCGGACAGAGCCGGCCGTGAGAGCCCACAATGGACACCCGTGGTGGGCACTCAAGCCAGAAGCCTGAGCTCAGTGCTGGGGGCTTTTACCACCCCCCCTCCCGTGCCCAGACAGAGAGCTACGACCCATGGTTTGGTCACAGAGCTCAGGGTGTTGAATTTGAGGGTCACAGGGTTGGGGTTCAGAGTCCAAGTACTGGGTTCTTGGGGTCATTGGGCCAGAGATCATGTTTGCAAGGGTCAGGAGCAGGACTCGTGCCCTAGCTGGTTTGGCTCAGTGGTTAGAGCGCCCGCCCGCAGACTGAAGGATCCCGGGCTCGATTCCGGTCAAGGGAACGTCCCTCAGTAGCACGCTCAGTCCCCGCCCTGGCCGGGGCACTCGCAGGAGGAACTAGTCCATGTGTCTCTCACATCGGCGTTTCTCTCTCCCTGTCTCTCCTCCTCCCTTTCATTCTCTCTAAAAACCAGTGGGACAAATATCCTCAGGTGAGGATTAACACAAACAACAACAACAACAACAGAAGAACCGGGAGTCCAGGCTCCTAGATCCCTGAGCGAGGTTCCTGGCGTCAGCTTGTTGGGCCTGAGGGTCACTGAGGTCGGCAGTCGGGAGGCCCTGGGTCCCCAGGACAGGACCCGGGAGGCAGGGACCCCAGGCCCCTGCGGCCAGAGTACCTGAGTCAGGAAGTCCAGGGTCCGGGGCCCAGGACCACAAGGTCCCAGGGTGGGTAGGGTCGGGGATCAATCCTCGGACGTGAATGCAGAGTCCCTTGGGCTGGGACAGGTGAGTGGGCTGCGGGGTCAGGGTCTTGGGTCCCTGGCGCAGGCGCAGGGTCCAGGGCACTCACCTCCGGGGGCAGATGCATGAGCAGCACCGCGGCCACGGGGCCCTGGGCCTGGCAGTAGCCCTGTTCCGGCCGATACAGGGTGTAGGCCTTGAGGACCTGCAGGAGCCCCTGCTGCCTGTGCCGGGAGACCCCGTTAGGCGTCCCTCCCCAGCCTTTGGAGCCTCTGCCCAGGCCTCCCCGCCCGGTTCTGCTGGGGGGCAGGGTGGGGGACAGGGGACTACACCACATGATGGGGGCGTGAGGCTGGGATCCCCGGGCACCGCTGGCCTCATACCCGTGGCCCTGGGGTGACACAAACATCTCGTGCAGAGGGAACTGGCGGTGCAGGTCCCTGCTGATGGTCTCCATCCACTGTGGGTCTCCGGGCGCCTCAGCCAGCTTCTGTGGGCGTCGGGGAGCGGGTGTGAGGGCTCGGCGTGGCAAGGGGCCCTGGGAAGGGGACTGGGACCCCTGCCAGCTCTCGTACCTGGTACGTGTCGGGGCTGTTCTCCTGGCACAGGTGAGCCCCGCACAGCAGGGGCCAGCAGCGGGCGCGCAGGGAGGAGGGAATGCCCTTCCGGCACTGCATCTTCACCTGGGGGAGGCCGAGCGAGGGACCCGGTAGGCTAGCTGCCCCCCCCCACCCAGCCTCATCTGCTCCTCTCAGCGGGCACCAAACACAGCCTGCCATCGGCATGGCCGCTGCGGGTGCAGGGAGGAAAGGCAGGAGGGGGACCCAGGAGGGCCATGCTGCCGGGGCCCGGACGGAGGCAGAGGCTGGTGAGCCACGGAGGCCGGCGGCCCGGCCCCTCTCACCTTCTTGTACCGGCGAGACATGGTTTTCTCCCAGTGCGACGTCATCTCCACCCACTTCATCTCCCGCTGGCGGATGAGGTCCGCGGGGGGGTGGCCCGGCCTGGGAGCACATGCCGCAGACACAGACGCAGGGCAGCGGTCAGCGCAGCCCGCCTCTGGCACCCCCATGCCACCCGGGCAGCCCCCGGGGAGCTGACCCGTCACCCAGGAGTTGCCAGGGGGTGTTATGGGGACGGGAGAGGATGTGGCTGTGATGTGGGCAGGGGCAGGAAAGACTGAAGGGGTGTGCGCTGGGGAGGGGCTGGCTGGCTGTCCCCGGCAGAGGGCACAGACCGCGCACGGCAGAAGCCGAGGGGACGGAACCCTGAACTAGAAGCCAGGAGTCCCGGAGTCTGAGTCTGGTTCCGTCTCTGAGCTGCTGTGTGACCTCAGGCAAGTTCCTTTGTGTCTCTGGGCTTACTGTCCTATCTACACTTGGGAAAGGGGGAGTGTGGGGGCACAGGTGTGGGTTTCTATGATTTAGATTTGGGATTCTTGGCCCAGAGATTAAAAGGGGAAGAATTCTTGGCTCCAAGGATGGGCGCAAACCCTCGGAGATTGGGTGCAAAAGAGGCATAATTGGCCCTAGCTTGTTTGGCTCAGGGGATAGAGAGTTGGCCTGTGGACTGAAGGGCCCCGGGTTCGATTCCAGTCAGGGGCACATGCCCAGGTTGTGGGCTCAATCCCCAGTGAGGGGCGTGCAGGAGGCAGACAATGATTCTCTCTCATCACTGATGTTTCTATCCCTCCCTCCCTCTCCCTTCCTCTCTGAAATCAGTAAGAATAATTTTTTTAGAAAGAGGCATACTTGGACATATCCCCCAGCCCTGCCACCCTCAGGATTCTACCCGAGCCTGAGGAGTGACACTGGCTGAACCCCCAGACCCTCCCAGGACTCTATTCACCAGCCCTTAGCCCCCATTCTCATCCTCAATTCACGCATCCTCCCTTTCCTCCCCCCCACAGCCCCCCTCCCCCCGCTTCCTCCCCACTTACCCCGGCTCTGCTGAACTGCCCCCGATGAAGCCATAGCGGTCAGCCTGGCGGTAGGGGCCCGGCCCGCTCAGCTCGGAGTCAGAGCCCAGAGAGCTGGAGTCGTCCTGCACCAGGTCCTCACCCAGGGCCTGGGCCATGCTGCGCAGACCCTCCCGGTAACGGGCTGCCGGATGGGGCGAAGCTAGTGTGAGCGGCAGTTCCTGGCCAAGCCGCAGACCCTGGCTGCGAGTGCAGGGAGGAGGTTTCAGGGTATCTCACCGAGCCCCTCTACCCCTTCTTCTGGAGGGGTAGGCCCTGAGGGACAGAAAAGCCAGGCCTCTGTGCGGAGACCCAGCCCCTGGCTCAGCCCCAGGCCCAGCCCCAGCTTACCTTCCTGCTGCACCTCACCTCCTCCTCTCACTTCCTCCTCAGCCACAGCTTCAGCAACTCACTGGGGGGCCCCTCCCCAGTGTGTGTGTGTGTGTGTGTGTGTGGGGGGGGGGGTGTCACCTCTTCCTCTCTGAGGCTCTTCCTGCCTGCCCCAGTGTCCCCGGGCCATTGGCTCCTCCCTCCTCCCCTTGGGCAGGCCTGGGCTCCTGTGCTGGCTGGGGGGGGGGGGGGGGGGGGGTCCAGGGCTGCCAGAGTACAGAGACCTCTACTTTTGAAGAGATTAGCATGTAAAATACTCAATTCAGTGTGCCAGTGAGAATTGTGGTTTAGTTAATGTTTGCTCTTTACAAAATAATACTTTAAAAATATACATATATATATTTTATTGACTTCAGAGAGGAAGGAAGAGAGATAGAAGCATCGATGGTGAGAGCATCATGGATCGGCTGCCTCCTGCACGCCCCACACTGGGGTGGAGCCGCAGCCAGGCCTGTGCCTGATGGGGATGGAACTGTGATGTCCTGGCTCCTAGGTGGACGCTGAACCGCTGAGCATGACGGCCGGGCCCAGGTAACACGTGTAACGTGCACACATGCAGAATTATTATGCTACACAACAGGCAACGATGGGGCTTACAAGTAAATATTAGTTTAGGTCGCAACACAGACAGTCGGACCCAAAGCGGGCTGGTATCCAGCGGGCTGGAGTCCCGGTCGGCCGCCTCGGGGCCAGAGACGCAGACCGAGGTCCTCAGGGAAGGCGAGCCCGGCCCTGGCTCTCTCTGGGTCTCGTTTCCTTTTCTGCACGTGAGGGACTCGATCCACAGCGACTGGGAAACAGTAGCCACCGCGCTCACACAGCTTCGGAGAGAGAAAAACAACTTCCAAGTACTTCCGGCCGCACCGCCTCGGAAAGGGGCGGGACAGTTCCTAGCAGGGGCGGGGCCAGTCGCAACCTCGCCCCACGAAGCCCCGCCCCTCGGCCGACCCCGCCCCACCATCGAAGCCCCGCCCCCGCGTCCGGGCCCCGCCCCAGACACGCCGGCCCGCCCCGTCGCCGAAGCCCCGCCCCCCGGCGCCACGGCCGCGGCGCCAGCGTCCAGCGGGGGCGCTATGGAGCCGGGGCCGCGGGCCGGGGAGCGGGCGGGGCGGGGCGGGGCGGGGCGGGGCCGGGAGGGCGGAAGGAGCTCCAGGCCGGAAGGAGGCCGCGGAGGGCGGGAGGCAGGAGCGGGCCCGGAGCTGCTGGGCCGGAGCGGCAGAGCCGCCATGTCCGACAGTGAGAAGCTCAACCTGGACTCGATCATCGGGCGCCTGCTGGAAGGTTGGCTGCGGGCGGGGGGGGTCGGCTGCCCCTGCGCCCCGACCCCGGCCCGGCCCGGAAGTGGCGCGCGGGGGCGCCTGCCCCTCCCGGGGCCGCGGGGACGGGCGGGGACGGGCCGCGAGGTCCCACGGCCGCAGCCACCCCCACTCGCGACGCGCTCGGGGCCCTGGGGCTGCTGGGCACGGGGCGCCCCTCCCCGGGCCGGGGGCGCAGGGCTGCCTGGTCTGGGAGTGAGGGGCAAACCTGACATCCCCCTCCCCCGGGGTCCTGCCCGGGGTTCGGAGTGGCCGCACCTGCGCACACATTCCCTTCCCTTCCCTTCCCTTCGGCGCCTGTGGTGGTGGGGAGGCCAGTGGTGGTGGGGAGGCCACCTCGTGCCCGGGAGGCCGTCTGTCGGGGGCGAGGAGGGGCCCCGAGGCCCTGGCGCCCCAGAATGCCCTTGGGACACCGTGCCGCCCGCCCTCCCCCGGCCTCGGGACCGGGTCCTGACGCCCCCTCTGCCTCCAGTGCAGGGCTCGCGGCCTGGGAAGAACGTGCAGCTGACGGAGAATGAGATCCGCGGCCTGTGCCTCAAATCCCGGGAGATCTTCCTGAGCCAGCCCATCCTGCTGGAGCTGGAGGCGCCCCTCAAGATCTGCGGTGAGCCTCCTGCCAGGCCCCCGTCTCCTGAGGGCGGCCCCGGCCCCCAGGTCCCCGGGTCCTTCTTATCTTGAGCCCAACACTGGCCCTGGGTTCAAGTCTGCACCCTGCGCCGGTGCTGACCGGGTCCCTGGGCCGCAGGTGACATCCATGGCCAGTACTACGACCTCCTGCGGCTGTTTGAGTACGGGGGCTTCCCTCCGGAGAGCAACTACCTCTTCCTGGGCGACTACGTAGACCGGGGCAAGCAGTCGCTGGAGACCATCTGCCTGCTGCTGGCCTACAAGATCAAGTACCCCGAGAACTTCTTCCTGCTCCGCGGGAACCACGAGTGCGCCAGCATCAACCGCATCTACGGCTTCTACGATGAGTGTGAGTACTTCGCGCGGGGCTGCCCGCGGCCTGCGGAGCCCTGCCCTCCTGCCGTGGGCTCTGTCCACGTTCTAACGCAGAGCCCGGCCAGGTGACACTCCCTCCAGAACAGCGGTTCTCAACCTTCCTAAGGCCGCGGCCCTTTAATACAGTTCACGTGGTGGTGACCCCCAACCACGAAATTCTTTTCGTTGCTACTTCATAACTGACGTTTTGCTACTGTTAATCGTCCTGTAAATATCTGTTTTCCGATGGTCTTAGGCTCTACAGCAGCGGCCGCCTAAGACCATCGGAAAACACAGAGATCCTCCTTAGGCACTGAGGACACCTGTTTGGCCCGAAGCGGAGATAAAACAGACCCAGTCTTGGCCCAGTCCTGCTCCTGGGGTGGGGGTGCATGCTAACCCCAGCATTGTTCCAGATTGGAACTTTGGGGTTCCGTGGAGTCAGCTGCTGTAGAATTCCCCCTGGAAGGCGGTAGGCAGTGTGTGCACAGGGCCCTTCTTATCGTCCATGCCTTCTCCCCCCGTGTCTGGGGGGCCCCGGGGGCCCCCTCACGAGCCGTCTCCTTCCCCTGGGCAGGCAAGCGGCGCTACAACATTAAACTGTGGAAAACGTTCACCGACTGCTTCAACTGCCTGCCCATCGCCGCCATCGTGGACGAGAAGATCTTCTGCTGCCACGGAGGTGAGGGCCCTGGCACCTGCCGAGGGAGATCCTGGGAAGAGCCCGTGGGGCCCGGGAGAAGCTGCCGGCGAGGACGCTCTCCCTGCGGTCTGGGCTCAGACGCTCCTTATTGCAGGCCGTTTCCCTGCCCGCGGTGTCAGGCTGCACTCTCCGCGGTGGTGGCCGCAGCATTGTGCATGGGGTCTGCCTGCTCCTTTCTCTAGGGAGCCCTGCACCCCAGCAGGCAGGGACTTAAAAGGGGCTGAAGGTGATGAGTTGTCTGCCTGGGCTCCCAGAAATCCAGGAGAGGGCCGGGGGGAGCAGTGGGGCGTGCACACGCGCAAAAGCTGATTGGCCAGGGCTTGGGGGGCGGTGAGGGGAAGCATCCTTGTCTTGAGGCCTGAGGAAGTGATGTGCCACGTGTGTCCCCAGGTCTGTCCCCCGACCTGCAGTCCATGGAGCAGATTCGGCGTATCATGCGGCCCACAGACGTGCCCGACCAGGGGCTGCTGTGTGACCTGCTGTGGTCCGACCCCGACAAGGACGTGCAGGGCTGGGGCGAGAACGACCGCGGGGTGTCCTTCACCTTTGGGGCCGAGGTGGTGGCCAAGTTCCTGCACAAGCACGACTTGGACCTCATCTGCCGGGCACACCAGGTGGGCTGGCGGCGCTGGCCCGGGGGGAGGCCCTGGGCAGCCGCGCCCGCTGACCACCCGCCCCGTCCCGTCCCCGTCCAGGTGGTCGAGGACGGCTACGAGTTCTTTGCCAAGCGGCAGCTGGTGACGCTCTTCTCAGCTCCCAACTACTGCGGCGAGTTTGACAACGCTGGCGCCATGATGAGCGTGGACGAGACGCTCATGTGCTCCTTCCAGGTGGGGAAGAGGAGGGGGGAGGGGAGGGGGAAGGACGGGGCTGGGGGCCCCTGGCTCCGCCCCAGGAGGCTGACCAGTGTTGTCTCTTAGATCCTCAAGCCCGCCGACAAGAACAAGGGGAAGTACGGGCAGTTCAGCGGCCTGAACCCGGGCGGCCGGCCCATCACCCCGCCCCGGAACTCCGCCAAAGCCAAGAAGTAGCCTCCGGGCCGCCCTCTGCCCCGATGGTGGAATGTACAGAGCCACGCAGCGCGGGGCCATGCAGACGCAGGCCTGCTGTCACAGGGAACATGGAGCCTTGGTGTATTTTTCCTTTTTTTAATGAATCAATAGCAGTGTCCAAGCCCCCAGAGCTCCCTCTGCCTGTGCCTCGGTGGCTGCGAGCAGGATCCTGGGGCTGAGGCTGCAGCTCAGGGCAAAGCAGGGCCAGATGGTGGGTCTCAGCCTTGCTTGGCCTCAGGGCTGGCAGCCGGATCCTGGCAACCCACCTGGTCTCCTGAATAAAGGTCAAAGCTGGATTCCTGCCCTGGCCTGTCTCCCTTGTCCCAACAGTGGGCCTGGCACTCCTTTGCCCAGAGCCGCTTGCGAGGGCTGGCTAGCTGGGCATGGGGCCCCGTTAGGTCCACAGGCTGCCTAAAATTCCCAGCGAGAGCCAAGAAATATTAAAAAAGCAGAACTGTCAGCCAGCCACCAGACATCGCAGAGATGTGCCCAGACTGGAAGAGGGACAGTCATGATTGTCAGAAACGGCTGATGGAGGGGCCGGCAGCCCCACTGTGATTTAAGGAAGCCAGGCGCCCAGCCTTGACCACAAGGTTGGAATAAGGTGTGACTCCCTATCAGGCTGCCCCCCTCGACACAGACATGATTGATAGGGGGACATGATTGGTTGGGGCCCAGTTACCAAGAGCTCCCTGAGGGCATAGGGATGCAGCAGGACCAGCCAGCTCAGCTCCAGCCCACCTTTACCAACCGCCATGGCCGACACCCAGCCCTGCCGCTGGCTGGCGCTGAGGTGGGAGGCTGTGGCTCCATCCAGTCCAGGGCTCTGGGCACAGACAGGTTCTCGGTCAGCCTTCGCCCTCACTGTCCTCAGCCAGCACAGGGCTGGGGCCCAGGGGGGAGTGTGTGGGGGCCAGGATGGAGCCGAAGAACAGGGAGCGGAACTGGAAGAGGAGGAAGCCCAGTGAGTGTGGAGGCTGCTGCTCCTGGCAGCCCGCCCTTTGCCTCTCCCAGCGCCTACCTTCTTGGGTGGGGGGGTCCCAGGCACGGTGCTCGGCTCAGCTTCCTCTTCCTCTTCCTCTTCGGAGCTGCAGGGGCGCTGGAGGCCGGGTGAGAGGGAGATGGGGGGGAGCGTTCTTGAGCTCTCAGTGCCCACAGTGGTTTCCATGGCGATCATGTAAGAGTCGATGTCGTCATTGGCAAAGTCATCCAGCTGGGGGGCGCTGCAGGTAAAGAGGGTCCTGAGAAACAGGAAGAGCCACCCTGGAGGCCTGGGCTGGGCGGGAGGGTGGGGGCCTGTGACCCGGTGATCTCAGTTTTATTACTTCCTTATTTGGTGGGAGGAGAGAGGATACAGGCTTAAGTGGCTGGCGGCTTCCTGGAGGGGCCGGCCGGGGCCGGACCTGGAATCTTTGGATCGGAGTTCAGACGGGCTGAGGGAGGCCTCCTGCGGGCCGGTTTGGCTCGGCAGGGGGAGGGGAGCAGTAAGTCCGCTGAGCCGGGCCACTGGGCCCAATATCACACTTCCCAAGGGACAGGAGCTGGAGAGCTGCTGGGCCAGGGGCCAGACCAGACTTCCTCTGTAAACTAGACTGGTCCCATCCTCCCCACCCTCCTGCCCTCCCAGCCACCTGCTCTTCACCCCGGCAGTCTCCAGCCTCCAGCAACCCCCTCCCTCCGAGTCTGGGAGGAAGCTCAGTGGGGAGGTCTGAGCCAGAGGAGGAAGCTAGCCTGACCTTGGGGACACTTCCCCTGGGTGGGAGGGATCTGAGCACAGCTGACCAGGAAGGCTGGGCCTGTGAGGCTGGGAGCACTGCAGGGCTGGGGCCTTACAGGAAATGTCTGTACGGAGGGGGAGGTATGGAAGCTGGGAGCAGCAGGCTCAGAGCCACTTGGGAGGGTGGCCCGTGGAAACCCTCACCTGTGGGCCTGGCGCGGAGGCGCTGGCCGGCAGGGCTCCGGGAAGTGCAGGTCCTGGGAGTTCGGGGCTGGCTCCGAGAGCGTAGCCAGAACAAAGTGGCCATCCAGCAGAGAGTCCTTGATGGCAAAGATGGCTGGCCTGTACAGATGATGGGCCGCAGACAAGGTGAGGGCCCTCTGGCTCCTGGCACCCCAGAGTCCTCCCCTCCCTGTCCTGCGCTGGGCATTACCTGCCGGGAGCATCGAAGTGAATGCTGAGAGATAAGTTCGCTGACTCCGCGAAGCTCAGGAGCCCCTGGGAGGAGAGCAGACAGTAAGGCCGTGGCCAGGACAGGGGGATGGAATGGTGCGGGTACGGGGGGACCCTCACCCGGAATTCTTTGAGGCAGAAGGTGATGGCCACCCCTTCTTCGGCCTGCAGCTGCTGGAAGTCCTCCTGCCCAATGCTTATCTCAGTCACCATGGCCTTGGTGGCGCTGTCTGGGGGACAGGAACAAGAGGAACCTGGGCCCTTGGGTCCTAGCTCCTCCCACCCCTCACTCCCTGCCCCAGGCCTGGCCGGCTCCCTCACCTGCCTCCTCCTCCTGGTAGCTTCGCAGGATGACCCTGTGACCATGGCCAATGCCCAGCGTCACTTCAGCCAGCGCAGGGGGGAAGGGCAGGACAGCCTCCCCCAGAACCCTGTGCGGAGGGCAGAGCGTTACACCAGGGGCCGGGCCTACCCAGTGGTTCTGCTCTCAGAGGACTGGAGGCAGGGACACACGCACCAGGACGGGAGGGGGACTGCTATGGGCCAGGCTGGCATGCCCCAGGAAGGAGGACAGGGTGAGCAAGACCTGGTTCCTGCCCCATCCAGAGCTCCCAGGATGACATGGAGCAAATCCACTGTGAGGACAGGACAGACAGGATCCCAGGGAAGCAGCAGAAAGGCTGGGCTACACCAGGCAGGCAACACCTGTCCGTCCAGGGGCGGGAGACCACACCTTCCATCCTTATCGCCTGCCTTCAGAAAACCCTACTTTCTTTTTTTTAATATTGATTTTTTACAGAGAGGAAGGGAGAGGGATAGAGAGTCAGAAACATCAATGAGAGAGAAACATCGACCAGCTGCTTCCTGCACACCCCCCACTGGGGCTGTGCCCGCAACCAAGGTGCACGCTCTTGACCGGAATCGAACCCAGGACCTTTCAGTCTGAAGGCCGACGCTCTATCCTCTGAGCCAAACCGGTTTTGGCAAACCCTACATTCTTGCTATCTAGGGATACATGGTAATAAATAGTTACAAATGAAAAAATATTTAGAATTAGCCTCAAGACAGTTGGGACAGGAGCTGTATTTAAAATTGTCAGAAAAAGAAAAAATTACTCACTAGAAAAGAGAGAAATAGCCTCAAAATCCAACCCAGAGGTGACAGCCTTCCCTTTCTCTATCCGAAGGAGACCTGAGCAGTGCTGTGCGCAGAACTCAGAAGCCAGACAGTCAGGCCCAAAGGGACCTTACCTTCAAGTTCCCATGCCCCATGGCTGCGGGAAGAAATGAACAAGACCGTGGGCTGCCTGAGCGCCAAGCACAGCCAGCATGGGCGGGAGGGGAGCTACCCTCTGCCCTGTCTTCACCGGGGCTGGTCCCAGCTGCAGAGCCACTCGCCTAGGCAGTCCTAGACCCCAGCCCCCTGCCTGCCTGAGGGCTCCGGGCTAAGGTCAGGGTAGGTAGGAGGAGGCTGCCCTTGAGCGGGGAGCGCCCCAGAAGGATAACCAGGCCAGAGAAGGGTTTTGAGCCCTGAGCTACAAAGCTGATGACAGACTTTCAAGGCTGCTCAGGCCAGAGACCTGGTCTCCAGGGCTGACTGGCCAGAAACACAAGCTGAACCCTTGGGGTGAGGACAGGCTCCGGAAGACGGTACACGCTCTTGACCGGAATCGAACCCAGGACCTTTCAGTCTGAAGGCCGACGCTCAGCAAGAGAGCCCTGTCCCTCCCCCGCGCCTCTTAGAGACAAGAACCTAGAGCACACGGGCGGTGATGCTGACTCTCAGAAACCCTGTAGGAAAACGGCAGAGGCGCCCTCTTAAACGGACCCTGCGGCTCGGGTTCGGGAAGCGCATACTCACTTCGCCGGGGCGCGCAGCAGGTGGGGGCACGAGGCGGGGTCGAAGACAGCCTGCAGGGACTCACAGTCCTGGAGGGACAGGTTGTGAGTCTTCCTCACCCCTGGACGGGCAGACAGAGTCTCAGGACCTCGCCGAGCTCCAGCCCACACCGCCCGGCAGCCCCCTGCGGGCCAGCCGCCACTCACCGTATCGGCAGAGCAGCTGCACCACCAGGCGGCTGCTCCTGCCGTTCACCGAGATGCAGCACTTCTCCACCGTCTTCTCCAGCATCGCCAGCGAGCGGAAGACGGACAGGAACGACTGAGCGGGCAAACACACGGGCCAACACTGCACCTCCCACCACCGGTTCTCCCGTCCCCTGCAGCCCATCATGTGCTCAGGACTGTCGGGCAGACCGGGAAGGGAGCTCACACACGCGGGTCACTGACACATTCTAGGCCTTTCTTCCTGCTGCTCCCTGTTCGGAATGCACCTGCTTGAATGGCACCTGTCGCTCCAGGCCCTGATAGGGTTACCACCTCTCCTCATCGGCCATTCCCTCTGCAGATGCCTTCACTGTGCTCCTCGCTGCTCTGTGCACGGGCTGCCCTGGCACACCCCTCTCCCCAGGCCCCATCTGCTGAGCCCCAGAGCAGCCGCACTGGGGAGGGGGGGCTAGCACCACTGCTGAGGGAGGACTCACCTTCATCAGGATCTTACAGCGCAGCGGGTCCTGACCAGGGGTGGCCGCCTGGTACAGCTGGAAGAAGAGTGGGGCAAAGAGGAAGCAGGCATAGGCAGAGCGGGAGGAGTTCACGGTCCGGAGAGAGAGCTGGGCCAGGAAAGGCAGGGAGAGGAGCGCCGTCAGGGCAGTCACACTCTTGCCCTCATGCCCTGCACCTCCACCATCGCCTGGTGAAGTCCTGACCCCTTCCGCCATCGGGTACCTTCTCCTTGAAGCCTCCCCAGAACTGGCCTCAGCCCTCTCCCACCGAGGCCTTACACCAGCACACCGCGCCCCCCCCCCGCCACCCCCACGGCCACCCGGCCCTTCGGGGAGAGCACTGCTCTCCGTTCACCAGGCGGATGCCCAGCACCAGGGGTCGGGAACAAACCCTGCGGACAAATCTGCCCCGGGCATCCTGCCTGGTGGAGGGAGGCTCGAGCCCAGGTCAGAGCTCCGGGTTGGAATCCCACCCGGTCCCCCCCGCTCCTCACCCCGTCCTCCAGCGGCTCCAGGTACAGCTCTTCCCCGACCCGGGAGAGGGAGTGGACGGCCTTGCCGAGCACTGCGCGGGGAGGAGAGGATCGGTCAGGCTGGAGCCTCGGGCAGCGCCACGTCCCCCGCCCACTCGGCCGGCCCCACGCACCCTTCACGTTGCCGCCGGTGACCAGGCACTTCATGCTGCCCCGCCCCGGGCCGGCGGCCTGCGCCCGGGCAGAGCCGCGGCGCCCCGCTCCCGGCGTGGCGGCCGCTGCCTTCGCGCGCCCCGCTGACAGCCCCGCCCCGCCCCCTCATTGGCCCGCACGCCGGGCCTCCGTCACGTGAGCAAAACGCTCGCCAACGCCACCGTCACGTGACGGCGCCCAGCGGGGCAGGTCACGTGACCCGGGAGCGCCTGGCGCGGACCCAGTTCCTGTTCTCCCGCCGGCGCGCGGCTGAGCAGCCGGAGGTCGGGCCAGGCGCTGGGGTGAGGAGGCCGCCCGAGTCACCGGCTTAGGTGTCTGCCGGGGAGACGGGGTCGAGGCCAGGCCGCCCGCACCCAATCCGGCCGGAGGCTAGGAAACAGATGGAAGCAGTCGCGGCCGGTCCGACATGCGGGCTGTTCCCCTGGCTTCGAGGACCTTCCATGGATCCGGTGGCGGCCGGATGACAGGCGCGCTAATGAGAAGCAGCGGGAACGTTTTCCGGGGGTGGAATCGTACCACGTGGCCGTAAAACGACAACAACGCAAAGCCCGGACTGGGCGAGAGGAAGGGTTTGCTCAGCCAGGGTGTCCGCCGGCCCTGGCGTCAGTCCCCTGTGCGGCGTGGGAGGAAGGCCTGGCGGATGGTGCAGCCTGGCCTCGCCCTCTGCTGCTGTCTCAGGAGGACACCTGTGCCTGCGGGCCCCTGGCCCCCCGACTCCTCGCCTGCAGTGTGGGCCCCACTTTGTTTCCCCTTCTTGCCTTCATCCCCTCCCTCCTGGGCTCTGGGGAGGTGATTCTTTCCTCCCAGAGGGTCAGTACATGGCACCTCCTCTGTGCAGGCAGTTAGGCGAGTGAGCTCGGAGTCATCCTGACTCCACCTTCCCCTCAGCCCACATACTACAATTTTTTGGCAAGTCCTGAGTCTGCCTCCCAAACAGGTGACAACTTCAGCCGTCCCCTTCCATCTCCTAGCCATCCTCCTGGCTCAGGCACCGCCGTTTCTCCTCTGGACCGCTGACTGGGAGCCGAGTCTCTGCCTCACCCAGCCCTCTCTCCACACAGCACAGGGTGACCTTCCTAAAATGTCAGTCATGTCCCGCCTCCCCTTGTTAGACCCTCCAGTGGTTTCTAACTACCACACTTCCCATAAACCCACACTTTTACCCCACACCTCCCTGCGCAGCCCATCAGCTCTCCGAGCTCACACACATCCTTTTCCATCTTGGGATCTCTGCACAGGCTCTTCCTCCCTTCTCCCTTCTCACGTGCTGGCTCTTTTTCCTGGGGCTTAGCCTCAAGCAATAGGCCTCTGCCCCCTCCCCCATGTCTCCCTTCCTTCCAGCCAAGCCCTTGCTCTGGGTTAATCACAGCACTTAGCACAGCTCAACATTATTGCACACGTGTGTGCATTTCTTCAGCGGCCATCTTCACTAGTGTGACAGCTCCTGAGCACAGGGACCGTTCTGTTTTGTTTGTTGCTGTGTCTATCCCTGTACCTCACGGTAGAGGGTGAAAATATGTTCAGTGGATAAACGTGTGATCCAAATGACTGCCTCCAGGGCACTCATTTCTCAGAGAATCCACTCCCCAGCCCAGCCCCTTCCCCGGCCTCTGGCTCACAACCCCACCTCTCCCTGGGCAAGCGCTGCCCCAACCCTGTTCTGTCAGAAGAAGAGAGCCTAGCACAGCGACTCCCTTCCTTAACCTTTCCTCCCCCTCCCGACGTCCCTCTCCTCCACCCCATGTAAGCCAGCGGCCTCACAGCTTCCCTTGCCTCTGCCCACACCACACATTCCTGACAGCCCCGGAGCAGGAGGCAGACACCAGGAAAGGAAGCTGTGGTTATGCATCTTGTCTGCCCCTGACCCCTAGGTCTATGGAGTCTTATGGCCTTGAGGTCTTTGGAGCAAGGCCCTGGGGAGAGGGAGACAGACCCTTTAGGGGTCTCTCTCTCTCTCTCTCTCTCTCTCTGTCACACACACACACACACACACACACACACACACACACCTGTCAAAAGTCGGAATCTGCCCCTCTGAAGGGCTCAGACAGCAGAGAAGAGGCCAGAGCCGGAGGCAGGGGTCTGGGTTTCTAGTCTGTATCCACACGGATTCTGTGAGACTTGAAGTCCCTCCCTGGCTCTGCGGCTGTTGGCATGAGATGCTCACCTCGGCGCCCGGCTTCCCTGTGCCCCGCATCTGGCCACAGCTCTGGAGAGGAGCTGCCAGTGGCTGTCTTTTTATTTCTGTTATCCTCACCTGAGGACATTTTCCCATTGACTTTTGGAGAGAGTGGACAGCCATTGGTTGCCTCCCGCATGCGTCCTGACCCGGCTGGGGATTGAACCTGAAACCCAGGTAGGTGCCTTTGGCTGGGCATCAAGCCTGAAATCCTTCTGTGCTCGGGCTGACACTAACCACTGAGAACACCAGCCAGGGCCTTTTTTTTTTTTTTTTTTTTAAAGAGCCTGGCTGGTCTCAGTGGTTAGTGTCAGCCCGAGCACATATATATGAGGCCCGCGGCAATGCAGCGGGAAGGCCAGTTTCCGTGGAGTTTGTGCCTGGGTTTCTCAGGCTCCCGCCTCCTCATGTGCACAAATGGGGTAGAGGACCCACTAGGTCGGTGTGCCAAGGACGTCTAGTCTCAGAGGGAAAGTAGACACCAGTCCAACTCGGGTCGCCCCCACTACTGTCTCGGTGAGGGGGGCAATGAAAAGAGGGGAAGTGGCCGCAGCAGGTCCTATCTGGTGGTGAGTGGCTGGTGTGATCTCTACAGCACCGCTCTACAGCGCCGTGCACAACTGGACCAGGTCTGATCGGATTCGCATTTGCAGTACCAACGAGGAGAGAGAGAAACACCAATAATGAGAGAATCATTGATCGGCTGCTACTTGCATGCCCCACACTGGAGATCAAGCCCGCAACACCGGGAATGTGCGCTGACTGGGAATCAGACCGTGACCTCCTGGTTCAAAAGTCGACACTCAGCCACTGAACCACGGTGGTGGGACTGTGGCTAAACATAAAGTTATGTTTGGGAAGCCTGTCCAGCTCCCTCAGATACCGTGATGGCTGCAGGGACAGTGGCAGGGGCTTTCTCCGGGCCCCCGGAGGCTGACTCTAGTAAAACCTCCAGCTAAAATATATACATATTATTGATTTTTAGAGAGAAAGGAAGAGAGAGAAAAAAATACAATGTGAGATAGGAACATTGATTGGCTGCCTCCCTTAGCAGGATCAAACCTTCGGCCTGGATCTGTGCCCTGACCTTGTGGTGCATGGGATGCGGCTCCGCCAGCAGCCACACCGCCTGGGCTGTCATTGGCTGTGGGGCCAGAGGGGGCTCTCCAGGCTGTAGTGGACACAGCCAACAAAACCTCTCAGGTCCAGAAGGGAGGGTTTGCAGGGGGCATGAGAGCCTCAGAACTGTCCGGAAGCCTTTGCGTTGGGCAGGCAGTGGGTATAGGGGCCCAGAGACAACGTGGGATCTGTGCCAGAAGTCAGGAGGCCTGGGCCGACCTCCAGTCCTACTCACACCTTCAAGCAAGACTTCCCTGGGCCTTGATATCAAGTTTCCCCTTGATAAAAAGGAGGGGATTGGATGAGATGCTCCCTCAGAACCTTTCAAATCCTATATTCTTAGTCTTCACTATACCCTCTTGTGACCACTCACAAGTGTGTATGTGGGAGTGCGGGGGAGAGATAGGGGACAGAAGAAGGTGATGACAATTGCAAACTTTTAAATTTTTTAGGTCTCTCTATTTTTTCCATTGATTTCTAGAGAGCATGGAAGGGGGAGAGAGAGAGAAACATCGATGTGAGAGAGATGCATCGATTGGCTGCCTCCTACCAGGGCCAGGGAACCTGTAACCCAAGATACATGCCAGGAATCTTAGGGCCGATGCTCTAACCACTGTTCAAAACTGGCCAGGACCCATTTCAAACTTTAAAAATAATCATCTGTCGGGAAATTTCAGTTCAACCACTACTTCTCACCCAACTGGCTAGGTTTGACGTTGCAGGAATTCCCCAGAGCTCAGTAATTCATTTAATACAGAAACACATTTCTAAGCTCAGGAACTTGAGTACAGGATACAAATCCCGCTGTCCTGGCTTCCACTGTGCTGGAGAGGACGGATGAATGGAACAGCCTGTGCCAAGGCTCTGGTGTGACCCGAATGTGCAGTGGTGCTGGGATGACCGAGGGGGCGAGGCAGCGCTGAGCTGCTGGCAGGGCACTCCTTGCCCACCTGTAACTGCTGGCGGTCCACCAGGTGCCGGTGGTGCCTGCAGGCAAGCCCTGCCCAGGCCTCTCTCATCCCCAGCACTTCTCCCAGCAATGAGGGCAAGCTCAGCACATACCGTGGCTTACGCGTATATTGAATGACTAAAGAGCATAACATTCAAAGTGGTTACAAGATTTGAACTCAGGTTGTCTATTGAGGTGGACAATGGGATTCTGGCCACTAGTCTGCCTACATCTGACTCCTGGCTTCATCACTGTTAGGCTGTGTGCAAATGGACACGTTGCCGATGTTCTCTGAGCCTCAGTTTACTCATCTGAAACGGGGGGGGGGGGGGAGGAGGAAAGGGCTGTGTGAGGATTAACTTAGTGCTGATACAGCTGTTAGCACACGCTGCCGGCTTTACTGTGACGATGATTGCTGTGTCCCACTATCTCTAGCTCACATTCTAGGGTCAGAACCGAGAACAAAATCCCTCCTCCTCAGGGAGGGATCCACACAGGGAAGCAGGGAGGAAAGACCCCAGAGAAACAGTGCGAGGAAAGGCCAGAGGCCAGGACTGGAAAGAACTCGCAGGACGCGGGTGGGGGGAGGGCAGCCCCAGGGAGAGGTGTGGGAGGCCGTGGTTGTTGCCATGCTGGCCCCTTGATGCCTGGGGAGGGGATGGAAGCCCTCTGTCTTCCCGAGCTGCCGGCGGCTGACAGGAGGCAGTGGCTGTGCCCACACTGCCAGGCACGGTGCGCAGACAAGTCTCCAGCCTGCAGGGCAGGAGGGGGAGGGGGGACGGGAGGGAATTTTCTAAACCCGCAGCGGGGAAGGAAAGGGGAAGCATAGGCTTGTTCACCAAAACCTGGCACGCTGGAATTACAGGCCCCCTTGGAGCACAAGTGAGGTAAGTTTAGGACAAATCAAAGACAGCGAGCTTCCCCCAGCAGGGGAGGATGCTGATGGAACTCATTACCCCAAGATGTGGTCGCGGCTGGGAACATGAATAGCTCCACAAAAGGTTTAGATAAATCTGTGGATGAGAGCTCCATTCATGGGTAGAGGGAAGGAGCGGAGGGGGCCTGCTGGCCTGTGGGAAAGCCTCAGGGCGGGACCTGCCTCCCTAAGGCAGGCTGGAGGCCACAGGAACCCCAGGTGGCAGCCTGCAGGCTAGCCCCGTCTGAATCCCGGGGTTCTTTCCTCAACCCTCAACACTTGCTGTCTGGGAAGATAGCGCACCACCAGCGCTGGGGAGTCCTGCCCGGGTTGTCCCCTGAAGGGACCAGCAGAGGGAGACAGACACCGTGTCCAGTTCCAGCTCCCAGAACAGAGTTGGGCCACTCCGCCTGTAGGGCAGGCAGGCACCCCTGGGGCCCAGCTCTGTGCCTAAGCCAGCTAGGCACCCGAGGAGGGAGGCGCTGAGATGGGCTTACTGCAGAGGAGGGTAAGGGGGAGAGACTAGGAAACTGGGGGCAGGGTGGGAAGGAGGCCATTAATTAAGAACAGAATGGCTCTGGAGCCATCTAGCCCTCTGTCCCAGGAGACCCAGAGCCCCAGGCTGGCAGGAATGGGTCTCTACAGTTCCAGACTGTTCCATGGGCACATACAGGAGCTTCTGCAAGCTCCTCCCCAGCCCCAGCACGGACCCAGGCCAGGTGTGGCGGCTCCCTTTCTGCCACTCAGATTCCCAGCCCCTCTGGCCGTCCTTCCTGACCTCTCCGGCCTGGCCTCTCTGTGCCCACAGCCCGTAGAAACCGTAAGTCCTTCAGCTCCCGTCTCCTTTAACAAGCTCTGTAGCAGCTGAAGCTGCTGGAACCGACCTGCACAGAGCACTCTGCGGAAGACCCTGCGGTCCTCAGAAGGGGCCTGCGGGCCAGTAGGAGTGAGGGGCGCCTCGGAGATCCTATAATAACTACCCACATCTTGCAGACAGATGACCTGAACCTGAAAGCTCAGGATGGGGCGGGCACCCAGCACAGGAGCAACTGGCTCCTCTCAACCCTTCCAGCTCACTGCGCCCTCTCTGTGCCCCTCCTACACTGAACCCCTACCGGAGGCCGGCTGGAGTGCAAATTCAAATGCTCGGGAATCAGTTATCATCGGAGCGTTGAGCAACAGCCCGATTCTAGAACTCTCCGGAGTTCTGTGTCTGTGCCCTGTGTGGGGAGTCAGGCTGGGGTGACGGGGACAGGCTTCAGGAAGGCAGAATCGAAAGGACAGAAAAGGCGCAGGCATGGGGGGGGGCAGTGGCATCATTAGTGGAAGCAGGAGGACGGGGTGTGAGGGAGACAGAGTAATATTTCACCTTATTGAGTGGTAAGTGCCAGAGATGGACTTGTATGAACTGGATTGACCCTTATTCTGAGGAAGGTATTGTTTTATGCGGAGAAAACAGGTGTGCAGGGATCAAGTGATTTGCCCCGTCACACAGCTAGTAAAGCTGAGCGGTCACCCTCCACTGTGCCATTCTCCCAATAGTGCGGGCACTCGGGATGGCAGACACTGGGCGTGGGACTCCTGAGATGGCCCCGAGGAGGTGCTGTCTGTCCTCTGACCCCCAGGGCCCCCGAGAAGCCCAGGCATTCTGGAGACAGTCCTGAGGAGCCTGAGAAGGGTGGCTGTGGGAGGGAGGGGACAGAGCAGGAGGAGCCGGCAGTGACTCAGCAGGGCAGGATAAGGATCTCCCAGCTCAGGGAGAGGTAACCCCGCTCCTTTGCCAGGGGAGACGGAGTCACGGAGCCCCAGGCATGGGTTGGCCAGGGCAATGGAACATCCTGGAAGAATGGGGGGGAGGAGGGAGTTTCTGACAAGCAAGGGAGGAGTTGAGCATGGGGGTATCCCTTCCGCCCCTGCCCATCTCGCACACCTGTCACCCAGACATCCTTGCAGCCGAGCGGAGCCCAGGCAGGACAGGGAGCGGCCCGCAGCAAGGCCTGGCTCCTCTTAGCTTCACAGGAGGCAGAGGGTGTGGTGTCCCCGGGGAGGCCTGAGCTGGTCCAGGTGTGGGTGGGGGCACAGGGCAGGGCCATTGCTGAGGTGGGAGGAGGCCCAGGGGTTTCCGCTGACATCATGGCCAGCTCAGAGTGAGACAGGGCCCGCTGGAGGGGAAGGGAAGTGCCCACCCTGCTGCCCGTCCTCGCCATCTGCCCTCGGTGGCCCAGGCCTGCACGTTCCCATGGAGTGCTCACACGTGGCGGTGAAGAGGAATGGATCCTGGGGGCCTTGTCTGGCCCTAGTCGGCCCAGAAGGGCCTCAGCCTCCTTAGCCCCTTCCTTTGCAGGCCGTCTAGTCTGGCCTCAGGAAGCACAGGGCATGCTGGGCCTGGGCCTGCAGATGGGGGTCTTCTCACTCCCAGTTCAGTGCTCAGTCCTAATTCAAGCTCACTGCTCCTAATCTCCATTCCAGCCGAGGGCACGGTGCCCCTCCTGTCCCAGGAGGTGCTGGGGGCTGACAGCCTAGCATCACAGCCAATTCTTGTCAGTAGTGGGTGGTGGGCAAGAGAGTGGGGGCTCTGTCCTAGGAACGGCTTGTGTCTTGGAGAGACTAGGCATGCCCGGTTAGCCACCTCATGGCCAGGGCACCGGCAAGCCCTGGCGTTTCTGGAGCTGCTCACCTCCCACCTCTCCTTTCCAGAGCCCCCTCCCAGGTCTGATTCTGCGAGGGATGGTTAGGGCTCCCGTCCTGGTCCTACTACTTGTGTGACCTTACACAGGTGACTCCACTGACCAAGCCTCAGTTCCCTCACCTGTAAGCGGGGAATAACAGTTACAGGGTTATTGTAAGCTTGAGCAGGCCCTGGCCATCCATTGTGGCTCAGTTGGTTAGAATGTTGTCTTCTGCACCAAGAGGTTGGGGGTTGGATTCCTGGTCAGGGCGCATAGCTAGGTTGCAGGTTCAATCTCCAATCAGGGTGCAACTGATCAATGTGTCTCTCTTTTATATTTTTTATTGATTTTTTTTACAGAGAGGAAGGGAGAGAGATAGAGAGCTAGAAACATCGATGAGAGAGAAACATCGACCAGCTACCTCTGCACACCCCTAACCAGAGAGCCTGCAACCAATGTACATGCCCCTGACCGGTATCGAACCCGGAACCCTTCAGTCCGCAGGCCGACGCTCTACCACTGAGCCAAACCGGTTTCGGCATGTCTCTCTTTTATTTTTTTTATTTTTTAAATATTTTAGTGTTTATCATATGATTTTTTAAATTTAATATATTTTATTGATTTTTTACAGAGAGGAAGAGAGAGGGATAGAGAGCTAGAAATGTCGATGAGAGAGAAACATCGACCAGCTGCCTCTTGCACACCCCCTACCGGGGATGTGCCGGCAACCAATGTACATGCCCTTGACCGGAATCGAACCTGGGACCTTTTCAGTCCGCAGACCAACACTCTACCGCTGAGTCAAACTGGCTTCGGTGGCATGTCTCTCTTTAAAAACATTTTATTTATTTTTGTAGAAACAAGTGCTCTATTTTTGCATTCATGGTTTATTTATTTATTTATTTAATGCTCATCCAAGGGTGTTTTCTCATCGATTTTTAGAAAGATGAAGGGAGGGAGAGAGACAGAGAAACATTGATTGGTTGCCTCCTGCACAGGGATTGCCTGCATCTGGGGTACATGCCTTTGACTGGAATTAAACTGGGACCCTTCAGTCCCTGATGTGACACCCTATCCTCTGAGCCACACCGGCTAGGGCCAATGTATGTAATATATCACTCTCACATCAGTGTTTTGTTCTCTGTCTCTGTCTCTTTTCCCTCGCTCCCCCTACCTCTCCCACCTGCACACAGGCCAGCCTCCGCCCCATAGCCTCTCTGTGTCCCTAGCAGTTGGCCTGGAGGAGGCACTCAGGGAAGTTTAGTGAACAAATGAATGAATTAGTGGATGTCCTTACTCACCTCTGTGAGCTTCTCTACCACCATACTCCTGCTCACCCCTCAGAGGGCACCAGACCAGAACCCAGGAATCCGGGACACCCAGCGGCCAGTGCCCCTACAGTGCCAGTCCTTTAGCTGCCTGGGACACGATGCTGTTGGGGCATCTGGAGAGCCTTCCCTGGGGATGCCAGTTATGGGGGAAGGTGGGAGGGAGAGGTGGGAATCTAGCTCATCCACAAGCCAACAGCGACTCACCCCCATCCCTCAGTCATCACCCGGTGCCAGCCCTGCCCCCTGCCCAGCCACACCTCTTGGAGCCTTACCTGCTACCCGCTGAGAATGGAAAGGCTTGGACCCTAGAAGGCCAGAGAGGGCAGCAAAGCAGTGTCTGCCTCCTCAGCTCACTGCTCCTCCCACCAGCCTGTGGGGGAGCTGCTGGAAGGTGGTCCTGTCCCACTCCCCAGAGAGGTGAAGGGCTGGTCCAAGGCCACGCTGACCAATGGGAAGCCAGCATTCTGACTCCCGGCCTGGCCCTCTGCCTCTGCAAGGCGCCTTATACCTCTGCCCAGGGGGACCTCAGGACCCCGGCCAGTGGTTGCCACTGCCCCTCCTGCATCCAGTCACATGTCTACCCTGAAGCTCTGCCTCTTCCCAGTGCTCTCCTCCCCTCGCCGTCCTCTGATCTCCTGATCTCCGAGGGGTACTGGGTGTCTCCCGTCACAGGACTGTGGATTCCCAAAGGCAGGGGTAGGCTCTCCTCTTCCTTGTCTTTTATCGGACCTAGAACCCAGCGGGGGCTCAGGAAGTGCCTGCACACACACCAAGGATCTGGAACTCAGGTGTGTGTGTGTGTGTGTGTGTGTGTGTGTGTGTGTGTGTGTGGAGATGTCTCCTTTGTCCTGTCCCCAGCAGGAATGAACAGGAAGAGCCACAGGGGAGCAGGGACCTTCCGGAGGTCCCCAGCTGGAAACCAGAGGGCAGCCACCTGTGCCCTGCCACCCACAGGAACCCTGAGGTGCCGTTCCTACTCTGCCCGCCTTCCTTCCTTCCTTCCTTCCTTCCTTCCTTCCTTCCTTCCTTCCTTCCTTCCTTCCTTCCTTCCTTCCTTGAGTTCCAGTGGCCCACTCCCGTTTGGGATTTGGGAGGATAAAGGCATAGTCTTTATTCCAGCTCCTGCCCCAACCCAACTGGCAGCTCCTAGCCTGTGGCCTTCGCCCAGACATGGCAGAGGGGCACAGGCCGCTTGGAGGAAGCAGTTGATTTTCCCTTTGGGAGTAGAGAGAGGGGGAGGGGAGAGGCTTGCCCCCCACTCCTCCATTCTCCCCCCACCACCACAGAGGGGAGAGGGCAGGGATACAAGTCCAGACAAGAGGCAGAGGCAGACGGACCTCCTCAGCTCGTGGGGTCACAGCTGAAGTCCTCATTGGAGAGCTGAAGCCCTTGGTTGCTGTGAACCAATGCTTTCTAGACTCTTGAGATGAATATGTGGGGGGAGGGGCGGGGGGGGGGAGGCAACACGGTAAATTCCCCCTCAACTCCGGAGTCTGTTCTTCTTCCTCCTCGGGCTCCTGCTCCTCCCCTCCTTCCCACTCCCACCCATTTATTTGCCTTTGTGTCTCCTCTTTCCTGTTCTGTCCCTTCCCTTCTCCCCCTCCTCTTCCCTCAGCCCCACCCTCCCCTTCACTCCCCTCTCCCCCTTTCTCTCCTGGCCCCTCCTCCTCTCCCTCGGTGGGGCTGCTTTCTCCCTGACTCAGCAAGGTGCTTTATAAGGTGCTGAGGGGGCTCAGCCAAATCCAAACCACATTGTCTGTGCAGACGCTCTGCTCTCCGCACGGAGCCGGCTGCAAATGGGAGGAGGACTTGAGCGGTTCCCCTCTCCCTCTCCTCTCCCCTCCACGGCTCCCTCCCTCTGACCGGTGGCTGCTAGGGGACCTCCTGGCTGGCCTCAGTGCCAGTCACCCACTGGGCATCTGCCTTCTTGACCTTGGCATAGGCATCAAAGACCGTTGGGCTCACAGGCCAAGAATGTCATTGAAACTTCAGTGTTCAGGCTGGGGGGGGGGGGGCGGGGAAGAGGGAGGCTCTGAGCACTTTTCAGAAGGGCCCCTCTGAGGCAGATGCCCTAGGCCCACCAGAGCTGCTGCCGCTCCCCCAGAAAGTCCCTGCCCCCAGCTCCAGGCCAGCTGCCCTTTCCCGGTTCTTTTTCTTGTTTAGGAAAAAAAGGAAAAGAAAGAAAGAAGAGGGGGGAAAAAACGCAACAACAAAGTCTGTCCCACTCCAGTGAGGTAATTGAAAACAAACTTCTCCCCCACCCCCCCATCCCCCCCACCCCAGTTCTCCACGTGCAGGCAAGGAAGAGCAGAGCGGCCCGGAGCCCAGTGCCGGCCACGACACACCCTGCTCTCACCTCCAGCGGGAGGGGCTGCGGCAGGGCTGGCGGGGCAGCCACTGTCCTGGGGGCACCAGGAGAGCAGTGGGGGGCGTGGGCTCTGATGCTGTTCCAGGTCGGCCCACCACCGCCTCTCCCCCTTTGGAACAACAAACAAACAAACAAACAACCACAAAAGCAACGCATCACTAAATGGTTTTCTTGCTGGTCTGGTCCTAGAGCTCTCACAGGCCTGGGGATCAGATAACTGTCCCCCAAGAACAGTCCCGAAGTGGAGGTTCCCGCAGGACCCAGGTGGGGGAGAGCTGCCTTCTCTGCACGCCGCCTAGCAGACCCGTGCGGAGCGGGAAGACCCTCCAGGGAGGGTCTAGGCTTATGGGTCCCCTGGGTATCCCAGCCAGCCAGTCCCAACCCGGGCCTGAGGGAAGGAAGGAGAGAGAGCACGCACAGCCAAGTCGCCCCTACCCCACCACCGGAAAAGCCAGCGCCCCAAACCCGGGAGGCCGGGGAGCCAAGGTCTCTGTGGGGAAGCAGTTCACAAACGGGTCGTCCATGGCCTTGGTTGAGACCGTTCCCGCTGAGTCACCCCCAAAGCCCTGGGGTTGGAACTGGTCCGGTGCCTCGTGTGGATGAATGAACGACAACCCCCCACCCTGTGCCCTCTCCTGGCCGCTGGGGAGAATGGAGAACCTTGTGAACTGGCGGCGAGAGTCCTGGCCAACGGGCCCGCGGTGCCCGCGCCCACCCCCGCAGGGGGCATTGTGAACCGGTTAGTCACCTGCCCCGGCGGGCGCCTCGCTTGGCCCCGGCTTTTGGAAGTGGGACAGGCGACGGGACAATAGGCGAGGGGGGCGGCCAGCCCAGACAAAGGGCAGCAGGAAAAACACCATCACTCGCTCGCAGGCCAGCTCGCTGGCATTTGGGAGAATGTGTCATTGCAGCTACTGTGTGCGGTGGGTGGGGGTGGGCTTACGGATGAGAGGGCGGAGGTAGGGTGAGCGTGGGACCCGGGGACCCACGCGGACGGGGAGCGGCGCCCCGGGCGGACGCGGAGGGCGCGGGAAGGCGGGCGGCTCCCTGCCGGAGCTCCCGAGTTTGCACGCCGACCGATGCCCTCCGCCCCCTCCCCCGGGAGGCCCAGGGTGGTACCCCGCAGCCTCGCCTCACCTCACCCCCCCTCGGTGCCGCGGGAGGGAGAGGAGCCCCAGAAGCCCTCCCTTCCCTCCTCCCCCTCCTCCCCCACCCCAGGGAGGGCCGCTACAATTTGTGGTTACAGCTTTACACGTCAGAAAAAAAAAGTTTGCAGAATGTCCCACACTGAAAAAAAAAAAAAAAAAAAAAAAGCCGAAACCGAGCGAAAAAAACCTGCGAGTGGGCCTGGCGGATGGGATTGTTAAAGCTTCGCCGGAGCCGCGGCTCGCCCTCCCACTCCGCCAGCCTCCGGGAGAGGAGCTCGCCCGCCGGCCCGGCCCCGGCCCCATGGACCTCCGAGCAGGTAGGAGCCAGGCGTCCGAGGCCCCGGCCCCCGCCTCCGCCCGGGAGCCCGAGCTCCGGTCCCACCCTCCCCCGGGCCGCCGCGGAGCCCGGACCTGCCCGCCGGCGGGGCGCGGGCCGGGGGAGGCAGAGCCGGGCGCCCTCGGGAGCGGCCCGGGGCGCGGCGTTCCCGAGTCCGCTCCGGGGCCGGGGCGGCGGGAGCGCGGCGGGAGCCCCGGCGCCCCGCAGCCCCGGAGGCGGCCGCCGGAGCCCCGCGGGCGGGGAGCCGCCAATCCCGACGGACGGGCCCCGCGCAGTGGGGAGAGCGGGTCCGCGGCGGCAGCGGGCTGGGGAGGGACGGCGCGGGCGGCGGGCCGGGAGGAGGGGGGCCGAGGGAGCCCGGGGCCGGGCCGGCGGGAGGCGAGGGAGGCCGACACCTCGGGCCGTGCGGCTCTCCCGCCCCGGCGGCGGGAGGAGAGGGCGGGAAGGAGGCGGAGAGCGGAGGGAGGCGGAGAGCCGCCGCCGGGCCGGGCCGCGGGCGGACGCGGCTTCCTCCGCGCGCCGCGGGCCGGAGCCACTCGCTGCCCGGGCCGCGCCGGCGGCAGGTAGGGCCTCGGCCGCCCGGCGGCCTGGCAGTGATTAGCGGGGGGCGGGGGCGGTGCCGCCGGCCGGCCGGGCAGGAAAAAGCCCGTCACCCTCCCGGGCGGCGGGGCCGCGGAGGGCGGATCGGGGAGCGGACGCGCGGGAAGGGCAGCGGCCGCAGCGCGGAGCCCGGACCGGCCCCCGCCCGCCGACGGGAGGGAGCACCGGGCGGGAGCGGGCGGGCGGGCGGGGCCGGGGGCGCCGGGCCACACAGGGGGAAGGCGTCCCGCCGCAGCGCCGCGGGGAGAGGCCCGGAGCGAGGGTCACGCCGAGGGGGAGGGCCGGGAGGGGCCCGGGCCGAGGCCCCAAGGGGAACCCCGTGTCCCTCGAGCCTCGCAGAGTCCCCTGATCTCTGCCCTCCCACCTTCCCGGTCGGCAGTCCAGAAGTCCTCCCCAGAGACCTCCAGTCCCAGAGGACCGTCCCAGCTTTCTCCCGCGCCGGCCTGACCCTCCCGTGGGGGCCCGAGGGGGCTGCCCAGAGCCGGAGGCTGTAGGCGGGAGCCCTGGGCACACTCCTCTGCCAGGCTCTCTCCCGGTCAGACACCTTTCAGGGTCCCAAGCACACAATGAGCCGGTGGGACAGACACAGAGGCACATCCCCCTGACCAAGCAGACCTGCTTCCACCCTGGCTCAGGCACCCTCACTGCGCCCGAGCCAGGAGCTCACCCAGATGGGGAAAGGGCACCGGGCAGTGAGGGCAGCAACTGTCACCCAGCTGCCCCCTAAGCCTCCCCCCCCCCCCCCCCCCGCCCGCTCTCCTGCCCAGCCACTCTGCACGCACCCTGCCAACCAGCCAGGCTGCTAGTGACACTTCACATTCCTCCCCACAATCCCACCTGCTTGTTCACGCTGGGCTCCTGCCGGCCCCTCAGCCCCTCCCAGGCCTTTGGATAACAACACCCTTTGAAACTCACCCACACACTCACCCCCACTATTTCCTAACTTCTTCCCTGCCCCGCTAAAGCCTGTGGCCCAGCTTTCCTAGTCTCAGCTCGCTCTCTTTCTTAGCTCTCTCTCTCTCTCTCTCTCTCTCTCTCTCTCTCTCTCTCTCAGCCCCCCCCCTCTCTCTCCCCCCCGCCCCCTCCAACCTGCCCCCAGCACACCCAGGGTCCTTTGACCACACAATCCAGAACCCTCTCACTCCAAGGAAAGCCCAACTGCTGGGTCCACATGGACTTCACAGGGCAAGGCGGCCCGCCTGCCTGCTGCTGCTCCCCAGGCCTCAGGTTCTGGTCATATGGGTGGAGGAGGAGGGCAGGGAGTGGCTGCAGAGGACAGCAGAGACAGAGCCCACGAGGTTCTGGAGAGGAACTTTAACATTCATGGTGTTTTAGCCCTCACCGAAGCCCCGTTACCTGATGGGCTGCTGGCAAAGCGAGGTCTCCTGACTTCTGGGGGCCCACGTGTGCTCACTCCCTAAGCCACCTCTCAGCAGCCTGGGGACAGGGACCAAGGAGAGGAGGGAGGGAGGGCAGCCGGGCAGCCCAGAGGACAGGAAGGTCCGGCTGTGTCTGTGGGCCTTTCCTTGGGAGGGCAGGTTGGGAACTTCCCCACGGACGCTTTCTTACAGTCTCAGTGCCTGGATCTCATGCCACAGTGGACACATCAGCCCCTAAACTGCTTCATCGCCCAAGTTCCCCTCAGCAGACCCCTCCGCAGTCACCAGGATGCTTTCCTGACCTGGCCTGCATGCAGTGCTTTCCCTCTGGCTCCCACATTTAGCCCAGCACTCTGGAGCTTGGCGATGCCTGCCTGGCTCATAGGCATTCAGCTGATCGCTCTCAGCCACCAGTTCCCGGAGCAGAGTCTGCCAGCTGACTTGTCCTACTGACTCTGAGCATCTGACTCTGCACTGCCGAGCCCCCCCCCCCCTCAGTGAGTGGAGTGAGGTCAGCCTGGGGGGTACAGGCTACAGGCTGAGGGGCGGCTGGCCAAAGGCATGCGCACACAGGTGTGCCTGTGTGTGCAGCGAGGCAGGGAGGCCATGCGCTTGCAGTCCGAGGTGTGCATGTGCGTGTTCCTGAGGGGGGCCTCGGTTCCCAGAGCCCAGGGATCTGGATGGAATTAGGGGCCGGCCCAGGCGGGGGCCAGGATGGGGGGGTCAGGGGGCTGCAGCAGGAAACGTGAGCTGCACTCATTAGCTCCTCACGTGCTCAGCCGGATTTATAAACACAGGGGAAGACGGGATGTAAACAATCAGTGGGCAGCAGCCAGAGCCAGAGCCGGGGCGGGAGCTGGTCGGGCGCCAGGACTGGGGAGATGGGGCCCAGGACACAGCACTTAGTGGCCAGGTCCACCTGCACACCATGAACTCGGAGAGGATCGGTGAGGGCTCCAGGATGCCCACTGCACTCTCCCTCCTCGGGACACAGGCAAGCTGCAAACTACTTACAACCCCATCACAGGTTGTCTCTGCCCCAGATGCTTTTGCTGCCGGTCCAGGAACATTGTGCCCGGACTGGAAGCTGTCGTGACCGAGGGCAGAGCCCTGTCCTGTCCCCTTTCTCCGCTCCTAGCCTCTTTTCCCTCTGGGTTTCTGAGTCTCCTTCCCTCTTTCTGGTTCTCTCTATGGGTCAGTCAGTTGGAGCCTTCTGCTCTCTCCCTGCACCTCCCACCCACCCACACTGCAGTGACAGTTACCTCAGAACTGAAATATTCCTGGAAACACCGGCCTTGTCTGGTTAATTTCATGAGCCGTTTTTCTGCCCAGATGACTTAGCTCTTGTTTATCCAAAGGCTTCTCCCCCATTCTCCCCACTGTCCCTGTGCAGGGAGGCAGTGCTCCCCAGGGATGTCCCACAGGGCCCAGAAGAGGAGGGGGAAATAAGTCCCAAAGCTGGGTTCCTGACTACCCCCCCACACACACACACACATACAATGGGATAAGCAGAGCCCTGCCCCACAACTCTTGTCTAGCGGGGCTGCCCAAAGCAGGGTGGGCTAGAGAGGCAAGCCCAGCTCCCAACTCCTGCTCAGCCAGCACCCTCGGCATTGCCACTAACTGCCAGCCAGGCCAGACTCAATCCTGGAAGCTACCTCAAGGGTGGAAAGGCCACTGCCCACCTCAGCAGGTCTCTACCTCCAAACCCAACCCCACCTGTGCCAGCAGGACCTTGGGAGTGACTCAGTCAGACACCCAGGCAAGAGCAGCCCAAGGCTTCACGCAGAGAGGAGGCCTGGAGTTGTCTGGGGATGTGGAGGACGGGGACTAGAAAGGAATTCAGAGTCAGCAAGAGCTCAGGTGGAAAGAAAGAATAAGGAAAGGAACGCTGAGGAGGGAATGCACAGGCGGAAAGAGAGCCTGTCTCCTCAGGGAGCAGTTATGTGCCTGACCCTCCCCTCTGTTCTAAAACACATGCCTGTGGATTCGCGTGTGTGCGTGTGTGTGCATGTGCGTTCGTGTGGGTGTGTGGGTGTGTGTGTGTGCGCGCGCCCACACGCACACTCAGACTAAAAGCCCTTCACCAAAAGGGCAGGTCCCTGAGACTAGCAGTACCCCGACTCCCATGCGCCATCAATAAAGACAGTCCATCACACATCTGAAAGTCAAGATTGACCAGTTGGCTTGGTGCAGTGATTGTCGACCTTTGAACCAGGAAGTCATGATTCAATTCCCAGTTTGGGCAGAGGCCTGGGTTGCAGGCTCGATCCCCACAGTGGGGCATGCAGGAGGCAGCTGATTGATGATTCTCATTTCTCTCTCTCAACCCTTCCTCTCTGAAATCAACATATATAAAGACTGACCAGTTGGGGACACTGCAGGAGTCCCCATCTGATCCTTACGCTCTGTAAGAGACATTCTATACAATTTGATTCCTAAACCCTTTCAAGTTTTACCCTCTCTAAAACCCTGACCAGGATTATGACTAACTGTAAACTTAACCTAGTCTTAACTCAAACCTATCCTAACTCTAAGTGCAGTCAAATTGTTAAACCCATATCCAAATTATTTTTTTTAATCAAAACAACATATGTCATTGCAGAAAATGTGAAAGAATAAAATGTAAATTAGAAGGAAAAAACCACTCATGGTCTCACATCTATCCAAGCTCAAAATCCACTAGCAATATTCTTAGTGACATGTCATGCATCACCCTATCTGAAAATATGAATCAACACATTCACAAACCTTAGTCCCAGCCAACCCTCTGCCTGCCCAAACCTAACCACATCCCCCAGCTGGCTCAAACCTCAACCACACTCACTCAGCCAAATCCCAATAAATTAACCTGAAGCTTTAAAAGTAACCCTCCTTAAAGCTAACCTAGCCCAATGCCAATGATAGCCTTATCCTATCCTGACCTTAATTGCTTTGCTCAGTCCCAATGCCCACTGAACCAAGTGTTCTTGATTTTGAGTTTCCCCTAGAAGCTGGGAAAATCATGTTTCCCAACCACCTATGTCTGTTCTCACAGCACTGACCCCTGGCCTCTGGCATCCTCGGATGTCCAGACTCTCCAGCACCATCAGCTGACAGACCCAATTCATTGAACACATCACTCTCCCCCCCTCCCCGCCCCTCCACTGCCGCTTAACCTTTTCTTCATCTAAAACCCTAGATAAGAAAGGAGCATACTTCCCTGAGAGGGACGTTAACCCTCCTTTAACCCCATCCTACATTTCCACCCCAAGGAGCGTATCCTAGACTGTCCCCACCACTGACCGCACGAGCCAGACCCGCGTCCTTCAGCCTGACCTTGGCCCCTATAGCTTGACTGGGACCTGTTGGTTCCGGGAGGGCAGGAGGACAGAGGAGGGAGGGGACAGAGGAGAGAGGAGGCAGCCTCTCAGCTGGCAGCTGTGATGTGTGCTGTTTCCCACCACAACCCCTTGGCTTCCCACAAGCTGCAGCGGGGCCAGAGGCTGGGAGAGGAGGCTGCGGTACACCTGGAACTCGGAACACGATCCCTGTCCCTAGGCCTGGCCCTCCTGGTACACATATCTACATGGTGGCACATGCAGTGACTGTTAGCTGACCCACACATATACTCCCCAATATCTACTGGTATAATGTATAACATACATGCCTACACACACACACACACATACACACACACACACACACACACACACACACACACACACACGCGCGCGCGCGCGCGCAAATGCTTTCTGGGGCCAGGAATGCTCCCGCGCCGCCCCCCCCCCCTTGCTCCCATCTGGCGCCCCGCCCCCCCTCCCAGCCCAAGGTGGGGACAGACACCTGAGGGGCTGCCAGCTGCTTCCTCTCCCAGGCCAGGCCCCCCTCATGCTTCTTGCCCGTCCTGTCCACAGGGGACTCGTGGGGGATGCTAGCCTGCCTGTGCACCGTGCTCTGGCACCTCCCTGCAGTGCCAGCCCTCAACCGCACAGGGGACCCAGGGCCTGGGCCCTCCATCCAGAAAACCTATGACCTCACCCGCTACCTGGAGCACCAACTCCGCAGCTTGGCTGGGACCTATGTGAGTATTAGGGGCGGCTGTAGGGGTCCGGGAACTGGGCAGAGAATGAGAAGAGGAGCTGGAAGAGATGGTGGAGGGGTCCTGAGGAACGTGGGGTGATGAAGGGGGGACCTTTAGCTCCAAGCAGTCTCCATGTCTGGCCCATCCCTCGCCCTTCCCTCTAGGGTGCCCCTTCCTCCCCATCCCTGGCCCCAGGACTAGGCATGTGGGCAGGCCTCGCACCCGCCTTGGCCCATTGCCCCACTGGCTGACTGCCCAGCCGCCCGCCTCCCCCTGGGGGCCAGGGAAGTCTCCTCTGTTTACACCGTGTTGTGGTGTCTCTTGCAAGGGTGGGGCTGGGTGGGGACGGAGGGGCCCCACCTCCCCTGCCTATGTTCCAGCTCGCCTCTGCCCCAGACCTGGGGCCCTGCTGCTCTGGACCCATGGGCCTTCCTTCTGTCTGCCTCTCCCATCCTCGTGGGCCTCCGAGGGGGGGACTTGAGGGAAGGGGGCTGCGGGGAACCCAGGCCAGCGGTGGCAGGGGGCTCGGGGTGTGGATTGAAGTTCTGCCATACGAATTTGGGGGCAGTCCAGAGGTGTTTGGAGAGCCCAGGAGAGCAGGAAGGAGGGTCAGAGTGAGCGAGGACCACAGGGATCCGGCCCCCTCTTCCCGTGTTCCTCCTCTACATCCCAGACCCTACTCTGGAGCCAGGGAAAGAGAGGGGGGAGGTGGCGGGGAGCTGGCTCCAGCCCCAGGATACACCGAGGAAATTGGTTTGTCTCTGTGCTTGTCAGCGTGTGAACCTCCCCCTGGGCCCTGGCCTCTCCCAGGCCTCGCCCCTCTCTTCTCCTTTCTCTCCCCGCTGAACTGTCTCCCTCAGCCCTTTCCCTGGGCCCCAGGCTTCTCCCCCGGGGGTTGGCAAGGCTGTCCTTTTCCCTGCACTGACTGCCATACCCTTCCTCCAGCCCAGCCCTTGAGACTGCCTCAGTTTCTTCCTTCTGCAGTCCTGCTTCTGGGCAGAGCCCTTCCTTGGAGGGTAGTGTGTACCTCTGTCCTCAGCCCGTCAGCTGGTGGCACTGGGCAAATGGAGCTGATGCCCGCAGGCCCCGCTACCTTCCGACCTGCTTTTGCTGTCCAGAAAACCTTTGCTTGACTCTGCTACCTCCTCTAGTTCCCGACCCTTTTTCTCTCCTGGCTTTCCCTGCCAAATTTTTCGAAGGAGTGGTCTACACCCTCTGCCTCCACTTCCTCTCCACCCACTCACGCGTTAACCCCCTGCAATCTGGCTTCCAGGCCACTGGAACGGTTCTCTCCGAGGCTGTCAGGCGCCTCCTTGCCAAACCCAACAGGATTTCCTAAGGCTCATTCCCCTCGCTCTCTGTTTTACAGCCGCACTGCTGCCTCCTCGAACTGCTCTTGGCTCTGCACTCTCGGTCCACCTTCTACCTCTGCAGCCTGGCCTCCTGGGTCCCCATGGCTCCTCTTCCTCTTCTGCCCGCCCCCCACGGGCCCTCTGCAAAGGCTTGTGCACACAGCCTATCCGTGAGTCCTCCCTGAGTATCTGCTGCTCGGTTTTCTCACTCTACACCTCTCCATAGGAGAGCTCGGTACCCTCACTGCTTCACCTGTCTTCTCCATGCAAACGACATCGGCGGAGAAGCGTAGGGTTGGCCTGTGAACAGAGAGATCTGGCGTGGAGATGGGGCCCACGTCAGGGGGCGCAGGACATGGAAGCTTTGGGGACAGGTATCCCCCGGTGGCGGCAAGCTGGCTGCTTTGCCCTCCTCCTTCCCCATCGCCCTCTCCTTTCCACAGCTGAACTACCTGGGCCCCCCTTTCAACGAGCCTGACTTCAACCCTCCTCGGCTGGGGGCAGAGACTCTTCCCAGGGCCACGGTCAACTTGGAAGTTTGGCGAAGCCTCAATGACAAACTGCGGCTGACCCAGAACTACGAGGCCTACAGCCACCTCCTGTGCCACTTGCGTGGCCTCGACCGCCAGGCCGCTGCAGCTGAGCTGCGCCGAAGCCTGGCCCACTTCTGCACCAGCCTCCAGGGCCTGCTGGGCAGCATCGCCGGTGTCATGGCAGCCCTGGGCTACCCGCTGCCCCAGACTCTGCCCGGGACTGAGCCCGCCTGGGCCCCTGGCCCTGCCCACAGTGACTTCCTCCAGAAGATGGATGACTTCTGGCTGTTGAAGGAGCTGCAGACCTGGCTGTGGCGCTCAGCCAAGGACTTCAACCGGCTCAAGAAGAAGATGCAGCCTCCGGCAGCTGCGGTCACCCTGCACCTGGGGACTCACGGCTTCTGATCTTTGACCTTTACCGCCTCCTCTTTCCCCTCCCCTTCCCCACCCTGCTCCCACTCTGGGAGGGAGGAACCTGTGTGCCAACACTTGTTGAGCCGGGAGACAGAAGCTGTGAGCCTCTGGCCCTTCCCAGACTTGGAAGAGGGCATGATGCAATAAGACTCATCCCCTCCCTGTCCCCAAAGTCCCGCAGGTCTGGGAAGAGGTGCAATAGGCCCCATCCCGTTTCCACAGGAAGCCATGCTCCAGGGAGCCCGAGGTGGTTGGGGTTGGTGTAAAGGCTCTCACAGCCTCCTGCTTCCTGCCAACCACTGCCAGTGCCCAGCCAGCCCCTTAAGTGGCACTTGCAGGAAGCATGCCTGGAGGGCAGGGAGGGGGGCACCGCAGCGTGTGCCTTTCTGGGGTGAAGCCCTTTGCTGCCTCACTCTCCTTAGATGGGTGTTGCTACCCTCCCCCAATTAACTCCATACATTTAATTCAGGAAACAAGCACGGTGGCAAGTCCGGACAGGAAGAGATGGTATTAAAAATGGAAGAGGTGAGGTCTGCATTGGAGGAAATACTGAAAGCAGAGGGACAGGCACAGACTGGACCCTGGGTCACCAAGGCACTGGCGGCACAGGGTGGCAACCAAAGGACCTTGTCTTGAATTTTCTTGCCGGCACCATGGTGCCTCCTCTCTGCCCCCTTTTCCAGGGTATGTGTGGGCTGCCCAGCCTGGGGAGGGCAACCATAGCCACAGCCACAGGATTTCCTGAAAGTTTACATTGCAGTAGCATTTCGGGGTGTATGGGGCAGCTCCCCCCAGGCCCTGCACTCCAGCCCCAACCACTCATGACTCTGTTTGTTGTATTAATATTTATTTATTTGGAGATGTTATTTATTAGATGATATTTATTGCAAATTTTCTATTCTTGTGTTAACAAATAAAATGCTTGCCCCAGAAGCATCTCTGCTTGGCACTGCCCCTCCCGGCTCTCATTCCTGGCTCTCCTGGCCTCCCCCTCCCTGGCTCCCATGGCTGCTAGGAGAGCCCGGGAGCACAGAGGTTAATTCGGGAGATGCAAAGAGAGTGGGAAGAGATCTCCCACGCTGTCGGGGAAGATATGTACACAGCAGACTTCACTCCAGCTCTCTCCATCAACGCCATCCTCCTTTAATCCCCCCAAAAGCCTTCTTATCTGCACTGACTTCCTTCTCCCCGCCTTTGCTCAGCCCACCTCACCTCTATGGGTTAATTTAATGGTCTCAGAGGTACATGTCTCTGAAAAACAGGTTAGCTGTTCCTCTGGTGCTCTTTCCGGGTAGTTAGCCCAAGCATTCGGTCCTCAGTTTCCCCAGAACCTCTCCTGTGGCTGCCATTGGGCGGCTCCTCTCCAGCAGTGACCCTCACTTTCTCATTGCCCTTCATCTACGAGGGAGGGCGCTAGACCACAGCCAAGTCATGATTCTCAGCTGTGACTACCCCTTTCCAATGCCTAACAAATGAGTGGGAAAGAGAAAGTCATATCGGACTGCAAGTTAATAGGAGAGATGCTGTTTAAGGAGAGGCTTAAGCTCAAGTTCCAGTTTCATAGCCTATGAGCTAAATGACCTTGGACAAGTCATGTAAACCTCTCTAGTCTCCAGTTCCCCATCTGTAAAATGGGAATATTAAATATAGCGGCAGCGATTAGTAAAACAGATTGCTGTGGCAAATGGCGTGTCCTAACAATCTAGTGAAGAGCCGCTGGATAAGGTAACGGACTAACAGCTCCCAGGTAAACACATGGCTATTTTACAAGGGTCTCCTGGAGGCAGTACCCTCAGCAAAGAAAGTAACAAGTGACGGTGATGTCAATCAATTGACAAATATATATATTTTTAAATATATTTTTTTTTCAGAGACGAAAGGAGAGGGGGAGAGGGACAGAAACACCAATGCTGAGAGAGAATTGGCTCGTCATTAATCGGCTGCCTCCTGCTCGTCCCCCGCTGGGGGTTGAGCCTGCAACCCGGGCCTGTGCCCTGGCCAGGAATCAAACCGTGACCTCCTGGTTCATAAGTAGACGCTCAACCACTGAGCCACACTGGCCAGGCAGTTGACAAATATTGTAAAGACATACCTTGTCATCACTGTGCTACTTGGTGTAAGAAACAAGAAATACCAAACCGTGAGATTAAAGAAGGAGAGGATAAGAAAGTAAAGGGGTCAGTATATTCCTTCAGAAGTCTGGCTCTTATGATAGAGGCTGTGATCAATCTATTTGGGAAGAGAAGACCAGCTTACCGGAAACGATAAGGAACAAAAGCATACATGTGTCTATGCACTGGGCGGTCCCCACAAACGCATGAACCACTGGAAAGGGAGAGGCCAGAGCTTTTGGACTTGTGTGTGGGTGCAGCAAGCCAGGCTCTGCTGAATGTCCCTGAGTCACTGGCCCAACTTGGAGGGAACATGCCCACCCTGCAGGGTCCGGGCTCTTCAGGGAGAGAAATCTGCCCGGGCATGGCCCTGCCTCCTGCCTAACACGACAGAAAGGAGGGGGCATCTGGGCTGTCCCCATGCAGGGGAAAATGGGTAGCAGCTGCTACATGTAAGGAACCAAGCAAAGGGCTGTAGGGAATACAGGGGGGAGAGAGGGATGTCCCACACTGCTGTACCGTGAGCTTTTGGGGGAAAGATTCCGAGTCTTCCCCATCTGTCTATCCCAGCACCCAGCTCAAGCTCCGGCCTAAAGATGGCGGTCAATTAGTGTGTTGAACAAAACTACTTGTGACTTCCTTCCCTCCTCACAAATGCTAGAACCCAAGGTAGAATTTGGTTTCTACTTTCTAAGTTTAGAAAGACCCAAGGACAAGACTATGGACATCAAGGAAGAAGCAATCGCTACCAGTTGGGCGAGGACTCTGCTAGTCTGTAGCCCTAGAAGGGAGGCAGGATTGCTGAGCTCATTGTGTGTTTCCAGAGCCTTGCACACAGTAAGCGCTTTTGCATCAGTATGGAAGGTGGGGTTTGACACTGTTCTTGAAGGATGGCCACGGCCAGGGATAGTTAAGTGTGTCCATCTCCCTTTTTTTTTTTTTTTTTTAATATATTTTATTGATTTTCTTACAGAGAGGAAGGGAGAGAGATAGAGAGCCAGAAACATCGATGAGAGAGAAACATCGACCAGCTGCCTCCTGCACACCCCCTACTGGGGATGTGCCTGCAACCAATGTACATGCCCTTGGCCGGAATCGAACCTGGGACCTTTCAGTCCGCAGACCGACGCTCTACCGCTGAGCCAAACCGGTTTTGGCTGTCCATCTCCCTTTTAAGCAGGCCGAATCTTGAGGGCAGGCTCTGTCTTCGCATTCCTACAGCATTTTAGCACAATGCCCAGCACAGACTAAAGTTCTCCATAATTCGATTTAAAGTGTGTCCAGACAATAATGTGCTAAAAGTCAAGAGAGGAGGGTTTTAAGGAAGCTGTTGATCGACAGTGTCAGATGCCCAGAAGAACTGAGAGGACATGGGCAAAATCCACTGGCATTGGTAAAATCAGGCAGTCTTTGGTGACCCTTGCAAAAGCAGTTAAGAGGCAGATACCAAACCGTGAGATTAAAGAAGGAGAGGATAAGAAAGTAAAGGGGTAAGTATATCCCTTCAGAAGTCTGGTGGCAAAAGGAATATCTAGAGATGGTAGAGGAACATGAAGGGCTTTTGGTTGGTTGGTTGGTTGGTTGGTTGGCTGTTGTTTTTTAAACAGAAAAGATCTAAGCATGCCATTGCCGCCTGAGGAGTGGAAAGGGAAGAGTGGGGAGACTTGGGGAGCGGAGTCACAGACAAGCACAGGAGAATCAAAAGGGTTGCTGGGCAGCCACAAGGAGCCAGGTAACATCAGCAAACACAGCTCTGTTGTCATCAACCCATGGATTGTGACATTCCCTAGCAAGCAAGAGGTGCCCAGAAGTAGGACAGAGTGGAGAAGGGGCATTCCCCAAAGCTGAGGCCTGGCAAGGCAGGAATGGCAGCGAATCATGGGGCAGTGATATGTGGGTTCGAGAAGGTGAGAATTGTACGGCTTAGTGGCTGTGTGCCTTGCAGAGTGCAGTGCAGGCAGGTAAGTAGCGAGGGGAATCGGGACGAGGGACTGGGAGGAGCAGGGTGGATGAGGGCCAGAGTTCACTCCCGCTAAGGATGCAGAGGGTGCCCTGGGAGCAGGGTGCGGGAGGTGGACACAGAGGATTCCCCAGTCATAGAGGACACTTCATAGTTTTGAGTTTTTGAACTTCCTTCCAAAGAGCTCCCTACTGATGTGTTGGCAGTGGCAGCCCCCCCCTGTGGGTTTTGGGGCTATAGGTCAAGGGGCCAGTAGCTCCTGGTAAATGGCATGTTATCAGGCTTTGCTGTGAGTGAGTTTGCCATTCTCCATCCACAGCTGTTTCAGGAGAGATGGTGAGTTTTTTTGGTCATCCCAGGTTTAACCTCTTAAGTGTGGTCTCATAGTCAGGGGCCCAGGTATCCAGAGGTCAGCCTGAGAACCTGGGGTAGTGGGAGCCCCGCAGGGTCATGGAGGGGGTGTTGTCTCTAGAAGGCATCTGCGCCCAGGAAGCCTAGGGAAAGTGAGAGGGCTGGGAGAGAAGGCCCTGTCTTCTTCCTGTCTTCTCCAGGTATTACAGAGCGGATCAGAAGTCTCGTTTTCATCTACCTCCCTGTGTTTAAGATGGAGAACTGTCATATGGGGGAGGGGCGTAGAAGAGCTCGGATGCAGGGTGGCTAAAAGGGTAGTCACTCCTGCCAGTAGCCCAGTTTTGCAAAGACTGACCCGACATCCGGGACTTAGGGCCCCTTCGGTAAGTTAGGAGCCTCATTCAAGCACTTATCTGACACTCACACACATACACACACACACACACACACACACACACACACACACACACGCACGCTCACACACACACACACATACACACACACACACACACACACACTCACACACTTGCCACAGTGCTCCAAATGGGGAAGGGCCAAGGGAGGCCCTTGTTCTCCTGAACCTTGAGGGCAACGGCCAGTGACCCAGCCTGGCTGAGTGCTCTGATGGCCGGCTTCCTCTCAGCCCCTCCTTCTCTGGAGCCACAATTGTCCCTGCCTTTGTCACTTCAATTCCTGAGCTCTCTGACTCAGCCTGGTTCCCCAATTTCCCAAGAGCGGACAAAGCCCTGTCAGTGGGGTGGGGGCTAGGGCAAGTAAGAAAATACTGTGAGCTTTAGGACCAAAGATCCAGCCCTTTCCTCCTCTCAGCCTTCAGGGTCCCTCAGCCCTTATTCAGGGGTGTCCTCTAGGCCCCTCTCCAACTTGCCCTGGTCTCCAAAGCCTGGCTGATGGCGTGGAAATGAACTAGGACTTTCCTCCCAGCTGGACAAAGTCTGACACCTGGTGGCCACAGAGAGGAATGGCCAGGAGGACCCCTTTTCGGATCTCCCCAGAACACTAAAGGGTGGCCAAGGTCAAAGGCAGGTGATGAAAGGAGGCTTGGAGAGGTGGTTGGGACAGGACAAAAGAGACATCTGGTGGCAGAAACACCGGACCCAGGGAGCCTCTGCCTGCTACCAGGCTCCACTAGGCCAGAGAATCTGGAAGAGCTTGTGGTGGGATGTCTGGGAGGGTCGTGAGGGACTAGGAGAGCTGCCTGAAAGAATTCTGGCCCACAGGGTGGGGAATGGGGCCCAGGGTGTAGGAGTATGTGGGGCTCTGGGTGGGTGGCAGAGCCTGAGGGCCTGAGGAAGGGGTGTGCTGGGGAGAAGGAAGGAGAGCGGGCAACGCCCCACAGCCCATTGGGCCCCAGGCAGCTGCTTTTCTCCCCCCCCACACCTGCCCCCTCCTTCCTAGCTCTCGCTGGCTTTCCCCACAAGCTCCATCATGATCTGAGGGAAGGGAAGGGGCTCTCAGGGTGCATGCGCAGTGCTGAGGCCCCCCATCCTGCCTCATTGTCTGAGCTAAGCCAGATTTAATCCCCCTTCCCTTTGGAGCAGTCAGCGGTGGGACTCAGCCCTCAGGAAGGCTCTGAGCTTCTGTTCCAGTTCTTTTCTCTCCTTTTCTTTTGAATTCCCCCAAGACTTTGGTCCTGACTATGGAGCAAGGGCCTTGAGTATTCCCGGGCTGAAATACAAAGGTCACTTCTGCTAGTCCCATCACCAACCTTTGGGGGTTAGGGCTGACACAAGAACTTAGGCCTTGGTCTCAGGAAACTCCCTAAAGGAAAATAATTTAGCCTCCAACTCAGACCTCTGGCCTGGCCTTCTAGCCTGAAGCTTGAGCTGTGACAGGCCCCATCTGGGGATGGGCCTGAATAGGGCAGGGGTTCAGGAAGAAAGGTGACAGGGAGCAGGCAAGGTTGGGGAAATGAAGAAGGGAAGGTGAAGGTCGGGTCTAGTTGCCAGCATACCTTGAGGAGTCAGATGCCAAGTAAAGGGAAGATGCAAACTGGACAGAGATGGTTCTACACCCTGGGTGTCAACTCCTTCAAACCTTGGGAGCTCGCTCCCATTGCTCTCTGACCAGGAGAGGAGGGCAACGTTGCCAGTGGAGAGTTCCTGCAAGCCAGCCCGAGGGTGCCCGCACTAGAGCTGACTGTCCTGGGTGAAGCTGAAGGCCCAGGGAGACATCTTCCAGACTGGGCGAGAGAGGCTAGCAGGCCTGGGCCAGGCAGAGCTGGGGGCAGCTGGCAGGGACGATCAGACAGTGTCCGCAGAGCAGGTCAGGGTGCCAGAGGGGAGAGGCAATAGGCTCTGCGGCAGCAGGAGCACTGTGGCCGCCCAGTGGCACACCCCATTTCACGCTCCCTGGGCGGCGGCAGGGGCTCACGGCTATCAGCTTTCAGGGGTGGGAGGAACCAGGAATGAGGAGGGTTCGGCCCCACCCATGGCTCCCTACTCCCTAGGGCTTTGTGGGCTCAGGAGCTGGGTGCCGTGCACCTCTGGCAATGCCCCCTGGGGAGGGGGTCGTCAGCCCCACAGAGCTGGACACCATCATCCCTCCACAGAATAGAGTGCTCAGTGCCGGACGGGACCCCACACCTGAACCTTTTGTAGGCCTAGTGGAGAGGGCCTCCCGCTTCCCTCCCAACACAGCAGCCCCTCAATGTGGGCCCCACTTAGCCTGTAATGCAGACGGGGATTAGAGCAGGCCCAGCCCAAACAATCCAGCAGGGAGGGCCCTGCAGCTCCATACAGCGCGCCACGGGCTCTCGCTTCTGGGCCCAGACTCAAGGAAGTAGGTAGGGAGAGCCAGGCGGGCGGGGGCCCCCGAGACATGCCTGCTCCTCTCCTCACCTTCAGTGGTCCTCCCTCTAGTGTTCTCACTCGTGCCCACCTCCCTCCTGTCAGGGCAGCAGCCTCCAGAGCAGTGGAGGAAGGGGAAGGCCTTGTACCCCTGGAGGGAAGAGGTAGATGGGATCTCTAGAGGGTGGTTAGAGCAGGGCTGGTCCCTGTGCCGGTTCCCAGACTCCCACTGGCCAGCGCTTGTGCCTGCTGCCAGGAAGCTGGTGAGGGGGAGGCGGGTGAGGGGTGAGTCAGCGATGACAGGAGCCCAGGGACAAAGGTCATGGGTGGAGAATTGAGAGGCACTGTTTATTCAGCTTGCCTCCTCCAGGAGGTCTTCCAGGGCTGAGCCAGCCCCGTGACCCACCCTTCCCCCTCTCCTGTTTGTCAGAAATGTTAGCCTTGCACGGACAACTTGTGAGTCCCGCCTGCCTGCCCCTATAGCCTGTGAGCTCCGGGGGAGCACAGAGGGGCTATGGTCTAACTGGGGCCCCACAATGTCTGCGACTTTCAGTACTTCCTACTTTCAAAAGCCATTTTACATCCGTTTTAGTTGAGGGAATCTGTGGGAAAGTGCCTAGGACAGTATATGGCACACTGCAAGTGCCATATAAGTGTTAGGTTTATTGCTGGTGTTTTCTGCGCACACGTTCACATTAGTGTGATCCAGACATGGCAGGTTGTGCTCTGAAGAACTGGGGATCCAAACACCCTCTGGCCTCCAGCTGAGTGTGGAATCTTCCTGACCAGCAGGGCCAGCAGGGACAGGCTGTGGGACCCCAAGAGGGCCGATAAGGCAGACGCTGGCTTGGACTAAGGGTAGCAGTATCGTTGGGCGCAGACTGTGAGAAAGGAGCTTTCCAAATCCATGGGCTTCTCCAGCCAGCTCTCCTGGGGCCAGTGGGGGTGGGGTGGGAGCAGGGAAGAGTGCTGGATTAGCCCAAACTCTCTTCGGACCTCCAGACCTGCCGCACCACATTCTGTGGGCCAAGGGCGGGGGAGGGGTGGAAGGCTCCAGCTGGACCCTGGGGAGTTACAAACCTGCCACGGGGATTAGTGAGGCTGAAAGCACATTTGCCTAGGAAGGGAAAACGGGAAGTGAGAGTCTGAGGATAACGCTCTGTAAGTCCCCAGAGACCCACTGCGGGCCAATGGGGGGGCGCACGGGGCGGTGGTGCAGTCTGGGGCATTTTGACAGGTCCCCCGCCCAGCCTCAGCCCTTCTCCCCTAGAACACAGCTGCCGCAGCTGCCCCGCCCCCTGCCTGCGCGTCTGCCATTGGCGGAGGCGGGCCACGCCTCTCCGAGGCGGCCTGCCATTGGCTCAGGCCTTTGATGTTTGCGTGCTTGAGGGCTAGGGGAGAGACGTCATCCCCTGGAACCTGCGGACTTCCTCTCTGCTGGTCTGGTCCTTCTGTCTGCCGGGTGCTGGTCCCAGGCTCGCTCTCTGGCCCAGCCCTCTGTCACTCTCTCTCTCTCTCAGCAGCTGTCTCTCTCGTGCCCGCTGGCCTGCTTCTCCCCTTCCCTGAAGTCGCCTGCTCCGCCTGCCTGGGTGGCCGCCATGGGCCGGAAGCGGCTCATCACTGACTCCTACCCAGCAGTGAAGAGAAGGGAGGGCCCCGCTGGACACAACAAGGGGGAGCTGGCACCAGAGCTAGGTCTTTGGGGCGTGGGGAGGGCGGAGGAGTGGACACGGAGGGACATGGGACGTGGGCGGATGTGGGCAACGCAAGGGGAAGTGAAGAATGTCCTCCACTTCCTACACCAGGCCTGGCAGCAGAAGACAGAGGCGGAGGGGGGTGAGGCTGAGAGGCAGAGGGACAGCTGTGAGGGGAGCGGCACAGGCCCAGCCCCGCGGGGGAGTCCCGGGCAGGCCTGAGGAGCAGCTTGTCGTTGCAGAGGCAGAGATCCAGCCCCTGAGCGTGGATGAAGTGGAGCTGGAGCTGCTGAGGCACTTTGACCTGGCCTGGCAGTACGGGCCCTGCACAGGTGAGGACCCCGAAGGCCCCGAAGCACATGGTGGACTCAGTCCTGTCACCCACACACCTCCGAGGCAATCCAAGCCCTGCCCGATCCTTTTGGGCGCTGTCCCCCGAGACTGGGGAGTATAGAGGTGCCTCTACACCCATGCTCTAGCCTGGACTCCGCCCTGCCCGCCACGAGGCCCACTGTCCTCCCGCCCTGCAGGGATCACAAGGCTGCAGCGCTGGCATCGGGCTGAGCAGATGGGCTTGGAGCCTCCCCCAGAAGTGTACCAAGCGCTACAAACCCACCCGGGAGATCCCCGCTTCCAGTTCAGGTCAGAGACAAGCAGGGAGTGTGGGAGACTTTCCGGGGAGCCAGTCTTCCCCGGGCACCACCAGCTGCTGGCCCTGGGCGGGGGCTGTCCAGACCTGTCCTGAGGGAGGAATAGATGCAGGCTTGGGAGTCCTTGCTGAGCAAGCAAGAAAGGTCTACAAGGTGCCTGGCTAAGGAGGGCAGAGGTTGCTTTAATAATTCTTTAAATATATATATTGATTTCATAGAGGAAGAGAGAGAGAGAATCATTGATTGGCAGCCTCCTGCACGTTCCCTACTGGGCATCGAGCCCGCAATCTGGGCATGTGGACTTGATCGGAATCGAACCAAAGACCCATCCGTCCTCAGGCTGATACTCTATCCATTGAGCCAAACCAGCTAGGGCAGTTTAATGATTCTCATCTCGGAGATAATGGTGGGGGAAGGGTATGCCCAGGGCCCAAGGTACTATCTAGTACCAGAGGGATGGCCAAGGACTACAGGCATGGCCAAGAACTGGTGCTGGTGAAATCAGACAAGGGACTTAATGACTCTCTCTTGTTTCTCTTCCCCCAATCCCCTCGCAGTCTCTGGCATTTCTATCCCCTCTGAGGTCCCACCTAAGTCTCCTGCCGCTACCCAAGAACCTCAGGACACGAGCAAGAGCCAGTTACTGCCTCTCAGCTCAGCTCTGTGTGGAGAACATTGCAGGAAGGAGTCTTGCAGGGAAGGAAAGAGACTGAATCTGGAAGTCTCCGCACTCAGCCCTCCATCTAACCAGCAGAGCCCCTCTGAGAGCCGAAGAGCACTTCCTGCATTGGTGGTGGCCTCTGAGGACAAGGACCTGGGCATGACCGTTCTGATACCAGCCACACACCTCCCTGACCAAAACACTGATCCTGGGGCCGCTGGAGCGGTGTAGGCACAGTCTTGGCGGAACTGACTTAAGCAGATGCGCTCCCTGCCTACGGCTAGGGATCTGAGGAGGAACTGGCTAAGCTTACAGGACAAGGGGTTCACTGATGCTTATCAATAAAGAACACAGCCTGGCACCCTAACCTCCCGTCCCTTAATGTGGCTCTACTTGTGTTGGCATCGCCTAGCAAGCTGATAGGTGGGAGGCAGCTAGCACCAGGCTTTTTTTTTTTTTTTTTTTTTACAAGGTGCATGTACCTCCTTCCACTGCCTAACAGACCTGAGCGAAAGACAACTACAAGACCAACGGACAAGTCCTCACAAGCGCTTAGCGGCCTCCGGTGCCCCCTAGTGGTGCACAGGGGAAGTACTCTTTAGTCACCTGCATTGACCAGCCACCTAGTCTGTGCAGTATTTTCCACCTCCGGAAAACGGCTCCTTTGTCAGAGGAACAGCCATGGGGCCGACCCATGGCTCATAAGGTTCAGACAGACTTAACCATGGGGGGTTCCAAGCAGGGTTGGGGGAGGGTTTCAACCACAGGAGCTCCTCAGAGATGGCCATCGTGGGAGGGGCTTTGGCAGGGAACTGGACAGTGTTGGGGATAGAAGAGAACTGGCTGGAGCCAGAAACAACGTTTAAGGGGCCCTGGGACAGTATCGGGTGGGGAATGTAATCAGTCCTCCTCACATGGTGTCACCTTCATTTGCTGGGCCTGCCCTCCATCCTGGGGCAGATAGAGATAGCACTAGGGACTCCTTGGAAACAGGCCTAGAGAATGACCACATGGTCTTTTTTAGCCCCATTTTATTGAGCACTGATCATGGAGGAGAGGGTTTGCAGCAAAAGAAGCAGAGGAGTGGCAAGACTGGAGAAAAATAAGGAGGGGTAGGGTCTCGGAGGCCTGGGCAGAGGTGCTTTGAGGTCTCACACGGTAAAAGCAGCCTGGGAGCAGCATGCTGACTGCAAACAGAGGTCGCTGGAGATAAGCAGTTTCCGTGAAGTAATGAGGATAGGAGTGTGTCTGGGGCAGGCTCAGAGGGGATGTCGGAAATGCAAACAGGCAGTATGCCAACTCTTCCATGACTTTTTGACTATAAAGAGAGCAGGGAACTAGAGTAGTAACTAGAAGGGGATGTGGGACCAAGAGAGGGTTTTTATTGATTGCTTTGTCTTTTGTTTTAGACAGAGTGATATTACAGCATAGTTACATGGTAAATAGAGGGATCCGCTTGGGAGGGACACGGACGGGGCAGTTCAGGAGTGAGGTTTTTGTGAAGGTGAGAAGGGCCAGGAAGAGGATGATGGCCTTAGACAGGAACACACTGCGGCAGGACAGGAGGCAGAGGATGTGAGACTCCGCACAGGAGGCGGGTACGGCTGGGAGTGGGAACATTAGAGGATCAGATGTTTGCGGAGAGCCTGGCACGCTGGAGGGGTCTGATGTTTGCTAAGTGCCATCATGTCATCTATTGTGCCGAATGCTGCATAGACTCAATCTAGTTAACTCGTTAGAACGTCATTAGGGAAAGTATTATTCCTGGTTTCAGGTAAGGACACTGAGGCTGACAGGAAAGTGACTTGCTCAATCAGTAAAGCCCAGGGTCCAATTCACACCAGTTCTGTCTTCCACTCATTTACTCTGCACCTACGCTCTGCCTGCGCTGAGCTCCAGGTACTCAGGATGGAGTGAAGAGATCAGCCCTACCCATGCAGAAAGCTGAAAATCAACCTGATCTACACGTGCTGCCATGGGACAAGTAGGAGTGGAATAGACACAAATTCTCGGGAAGGCAGGCCACCACCTGCTAAAGTGACCCTCCCTGCACGGCTCCCGCACAAGGCCTGCCACTTCTGCTCACTGGGATTACCCTGCCTTACTCATCCACACTGGCCCTTCTGTTCAGACCGCTTCTCAGACCTTTTCACTGCGGAGTGAACACAGGCTCCCCACTAGGGCCAGGGAGCGGCCCAGGACCCCTTCCCTCTGAATATTCTTAATAGTTGTGTGTTTGAACTTAAAAACCTTTGGTCAGCCAAAACCGGCTTGGCTCAGTGGTAGAGCATCGGTCTGCGGACTGAAAGGTCCCGGGTTCGATTCTGGTCAGGGGCATGTACATTGGTTGCGGGCACATCCTGATAGGGGGTGTGCAAGAGGCAGCTGGTCGATGTTTCTCTCTCATCGACGTTTCTAGCTCTCTATCTCTCTCCCTTCCTCTCTGTAAAAATCAATAAAATATATTTTTAAAAAACACCTTTGGTCAATGTCGCATTCTTCTCCGTGATACGTCTGGACATAAAAATGAATAAACTCACATATTAATTAAAACGAGCCCTCCAGATAGATGCATCACGTGTGGCCTATGGCTGGCTTCACATATCCTGCCATGCCACCACCTCTACCCAGGCCAGGCTGGGCAGCACGGCAGGCAACAAACAGGCGTTTACCGGAAGGAAATGGGAGATAAGGGCCTTGCAGGGTGAGTGAGAGTCAGCCAGCAGACGGAGAGTCTGGACTGAGCAAAGGCAGCTAACTATGAGAGGTGGACGTGTGCACCGGGGAGAGGTGTGCAGACCACAGCACGTGCTCTGTACCGATCAGCACAGTAAACAGCTGGCACTTCCGTGCTTATTATGCATCCAGCTTTGTTCTAAATGCCTTTAATCCTCACTATAACCTTAGAAATGACTGTAACATTTTTATAAAGTAATTTTAAAGAAAAAATGCAGGCACACAGAGAGGTTAAATCTTACTCAGAGTCATTCAACATGTCAGTGTTGAGAATAAGATATGATCCCAGAGTCCAGCTTCAGAGACCACTATTACCATGTGGAATAATGCCAGTGAGATGGGTTGGGGCCAAACACAGGGGCTTGGGCTTGAGGAGTTTGGACTTTTCTATGGTGATGAGAGCTCGTGAAGGTTTTTGAGCAGGAGAGAGAGAAGATACAATCATGCTGGAGAATCTGTCTGGCCAGACATGGAAGAAAGACTCAAAGAGAAGGAAGAAGAAACTACAGCCAGGAAGACCAAGTGAGAAGCCCTTAGGTATTCAAGGCATGGGCACTGAGATCCTAGATTAGTGGACAAAATGGAAAGAACAAAGTGCTAGAGAGATGCTGGCAAAATTGTGTTTGGGAAAGGAAGAATGGGGAGGAGGCATCAAACATGACTCAGGTTTGAGCTTGAGTGGGTGAGAGAATACTGATGCCATGGGCAGGGAAATGGAAACTGGGAGGCTCAATGTTATGCATGTTTAGTTTGAAGTGATGACAGGACACCCAAATGGAAATATCTAGTTAGTGGGCAATGAAAACCTAGAGGTCAAGTCTAGCAGTGCCGTCTGGAGAGAATGTGGTTCTAGAGCACCAATGAAGTGTTTCCATTCTGGCTAGGACAGAACTCGAATTCTCCCAGCACTGTGTAATCTCTAGCATAGCCATTCCATTTCCAAACCCATGGCAGCAACTTCCTGCCAGGTCTCACAGAGTCTCACCCTATACATATCCAGCCCCGTCTTTAGCTAAGGACCCATAGGGCTTATGGGTATTCTGCCCTCTACTCAGCTGTCACCTCTCTGACCCCTGTCCTGAAATTTCTAGCTGCTTTAGTAACCCTCAACTCTGCGCTCTGTCCGATCAGCTCAGCAGAACCGTTGTGCTTTTCACCTCTGTGCTGTGGTCAGCAAACTGTCCTCAGGCAAAGGCTCAGGGGCCAGGATTAATGTGGGGCTCACTTCGAGTGTTTGTTTTCCTTCTCTCAGGACTCACATCCTGTTTAACGTTCAGAGCCTAATAATAGTTGCCCTATTTACATTTGCAAGTTTTATAGTTGTTTATAATGGGAAGGCTCTGACGTGGTCAAAAGCAGAGTCATAAGTTTAAAAATAAAATTTATTCTCTGTCCATTGACAAAGCTTAAAAGCAATAAAACCTTAGTAGCAACAAGTATACCTAGAACCTAGATCTCAGTTTCTAAATATCTTTCCCCCGATAAAGAAACTAGAGATTTTTGGACAAATAGCTGATTCCATATTCAGGATGGGAAAATCCTATGTGCATCTGGAACATCATGTTGTGCAACAAAGTGCTCAAAACGATAAGAGAGAAGGACTTGGGGCAAGCTTGAAGGAGCTCTCATTGGCCAAATATAAGAAAATTTGAGCATCTAAAACAATAATTATGGTAATAGCTTAGAATACACTGAATTAAAAAGAGTACTTTAATGTATAGTGACACTAAAAAGAGATCAAGAGAATATTCTTCTTTACTAAAGAATAATACTGTATTATATTAAAAGCATAATAAATGTAAAAAGAATGTTATAATTTTTGAAACACAATGAGATAAATAATTTAGGCAAAGATCATAACTTGAGGCTGAAACCAACAGTTGACAGATTGTTGAAGACAGGATATTCACAGGATCTCAATCTATCATCCAACAGAGTACTTATGACTACAAAGGGAACAGGGTTCTTTGAAATGGAGAGATCTAGCATATACCATCTTAACCAAGAATGCAAATCCGGCATCAACAATAATGGGATAAAGCAATAGTAGATGACTAAAGTAATACAACAGAAAGAACATGTCACCTGTATTTTTATAAAAGGTTTAACCTAAATCTAATTGTGAGGGAATATTTAAATAAGTTAAAACAATCAAATATAAGGGGAGATAGATTTCACAATACAACAAGCTTGGATTCTTCAAAAAAGGCGGGACTATTCTACACTAAAGAAGAGCTAAGAGACATGATAACCAAATTCAGCCTGCGATCCCTGATTGGATCCTGAATCAACATTTTTAAAGAAGCTGTAATGGAAATTTTAGGGATATTTGGAGAAATGTAATTATGGTCTGTAGTCTAGATGATAATATTGAATCACTGTGAAATTTCTTGGTTGCTAAGGAAAATAGTTTGGCAATTCCTCAGAAAGTTAAACATAGACTTACCATATGATCCAGCAGTTCCACTTTTAGGTACAAACCCAAAAGAACTGAAAGCAGACACTCAAAAAAATGCTTCTAGACCCAGGTTCACAGAGGCATTGTGCACAATAGCAAAAAGGTGGAAACAAGTGTTTATCAACAGGTGAATGGCCAAACAAAATGTCACATACACTTACAATACTATATTTTTCAGCTTAAAAAGGAGTACAATTCCAATGCTCTATCCACTGAGCCAAACCGGTCCTGGCCCTAACTGGGAATTGAACTATGACCTCCTCAACCACTGAGCTACACTGTTAAGGGTTTTTTTTTTTTTTAATAAATCTTTATTGCTCAGATTATTACACTTGTTTCTCCTCCCCCCCCCCCCATAGCTCCCTTCCACCAGGTACCTGCCACACCCTCTGCCCTTACCTCCCGCCACCCCCCCTCCGCCTCCCACTTGCTATTGTCCTCATCCATAGGTTATACGATTTTAATCCAGTCTCTTTCTGCACCCCCACACCCCTTTCCCCCTGATAATTATCAATCCACTCCCTTTCTTTGCCCCTGATTCTATTATATTCATCAGTTTATTCTGGTCTTCAGATTTTTTTTTTGCCAATGCAAAAACTAAACCACATACATGTTATTTTCAAAACTTGAATGTCATTAAGGTTCTTATTATTAGGAAATATGGGCCACAATATTTAGGGGTGAAGTGTCTTTTTAAAATATTTTTATTAATTTTTAGAGAGAGAAACATCAATATGAAAGCCTCCTGCACATTCCCTACTGGGGATCAAGCCTGAAACCTGGGCAAGTGCCCCGAATGGGAATTGAACCTGCAACCTTTTGCTGCATGGACAATACCCAACCAACAGCCACACCAGCCAGGGCTACATCCTATTTTCTTTTCTTGCTAATCCTCACCAGAGGATTTTTTTTTTTTTTTTTCAGAAAAAGAGGAAAGAGGGAGGAAGGGAAAGAGAGAGGGAGAGAAACTTTGATGTGAGAGAGACACATCGATAGGTTACCTTCTGCACATACCACACCAGGGCTGGGGATCAAACCTGCAACCCTTTGGTGTGTGGGCCAACATTCTAGCCACGGAGCCACACCAGTCAGGACATACACCTTATTTTCAATGGGTCCAGAAAAAAAGAGAGAGAGAGGAATGTGGCAAAAAGCTAACAACCAGTGAATCTAGATGTAGGGTATGTATGTGTTCACTATACTATTCTTTCAACTTTCTGTAGCTCTGAAATTTTTCAAAATAATTTAAAAATTTCCAATACTTTCTTTTAATGAATAAATGCAAGAGGAGACCTCCCAGATAGAAAGAACAGCATGAACAAAGATGAAGAGGTGGAAAAGCGTTTTTCAAGGAATAGTCAGCAGTTGACTTTGATTTGAGTGAAAGGTGTGGACTAGGACGTTCTGGGAGATAAAGCCAGAAAGGTTAGCTGGTGCCAGATTAGCAAAGGCCCTGAGCTAAAGAACAGCTTCTACTGCTCTTGTCATGCAACGGGAGCACTACTGAAGGCAATAAACATGAGAGTAACATGTAAAATGATACAATACTCCCAAAGGTAATCTAGTCATGACGTTCTGGAGTGTCTGAAGGATGTAAGCAACTAGGAGGTATTCCAATGGCCTAGGCATGGGAGCAGGGACTTGGGCTAGGAGAAGTGGGAATAAAAGGCAACTGTGTGTTTTTTGTTGTTGTTGATCCTCATAAGAGTTTATTTTTCCATTGATTTTTAGAGTGGAAGGGAGAGGGAGAGACAGGGAGAGAGAAACATTGATATGAGAGAGACACATTGAATAGTTGCCTCCTGCACGCACCCCAACTGGGGCCGGAGCCTGCCACCAAAGTATGTGCCCTTGACCGGAATAGAACCTGGGTCCCTTCCCTTCAGCCCACAGGCTGATGTTCAATCCACTAAGGTAGGACAAGGCAACGGTTTTGCGAAGGATCATCAGAAGTTGATAAATGCTTAAATGAGAGTTATCACCCTGAGGTTTACACCTGGGTGTGGAAGAATAGAGGAAACAGGAAAGTCAGCAGGAGGGGATAGTTTGCAGCTCAAGACACAGAACGAGGAACTGAAAGCAAAAGAAATGGGTTTAGTTTTATCCAAGGTCCAACTTTAAACAGAATTCTCTTTGTGAGGACCGCTTCTCCATCAGACCAGCCTCGCTTTGGCCCCACAACCCATCCCAGGGACTAGCAGACTCTTACAGGCACCTCCAGGCCCTCCTTGGTGCTGCCTCTTCAACCTGGTTCCTCCCCACTTAGCCCACATGTAGTTTTACCTGCCATAGCACCTCTCTTATCTGAGAAGAATCAGCGGTATCTGCCAGGAACACCAGTCCTGCAGCATGCCGGCCTAGGCGGGCACTCCTGGTAGGTAGGCCGGGGCGGAGGCAGAGGGGGAGCAAATAAAAGAGCAGGGCTGAGGGGCAGGGGGAGGCCTCAGCAGGATGGTGGCTGGGGCAGCAGGGACTGCCTGCAGCGGATCTGGCAGCCGGGAGAGCATCTGGCCTGGTTCTCCCGGGCCTCACCCACCACATGGGATGGCCAGCAGTCCTGGGGTGGGGATATCTGCTTCCCAGCGCAGGCATCCCACTGACCCAGAGTCATTCCATCTGTTGCCTCAAACCATTTATTCTATTCTCACGGCACTTGGCCTCCCTCTTCCAGATTCCATTTCTGTGTAAAAAGAAGAGCTTGAGGTTGCAGGAGCGCGGACAGTCTGATGAGGCAGAGTCCAGCGAGCCCGGGACCATTTGGGACACTGAGATAATCAGATTGTGGACGGGGCTGGAGGAGGTGGCGAGAGTGAAAGCTGTGGAGTAGGTCTCTCGAGGCCTTCATCAGATGGGAGTCAGTCCACCAGAACAAGAGATAAGCTGCACGGCAGTGTGTGCCACCCGAGGAGACTGACTGGCAGCCGCTGTCCTGGGCACACCCACCCAGCCCCAAGCCTTCTCGGGCACAGGAAGACCATGTACATGACTTATAATCAGCTCTGTCTCCTCATGCCAACTTCCAGGGGCATCCCCCTTCACTTAGCCTGCTGCCCACCCCGGCAATTACACCTCGCTCGAGCTAGGCCAGCATGTGGGGCCTTGCTTTGGTTTGGGCTTGTTCGGCATGCCCGTCTCTGCCACACCCACCTCCCCACCTGTACCTCTGCGGCTCACTGAGCTGCTGCCGGGGTGGCAAAGGGGTGTGTGTGGTGGGGCGGGGTCGGGGTGGCATTCCCTATCCAGGCCAGGGAATCCCATTGAGCAAATTTTGTCAACTTGCTTCCCTATTCAGTGGCAGAATAGCTTTTGTATTCTTGGTCCTCTAGCCCAGCCCAGATACAGAATCCCCGGAAGTGTCCAGCTACCCAGGGAGGCCACCTGGGAGCGGGCAAACCTGGCGGAGTAAGGGGAGGGGCACCAGCTCTCTGATGGGGTCTGCTGCCACGGGAACATGTCCAGCAAGAGCTTGAGGGTGAGACTCTGGCCAAACATGTCTTCTATGTCAGAGAGAAGCTGGGCTGGGCTGGGGAACTGAGGAAAATGGGCAGGAAATGCAGGCTGAAAGGGGAAGGAAGGAGAGTCTTGGTCTAACTGTGGCCGCTCCAGCAGCCGGATACACCCCTTCAGGACGGCGGAGGCAATGGAGAGCTCACTGGTCTCAATGCCACCGTTTGGCTCTTTGACTTATAACCTAAGAACTCAGATTCCTCCGCTGGAAAGGTGAAAGTGGTCATACAAGCTCTCTAGCTGCTGTAAACTGTAAAGGATCATCAGGCCCCTGAAGGCTGACGTAGGCCTCGGTGGCAGGCCCTGAGCCGCTGTAACCTCCTCTCGAGAGGCAGGTCCAGAGTTAAGGCTTCACACGGCACTTAGCAACCCAGGAATCTCGACATACTTGGCAGGCACTTACTTGCAGCCAGTGGAGTGGGAGCAAACTGGAGAGAAAGAGCAGGACTCCGGGGGCAGAGCACGGACTGCCAGGAAGGTGGCGTAACAGCTCACCTGGGGTTGCGTCGCCAGGAAAAGGAGCTTCGTGGCTCCTAGAAGACCTGCGCCTTCCCACATCTAGGAAGAAAACTGGCAGTCAGTTGTGCCCCGTCCCTTCCTTGGCTGTACTCACTTAACCTCTTATTTACATTCCTCACTCTGAAAATACTGCATCATCTGTGAGCCTAAATAGGAAAGGAGACATCCAAGGAAGGTTTTTTTTTTTTCCTGTCCTTAAGACATTCTCACCCTGGCCAGTTTGGTTCAGTGGATACAGCATTGGCCTGTGGACAGAAGAATCCCAGGTTCAGTTCTGGTCAAGGGCACATGCTCGGGTTGTGGGTTCAATCCCCAATTGGGGGGGGGAGGGGAGTGTGCAGGAGGCAGCAGATCTGTGATTCTCATCATTGATGTTTCTATCTCTCTCTCTCTTCCTTCATCTCTGAAGTCAATAGTAGTAGTAATAACAACAACAACAATAAAGACATTCTTTTTTCCATCTTCTCTGCTTTGCCCTCCTCCAGCGACATCTCCACCCCAGGTCCTAAAGTATTTCTCCCCTGGCTGAGGTCATTGGACAGTGTCTCTAAGTGGTGGTCTGTTTCAGGACTAGCTCCTGGCTTGCTCCTCGGTTCACCCCAGGGAGGACTAGAAGGGCGGAACCCAGAGGTCAGCCTGAAGATGGTGCTGCCAAAGCCAACTTCATTCCTTTGCAATAGCTGCAGGTCTCAGCAATCTGTTGGCGTTGTGAACAGTTTCCCACTCCAGGTAGGTCATGGAGGGGGCGGGAGGGGGGATGTCTCTGGGGTGGAGTGAGCCACAGAAAAAGAAGAGCCAAGAAAAGAGGCAAATGCCAAAAGAGCCAGAGAAATAGCCTTCGTAGTCCTTAAGACTGCTTCGTGACCCCGTGCTGCAGCTTCCTCCCCTTGTGAGGTGCAGCTCATAAACCCTCCTACCCGTTCACAAGACCGTCACTCTGTTCAGTGCAGGTGGCTGGTACTGTACTAACTATGCCAACAATATGGCCCTTGCCCCATGCTCCTCTGCCTGTTCACATTCTTCCCTAAGAGGAGTGACTGTAAGAGGGCATGCAAGCCCAACAGAAGGGCCTCTGGGGAGCAGAGACCACATCTTGGTCCCTCTTGGCAGGAAAGTCGTGACCCCGTTTCTTCACTAATATGTACTGTGTGCTCTCCATGTACGGAGCTGCCTTCCAGAAGCTCACCATGTAATTAGGGCTACGGGCATTTCTCCTCCAGGTCTCGGGGCTATGGAGAGGGTGCCCAGAGTATCTTTTCCCTGCTTTTGGCATATTCCCATTTTCCACAAATGTGGAAGGGCCCAGCTCGAATGCTGGCTCTTCCTTGATTATACAGCCGCTGAGCAGGGGTCCTTCCTGCCTCTCAATGTTCACAGCACAGGTACTTCTATCTCTCTCGTGACGCATCGTGAGAGGTACGTGTACTAGATGTGTTTGTATGCATAGCTGGTCTTCTCTACTAGATTACGTTTCTTAGCGCAAAGATGGTCTTATACATCTTTGTATTCCTCAGAATACCCCACACAGCACCAGGCACCTAAGAAGTGCTCAAAAAATAGTCCCACTTCCTTCCACATAAGGATGCCTGTTGGGTGAATGAAGGCTTGTCTATGGAGCTATTGGGAGTTCCCAGATTTTAAAATTTTTTTTATCACCAACAAAACTCTTCGGTAGAATTTTACCGATTATCACAAAGCTTGAACTCCATGCAGATAGCACAGGATTCTTGCGTGCTTCTTTGCAACTGTGTGTATCCAGCCTTACATAATTTTGTTATATGAGGATTATCGTTCAGCACCCAGCTGTTTCCGCGTCATGCTATGGAAGTGCTGACATCCTGGGCGGATGTTAAGGAAGGGAAAGGGCCTTCTGCATGCGTGGCCTTGGCTCCGCACCTCCCCAGGTGCTGTGGGTCAAGTTAAAACCCAGAGCGCCCTCAAGAGAGGAGATTCCCCTGCCAGGAGCCTCCCACCCACCTCAGTGAGAAGACTCAGGCTTCTCCATCAGAATCGGCCTATAATCCTGACCTGCTTGGCTCAATGGATAGAGCGTCGGCCTACGGACTCAAGGGTCCCAGGTTCGATTCCGGTCAAGGGCATGTACCTTGGTTGCGAGTACATCCCCAGTGGGGAGTGTGCAGGAGGCAGCTGATCAATGTTTCTAACTCTCTATCCCTCTCCCTTCCTCTCTGTAAAAATCAATAAAATCTATTTTAAAAAGAGAGAGAGAGAGAGAGAGAGAGAGAGAGAGAGAGAGAGAGACTTGGCCTATAAAACCCTCCTGCCAAGAAAGATGGATTTGCCCCACATGAAAAGAAATGGCTCAAAAAAATTAGGAAAAGATCTCCCGGTGCCTAAGGAACGGCTTGGGGGAGGAGGGGGTAAAGGAACTTTTAAAAAGTATCAGAAATGATGGCTGGGTCTTGGGATGCGCTTACTCTGTATAGCCCGCGGGCTAACCTTACGCACGAAATGTCTCATTTAATTTTAAAAAACCCGAGGAAGTACTATTGTTACTCCCAGTTTTGCAAAGGAGGAACGTGAGGCTCAGGAGACAGAACAACTAACTGTATCCCAAAGTCAGAACGCCCAGCTTTTCCTGACGAGACCCTGAGCTGAGACCCTCGCTCACACCATCCAGTTCCCATTCCTTCCTCCTGAGCGTGGCGTGCAGTGAGGGACCACGGGCCCATGTCTGGTCCTGTGTCTGCTGGAAGCGACCCCGGGGTCCCTCTCTTCCACCTCCTCACTTTATTTATTATATTATTATTATTTTTAAAAGACATATTTTATTGATTTTTTACAGACAGGAAGAGAGGGACAGATGAGATCGACCAGCTGCCTCCTGCACACCCCCCACTGGGGACGTGCCCACAACCAAGGTCCATGCCCATGACCGGAATCGAACCTGGGACCTTTAGTCCGCAGGCCGACGCTCTATCCACTGAGCCACACCGGTCTCGGTGCCACCTCCTCACTTCAGAGAGGAGGACACTGGGCCTCAGTGATGGGGGGACGTGGCCCCGGGCCCCACAGAGCCGGTCCGCTGGGAAACGTGCGTGGACTCCCAGGCCAGGCTCATCCTACACGAGGGGGTCTGAGGGCGGAGGGAGCGGGTCCCGGGTCCCTCAGAGGCAGAGCCGTCCGGCCCCGGGCGCCAGGCGCCGGCCCTGCTCACCCGCAGGTCCGCCCGGCGGCGCCTCCGCCCGCGCCCCAACTCCCGCCGGCGGCGCGCAGGCCGCTGACACGGAGTCGGGCTTCCCCTCGCCGGACCCCTTCGCCTCAGAACGCGGGGGCCCCGAGCGCGCGGACGGAGGACCCCAAGGAGAAGTGGGGAGCGCCAGTCCGGGAAGCAGCCCCCTCCGTCCCCTCGACCGGCCGCAGACCTGGTCTAACGCCGGGCGCCTGAGGGGGAGCGACGGCGACGCGCTCCGCCGTCCAGCTGCCGGGCCTTTGAGGGGCCAGGTTCCCATGGAAACCAGCGGAGGCTCTCGGCGCCTGCGCCGACGCGCTAGGCACTCTGGGAAACGTAGTTCCAGGCCTGGCGCACCGGGTGGCCGAGAGGAACTAACGCGAGATGGCGCCCGAGCGTAGCGGGCGGTTCCGAGTCGCCGGGTGTGCGGCCCCGGCGAGGCCGCGGGCGGAGGAGAGGCCGCGGAGGCCTGAAAGGCGGCTTCTCTCGGCAGCCGCGCCTCTGAGGCGTCTGGGATGCCGGGTGCAGAGACCGGGCGCGTTCAGCGTTGCCTTTGGGAAACCTGCCCTGACGAGGGGCCGCCCTGGCTCCGGCCCGACGGAGGGCGAAGGTTCCCGGTGGGAGCTGGCCCCGGAGGAAGCGGCTGTCCGAGGGGCGTCAGCTCTCAAGAGTTCGAGCCTGGGCTGGGCGACAGCGGCTGCTCCTGAGGCCCCTGTGTCCGGGGGGAGCAGAGGCCGCCCTGATCCTCCCCACCCACCGCCCTTCTTCCCCGGAGCGCCCAGCCCTCCGGCCCCGCCGCGGCCTCAGCTGCGAGCTCGGTGCGGGGTCCGAGACCTAGAAACCCGGGGTCTGACTCTGACTCAGGTCACCTCTCCGGCCCCCGTTTCCTGCCTGTAAAGCAGCGGTCGCGATAAAGCTGCCCTTTCTGCCCTGGGAGTGTTGCAAGGTTGTGAGGCGGCGCTGAGGTGCAGGCTGAACCGGCCGTGCGCTGCGCGTTGGTGCAACTTCTCCTGAGGAAATGAGGCAACGCCTTTCAACACTGAACATGCACGCAGCCGTTGCTTCGGCGATTTTAGAAATTGTGGATAGCATGGATAAGGGCACTACTTACTTGGAATGGAAAAACAAAAAACAAACAAACATCAACTTAAATGTTCATCGTTTAAGTTCACTTAAGTAAATGATGGGTTCCATCCAATAGAATGTGCGGTTATCCTATATAATGAAAGGCTAGGATGCAAACTGACCAAACGGCAGAGAGTCGCTGGGATGCTCCCTGAACGCAGGAGCTGCCCCCTGGTGGTCAGGGTGCTCCCATAGGGGGAGCACCACTCAGCCAGAAGCTGGGCTCATGGCTGGGGTGGTGGTGGGGGCGGAGCCTCTCCTGTCTCTGTGGCAGCACTAAGGACGTCCAACTGACAGCTCAGGCCCACTCCCAGCGCCAAAGTGTCAGTCAGACATCCCCTGAGGGCTCCCAGTCTGTGAGAGGGTGCAGGCGGGGCTGAGGGACCCCCTCCCCCTCCCCCACTGCTGAGTGCACGAATTTCATGCACCAGGCCTCTAGTTTTAAATAAGACAGAGCAGCAGCTCCTTTTGCTCAAATAAATGCTTTTTATTCTTTAAAAATAAATAAAAATAAGGCAGAGCTTATTATACTGGTGTGCAATTCTTTGTGATATCCAAAACTTTTCAAAGTGAGAATAGTATGTTAATATACTACAATTCATATTTTTAAAAAGAACACACATGTATTTGATGACATAAGCACGAATGTCTTTGGAACGTCTCAAGAAGCTGGTAACAGTGGTTGCCTGTGAAAGATTGAAGGATAGGATCTGAGGGACACTTTTAATTTTGTCTTTTTTTTAAAAACTATTTTTTGCCCCTTTAACAATCTGTGAGTTTGTATATAGCGTTTTTTGTTTTTTTTAAAATATATTTTATTGATTTTTAACAGAGAGAAAGGGAGAGAGAGAGAGAGCTATAAACGTCAATGAGAGAGAAACATCGACCAGCTGCCTCTTGCACACCCCCTACCGGGGATGTGCCCGCAACCAAAGTACATGCCCTTGACCGGAATCGAATCCGGGTCCCTTCAGTCCGCAGACCGACGCTCTACCACTGAGCCAAACCGGCTTCGGCACTGAGCCAAACCGGCTTCGGCTGTATATAGCGTTCTTAATCATTTGTCTGCATTTTTTATGAAGTTTTCAGTTTTTGTTCTTTTGTGTGCTGAACTCTTACTTCTTTTAAAAAAATATATATTTTATTGATTTTTTTACAGAGAGGGATAGAGAGTTAGAAACATCGATGAGAGAGTCATTGATTGATCAGCTGCCTCTTGCACACCCCTCAATGGGGATGTGCCCGCAACCAAGGTACATGCCCTCGACCAGAATCGAACCCGGGACCTTTCAGTCCACAGGCCAACGCTCTTATCGTTATCAAACCAGTTTCGGCTGAACTCTTACTTCTCAAGAGTCCTCCATAGACTCTAGTGGGCCCACAGCTCTGAGCTCACAGCTGGACCTTCCCGACACTGTCCCTCCCACCTGCCCCCGGGGAGTGTGGGTGAGCCTCCTGGATAGCTATAGGGAGACATGCAGTCCCTAGTGTTTGCTCAGCAGGGTGGACCAGCTAAGTGGATCGAGAATCAGATCGAACTCCTCTGTACCCCACCTTATGACCTTTGGCACGACAACCACAGACAGGAACAGACGATTCCTCTGGAGGCTGAATTCTGTCTGTGCATAATGACGTGTATTGTTAAAATATCCCAGTGGGAGGGGTGCTTAGGGATTTCCTGGCCTCATCCCTTTGTTTTATAGTAACTTACAAGTTACTTCACCTTAAGTGGGAGAGCCAGGGTTAGAAGCCTCAGTACTCTAGGATTAGCGCACCAGATTATGGAGAAGAGACTCATTCTTAAAATAGCATCAGGCCCTAGCTGGTTTGGCTCAGTAGGTAGATCATCAGCCTGCACACTGAAGGGTCCCAGGTTTGATTCCAGCCTCCACTTCCTCATGAGTAACTAACTCCCTTCAGATGTCCCAACAGAGCAAGCACCTACAGCCCAGGTTGCAGGCTCCGTTGCCAGTAGGGGGCGTGCACGAGGCAGCTGATCAATAATTCCCATCATTGATGTTTCTATCTCTCCCTTACCCTTCCTCTCTGAAATCAATAAAAAAATATTTTAAAAACCAAAACAAAACTGGGCATCAGGTCTCAAATCAATGAAAACATTTGGTGCCAGCTCTACCTGAGGCTTGCTTTGAAGGAATAACCACCCATCTACCCACCCCAACCAAAGCAGTGTGGCACAGGCCAGAGGATGTGACCTTGGGAAGAGGGGCTACCAGTGACAACGATGGAGCCACTTCTCGAACGCTGCACCTAAGCAGAAGGAGCCCCTAGGCTAAGGGGAAGGCCCAGCGAGGCTGGCTTGGAAGACCAGACTCTCTTTACGTGGCAGGAAAAGGGTGGTTAGGACCCAACGTGCGCCCAAGAACTAGCATCAGGTGTCCAAAAGGAGCCTCCAGGTTCGGAGCAGGCTTGGTCCTGTCCGGGCAGGTGTTGGCAGCCTCCACTTCCTCATGAGTAACTCCCTCCAGCTGTCCCAGCAGAGCAAGCTCCTCTGGCCCAATGCAGGCTTGTTCCCCACCGGCCTACCCGAGGGGGCGTGGGCAGCTGGCATTACCCAGGCCCTGCCCTAGGAGACGGGGAGACCCCACTGGCCTCCCTCCTTTCCCATTCTCCCTCCCACCCCACCCCACAGGCACCTCTCAGGACACCCGGGAATGGTGGGGAGACTGGAGGAGTAAAAAGAGGCCAGACTCCTTGTGGGACCACAGAAGCATGGGGCTGACAGTAGATGGCTTCATCGTAAAATCAAAAATAATATGAAAATGTTTTTTTTTATTTCTAAGTACAAAGTCGGATACTACGAAGACTGGGAAACTGGCCAGAGGCTATGCAGGACAAAAAGAGGACTCTCTTTGGCCTGGTGCCCTGTGTTCAGGGCCGCGCCATGGCAGGGAGGTGGGTGTTGTGGGGAGGGGTTGGAAGAGGCAGCAGCAAAACACCGCAGGTGTGTGAGGGAGGCCAACCTGCCGGCCCCACCAGAGCGCGCAGTCTCTGCTCCTCAGAGCTCCCCAGGCCTGGGCCTGAGGTTGCTCTAGGCCTCTGGCGGCCACTGGTTCTCTGGCCAGAGGGTCCCGGGAGGAAGGGGGCAGAGATGAGGCAGACGGAGTGGGTGAGGGAGGGAGAGGAGGGAGCCTGGGGACTGTTTTATTCCACGGCTGCACGTGTTTCAGGCAGCGGGTGAGAACGACCCCAAAGCACCTCCATTCTCTCTACTCTATCCCCCATAGCAGAGCAAGTGCTGAGCCCTTGACCGTGGACATGGGTCTGAGACTTAAGGCTGAAGAGGCTGAGGCTGTAGTGAATAGGCGGGACCCTCCTGGGCGGAGCTAAGGAGTGCAGACAGGCTGACCGGAGTGAGGCGTGCTCCTCCCAGGAGCTGTGTGCAGGACCTCTGCTAGTGTCTAAGGGGGCTCAGGCCTCACCCTCCTCCCCGCTGCTGTCCACGCTGGCCTGCCTCACCACTCTCCTGAGCCTGGGTGTGGAGGAAGCGCCAGCCTCCCTCAGTCCTGGCTCCTGCTTTTGCTCCTGCTCCTGCTCCTGGAAAACCAGGCTCCGGCTGGCCACCAGGGCGGCGCTGTTGAGAGCAACCACAGACTGGCGGGACTTCAGGGCAGGCCAAGACCCCTTGCAGAGCCGCCTGCCTCCTTTGGCCTTAGAGACCTGAAGAAAGGACTGAGGAGGGTCTTCGTCTGAGGTTTCGCTTGAAGAGAAAACCTGGAAGGGGGAAAGGATAAGGAAAAAGAGTCACAGAGCACAGAGCCTGGAAAAGGCTGGGTGCAGAATGTTTGTTGACTGAATACTAAAAAACCGAGCTGCTCATGAGTCACATTTCCCTAGGAGGGAAGACCCCTCGAAGCCCTACTGCCCTTGCTCCTCAGCCCTCACCTGTCTAAGCTTTCTGGCCCCAGAAGCCCTCCTTAGCTTCTCTGCACCTGCCATGTCATTGCGGCCCCTACTTCCTCATCTCGCCCCCTCTGCCTTTTTTAAAAAATATATATATTTTATTAATTTTGTATAGAGAGGAAGGGAGAGAGACAGAGAGTTAGAAACATCGATGAGAGAGTCATCGATCAGCTGATTCCTGCACATCCCCTACTGGGGATATGCCCGCAACCAACGTACATGCCCTTGACCAGAATTGAACCCGGGACCCTTCAGTCCCCAAGCCGACGCTCTATCCATTGAGCCAAACCAGTTTCTGCTCATTAGTTGATTTAAAAAAATATATATTTCTTTGCTGATTTCAGAGAGGAAGGGAGAGGGAGATCAATGATGAGAAAGAATCATTGAATGGCTGCCTCCTGCACACCTCCGCTGGGGACAGAGCCCGAAATCCTGGCATGTGCCCTTGACCGGAATCGAATCCAAAACACTTTAGTCTGCAGGCTGATGCTCTATCCACTGAGCCACACCGGCTAGGGCGCATTAGTTGATTCTTGTATGTGTCCTGGCCCGGGACTGAACCACAACCTTGGTGTGTTGGGACAAGGCTCTAACCAACGGAGCTACCCAGCCAGCTGCCCCCTCTGCCTCTAGACAGTCATTTGTGAAACATATTGCAGGTGCCAGGGCCTGAGCTGGGTGTGGGGTGAGGACAGCCTGCCTTAAGGACCGCCCACACCCATCCACCCACCATTCCTTCTTCCCCATCCTTCCACACCAGCGCCTCCTCCGGGAGGCTCTCCCCAAATGCCCCCCCTCTCTCTGAGATAGCCCTCCTTCCTCTGGGCCAGCCGGGACTCTGCTCGCCTCAGTGCTGTCACCCTCTGCATCTCCTCCTTTGATATGTTGCCCCTCAGATTTGGGAAGGGCTGCCAAGATCATCTCATCTACCCCCCCGACGGCCAGCAGCCAGTGGTCTAGCCCCTGGCCTGGGGAGGATGCTGACTGCACAGCTGGGCCGCCCTGCCCCTCAGGAAGCAAATCCTTTCGCCAGGTTCACTCCCACGGAGCCCCTGGGTGCCCTGGTCCCACGACGGCTCTCCCGCTCCATGGAGGCAGCCTCAGCTGCCCTCACTGGCCTCCTCTCCGCTCTGAGGGACCAGAGAGCACTGCCCAGGTCCCCATGCTCAGGCCCCCTTGCTCGGGGCTGAAGTGGAGCATCGATCCTGGTCCCTCTCCATCCTCCCGCCACCTGCCCCTCCTCCTGGTCAGCCCAGCCTCACCTCCGGCAGGTCCCCGGCCTGGGGGGCGCTCTCCAGCTCCGAGGGCGGCTCCAGGAGGCTGATGGACCGCATGACCCCGCGGAGGTTGATGCGGGGCCGTGGTCCGGGCTCCTCTCTCGGGGACGGCTGGCCCTCCTCCAACCCCGTGGCCAGCACCTCCCCACTGCCCCCCGGTTCTGGCGGGAACAGTGGGAACGGTGCAGAGACCTCAGGGGCCAGGGACTCCTCCGGGGAGACCCCGCCCACTTTCTGCTCCCAGACATGGCTCTGCCGGCTGAGAGGAGATGGCCCTGGTCAGCTCGGAGTGGCCGGCAGCCACCCACGCACCCCGTCCCCGCCCTCCGCGCTGTACCTGGCCGTCAGGATGCCCTGGTAGGTCTGCAGCTGGCGCAGGAAGCCCGGGTTGGGGCGGGCGATGGGCCGGAGCTCCTGCACGTGGTGCAGAGCCTGCTCCAGGCCCCAGCCGTACTGCTTCATGGCGTACGCCACCACCGTGGCCGCCGAGCGGCTGACGCCCATCTTGCAGTGGACGAGCACCCGGGTGCCCTGCGCTCTGTGGAGGCCGGACAGGTGAGTCCCTCCCGGCCTCGCTGCGAGGGGCCCTGCGTATGGGGGGGGAGGCAGGGCACCGGGGAGGAAGGTGCCCGGGCACGGGGGAGGACACGGGGGAGGACACGGGGGAAGACACGGGGGAGGACACGGGGGAGGGCACGGGGGAGGACACGGGGGAGGACACGGGGGAGGACACGGGGGAAGACACGGGGGAGGACACGGGGGAGGACACGGGGGAAGACACGGGGGAGGACACGGGGAGGACACGGGGGAGGACACGGGGGAGGACACGGGGGAGGACACGGGGAGGACACGGGGAGGATACGGGGGAGGACATGGGGGGGAGGACATGGGGAGGACACGGGGAGGACATGGGGAGGACACGGGGAAGGAAGGTGCCCGGACACGGGGAAGACACGGGGAGGACGCGGGGGAGGACACGGGGGAGGACACGGGGGGGAGGACACGGGGGGGAGGACACGGGGAGGACACGGGAGGACACAGGGAGGACACGGGGGAGGAGGTGTCCGGGCAGGGGAGGACATGGGGAGGACACGGGGGAGGACACGGGGAGGACACGGGGAGGACACGGGGAGGACACGGGGGAGGACACGGGGGAGGACACGGGGAGGACACGGCGGAGGACACGGTGAGGACACGGGGAGGACACGGGGAGGACACGGGGAAGGACACGGGGGAGGACACGGGGAGGACACGGGGGGGAGGACACGGGGAGGACACGGGGAGGACACGGGGAGGACACGGGGAAGGAAGGTGCCCGGACACGGGGAGGACACGGGGAGGACATGGGGGGGAGGACATGGGGAGGACACGGGGAGGACACGGGGGAGGAGGTGTCCGGGCAGGAGAGGACATGGGGAGGACACGGGGGAGGACACGGGGAGGACGCGGGGGAGGACACGGGGAGGACACGGGAGGACACAGGGAGGACACGGGGGGGAGGACACGGGGGAGGACACGGGGAGGACACGGGGAGGACACGGGGAGGACACGGGAGGACGCGGGGAGGACACGGGGAAGGAAGGTGCCCGGACACGGGGAAGACACGGGGAGGACGCGGGGGAGGACACGGGGGAGGACACGGGGAGGACACGGGGAGGACACGGGGGAGGAGGTGTCCGGGCAGGGGAGGACATGGGGAGGACACGGGGGAGGACACGGGGAGGACACGGAGAGGACACGGGGAGGACACGGGGAGGACACGGGGAGGACACGGGAGGACACGGGGAGGACACGGGGGGGAGGACACGGGGAGGACACGGGGGGGAGGACACGGGGAAGGAAGGTGCCCGGACACGGGGAGGACACGGGAGGACACGGGAGGACTCGGGGAGGACACGGGGAGGACACGGGGAGGACACGGGAGGACACGGGGAGGACACGGGGGGGAGGACACGGGGAGGACACGGGGGGGAGGACACGGGAGGACACGGGGGGGAGGACACGGGGGAGGACACGGGGAGGACACGGGAGGACACGGGAGGACACGGGAGGACACGGGGGAGGACAGGGGGAGGACGCGGGAAGACACGGGGAGAAGCAGCGGAGGAGGGCGGGGAGCCCCGCCGCGGGCTGGCGGGCGGGAGGCCGGACACAGACCTTGCGGCCTCCACGAAGCGGTGTGTCTCCTTCCAGTGCGGCAGCAGCTGGGCGGACTCCTCGTCCCAGAGGCGCACGTTGTGGTAGGTGAAGCGCTCGGGGTAGAAGTTGTCGATCTCCCGGGCCATGTTCAGGATGTGGCTGACCCTGCGGGGGCGGGCAGCTGCCATGGATGGGGGGAAAGCTGGGCGGGAAGACTCCAAGGGGAGGAAAGCTGGCTCTCAGGGTCACCACCGGCAGGGGACCCAGCGGGCTGGGCGTTCCTGTCTAGTTCTCGGTTCCGAGCCAGGTGGGGCGGCACAGGCACGACGGCAGCCCCGAGCCCATCGTGGCACCCGCTGGGCCTGGGTCCCCTCTAGTCCAGGCAGCCGCGGGGCTTGCCTGCAACCCGGGCCTCCGGTTACTCTCAGAAGCCAGTCTGGGAACAGCCGCTGAGCGGAGCTGCGACCGGAGGGTCTGCAGCAGCTGGTGACGGGCCCTAACCGGCGGGCAAATGATAGGAACCCACGGGAGCCAGCAGCCGGGTGCCCCCTTCACGGCGTGGGGAGGGCGGAGAGGGGGCCAGGAGCCACAGCCAGCCAGCACGGGGGCGGTTCTGTTCCGGCCCAAGACCATGCCGAGGGGCACGGCCCGGGCTCGGGGCTGGAAGCTGATTAGCAGCTGCCGAGGGGAGTCCGGGGGCCTCTGACCAGGCGGCCCCTGCGGGGAGGCCAGGCAAGGGGGGTGACAGGCTACGGGCAGTCTGAGGGGCTCAAACCCTACCTGTTCCTCTGCAGCTCTTCCAGGTTCGCAGCGTTCCACTCCGAGCCCTGTGGGCAGACGGAGAGAAGCCCATTCTCCCCCGCACGGCACGGCCGCGCGGTCCCACCGCCCCCGCCGCCGCCCGCCCGGGCTCACCAGGTAGAGGTGGGGGAAGATGCGGGAGGCCCGGTCCTGCTGCGCCATGAGCAGCAGCATCTGGTTGTCGATGAAGTCGCGGTACTGTTGGAGGGGGTGCCCCAGGCGCAGCTCCAGGGCCTGGCGGATCTGCGGGCAGGAAGACGGGAGAGGTCCCTGAGCCCCCCGCCCCCTCCGGGCCCCTGGGCTCAGCACCGTCCATCTGTGCGGGAGAGCTGAGGCCAGGCGCCGGGGCTGGCCGGGGACAGGGGGAAAGCTGGGCGGGAAGACTCCAAGGGGAGGAAAGCTGGCTCCCAGCCGGAGGGTTCCTCCCCCCCTCCGAGCCCGGCTTCCTCCCGGCCCCGCACCCTGCCCACCTCTTTGGAAGTGACGCTGTCCAGGTCACTGGTGTCCAACACCTTCCACAGCTCGGCCCGGATGGCCTGCTCCATCTGCTCCTGTTCCGAGGACCTGAGAGCCGAGCCCGTCAGTCAGTCCGGGGGCCCTTTCCCTGCTTTGCCTTGGCACCCCCTCTCCCCCCGCATTTCCTGCCTTCCCTGTACCCACCTGCCAGGCTCCGCGCTGGGAGGCCGCAGAGACTCCAGGTCGGCCATGGCCATCCACTCGTTGAGACAGCTCTGGTCAGAGCTCAGTCTGTCCTGGTAGTGGCTGGCCCAGGTGAGGGCACTGCCCCCTGGCACCAGACCGCTGCCCAGAGCCGCCTCACACGCCTGGTGCAGCACCTGGAGCGTGGCCCTGGGGCAGAGAGAGGCTGGGCCACACTGTCCTCCCCGCCTCCCCTGCCGGGACCCGCAGCTGTCCCTGCGGAGGGGCCCGCTGAGCCGACCCCCGCTCTTACCACATGGTCTGGATGGAGATCGGCTTGAAGATTCGACTCTGCCCGCCGGACGTCACACTGAAGCCCCTGAGGGAGAGCAGGGAGGGTGGAACCCCGCCCCGGGCCTGGGACAGCGCCCCTGAGAGGCGCACCCACCGGCTACTATGTACGCCTTTGAGCTTCAAAATAAGCCCCTTCTGCCAGACCTGGGGCAGCTGAGGCCCAGAGCAGCTGGGTGACCTGCCCAGGACCACACAGTAAACCTGAGGTCGGGCTGAGAGTAGGCCGGGCCTCAGACACTCGGCCTGGGGTTGCGCAGCAGCTCCCCGGGGGGGGCCCCCTCCCCCATCATCTGCACCAAAGCCTCCGCCTCTCCTGCCCCCTCCCCTGCCCTCCAGGTGCCCTCTCTCACCCATCTCCGTCGAGGTACACCTGGGTGTCACTCCAGAGAGGCAAGACCAGGCCCAGGGTGCAGCTGTAGGAGCTGGCGGGACAGAGGGGAGACGGCTGTTCCCCAGCACCCCACTTCCCAGCCCCCCCCCCCACTTCCTCTCCCCGCTCCCACCTGCTGTCCGGGAAGTCCACTCCCAGGAGGACCGTCTCGTCCTGGCTCGCACCGTCTCTTGTGGAGACGACCAGCAGGTAGCGGAGCCGGGGAGGCCGTGCTGCCTCCAGCTGGGCTGCCTGGGGGTGGGCGGTGGGGAGACTGAATGCCAAGGTCAGCGTGGCCCTCGGACCCTGCCCCCCTCACCGGGACGCACACCTGGGCCCAGGGCAGACCTGCTCCTGCCACACCGCCCCCTCCTCCCCAGACAGCAATCCGTGGGCACACTCCAGGGGTTCCAACTTTTGAATGTTAGGGTCAATAGAACGTTTTAAAAGGTTTTCCTTAAAGGGTGCACGTGTGGGGAAAGGGGGAGAAGGAACCCGACAAAGATTGCCCGTGTTTTATTTTTGCCTGGGAAGGAGGTTTCAAATAAACCCTTTCGCTTGCCATCACCACCATTTCATCCAAGAAACGTTTCTCACCAAAGAAATAGGAAAGACGCGATCTCACCCTAAAAGACGGTCCCCGTGGAGCCTTCCTTCCCCTCTGGCTGCAGCGAGAGGTCCCCCAGGCACCCGGGGACCAGGCCTCGCGCTCCCACCTGTGTCCACCCCCGAGGCCCCCAGCACACCGGCTCCTGGTGAGCACTCACGGCTCCCTGAGCCCGTCCTCTGGGCGGCTCACACTGTGGGGCAGGCCTTGCTGTGTTTGCCCAGAAGCCCGTCCCTGTGCGGCCCCAGGGCTGGGTCTAATGGGCCCTACAGGCTCCTGCAGAACAGACCCCGGTCCTCTCCCAGCCCTCAGGCGCCTGGAGATAGAGCCTCTCCCTGATAAACAACCCAGCGGTCAGGGTTTGGGCACTCGGCAGGGTGCCCCCTGCCCTCCCCACACTGCTCCCAGGGAGGACTCTCCCCCCCAGAGCGCCCTCACCAGGCGGATGTCGTCCTGTGGCCTCAGCAGCTCCACCATGAGGCGGAGGTGCTGACTCTGCTCCTGCTTCTGGGGGCTCTGGGGCCCGTGCCCGTTGTCCGTCTGGTCCCCGCCGAGCTGCTCTTCCCCCGAGGGCTCCTCCGAGGGCCGAGGACTGGACTCAGCAGCCTCCTCACCATCCCCTCCGTCCTGCAGCCCCAGCACCGCCCCGTGCAGCACCGCGAAGCTCTGCCTGGTGGGGCGCGGAAACGTGGCGGCCGGTTGTTCCTCTCAGGACAGAGGCCCCTCAGAACCCCCCGGGAGGGCCCTCAAAACAGGAGTGGAGCCCTGATGGGTTTGGCTCAGAGGATAGAGCGTCGGCCTGCGGACTGAAAGGTCCCAGGTTCGATTCCAGTCAAGGGCATGTACCTTGGTTGCGGGCACATCCCCAGTGAGGGGTGTGCAGGAGGCGGCTGATGGATGTTTTTCTCTCATCGATGTTTCTAACTCTCTATCCCTCTCTCTTTCTCTCCATAAAAAATAAGTAAAATATATTAAAAAAAAAAAAAAAAAGAAAGAAAGAAAAAAAGGATCCTGGGTTCGATTCCAGTCAGGGGCATGTACCTTGGCTGTGGGTACATCCCCAGTTGGGGGTGTGCAGGAGGCAGCGGATCGATGTTTCTCTCTCATTGATGTTTCTGACTCTCTATCCCTCTCCCTCCTCTGTGTGAAAAATCAATGAAATATATCTAAATAAATAAAACAGGTGTCGGGCCCCATCGGCATCGCCAGCAGGTGTGCAGTGTGGAGGCCTGGGAATGTGAGTTTCCAGCGTGGGCCCCGGCGATGGGCCACCACCCTCGGAGCATTGCTCCCTTTTCTTCCCGCCCACCTAGCTCACAGGGCCCTGGACGCTGGACGGGGACCAGGAGTCCTCAGGCCCTGCAGGCCCGTCTTGCCCTAGAGCCAAGGTCTGGCCTAATGGGTGAAGGGCCCCAAATGATCGGGGGAAAGATGAAGGCAAAGGCAGCCAGGTCGGGGCGCGAGCCAGCCATGCCCACGGGCAGCACTGCCCGCAGAGCCGGCGGCTGGCTGTGCTGCCAGCCCTCCAGGCGGCCGTGGCCGGTGCCATCAGACCAGATGCTCCATCAGCATCCGCTCCCTGCGCTCCGGAGGTCTGTGGGGGGAGGTGCTCACCTTCGCTGGAGCCGGCTTCTCCGCTTGGAGGCCTGGTCCTGCTGGGAAAGCAGCGACCCAGGCAGGGTTAGGGTGTGTGGGGGGGATTCCCCCCAGGTGGAACCAGCAGACCCCGGGCAGGATTAGGGCCTGCTGGGGGGGGGGAATTCCCCCCCAGGTGGAACCAGAAAAGGTGCCAGGTCCTCCCCACCCCAGTCTGCACCACCGGAGGCACCGGGGAGTCCAGCCCGGGGCCAGGTAGGGCAGCAGCAGGGTGAGGCGGGTGGGGTGCTGGAGTTCGGTCCACATCTGGGCCACGAAGCGGGGAGGGCCTCACTGGCTGGTCTGGCTCTCAGCGCTCCGCGCCTTACCTTGTCAGAGTTCTGGAGCCTCAAGACCCCCACCTGCAGCTGAGACCTGAGTCCTCCCTCCCACCTGCAGCTGAGCCCTGGGTCCTCCCCCCCACCTGCAGCTGAGCCCTGAGTCCTCCCCCCCCACCTGCAGCTGAGACCTGAGTCCTCCCTCCACCTACAGCTGAGACCTGAGTCCTCCCCCCACCTGCAGCTGAGCCCTGGGTCCTCCCCCCCACCTGCAGCTGAGCCCTGGGTCCTCCCCCCCCACCTGCAGCTGAGCCCTGAGTCCTCCCCCCCACCTGCAGCTGAGACCTGAGTCCTCCCCCCACCTGCAGCTGAGCCCTGGGTCCTCCCCCGCACCTGCAGCTGAGACCTGGGTCCTCCCCGCAACCTGCAGCTGAGACCTGAGTCCTCCCCCCCACCTGCAGCTGAGACCTGGGTCCCTCCCCCCCCCCACCTGCAGCTGAGCCCTGGGTCCCTCCCCCCCCACCTGCAGCTGAGACCTGGGGTCCTCCCCCCACCTGCAGCTGAGCCCTAGGTCCCTCCCCCCGCCCCCTCCCCGCCCCTCAGCCTGGAAGGGGGGCTGCCCGCAGACAGGACGCTCCCCCCCCACCCGCGGGCAGCCAGCTCCGGGGGCGGGACAGCAAAGCCGGACTCACCGGGGGCCCCACCGGCGTGGAGCAGCCGCTGGCCGGGGGCGAGCGGCTCACGGTGACCAGGGCCATGGGGCCGGCAGGAGCACCTGGCCGGCGCCGGGCACAGACCTCCCACGGCCGCACAGACGGCCCTGCCCGGCGGGACCAGGAAGGAGACGGAGCCGCCCGGGCCTGGCACCTCCTCGGGGCGGCCCTTAAAGGGCCAGCACCGTCCAGCCGCTGCACAGCCGGCACCGCAGGCCGCCCGCCCCGCCCCCCGGCCTCCGGTCCGGCCGTCCCCGCCTCCGACCACGTTAAGGAGGAGCCGGGGCGGGCGCAGGTGAGGAGGCCGGACCGACCGGAGGACGGAGGTCTGGGCCTCCGCCCAGGAAGCACCCAACCCGGCCTCCCGCTCCGGCCTCCGCCGCCCAGCCAGGCCGCTGGACTCGCTTCGGCCTCAAAGTTCTGTGCACAGAGGTGGGTCCCGGGGAGCACAGGGCTTAGAGGATCAGACAGGGCGGGGCACCCCAAACCTCTCTCTCCGTGCTGGGGGGCCCATGCGTGAGTCCCTGGAGACACGCGGGGGACGGGGGGCTCGGGCCGCCTGGAGGGGAGCGGGTGGCTCAGCGGGGACCCCCATGGCCCGGGTGGGGGCAGGGCTCTGGCTGTGAGGGCTCTGACGGCTCCGTGTCCCCCCTCCTGGCAGGTGCAGGAGCGGGTCCGGGGAGCCAGACCGGTGGCCGGAGCGCCTGGGTCTCGGGAGGTGGCACAGGCTCGGGGAACTGGTTTTTGGAATTTAGCACCAACTAGACACACGCTGGCTCCTCCCCCTCCCGGCAGCCGGGGCGGGGGGGGGGGGGGGGAGGGGGGGGGGAGCAGTGGCTTCTGAGGCTCAGAGGCTGAGGGGGCGTGGCCGAGATTGAACCCAGGTGGGACGCCATCACCCAGTGTCTCCCCTCGGTTCCACCCAACGGAGCAGAGCACGCTGCCGCTGAAGGTTCTTTATTTCCATCCTGTCTCCAAGGCAGCCCGTCCCCGGGCTCCGGCCCGGCCTCAGCGGCAGGCCGTTTATAAATAAATAAGTTACAAAAGCAGGGGTGGGGGTGGGGGCCGCAGCCCGGCTCAGTGTTCCGTGAGCGACAGCCGCAGGGTCCGCTGCAGGTCCTCCTCCTCCTGCTGCCCCCGCCGCTCCCGCTCCTCCTGCTCCCGGGAGGACAGCTCCAGGGCCAGGCGGAGCTGCTCCTCGAAGCTGGGGCCGGCGGGGGCCGGGGGCGCGCTGCGAGGGGCCCCCAGGCCCCGGGGCTCGGTGGACGGGTGCAGGCTTTCCTGGAGGGCCCTTCGGGCAGGCGAGAGGGAGAGCGGGCGGGTGAGCCGCAGCCAGGAGGCCCAGGGCTGGACGGGGCTTTGGGGGACACGGGCAGGACAGGGTCCTGGGGTCAGAGCCATCCCACAGGCGCCTCCGGTGCCGGGAGGGACGCTGATGGAAGGCGATCCTGGGACAAGCACCTGCCTGTCCCACCCCCACGGCCAGGGACCCCGTGGCCCTGAGGGGGGCAGGGCTGAGAGGTGGGCTAGGAGGTCCGGAGGGCTCACCGCTCCAGCTGAAGCTGCTCCTCATAGGCCATGGCTCGGGGGGGAGGGCGGGTGCCAGGCCTGGTGTTGGTCAGGGCTTCCCAGACAGTCACCTGCAGCGGCCAGAGCCGGCACTGTCCCTCTGCCACCCCCTGCCCGCACCCTGACCTGCCTGCCCCCTGCCCATCCCCTGCCTCACCCACCCGCCCGCCCGCACCTGCTCGGCCTCGGTGCCCCCCGCCCGCACCTGCTCGGCCTCGGTGCCCCCCGCCCGCACCTGCTCGGCCTCGGTGCCCCCCGCCCGCCCGCACCTGCTCGGCCTCGGTGCCCGCCCCACCCTACCGCACCTGCTCGGCCTCGGTGCCCGCCCCACCCTACCGCGCCTGCTCGGCCTCGGTGCCCCCCGCCCCGCCCGCACCTGCTCGGCCTCGGTGCCCCCCGCCCGCACCTGCTCGGCCTCGGTGCCCCCCGCCCGCCCGCACCTGCTCGGCCTCGGTGCCCGCCCCACCCTACCGCGCCTGCTCGGCCTCGGTGCCCCCCGCCTGCCCGCACCCGCTCAGCCTCGGTGCCCACACCCGCCCGCACCTGCTCGGCCTCGGTGCCCACACCCGCCCGCACCTGCTCGGCCTCGGTGCCCCCCGCCCGCCCGCACCTGCTCGGCCTCGGTGCCCGCCTCCAGCAGGCTCTGCTGGATGGCGAACTGCAGCAGGTCGTCGTCCTCGTCCCGGAGGGGCTCGCTGCGCTCCGCGCCCAGCACGCTGTACCCCTCGGGCACCTCGAACACCGAGGGGTCCACCTCGCACGGGAAAGGGCTCCCTGGAGGGCAGGGGGCCACGCTCAGCCCCCGGGGCTCCAACGCCAGCAAGGCCCCCACCCCCACGGCGGTGCCGAGGCGGGCACGGCGGTGCCGAGGCGGGCACGGCGGTGCCGAGGTGGGCACGGCGGTGCCGAGGCGGGCACGGCGGTACCTGAGGCGGGCACGGCGGAGCCGGGCACCCACACTGAGCTCAGGGGCTCGTCACAGCCGCACAGGTTGCCGAAGGTGATGCGGGCGTTGAGCACGTGGAAAAGGGGGATCTCTGTGGAGAGAGCCGAGCCTGAGCCGCCGTGGCCGCACTAGGCGACCGGCCGTCCCGATTTTTAACAATTTGTCCTGCGGCATTTTAAAAAGGCAAACATTGGGACTTTTTTAAAACACCAAGGGACGCGGGACAAATTGTTAGAAATCAGGACTGTCCCGCTGAAACCGGTGTGGCTCAGTGGATAGAGCGTCGGCCTGTGGACTGAAAGGTCCCGGGTTCGATTCCGGTCAAGGGCATGTACCTTGGCTGCAGGCACATCCCCAGTGAGGGTTGTGCAGGAGGCAGCTGATCGATGATTCTCTCTCATCGATGTTTCTAACTCTCTATCCCTCTCTCTTCCTCTCTGTAAAAAATCAATAAAAATATTAAAAAAAACAAAACAAAACAAAACAGGACTGTCCCGCCAAAAGTGGGACATCTGGTCACCTTACTATACACCCCCTGGTGCCTGGCCCCTGGGGCCACGTCCCCCCGCCTCCCGGAGCGGCCTGAGGCCTCCGGTGCCCCCCTCCCCCCGCCCTCTCACCGATCTTGACCGGAAAGCCCGGGGGGAGGCGCAGGGTGATGAAGTCTCGCAGCTTGGCGAAGTGCACGTTGCTGATGGCCATCAGGTCGATGATGGGGGTCACCTGGTCCCCCAGGGACAGCGGGTGCTCCTCGCTCAGCCACAGCGTCGCCTTGAATCTGCCAGCCGACCGCAGGACGTGGGTCAAGGAACCTCTGGTGGCCCCTCTCCCAGGGGCCACCCACTCCGGACCCCTGCCTCTGCCTGGCCTCAGCCTAGCCTGGGCGCCCTCTTTTCCCTCCGCTGCCCCCGCCTGCCTCCCCAGGAGCTTGTGACCTTCTGGTCCTGTGGCCTGGGCCCAGGCTGGAACCGATGGCAGTTTGTGCCAGCTCAACGCAGCAACCTGAGGGCAAGGCGGGGCAGCCGGCTTCCGTCTGCAGGCCCGACCCCTCCTCACCCACAGCTGGCCAGCACAGCCACAGGTCAGGGTGCCGGGCTCAGTGCACTGGGCGGCTGAGAGAGGTTCCTGGGACAGTGCTGGGCCCATCGTAAGCTCATGTCACGGCTCATCAGACCCTCCCGGTGCCCACGTGTGACCTCTGATCCCGAGAGGCCGGACTCTGCGAGAGGAAGACAGCTCCTTGGGCCACGAAGCCAGGAGGGGGTAGAGCTGTGGGCCCTTCCCGCTCTGCTCCGAATCTGGCCCCCGGCAAGTGGCACATTTCACAGCAAACCACACGTGGTGGTGCCGCCCATCGGCTCGTCCACCAAAGAGGAGTGGCCAGTCCTCGGGGCCACGTGCCCAGCAGGGCGCTGAGGGAGCGGGTCCCTCCTCCGCAGGCCGGGGGTGTGTGTGTGTGTGTGTGTGTGTGTGTGTGGCGGGAGTCTGGGAGCTCAGGGGCCAGGCAGGTCCCTGTCACTGGCGGGAGCCCCACCTCGTCCCGGGCCTCACCTCTGCACTTTGCTGGACATCTCGATGGGGCGGCCAATGTTCCGTGACTCCAGGCTGAAGTTGGGGTCAAAGTACTCATCCGGGGAAATGGCTGTGGGGTTGGTGGGGCTGGCTGCCTGCTGCACAGGAACCTGGGGGGCCCCAGGACCCCGCTTAGCGCTCAGGACGGCACCTGCCTGGCCCTGCCCCGGGCCCCAGCCAGCCCCCGCCCCCCCGCAGCCCCGGCTCACCCCGTTGTGGGAGGAATGCTGCTGGGCCATCCCGAGGAAGGACTGGAACGGAGTCTTCCCCCCTGAGGAGAAGCGGGAGCCCTTAGGTGAAGGGACCTTAGGCCACTGCCCCACCCCTCCCGCCCTGGGGCCTCCTGTCAAGTGGAAGACGGAGCAGGCGGGAGTGGGGTGACCCCACAGCTTGTCCCAGACACTCTGGCCCCCCCACAGGGTGGGGCTGGGCGGCGGCAGGCGCACCTGGGTTTACCTTTGTTCCTGGACTTGTCCTGATCGGAGAGGTGCTCCGTGCGTGTGCGTGTCACCAGCTCCACGTTGACGGCGCTGTACACCTGGGGAGCCGGGGGTGACGGGGGAGCTGGGGGCTCAGGGCCTGTTCCCCACACTCAGCCTCACCAGCGGAGGGAGGGCGGGTCTAAACCCTGGGACGTCACAGTGACAGGAACATGTCTGCTTTCATCTCAGTGCCGTGGGGGGGGGGCCCGGGCCGCGGGGATCCCTCCGTGTCAGGGGGCGCTGGGCCGGGCCCCATTGAGGCCCGGGCCGCACAGGGCTCCCAGCCCCAGCTCCTCTGCCTCTCCCTCCAGGGGTGGGCGAGGAGGAGGAGTGGAGCCCTGGGCCCTGTCCTCCCCGGCCCCCGCCACCAGCCTCGCCTGCCTTGGCCTCGTAGCCGCTGACTGTTTCCATCTTCTCAGAGCGCCAGCCCCAGATGCCGCATTTGTTCCTGAAACAGACAGACAGACAGGAGTTCCTGAGGCCCCGCACCCCCTGCCCTGGCCGAAGCCTTCCCTTCCTGGCTCCCTCCAATCAGCTCCTCACTGCGAAGCGGGCGGCTGGGACCGGGGACAAGGCCTGGGGACCGGAACGCGCTGAGGCATTACTGCTAACGCCGTCAGGGGCGATAACAGTGCCGGGCTGGGTTTAAAAGCATCCTCGCGTGTTAGTCACGTGCACAGGCGTTTACTGGTGGAATGACATGCCATCTGCGATGCCCTTTCAAACGGTCCAGAGAAAAAGAGAAAAGGTGAGGAAGGATAGATTCGACAAGACGGGCAACATGTTCAATGAACGTTGAATTTGTTGACTATCATACTATTTTGTTGAATATAATACTATTCTCTCTTCTTTTGTAAATGTTTGAAATTTTCCAGAATAAAAGTTGGAAATAAAAGTATATCTCATTCAACAATAACAGCTGGAGACTTCAATATCTCCCTTTCAATGATGGGGAGAACAGGGCAGAAGGTCAACAAGGAAACGGCAGATCTGAACACCACCATAAACTAGACTTCACCGGCTTCCTTAGAACTCCCCACGCAACACAGAACACACGTGCTTCCGGAATGCACGGGACTGGCCTGCAGGACAGACCAGATGCCAGGCCATCAGAGAAGCCGCAATAAGACGCAGAGGACAGACACCACAGTGTGTCCTCCGGTCACAGGGGAATGAAACTAGAATTCAATAACAGACAAAAGATTCGGGAAACTCACAAACATACAGAAAGCAAACAACACACTCCCAAATAACCAAAGGGTTAAAGAATAAATCAAAAGGGAAATCAGAAAATACTTTGAGATGAAAGGAAATGAAAACACAACATATCAAAACTTATGGAACATATTAAAGTAAAGCTTCGAGGGAAATTCTTAACTAGAAATGACTGTATTAAGAAAGAAGAGCCCTGACCGGTTTAGCTCAGTGGATAGAGCATCGGCCTGCGGACGCAAGGGTCCCGGGTTCGATTCCGGGCAAGGGCATGTTCCTTGGTTGCGGGCACATCCCCAGTAGGGGGTGTGCAGGAGGCAGCTGATCGATGTTTCTAACTCTCTATCCCTCTCTCTTCCTCTCTGTAAAAAATCAATAAAAAAAAATATTTTTTAAAAAAGTGAACAGAACCCACAGGACAGGAGAAAATATTCGCAAATCATGTATCTGATAAGGGACTTACCTAGTATGTCTAGAATTTATAAAAAGAACTCTTACAACTAAATAATAAAAAGATAACCCAACTTTTTAAAAAAATATATATTTTATTGATTTTACACAGAGAGGAATTGAGAGGGACAGAGAGCTAGAAACATCGATGAGAGAGAAACATCGACCAGCTGCCTCTTGCACACCCCCAACTGGGGATGTGCCCGCAACCAAGGTACATGCCCTTGACCGGAATCGAACCCGGGACCCTTCAGTCCGCAGGCCGACGCTCTATTCACTGAGCCAAACCGGTCCCGGCGATAACCCAACTTTTTAAGTGTGCAAAGAATCTGAAGAGACAGGTTCAGAATACAAATGACCCAAAAGCACATGAAAGGATGCTCATCGTCATTCGTCCTTAGGGGAATGCAAATCAAACCACAACGAGATGCCACTTCACCCCAATAGGCTGGTCACAACCCAAAAACAAGTAAGGGAGCAGGGAGTGTTAAGTGAGGACGCGGAGCAACGAGAATCCTCATGCACCACTGGCAGGAACAGAAAACGCTAGTCCCTTTGGTAACGAGCCTGGCAGTTCTCCAGTTACACATCCAGTTACCACATGAGCCAGCAGGTCTACCCTTAGGTATGTACGCCCAACAGAAATGAAAACATCTGTCCACACAAACATCTGTGCACTCCTCTTCAGAGCGGCATTTTTCATAAGAGGCAAAAGGTAGAAAGAATCAGAATGTCAATGGACGAATGACTAAACAATACGTGGTTTATTCACACAACCTATGCAGCCATAAAAAACGATGATGCAGCTTGATGCTACAACTGGGATGAATCTTGAAGACATTATGCTACAGGAAAGAAGCCAGTTACAAAAGACTACATACTACCCTGGCTGGTTTGGCTCAGTGGTTTGAGCGTCAGCCTGCAGACTGAAGGGTCCCAGGTTCAATTCCGATCAAGGGCAGATGCCAGGGTTGTGGGCTCGGTCCCCAGTGTGGGGTGTGCAGGAGGCAGCTGATTGATGATTCTCTCTCATCACTGATGTTTCTCTCTCTCCCTCGAAGAGAGTCAATAAAGAGAGTCAATAAAATTCTATTTTATTTTTTAAAAATATATTTTATTGACTTTTTTACGGAGAGGAAGAGAGAGGGATAGAAAGTTAGAAACATCGATGAGAGAGAAACATCAATCAGCTGCCTCCTGCACACCCCCCACAGGGGATGTGCCCGCAACCAAGGTAAACGCCCTTGACTGGAATCGAACCCAGGACCCTTCAGTCTGCAGGCCGATGCTCTATCCACTGAGCCAAACTGGTTGTGGCTTTATTTATTTTTTAAAAAAGAAAAAGCAACATATCATAGGAAATGCCCAGGATAGGCAAATTTATAAAGATCAGTAGTTGCTTAGCACTGGGGGAGGGGATAAGGGGATGGGAACTGAAAGACACAGGGTTTCTTTCTGAGATGATGAATGTCCGGAAATGAACAGTGGCGATGGTGCATACCGGTGAATGCACTAGAAACCACTGGGTTGTACACTTGAAAGAGATGAGCTGGATGGTGGATGACAATTGTATCCCGTGAAACGGTTTGGTTTTTCTTTTAGGTGATTCTGAAGGCTGTTGTTGGAACTGGGGCATGTGCTGGCACAGAAACACACTCTGGCCGGAAGGGTCAGGTCCCTCGGCTGCCCACAAAGGCCTCTGGCACAGGCACAGCTCTGCTCCTGAGGAGCCAACTCTGGTGCAAACAGCTGTCCTGGACCACAGCCCCAATCCTTGTTTTGATGGGAAAATATGCGAGGTTCGGAGTCAAAAAACTGGGGACACCCTGACCTAGTCTCTTCCCCAGGAAGCCAGCTGCCAGGACAGACAGACAGGTGCAGGCTGGAAGGTTGCCACAGGATGCTGAGGTGGCCAATCTTCGGGGGGCACTGGGCCTTCAGTGACACACACACACACACACACACACACGCAATCTGAGCAGCCTCCGCAAGTGGCTCAGCCTCCCAGAGACCTGCACCCGGAGCCTCGAGGGCAGCGCCCGCCGTGCAGCCAGACCCCAACCGACCTCTCAAAAGCCACGTTGCGGGTGTCCAGGTGGGTGGAGACGATGGGCGAGGTGAGGCGGCTGGCCACGTGCTCCTCACTGGGCCGCATGGCGGCCAGCAGCACCTCGGGCTCCGGCGGGGCCAGTCCCAGCGTCTCCGTGTGGACCACCTGCCGGTCATGGTCCACTTCCATCACCAGGGCGCCGGCCTCTGCCAGCCGGCGGGGGCGAGAGGGGAGCACATCAGTGCCAGGCCCAAGGCGGTGGGTGGGGCCCATCCCGATGCCCCCAGCCACCTGCTGCCAAGGGTGGGCTCCGCCCTGGGTGCCCTCCCCCGGACCTCCATGTCCACCTCTTGCCTTCCAGCGGGAAGCAAGGACGGCCCGGTCTCCACAGGCCCCAGGAGAAGCCCCGAGCCCGCGGCGAGTCCCGGACCTCACCCTGGCCCTTGAAGATGAAGCTCCTCCGGCCGCGCTGCCAGGTCATGTGTTCGAAGCCCAGCAGGCTGGTGTCCACCCGCAGGCTCTCGCCCCGCTTCCACACCCGGTACACGTCGCTCGGGCACATCTTGGACACGAGGGGCACTGCAGGGGCACAGAGGTCACCAGGGTTCTTTCCCCGAGGCCCCACCCGGCCCTCGGCGCCGAGCAGCCCCCACTCACCCCAGCTGGTGAACTCCCACTTCATCTCCACGTAGAAGTCCGGGGCCTGGGCAGAGCGGAGCGCCAGTCAGGCCCTGCCTGGTGCCGGGGCCGGCGGCCCAGCCGCTCCTGGCCTGCAGCCCCGAGCCCTTCAGCTTGGGGACATCCCGATGCATTGCCATGGCCCTGTATGCCCCTATCACTACCCCTTCCCCCCCCCCCCCCCCCCCGAGAAAGGTGGGCCAAGGGGTGCCCTAAAGGCCTTCAGCAATCAGACTGTAAGATCTGAGGGCCCTTCTCAACCTGGCTGCCGAGTGCTGGGGGGCCCCCAGGGAGCTCCTGACTGTTCTGGACCCCAGAAGCCTCATCTGCAGACGGAGCACAGCTCTGGGCCTGCCCCCGGGATGGGGGGAAGGAGGTAGTGTGCTCTCCACACCCCCCTCCCGGGGCTTGGAGAAGGGCAGACAGTATTCCAAAAGCGCAGGCCGCGTCCGTATTGTTGGTGAGACCCTCCCTCCCCAGAGCCTGCCTCCACTGGGAGCCCCGGCCTGAAGCCGCTGAGGTTCCTGGCCCCGGGGGAGCCTCCATGCGGATGAGCACTTTCCTTCCGGATCGCTCTTGTCCCTGCGGCCCCTCTCCTCCCTGACCCCGGGCTGGGTCACCAGAGCGGGACTGGGGGTGAGGGCATGTGTGGGGAGTGGGAGGGGCCGAGGAGAGGTCAATGGGGGGGGGGGGGGAGAGACATATATAATACTTTAAACAATAAAGAATTGAAATAAAAATAACAATCAGAGATAGCGATAAAAAAATAGAGGGGCGGGGACTTCAGCGGCAGTGTTGGGAAAGCATGCTGCCCGGGCTGGTGCCCTCCCGAGGCCGGGCCAGGCAGGGGGACCAGGGGGACCGCCCGCAGTCGGTCAGCCCCGGCCTTGGCTCTCTGCCCTCGCACTGGCCGCCACTCGGTGCCCGGGTACCTGGCGGAGTTTGTTGAGCAGCTCCGGGATGCCCGCCAGCCTCTGCCTGGCCCTCTGGTAGTCCCGGTACTGCAGCACCACCTGCACCATCTCCGGGTCCCCCGTGCTCACCGCCTCCTGCAGGACTGGGGTCCCCACGCGGCTGAGGGGTGCCCTCCGGGCGCCCCGGTCTGGTCACCCGCCAGCCTCGATGCCACCCGCCAGTACCTGCCCAGCCCTGGCAGCTCTCTCTGCCCACGTTGGCATTGTGGCGGAGGAGGACTCGCACGGACTCCAGGTTCCCCAGGGACACGGCCAGCTCCAGGGGGGTGCGGCCCCGCGGGTCCTCCTGCTCGATGTCGTGCTGGGGAGACGGGACACTCAGCCCGGGGCACGGAGGGCGAGGGCGGCCAGGGACCGCGGGCTGAGCAGGCGGAGGCCCGGGGGTGGCGGAGGGCGCCCCCCGTTGGCCCTGAGGGAGGGCGAGGGCAGGGGGGCAGGGGGGCAGGGCCCGGCCGCCTCTCCGGGGCTTTGCGGGGACAGAGCTGGGCCCATGCGGGCCTGGCCGGGCAGAGGTGGCGCCGGGCTGTCAGGGGCCGGGAAGTCGGCTGCTGCAGCGCGAGGCGGGGAGGCGGGAGGCCCGGGCTCCCAGCGGCGGGAGGGGCAGCGAGAGGCGGCGGGCCGGGCGGGGCCGGGGCCTCGGATGGAGGCCGGGCTCTGGGCGCGGAGCCCGCGCCGGGGCTCACCTGGCGGCTGTGCAGCGCGGCCTCCAGCTCGCGGTGCCGGTTCGCCCAGACGAGCCGGTGCAGCGGGAAGGTGGGGCCCGGGCCGGCCATGCTGGGCCTCAGCGCCGCATCCCGGGCGGCGGGCGGCGGGCGGCGGGCGTGGCGAGGGCGGCCCGGCTGCCTGTGCTGGGCCTGGGCGGCCCCCGCCTCGGTCCTCCCCGCCCGGCTACACCCCCCGCGGCCGGACCCGCTCCGCGGCGGCGGCGCAGGTGGCGGGAGGGCGGGGCGGACCGGGGGCGGGGCCTGGGGCGGGGCCTGGGGCGGGGCGGGGGCGGGGGCGGGGCGGCGGCCGCGCGCCCCTCGCCGCCTGCAGCCATGGCAACCGCCGCCGGGTTGCGTGCGCGTAGGCCCGGGGCCGCGCCGCGAGGCCGGTGCGCGCGTCCGGGGAAGCCGGGCTGGGCCGCCGCGGGGAGAGGGGCTGCGGGGGGCGGCCCGGAGGGCGGGGCCTGGCTGCGGCTCCGCCCGCGGCCTGCAGGGGGCGCGCCAGCCCAGCCTGGCCCCTCCTTGCGGTCCCGCAGCGGAAGGAGGGGGGCGGGGCGGGGCGTCCCGGCGAGGGGCGGGGCCTGGGGCCCGGGACGTGCGCGCGCAGCGGCCGCCTCGGTGCTGTGCGTGGGCCCTCGTGTTTCTCCCACGGCCCCGCCCCGCCGGGCCCGGCCGGTGGCCGCTGAGCGCAGCAGGGGCCTGGCCGGGGCTGGGCCGGGGCCGCGGCGGCTGCACGCAGGAGGGTCCGGCCCCGCAGGGGAGAGCCCCCGGGGCCGGGAGCCCGGAGCAGGGCCCCTGGGAGCGGGGGGGCAGGCCTGGCCGGCTCTGGCTCTCCTGCGGGAGGACTGTCCGCGGCGAGCGGCTCGGACCCCCGCGGGGTCCCTTCGGCAGAGGCCGCCTTCGGGGCCAGTGTCAGGAGCGGAAGGAGTTTCGAAATCAGAGCCGGCCGCCCCTCCGCCCACACGGACCCAAGGTGCAGCCTCCGGCCCAGCGCTGCCGCTGCCCGGCCTTGGCCTGGCGCCTGGGCCTGGCCTTGGGCGATGAGGCGGCCACCTTACCCTCTCCCCTCAGGCCGTGTGCTCCCTGCTGTCCGGCTCCCAACGGCACCATACTCCCCAGGGGCCATCTTGAACCCCCATCTCTTTCTCCCCCCAAGTCCTGCCCATTACTGATGGGCCCTGTTCTTCCCCTCGGGCCTGTTTGCATCTCTTCCAGACCCAGCCTCCACCACGGCCATTATGGCACCATGGCCTCCCTGCTCCATCCTCTGCCTCCCTCCCCTCATCCTGCCGTGGTCATCGGTGACGGGTCCTGCCGCCGCTCCCAGTGCCCAGCCGTCCCAGCCCATCCAAGCTCAGACCCACGTCCATCCCATCTTGGTCCTGTGGCCACTAAGTGCGCGCTGGGCTCTGAGCCAGGCTGAGCCCGGCATTCAGGGCCTCCCAGCCTGGCTCCTTCCCACAGTGCTCCTGCCAGCTGGAGCCACTCCCCACTGCCCGGCCCAGCCCTGTCAGAAACACCCGCCTCCCACCTCCATACTGAGGCCCAGCTCAGAGGCCTTTTTCAAGCCCCAGCCTCCACCCCAGCAGCCTTCCTTCGCCACCTGCCGAGCTGTGCTTTGGTCCTGTGCCCCTCAGCCCTGCCCAGCAGAACCTTCCAGGGGTGGACAGCAACAGCCCTCACCCACAGGGGCCTGTGGGGCCGGGCTGGGGAAGAGGAGTTGACTAGAGCCTCTGGGGGGTCGCTCAGGCCTCAGACTGCTGCTCGGGGGCGCAGCATAGGCTAGAGGGAGGGCCCAGGGCCCGGAGGCTCACTGTGGCCCGAGAGCAGAGGTGCTTGTCTGTCCCGGACGCTCCCTCAGCACTGTGCCTGCGGCTGGAGTGTCAGTCAGTCCCATGTGACACCAAGAGGTGAAACTCAGGTACCTCCTCCTGCTTCCCGGGGCGGGGGCGGGAGCGGGAGACCCTCTGCCCCCCCAGGTGGTGGACGGGCGGGGGAGGGCGTGGGCCTGGGCAGGCTGGCCCTGCCCATGGTGGCGGAGGGGGCCTGGCACCACCACGACCCTCTGCTCTCGTGCCTCAGCCCAAGGGCGGCTGCAAACGATCATGGGGCACAAAAGAGTCTGACACGGCCGAGGTCAGGCACCATTTTTTTATAAAAACGCATAATCTCATTTTCTCACTTGAAAATCACATTCAAAAATCGGCAAAGAAACGCCCCAGGGAGTGAGCAGGTGGGAGGGGAGGGTGAGCCGACCCAGCCGCTGGGGAGGACGCGACACCACACACGGCAGCGCGATTGGCACGAGGGGGCATGCGGCGGTGAGGGGCCGTGGGGAGTGGGACGGGGCTGGGGCTGGCCAGCCCACGGGCACACTGACGACCCCAGGGTGGCGAGGCTGGTCCAACTGGCTCCTCGCTGTGCAGCCCCGGCTGGCCCCGTGGCCCTGGGCAGAGTGATGGCGAGGGCGAGGCCCGATAAGGACGGGGCCAGGGGGACCTCAGGCCCGGCGAGGCCAGCGTGGCACAGCCCACAGCTGCCTTTCCGTGGGCCTTGAGCCTGGGGCGCGGGGCTGGGGTGACAGCAGCAGCACCTGCTGCCAACGCCGCCGTCCTGGCCAAGCCCCGTGCCCAGGGAAGGTGGGGATGGAGGCGGCAGTGACACGGGGACTCCCCCGCGTGAGGGGGCAGGAGTCCAGATCACCGTGGGCGGCGCTGGGTCAGGGAGACCACGGGACCCTCCTCCCCACGGGCTGGGGCGGACAGCGCGGGGCTGTCTCTGCCGCAGGAAGGGCCGGAGCGGGGGAACTCAGGTGGCATTCCGTGCTGTGGCCGCCCTGGGCGGAGGACGCTGCCACCCACTGCCGCCGGCACAGAGCGCAGCCCAGAGCCTGAGGGGGCACCGCCCGGGGAAGGGCGGGCCGGGGGCCGCTCTCCCTGCACAGGAAGCCGCGGGGAGCGGTACCCCTGGGGCTCCAGGGGGACGGTGGCTGGGCAGCGGCTGGGTTGGTGGCAGCAGGAGCCAAGGCAAGCGGGCCCCTCCCCGGGGGCTGGGCCACAGGAAGTCACAATAATTACAAAATAAAACCTTTTCCGCTTGGCGGGAAAACAAATAATAAAAATTCGACAAAATAAATTAGAGGTTTATAAAAGGCGGCGGGGGGCGGGAAGGGGGGGTCAGAGGCCGTTGGCGCTGCCGCGCTGCACCAGCGGCACCTTGCTCAGCTCCACCACGGGCGAGCGCGCCTTGTTCTTCATCTTGGGCACGCGCTGCACCAGCTGCTGGGCCTCGCGGTAGGCGTCCCGCAGCTCCTTCTTCCACTGCACCAGCTCCGGGTCGCTCTGCGCACGCCAGGCCGTCAGGGGGGCCGGCGCCCCGCGGGCCCCCGGCCCCCACGCAGCCCCCGCCCGCCGGCCCGCACCCCACTCACGTCGCACTGCAGCACGAACTGTTTGCCACCGCGGATCTTGAGGAGGAGGCATTTCCGCTCCTTGATCTGCGTCTCCTCCACCGACTGGATCTCCTCCATGGTCAGCAGGCTCTGCTGCAGGCGGGAGGGACGGAGGGGCCGTGAGGGGACAGGCCGGCCCAGCCGCCCCGGCCCCGGCCCGGCCCGGCCCGGCCCCTCCTTACCGGGGCCTCGCCCTCGCCCCGCCACTCCAGCCGGTTCGGGAACAGGTAGAAGTACCGCCGCTGCCACTGCGTCAGGAAGGGGTTGCCCATCTTGGACATGTAGCCGTGCATGATGCAGTCCTTGCCCAGGGCGTAGTCTGCGAGAGAGAGAGGCCCCGGGCTGGAATCCTCTCTCCGCTCCCCTGCGGGCAGTGGGCACCCCCGGCGGCCCAGCCCTCACCTTCCTCGTGGCCCAGCTGCTTGTTCTTGGTCTTCTTGCGGGTCTCCAGCCGGTCCGTCTCGGCGTTGATGGTGTCGAAGACGGTCTCCGCCACCTCCTGCTGCCACCGCTCGGAGATGGTGAGCGGGAAGTTGCGGTAGAGCTCCTGGTCGCTGTCCAGTAACTGCCACGGGCACGAGGCGGGGCGTCCGTCACCCTGGGTGTGCCCACCCCGAGGGACCGGGGCACGCGGGCTGGTCCACCCGCAGGGACATGGGGGGAGGGAGCCAGAGGGCGGACAGGGCTGGCCAAGGTCCCACGGGGGCAGAGGAGGGACGCGGACGCCCGGGCGGGCTCCGGCCCGGCCAGGCCAGGCCCCGTACCTTGATGCCTTTCGTGTCCTCCTCATCGAAGGAGCCGATGTCGAAGGCGTCGGCGGCGTTCACCTCCCCTCGCGGGGGGATCAGCGGGGGCGGGTACTGTGGCGGGAGAGGGCTGGCATCAGCATGGGTACGGCCTGCAGGGCACCCCCGGCCCGGCCCCCCTGTACCTTCTGCAGGAAGACCATCTGCCAGTCCAGCGAGCGGAAGAAGGGGCTCTCCTTCACCTCCTGGGCCCTGTGGGGAGACGCCAGTCACCGGGCTGCGGCCGGGGCAGGTGGCCACCGCTAGCTCCGGGCTCAGCCGCCTTCCGGTCCAGCGACCTTGGCCAAGTTCCCTAAACCTGAACCATTTCCTCATCTCTAGCGGGGAGAGCAGAGTTCCCACGTCTCGCAGGGTGGTTGTACGCTTTAATATCATAAATCTTGCAACATCATGCCTGGCACTTAGTAAATGTTTAATAAACATAAAAAGCCGCTGTCATCATCATCTGATATCGCCGTCTTCGTTACCAGGGCCCTCCGGAAGCCGGTCACCAGCCAGCTCCGGCAGCTGCGTCCCGGAGGATGCCGGGCTCGACTGGCTGTGCCCCGGCTCCTGTGAGCTCAGAGGGGCTGGTTCTAGTGAGGGGCACAGCCCTGTCCGCAGGGGGCACAGGCAGAGGCCCAGCAGCCACTGCGGGGGCCTGGATGCCGCAGCAAGTCGGGTGCTCAGGGCCTTGCTGAGAGCACTCACCCTCGGCCCAGGCAGCCCAGTCTCCGGTGGACGTCCCTCTGCAGCAGCCCCTCCAGCAAGGAGCGGAGCTCGGGGGAGAAGGAGTCGGGCAGCTCCACGGCCTGGGGGGAGAGCCCGCTGTCAGCAGCGGCCACAGAGGAGCCCGGGGCCCAGGAGAGCGAGAAACGGGCCCCGCTTCCTTACTGCCCCACCCCGGCGGGCATGTCTGCTCTGACAATACAGGGCAGGAGGCCAGCGTGGGGATGAGTGGCCCAAGGTCATTGCCGGTGAGAACCAGGAGTCCATGACCCTGATACCATGAGCCTCCAACCCCGCTGTGGCCCATGGACTCCACACAGCACCCGGGCCGAACCCCACACGCACCATTGTCAATGTCATGCGGTCGATCTCATGCTTGTCTTTGGTCTTGTGCTGCCGGAAGGGACTGTGCCTGGGCGCGAAAGGACAAAGGACAAAGTCACAGAACGGAATGGGGAAACTGAGGCAGGTAGCATCCCTGTTCCTCATCCACAGCCAGGACGATGCCACGCCTCACACCCAGGTAGCTGTGGGCTCCTCCCCCAGCCTCCTGCCGGGCTCTGTCCGGCCCCGCCCACCCACGCGGGACGCCCACTCACCCCCGCAGCAGCTTGAAGAGCATGCAGCCCAGGGAGAACCAGTCGGCGCTGCTGTCGTAGGCCACGCCCTTCTGCAGCACCTCGGGGGCCATGTACCCGTGGGTGCCCCTGTGGGAGCAGGGCCGTGAGCGGGTTGGGCAGAGGGTTCGGGAGGGGGCGGGCGGGTGGGCACTCACACGCTGGCGTGGGGCTTCTTCTTGGAGAAGTCGCAGGCCAGGCCCAGGTCCGAGATGCGCACGTGGCCGTGCTCGTCCAGCAGGATGTTGGCGGGCTGCGGGGAAGGCCAGTGAGCGGCCCCGGCGGCTCGGGACGGGCCCGCCAGGCAGGGCGCCAGCTGGCCGCTGCCTTCCCTCTAAGGGGTGAGGGTGTCCGGGGACCAGGCCCCGGGCAGGGCCTTCGCCTCCCCCCTCATCACAATCTGCACCCAGAAAACGGCGTGCTGGGCGGGAGGGCGCCCCGGGGAGGAGCCGCCGCCTGCCCGGCCCCCGCTCCTCGGCCGGGCTCACCTTCAGGTCCCGGTAGACCACGAAGCGGTTGTGCATGTGCTCCAGGCCCAGGATGATCTCGGCCGCGTAGAAGCGCATGTCGGCCTCGGAGAAGACGCCGTGCTGGGACAGGTGGTAGTGCAGGTCCCCGCCTGCGGGAGGGGGTGCTCAGCTGCGGCCGCCCCGCCCGTGCCCGGCCGCCCCGCTCACCGCGCTCACCGCGCTCACCGTTCATGAGGTCCAGGATGAAGCTGAGCTTGTCGGGCGTGTGGAACGCGTAGGACATGCAGACGATGAACGGGCAGTCCTGGGCGGAGGGACCGACGGGAGGTCAGCGGGAGCCGCCCCGAGGCCCAGCGCCCCAGCTGCTCGGGGCTGCCCGCCGGCGCCCGCTCGCTCGCCCGGCGCCCGCTCACCGCCCGGCGCCCGCTCGCCCGCCCGGCACCCACTCACCCGCCCGGCGCCCGCTCACCCGCCCAGTGCCCGCTCGCCCGCCCGGCGCCCGCTCGCCCGCCCGGCACCCGCTCACCCGCCCGGCGCCCGCTCACCCGCCCAGTGCCCGCTCGCCCGCCCGGCGCCCGCTCGCCCGCCCGGCGCCCGCTCGCCCGCCCGGCGCCCGCTCACCCGCCCGGCGCCCGCTCGCCCGCCCGGCGCCCGCTCACCGCCCGGCACCCACTCACCCGCCCGGCGCCCGCTCACCCGCCCAGTGCCCGCTCGCCCGCCCGGCGCCCGCTCACCCGCCCAGTGCCCGCTCGCCCGCCCGGCGCCCGCTCACCCGCCCAGTGCCCGCTCGCCCGCCCGGCGCCCGCTCACCGCCCGGCGCCCGCTCGCCCGCCCGGCGCCCGCTCACCCGCCCGGCACCCACTCGCCCCAGTGCCCACTCACCCGCCCGGCACCCGCTCACCCCGGCACCCGCTCACCCCGGCGCCCGCTCACCGCGGCGCCCGCTCACCCCGGCGCCCGCCCGCCCGGCACCCGCTCACCCGGCACCCGCTCACCCCGGTGCCCGCCCGCCCGGCGCCCGCTCACCCCGGTGCCCGCTCACCCCGGCGCCCGCTCACCCCGCTGCCCGCCCGCCCGGCACCCGCTCACTCCGGCAGCCGCTCACCCCGGCGCCCGCTCACCCCGGCGCCCGCCCGCCCGGCGCCCGCTCACCCCGGCGCCCGCTCACCCCGGCGCCCGCCCGCCCGGCGCCCGCTCACCCCGGTGCTGACGAGGGACAGCATGATGCGCTCGTTCAGGGCCAGCGTCTCCCCCTGCTTCATCTTGATGCGCTTCTTGTCCAGACACTTCATGGCGTACCTGCGGGCCGGCAGGGTCACCCAGGGGCGCTGTGTGCGGAGCCAGGCTGCTCTGGCCCAGGGTCAGCGTGGGGGGTCCTCAGAGCCCTTTTGGGGAATTCTGGGCACCCCAATAAGCTTGACACACAGACAGGGAGGGGGCCAGAGGAAGTGGTGGGCTGGTGGGCTGGAGGCTCAGGGTGTAAGAATGGGGAGAGAGACGGGGGCGTGGAGTGACGAGCAAGCATCTGTCCCCGTGCAGAGACTGGCTCTCCCGTGGGCACCCAGGGGCCCTCCCTCCCCTCAGGGAGCTCACATCTTGCCCGTGTCGGCCTTCCGGCACCCGTAGACCTCGCCGAAGCCGCCGCGGCCGATGATGCGGTGCACGCTGAAGTCGTTCATGGTCAGCTGCGGGGCCACGGCCGGGTCACTGCGGGCTGCTGGCCCCGGCCGTGGCCACCCTCACTGCCGCCTGCCTGAGCCGCCCCGTGGGGAACCTGGCGCTGAGCCCACAGCCACACCGGAGGCTGGCAGACTCCCTGACCTCCTAGCCCTGGCCAAGCCCCGGGCTCAGCCCACTCACGTGAATGTTGAGCTCCACATTCTTCCACTGGCAGAACCGAGTGAATTTATCGCTGTAAGAGAAGGACTGGGCTCAGGCAAACTCAGAGATACACGGGATGAGCCTACCCCACCCACTGCTCTCCCTGGGGCCCCAAGCCTCAGGCCCTCCCCTGGAACGGCCCGGGAATAGTGTGCGGGCCTGGCCGCCTGCATGCAGGCTCCTGCTGCGCTCAGAGGTGAGAAAGGTCTCCAGCCTGAGACTTCCTGCCGCCAGACCCGACTGTGCCGCGTGCCTCTAGGACAGGGCACTCACCCCCCTCCCGGGAGGCCCCTCCGTGGCCCCTCCTCACCTCAGGCTGAGATCCGCCTGCAGTCTCCCCTCCCCCGACCAGGGGCGCTGGCCATGAGGGGGGCTGGGCAGTGTGTCCTCTCGTGTCCACCCGAACCACCCCCATGTTCCTGCTGGACAGGCCCAGCAGGTGCTAACGGTCCGTGGGAGGGAAGACCCCTAAAGAAGGACCTGGGCCGGGCTTGGGGCAATGACCTGGCCTAACCTCTGAGGAGTCTCTTCACCGGGTGCAGACGGGCCCAGGCACCCCCTGCCCGGGGCCTAAAGCAGCCGGCTTCTCCCCACGCCACCCACACCCACTCAGGACAGCCGCTTCCTCCCCCTGCCCCTCTCTGCTCCTGCGTGCGCCCGCTCACCTCTCAATGAACTTCTGGAACACATCCCCCCGCAGGTTCTGACAGATCTCCTCGATGTACGGCTAAGGGAGGAAGGCAGAGGTTGGCGAGGTGCCAGAGTGGGGCTGATCCGCTCCCTGGCCTGGCCGGGGGAGGCATGGGCACAGTCACACACCTGGAAGAGATCCGGAGGCACCTGCCTCTTCGCCAGGTGGCCCTGGACATGCTCGGTGGCGCTTTTCGAGAAGGGCTGGGAAGACAGAGGCGGCGTGAACTCCCCGCGGGCAGGAGAGTTCGTCCCTCCGACGCCCAGGGCGCTCCGGCCGCGGGCAGTGCGGGCACTCACGTGCGAGCAGGCCAGCAGCTCCTTCATGATGTAGGTGTCGAAGATCTCCCGGCTGCAGGCCAGCCGCTCCTCCTCCGTCTCCAGCTTCTCGTATTTCCTGATCTGGAGGACAAGATCCCGGTGACCTTCGGCCCAGGGAGGCCGGAGGCACCGGGCATCTGGGGAACTCGGCAAAAGCAGCCCAGCCCGTCCCTCTGCCGGCAGCCAGGTCAGCTCACCTCCTCGTAGAACTCCACCAGGGGCCTGGCCTCCTCCAGGTGCTTCAGGCAGAAGTCTCGGAAGAGCAGGTACCCTGCAAGCAAGGTCAGGGCCCACTGAGCCACCCGTCTCGGAGGCCCTCCCACCACGAGGGCGTCCTGGGCAGAACAGGGCGAGGAGGCGGCAGAGGCGGTCTCTGCCAGGCAGTGGCTGGCCCAGACGGCCTTGAAGGCTGCAGCCAATGGGAGAGTCTTGGATCCACCCTCTCAGGATCTCCTCCTCAGATGGCGCTGGCACGTTGGTGAGGCACAAGCCGGGGGCTGGCTCTGGCACCTGGGTCCCTGCCCTCTCACTGCCGTCTAGGGACCTGCACCTCCTCCCACAGCGACCCCCGCCCCGGGCAGCTGTGGCCGCGCAGTGAGATGCCCCTGGCCAGGCCAGCGCCGCAGCCTGGGGAGCAAGCTGCCTCCCAGGGCCACCTGCTCCCCCAACCTTACCGCCCCCGTCAGCCGCTGACTCTCACAGCAGCTGAGACACGGCCCACAGGGAGGGAGGTCCACCTGGGGAAACTGAGGCTCAGCAGGTGTGTCAGGCAGGCCTGAGGGGCAGGTTGGGGAGTCGGGCTGAAGGGCAGGGGCCCCTGGGGGAAGAGGTGAGCGGGGCGACGGCAAGGACTCGCAGGAGGCCCCGGACAGGCCAGGTCTCACCTCCCAGCGAGCAGGGGCCTGTGGCCTGGCTCAGAGCACCCTGGAGGGCCAAGGAGAAGGACGGGTGGCCCTTGCACCCTCCGGCCCAACCTGGGCAAGCATCGTGCACTTGGGAGCTTTCCCTGCTTCTTGGGGGAACTGCCCCCTCCCCTCCCCCCCCGCCCAGGCACCTCTTCCAGAGCGGGCAGACGCACTTCCTGTCGGGGGCCTGGCCCACCAGTGTCGTGCCCCTGAACAACTCGGGGGGCTTTCGCTGGCACTATCACTTCCGGTCCCCCCCACAGGTGGGGCTCCTGCGCTGTAGGTCCCAGGTGGGGACACCAGCGGGCTCAGAGAGGTAAAGCCACGTGCCCAAGGTCACACAGCACAGGCAAGGGTACCCCAGCCGTGTGCTTCCCCACGGGCTGGCTCCCAGCCTGACCTCAAAGCCTGATCCCACCAGCCAGGCCACTCCCATCTCAGAGCGGAGGTCCTGCCCTCTGAAGCCCCATCCGAGCTGAGTGACGAGCCTGCGGCCCCGAGGCCAGGTCCCCGCTCAGACCACAGCCCCGGCGGGGGAGGAGGGAGGGCCAGGCCGAGCAGGTTGCTCACAAAGAGGGCCATGGGGGCGGGGTGGGCCGACCACAGCGAGGCAGGCGCCACAGGAAGAGCCCCGCCCCTTCCTGTCAGCGCTACCAACTGCCCGGAGCAGCTGTGCCTGCGCCAAGGGGAAGCTGCAACTCGCAAAAACAAAAACCCCAAAGGAGGAACTTCCCCCGTGGCCTGGAAGACTGCGGCCCCCACCCCTGCACAGGGCTCCGGGCCGACAGCCAGGGCCCGGGCACAGCAGGTCAGCCCTGCTGACACCCAGGGGCTCCCGGCGGCCCTGCCCCAGGGGAGGGAGGCCAAGCCCGACGCCAGCCTCAGGCCTTTCTGTCCCCACGCCCCGTCCCCGGGCTGGCGGGGCCCCGCCGACTCACCCAGCTTCTGGGAGAAGATCTTGTCGAAGGTCACCTCGCCCCGGTCCTCCAGGTACTTCTGCATGACACTGCGGATGCTGGAAGACAGAAGGCCGGTGACCGGGGCCCTGGACGCCGTCAGCAGGGGGCACTGCGATGGGCATCACTGCTCCCTCTGAAGGTCACAGCAGAGGGACCGGGAAGCCTGGGCCTGCCCCCCAAGGCTCTGTCCCCCACAGCGGGGTGGCCAGAAGGAGGCTGCTGAGAAGCTGGGTCCCAGCACTGCTTTGTGCTGGCTCTGGGGTCTTGGCACCGGCAGCAGATGATGGGTAACCAAAGCGTGGCCTGTCCCCACCATGACACGCACACTGCTCAGCCACAGAGAGCCAGCAGTGACGCACGGACTCGTTACAATATGAGGGGCTTGAGAGCATCCCGCTAAGTGACAAAGATAATCCTAAAAGACCGCTCTGTGCGACTCCATTCCCATGGAATGCCAAGAGCAGACAGACCCACGGAGACAGAAAGCAGACTGGTGGCTGCCAGGGGCTGGGGGAGGGAAGGGGGGGACGGGAGTGTCCTGGAGTTAGGTAGTGGGGAGGGTTGCACAACATAGTGAACGCACTAAAACCCACTCAACTGTCCTCTTTAAAATGGTAAATTTTTAAAACTATTTTTATTGCCGAAACCGGTTTGGCTCAGTGGTAGAGCGTCGGTCTGCGGACTGAAAGGCCCCAGGTTCGATTCCGGTCAAGGGCATGTACATTGGTTGCGGGTACATCCCCGCTAGGGGTGTGCAAGAAGCAGCTGGTCGATGTTTCTCTCTCATCGATGTTTCTAGCTCTCCATCTCTCTCCCTTTCTCTCTGTAAAAAAATCAATAAAAATATATTTAAAAATATATTTTTATTGATTTTTAGAGAGAGGAAGGGAGGAGAGAAACATAGACTCGAGAGGGAAGCATCGATTAGCTGCCTCTTGCACCCCGCCGCCAGGGACGGAGCATGCCACCCGGCCTGTGCCCTGACTCGAACGGAACCAGCGACCGTTAGGTGCACAGGATGATGGCCAACTGACTGGCCAGGGCTAAAATGGACAAGGGCAGGAGTCCCCTTCCCTCCAGCCCAGGCCCAGAGGCTGTAAAAGGAGGATGTCGACAAGGCCTTGTCAACCCTCCAACCTTCCCGAGGTGACCTTCGATTTGACCTACCATTTGAGTTATTTGAGTTATTTGAGTTATATTTCGATTTTTTAAAATGGTTAAAAAGTGAAAAAGCCCAGCCTCAGTCCACATGTCCCTGACGCCTGTCCCTGCTGCAGCAGGGAGGGGTGGCCGCTCTGACACCGAAGCCAGCCCCGTGCTCTGCCCGCTCCTCTCACCCCCACGTCCAGCGCAGTCTGGGGCAGCGCCGCCCACCATGCTTCAGGCCGCAGACACGCCATTTGTCCCCCTCCCACCCCCCACCCCAGGCCACCTGCAGTCTGTCCCTGCAGCCTGCCCGTCACATCCGGTCCTCACCAGCCCAGGATCCCAGGAGCCGGCTCGCTGCCCACCCTGAGGGCCATGCTGGCAGCCGCACCTGAGGCCAGGCAAGGGCGTGTGACCTTAGGGTCCGCGGGCCACCAGCAGGCCGCTAATAAAGAGACCGCACTGGTAAGGACTTGGCGGGGAAGCCCAGGCTGTGCCTCCCTCTCCGGGTCCCTCTGAGCCCAGCTCGGGGCCCGGCCACGGCCTCCGGGAAGGCAGGACAGCCTGGTTCGGTGCCATTAGACAGAGGATGACAGGCCGGAGGGGGACCCGGCCGGTTCAAGGAGACTCGGACAGGGAGGAGTGCTCCAGGCCAGTGATCGGCAAACTGCGGCTCGTGAGCCACCTGCGGCTGGAGAGCCGCGGTTTGCCGCCCTGTTGACTGCTGAGTTTGCCGACCGCTGCTCTGGGCCTTGGGGACAGGCTGTGGGGAAGGCGGAACTTCGGTGGGTACCTCTGCGCAAACAGGATGTGAGCAGGTGAGGCCCAGGACGGTGGGCGGGCGGAGGAGACACGGGGGGAGCCAGGCCAGGGGGGAGCCGAAGGACCCTTAGGAAGCTCGGCCCAGGGCAGGACTGAGCGGACGCCGCTGGGCACGGCGGGCGGAAGCCCAGGTTCTGATGGCGGCCAGGAAGGAGGGAAAGGAGCGGGGTGAGGAGGAGGCTCTGGCTGGCAGAGGATGGGAGAGGGTTGACAAGGCCTTGTCGACATCCTCCTTTTACAGCCTCTGGGCCTGGGCTGGAGGGAAGGGGACTCCTGCCCTTGTCCACTCCACGTGTTCCCTCTGAGACGGTCCGGGCGGAAGCCCCGGCCCCAGCCTTCCTCACCTTGGCTCATGGTCGGTCCACTCAAGGGAAAGTCTCGGAGAGAGCACGGGGGCGCGCGGAGCCTGGAACCTCCGTTCAGACACTGGGGCGCCGGGTGGGGTGGGGGTTGGGGGTGGGGATGCTGGGCCGGGCGCAGTGGGCAGGGCCCCGACCAGGTGGCAAAGGCTCGGCAGCCTGGGAGACCAGGAAGCCCGGAGGCAGGGTGCCTGGGTGTCTCCCGGGAGAGGGACCGGGAGGGCGGGGCCCTCATTCTCTGCCCTGCACCCCATTCCTGTGCAGGGGTGAGAGAGAGCAGCTGGGGGAGAACGAGGGGAACAAATGTCCCTCCTGCTTGGAATGGACTCTGAGACGGCGGTCAGGCTGCTCGGGTGAGTGTCCGGACAGGGGATGCAGACGGCGCACAGCCTGTCTGAGTGACCCCAACGGGGCTCCTGCAATGGCCACTGGGAAGCCCCGAGCCCCAGCTCCCGTTATGAGAACCAGCGAGCCTGGCGCTGGCTCAGTGAGTGACTGCCGGCCCCGAAGAGCAGCTGAGAACGGGCACCCAGGTGCCCCGGGGTCACCCTCCAGAGGGCCTGCCCGCCGGAGAGGACCGGGCGGCAGAGCGGCCAGCTCCGAGCTGCCCTCCCCAGAGCCCGCACGGAGGCCGGCATTCTTCCCGGCCCACAGCTCTCCACTTCTTCCTTAAAAAGAAAAAAATGTTCCTAAATAAAACAAACACGGCCCCCAACCAAACACAAGGTCAAGCTCGGGCAGAGCCGAACGGCAGCCCCCGAAGCGACAGCGTGAGGGTTCCTGTCCGCTCCCCGGGCCGCCGAGGAGCTGGCAGGTCAGAGAACGTGCCACGGGGGCACTCCCGCCGGGGTGGCAAGCCCGGGCTGGCACAGGGGGCGGCGAGGGCCTCGGGGCGGGGGAGCCCGGGCAGCATTCCTGTCCCTGCCCAGTCAACAGCCCCAATGCCCGGGGCACGTGGCCCCACGTCCACCCCGGGCTGCCCAGTGCCCGCATCTGTCCTGCAGCATCTCCCCGCCGCCCTCCCCGGAGCCAGGCCAAGCCACCACTTCACCCACCCGGTTCCTCATTTGTGAAATGCGGATGTCAACAAAACGCTGAACTGCCGCCCCAGCGCTGGCCACCTAAGACGCCGGAGGCCCCGGCCGGTGTGGCTCGCTGGGCGTCACCCCTGCCCTCGAACCCCTGGTTCCGTTTGCCGGCAGCGCACATGCCTGGGCCACGGGCTCCATCTCCAGTGGGGGAGGGGGTTCAGGGGGCGGCCCATCCTGTTTCTCTCTCCAAAGTAATAAAAATACAGATAAATAAATGGCTGCTACAGCCGCACCTCCTCTGGACTGCGGCCACAGCTGCACCTTGTTGGTGTTCCGGGGCCTGCGGCCGGGGCAGGCCTCCTGACGGGCAGCCCTGGCAGGAGCCGGAGGGCAGGACGTGGCTGCCACGCCACTCTGCTCGCAGACCGGCCTCGCTCACCGGCGCTGCTCAGCCTGGGGCCTCGGGCGGAGCCCAGCACCTGCCCTGCCGAAGCATCGGGGGCCCCTCAGCAAGAGGCCCACCCCGTGGCAGGGAGTGCAGGCCTGGGTGCGTGGCACTGCCACCTGCAGCCAGGGCTGCCCACACCGGCCCCAGCTGCTCCCAGGAGCAGGTCCGGCTCACACGGCATGAGGGGGCGGGCGGAGGGGAGCACTTCCTCCCTCAGCCCAGAGCCAGGGTTGGGGTGACAGAACAGCAGGCGGCGAGGGGGTGAGAACTTCCGGAACCTTCTGGCAGCACGTGGCCCACAGGAAGCGCAGAGGCCCTCACTCTGGGGCGCAGTGGCCCGGCAGGCTGGTCCGGGACCCCATCAGTGACTCCTGCTCGGGGCCACGGCGGTGGCTTCTGTGGACGGGGCGGGCCGGCAGGGGTCAGAACAAACACAGCCTGATGGCGAGGGAATCGGGGCTGAAGGCAGCGGAGCAGAGTCCCACCCGCGTTAGTGGCAAGAGAACCTCCAGCCCTCTCTGAGGAAGGGGCTCCCACAGCGGCCCCCCAGCCTCTGTGGAGGAGCGGGGTGCAGGGTCTCGGGGGACCCTGGCTCGTGGCCTGGTTGCCTCGCTGCCAGTGGCTGCGGGCAGCAGCGGCCTCTCCCCTGGGCACCCATCAGGCTGACTGGCACCTGGCAGGCCAGGGACCGTAGTTCCTGTGCCCTGAGTGGCAGGGGGACAATGCAAGCTGGCACGGGGCCGGGGCCTGGCAGGCCCATGCAGCCCCACCGGAACGGGCCTGGGAGGTGACAGCTACCCAGCCGCAGAGCGGCAGCGAAGGCGCTCCCCTGTGGCACTTCCAGGAAACCTGGCACCGCGGTGGCCGCGGCAGGAGCCGTCCCCTGGGGCTTCTTATTAATATTTCTCAATGGCTCCCCCTCGGGCTGGCAATGGCCTCGGAGATCAAGGACGGACGGGGCGCATACGGGATGGGAAGACCGACTGAACCGGCCAGCTGCCAGGGAAGGGAGAAGGATGCCCGTGGGCACCTCACACCAGCCCGCTGCCATGTCTGCAGCGGCCCAGGCCCCGAGGCACGGCGGCCAAGGCTCCCTGCGGGATGTCACACCACGTCACGGCTGCCACGCAAATACGACACGAGCACCACGCCCTGCCATCCCCACCATCACGTTAGGGCGCTGCGCCCCCCGGTGCCCGGGGCTGTCCCCTCCCGGAACCAGGAGGGCCCGGCTCAGAGCCGTCTCCGCAGGGAACAGGCTGCTCACACGTTAGCGCCAAACCCTGCTCTCCGGCGGCCTTAGAAGACGCCGCTGCTCAGCTCCCAGCTCCCGAGCCTCCTGTGCGAAGGGCGCAGCAATACCCTGAGCGGCTCCATCTCTGTGAGGAGGGAGCGGGCGCAGGAGCACGGGGAGCGGCCACGGGGAGAGGGGCAGGTGTGGTGGAGGCTGTGCATCCCCAAAGACTGGGTTCGTGGCCTGTTTGGTCCCGGGGGAGCCCCATGTCCAGGGAGCACTGGCCGTCTGCAGGCCGACCGGGCCTGCGGGGGGAGGACCGCTGTGGCAGGTGGGCCTGCACCCGAGCCGCTGGGCGCTCACCGCGGGAACCGATGGTGCGTGCAACGGAGTCATTACTCCTGGGCTGACGGAGCCCAGAATCCCTGCACGGACCCCAGCCCGCGGCTCCTGTTCCCTCAGATTCCTGGGTAAACAGGCAGCGAGCAACGTGGTGGCAAACATGGGAAAGCCAGCGACGGGGAGAGGAGGACAGATGGGGAAAGACAGGCCAGGGACCCATTCCCGGGACCCAGGGGCTCTGGAGCCCCGAGGGAGGGACTGCCACTGGAGTGGAAAGTTCTGGAGGAGGAAGAAAGGCCGGTGGGGAAGCAGAGGAGGGAGGAGGAGGGGAGAAACCCTTCCCGCACCCCATCCCCCACAAATCGGGGCAGGAAGTTCTGGAGGCTGAGAGCGGTGGGTCCGGGAGACAGGGAAGCCGGGAGAGGGACAGGAAGAAGGAAATCCACGGTGGGGGAGGGACCAGGAAGGAGCCGGGAAAACGGGCTGCGAGAGGCGCCGGCTCGGACAGCCTCCTGCAGGGAGGACAGGGCACCTCCGGGGAGGACAGGGCCCCTCCGGGGAGGACGGGGCCCCTCCGGGGGGGACAGGGCACCTCCGGGGAGGACAGGGCCCCTCCGGGGAGGACAGGGCCCCTCCGGGGAGGCCAGGGCCCCTCTGGGGAGGACAGGGCACCTCCTGGGAGGACAGGGCCCCTCCGGGGAGGACAGGGCCCCTCCGGGGGGGACGGGGCCCCTCTGGGGAGGACGGGGCACCTCCGGGGAGGACAGGGCACTCCTGGGGAGGACAGGGCACCTCCGGGGAGGACAGGGCCCCTCCGGGGAGGACGGGGCACCTCCGGGGAGGACAGGGCACCCCTGGGGAGGACAGGGCACCTCCGGGGAGGACAGGGCACCTCCGGGGAGGACAGGGCACCTCCGGGGAGGGCAGGGACCTCCGGGGACGGCCGAGACGGGCTGCTCGGCAGGAGTCCGGAGATTAATTACACAGGCCTCCATGGTCACATTAAGCAAATGGCAGTAATTACAGCTGCTGCCGCCGCTGGAGCCACAGACAGGGCTCCGGAGAGAGGAACAGGCCCGGACCCTGAAAGGGCGCTGGCAGACGCGGAGGCAGGCCGGCCAGGAGGAGGGCTGGACCGGGCACTGCGGCGGTTAGGAGCCGAGTCTCCTCTCCACACAAGGCCAGTCCTTCAGTGAGGAAGGGAAGTTCTGGGTCTGCTTCCCTGGCTCCTACAGGGACCGAGGGGAGGCCCGGTGCCAGCTCCAAGTGGCCTGTGCCCAACGGCTCCAGTCCCAGCCCTGGGGAGCCGGAGCTGTGACGACAGACCCCCATGCCCAGCCAAGCCCAGCCTGGCCCCGGCCGCAGGGAGCCCGCCCGAGGGGAGCACTCCACTGGCACCTCGTCCTGGGCGGAGCCACGGCCTTTCCTCCCGACCCTGACGTGTGTGTGTGTGTGTGTGTGTGTGTGGGGAGGGGGGGGGTGACCCCAGACATGGCGCTGCCTGCTCCAGGCACCAGCTTCGCCAGGGCAGCGGCTGAGGAGGGCTGGGCCTGGTGAACCGGGGCGGCTGGGTGAGGGCAGAGCTGCAGAGGGGCGCACGGAGGAACCCCAGCGGGAAGGAGGAGCACGTGGGAGCCCCGGGGCCTGAGTTCAGGCTCCAGCTCCCCCCTCGGAGTCTCAGTTGCTCCAACTACGAAATGGGAGACTCCCAGGTTGCCCACCGATCCTAAAGGAGAACGTGGAGCAGCTGCCAGACACAGACCCAGCGGTAATGGCCTTCCCGCGCAGGGCATCTGGCCGCGGGTGGGGAGGAAGCACGAGCGGAGCCGGCGTGAGCTCTAACCAGGAGCCTGGCTCGCCCGTCACTGCTGAGCGCCTCTGGTCCATCTCACAGATGTGGGCAGCCTGCCTGGCAGCGTGCTGCCAGACGTGACCCTGGACAAGAACCCAGGACCCCCTGCTCCCGGGCACCTGCCGTCTGCCGACAGCGCACACCATCCTGGTTTGGCCACGGCACCGGGCTCAGCGCCTGTGTGGCTACTCCACGCGAGGCGCGGCCTCGTCAACCCCTCACGTTGGTTCTTGGATCAATTAAGATGACAGATGTCAAAATAAATAATAAATTATTGTCATTTCCACCATCATCCCTGTCACCGCCAGCCCCACCACAGATGGCACAGGGGCCGGGGAAAGGGGAACACGCGTCTCCTGGTGCTGACACCTGCAGAGCCCACCCAAGGTGGGGCCCCGTTGGGAGCAGTGCATTCTGGGGAGAGGTTCCCCCCAAAGAGAGCATTCCAGAAAAGGCCCCGCCTCGCCATTTGCACAACCCCAACCCCCGCGGGAGGGTCTGGGGTCTTGGCCCCCAAGGAGGGCCGTTGCAAGCCGCAGGCAGAGGCCGACTCCCCCGTTTCCTCCCAGGGGCTGTGTCATTTCTGAACTCCTTTCTGTTCTAACTGTCACTGCTCCCCGGACGGCCCCGACTGACAGTCAGTCTGGTTCCTGTTTTGAGAAATCTGATTGCACATGGCTGGGGAAAAGGGCCCTAACGGCCTTTCCACACTGCAGACCCGTTTTCCTCTCCCAGGCCCGGCGTTCAGTCAGTCCGAAACCCCATCAGCCAGCGGGGCCTGGGGGGCCGCCAGGGGCTGCAGCCTGCGCCCCGGGCAGCGTTCGGCCCCGCTTCTCAGGCTCAGGGCAGTGCAGGCACAGCCTGCTGCACCCCGTCCCCACGGCTCACCGTCCCCAAGGCACAGAGGAGAAAACCGAGGCCCCCACGCCAGACGGTCTTCCCCAAAGTCACAGGATAACACCACAGCAGCCAGGACGGGCCCAGGCTCCTGGGCGGGCAGTGCCCACGTGCCCCCTCTCCCAGGCAGGAGGGAGGCGGTGCTGGGACTGGCCTCCTGGGTAACTGGAGGAACGGTCGTGGGCACCGGCTCTCTCAGATCCAGAGCGGCCAGGGCCGGCCGGGCTAGGGCGGAGGGAGAAATGGAACCGGAGCCGGAAGCCTGAGCGGGTGGCGGGCACCACCCTGGATTACCTGGGACGCCAGGCAGGCACTCAGCCTCCCCACCTGTTCCTCGGGGCCAACAACACACCTGCCCTCCCTGCCCCTGGGTGGCCACCCGGCTCAAACAATGAAAACAAAACAAAACAAAAAACGCTCTAGGAACCATAAAGCCTCATCCTGGGTGCTCGGCGCCCACCCTCACCACAGTAAACTTTGGTGCCAGGTGCGGGGCATCTGTCTCGGGGGGGGGGCGGGGGGGGCGGCCGGTGCAGCTGCTGCGGGGCTGGGGTGCCCCCGGCAGACAGCACCCCAGGGCGCCGTGGGCAGGGCCCCGGGGAGGAGGGCAGGGGGACGGGGCGCACCACACTCTGCTCCCCGCCACCCGACCCCACAGGGACCCCTGGACGGCGGGGAGACAGACTCCGGCCTCCCCCAGACCTCACACAGGGGTATCCTAAGGGGACAGGGGGACCCTAAGGGGACGGGGTGACCCTAAGGGGACAGGGGGGCCCTAGAGGGACAGGGGGGCCCTAGAGGGACAGGGGGGCCCTAAGGGGACAGGGAGGCCCTAAGGGGACAGGGGGCCCTAAGGGGACGGGGGGCCCTAAGGGAACAGGGGGGCCCTAAGGGGACGGGGGGGGGGGCCCTAAGGGGACGGGGGCCGCAGGGGCCGGGAGCGGAGGCGGAGGAGGAGGCGGAGGGCCAGGCGCCGCGGGGGGAGGAGGGAGGAGGCCGGGCTCGGGGAGAAGGCAGAGCCGCGGGCGGAGGCCGCGGGCCCGGGTTCGGGGCCGGGCGGCGGCTCACCTGGGCTCGGGCAGCAGGATCTTCTTGCTGGCGCGCGCGGCCGGCGTGGCCTTGCTCTTCTCCATGGCCATCAGGTAGCTCACGTCCGCCAGCACCGCCTCCAGGTCCGCCATCTTGGCGGCGGCGGCGGCCTCCGCTCCGCCGCGCCCGCCGCTCGGCCGCTCCGTCCGCCGGGCCCGCCGCCGCCCGCCCCGGCTCCGCGGCCGCTCACACGCGGCGCCGCCCCATGGCCGCCGCCGCCGCTCCCTCCGGACGCAGCGCCGCCCCGCCCGCCGCCGCCGCCGCCGCCGCCCGGCGGCGCCCCCTGCAGGCCGCGCCCGCGTCACCGGCTCCCGGCGGCGGCGCACCCCGACCCGGACCGGACCGGACCCGACCCGGACCCGGACCCGGACCGGACCGGACCCGACCCGGACCCGGACCCAGACCGGACCCGAACCGGACCCGGACCGGACCCGGACCCCGACCCGGACTCAAACCCGGACCGGACCGGACCCGGACCCCGAACCGGACCGGACCCGGACCCCGACCGGGACCCGGACCCGGACCCCGACCCGGACCGGACCCCAACCCGGACCCCGACCCGGACCCGGACCCGGACCCGACCCGGACCCGACCCAGACCCGGACCCGAACCCGGACCCGGACCCCGACCCGGACCGGACCCTACCCGGACCCTGACCCGAACCCCGAACCGGACCCGGACCCGGATCCGGACCCGGACCGGGGAGAACGCCGCACCCGGACCCTGGCGCCCAGTCCGGCCTCCGGCGGCTCCCGGACTCGGCCAGACCGGCACCAAAACACGGTCCCGGGACAAAGCCCGAGACCTGACACCAGACCTGGAGACACTGTGACTCGAGCCTCCGAGCGGACGCCAGACCCAGACCTCGGACCCAGACCCAGACCTCAGAATCTCACCCTGACCTTGGGTCACCAGCCTGGGTCCCTCACCGCCGCACCCAGACCCTGACTGCCCGGCCCCGGCCCCAGCAGGATCCCACGGCTAGGCTTTGGATCCGGATCGCACTTCACATTGGTTGCTTGACCCAACCTGATTCCAACCCCCAAACCAGACCACACTCGTGACCCTAAACCTTGAACGTGGGGGCAGAGCCCAGACTGGGTCTTGGATCATCAACACCGAACTGGGGTCCTAGACCCAACACCGAGAAATCTGGACACAAACCAGGACAGGGACATCCAACCAGAGCCCGGACTGGACTCGGACCCGGAACAGGTCACCAGGCACCTGGGACCTGGCCGCTGTGGCAGACTCCAGGCTCATCCCGTCCCCCATTCCCATCCTTCCTGCCCCAGACCCAGTCCCGGCTTCTGGGCCAAGGACACCGCACCAACCCTGCCCTCCCTGGACCAGCTTGTAGACCAGGCCCCTGGCCTGCCCCCACCCAACGGCAGATTCCTGACGGGATCATCCTAAGTCTCTCTCCTCCTGGGAGGGCCCGAGGGCCTCAGGCTGCCTGGCAGGGAAACCCCCTCTGCTGAGCGCACAGGGGTTTTGGGGGGGTTATCTATGTGTGTCAAAGCAGCACGTCTATGTCAACATGTTCCTCTTCGGACTCACCCTCTTCCCAAGAGGACAAGGCCTTTCCCAGGCTGGGCCCCGGAACCAGGACCCTATGTAAGGCTGCCTCCTGAGATCAGACCTTGGGTCAGAGCACGTCAGAGGCAAGGTCACTTTTAAAATATATATATATATATATATATATATATATATATATATATATATATATATGTTTTTTATTGATTTTTTACAGAGAAGGACAGAGAGTTAGAAACATTAATGAGAGAATCATCGATCGGCTGCCTCCTGCACACCCCCCACTGGGGATGTGCCCACAACCAAGGTACATGCCCTTGACTAGAATCGAACCTGGGACCCTTCAGTCTGCAGGCTGACGCTCTATCCACTGAGCCAAACCTGTCTCGGCGAGGCAAGGTCACGTCTGTGTGGGTAGCACCACCATCCACCCAGATACCCAAGCCAGGACTCCGGTCATCAGCCTTCCGCCTGCCTCGCCCCTGTCCCCATCTGCTCCAGCACCACACCCTCCGCGGGGCCTCTGGAGAACCTTCCTGAACCCTCCTGCCTCTCAGGATCCCCACGCTGCTGCCCTGCTGCTGGCTCTGGTCAGAGGTGCCTCTTCCGAACCCAGATCCGATGGCGTGACTGCCTGCTTAGCACCCAGAGGCCCCTCAGGCCAGAGGGAGCTCCGGGCTCCCACCCGCTCCGCCCAGCAAGCCCCTTCCCCTCAGGCCAAAGTCTTGGATCCTGCGCCCGGTGCCCCCTCCAGCCTGTCTGCCACCCTCCTCCGCCCCTCAGCTCTCACCTCTGGGCCCGGAAGCCCGCTGTGACCTCTCCGGTGAGCTCCTGCTCACCCTTTAAGACCTGTCCTCTCCAGGTGGCCTTCCCCAGCCCCGGCTCGGTACAGCTCTGCCCTTCCCACTCAGTTCCTTGATTTGAAAACATCATCAATTGCAAGATGCATAATGTCACCTTTTTTTGTTGTTCATTTGTTTTTTCATGTCACGTTTTTTACAGTGTGTGTGTGTGTGTGTGTGTGTGTGTGAAGCTTTATTAAATGTCTGCATCATTTGCGTCTGGCCGGTGTGGCTCAGTGATTGAACCAGGAGGAAACAGTTGGATTCCCAGTTAGGGCACAGGCCTGGGCAGTGGGCTCCATCCCCAGTGGGCGGTGTGTAGGAGACAGCCCATAAATGATTCTTCCTCGTTTTGATGTTTCTATTTCTCTCTCCTCCCTTCATCTCTGATAAAGGTTTGGCTCAGTGGATAGAGGGTCTGTGGAATGAAAGGTTCCGCCTGGGTTCGATTCCGGTCAAGGGCATGTACCTTGGTGGCGGGCACATCCCCAGTGGGGGAGGTGCAAGAGGTAGCTGATCGATGTTTCTCTCTGATCGATGTTTCTAGCTCTCCATATACAGGAGGCCACCGGCCGATGTTTCTCTCTCACATCAATGTTGCTCTCTCTTTTTTTCCCTCTCTCTCTCTCCCTTTCCTCCTTCTCTCTAAAGTCAACTCAGGGGGTGACTATTTTAAAAAAGAAGTTTCTTCCTGATAACCTGTCGGACCACAGTCCCTGTGGGTTCTCAAATGCCAACGATCCTGCTCCACGAGGTGCCCCCCCCACCTGAAAACCCAGACTGCCCCCCACCCACAGCTCAGTCTGCAGCCCCCACAGGCCTCTGCCAGGGTCCTACCCAGAGCCCGGCTCCAGAGAGCCTCCCGCTGGCTCCCAGGCCCTGGATGGTGGGAAGGGCCAGTGGGAGTCCTTGGCTTGGGGAGGCAGGGCCCGTTTCCGATCTGGGGGAGGCTGTGTTTTGGATGGTGCTGCCCTCTGGTGGTCGAGGGAAGGTCGATTGTCAACTTGCCTTTCGGGTTGGCCTGGGTCATTACTTCCCTCAACAAGCCTTTGTCCTGGGCGCGGGCTGCCCGCCTGTAGCCGGGAGAGCGATAGTGAGAGGAATGGAGCCCCACCTCGGTCCAGCTGGCAGGCCCGCAGACACATCAGTACTTGGCATCGCCCTGGATGACTAATAGGTATTGCAACCGACAGCGTCCCACACGGAGCGCTTGCTAACACCAGGAGCCCCCGTCCAACCGGCTCCTCGCCCGCCTCCCCGTTTCAGTCGTGGCTCCTCCATCTTCCAGAAACTCAGGCGTCACCCTGGATTCCTTTCTTCCATCACTGCCTCCCCCACCCACACACACACACATACACATGCTATCATCCAGATCACACCCGGTATGATGCTTCTCCTGGGCCCTGCTAGTCTCTGTCTGAGTCCCTTCACCTCCCAGCTGGTGCTGTGCCAGCTCTCCGTGGGCTCCCTGCCTCTCATCTGGCCAGAGTCTTTACAGCCTAAGCCACACCCCACCTCCAGTGACAGCCCCTGCCCTGGGGATAAAACGTACACCCTTTCCCGTGGTCTGTAAGACCTGGCCCACTTCTTTTTTAAAAAAATATATTTTATTGATTTTTAACAGAGAGAAAGGGAGAAAGATAGAGAGCTAGAAACGTCGGTGAGAGAGAAACATCGACCAGCTGCCTCCTGCACACCCCCTACCGGGGATGTGCCCGCAACCAAGGTACATGCCCTTGACCGGAATCGAACCCCGGACCCTTCAGTCCGCAGACCGACGCTCTACCACTGAGCCAAACCGGCTTCGGCTTTTTTTTTTTTTTTTAAGAGAGAGGGATACAGAGTCAGAAACATGGATGAGAGAGAATCATCAATCAGCTGCCTCTTGCACACTCCCCACTGGGGATGTGCCCGCAACCAAGGTACATGCCCTTGACCGGAAGCGAACCTGGGACCTTTCAGTCTGCAGACCGACGCCCTATCCACTGAGCCAAACCGGTTTCGGCCTGCCCCACTTCTTTCATCCAACTCTCTCCTTCTTCCCCCATCCTCTAGTCTCCAGCCTCTCCGGTCTTCCTCGGTCCCTACAACAAACCGAGTTTATTTCCACCTCGGAGTCCGGCCTGCAGCGCCCTGCCCCGCCTTCTGGCAGCAGGGCTCCTGTTCCCTGCATCTCACGGGCCGAAGGCTCCCCTTTGGTGCCTGTTTGCTGTGCTCGCTGCTCACCCTCCCTCCCAGCCCGCTCACAGCACAGAGGTGGAGGGAGCCGCAGAGAGGAAGCGGACTCCGCGGGGGCCCGTCCGGTGGGAAAGAAGACCGCCTAAGCCAGCGGCTGGCAAATCGCGGCTCCCGAGCCGCCGTGTGTGGCTCTGTTGACTGATGAGTTTGCCGACTGCTGGACTAGACTAACTGCCACCGTGTAGTTGGAAGCGGTGAGGATGAGGCGGTTGTGGCATACTGAGGTAAAGGGAAATAGACAGCGGTCGGCAAACTCCGTCAGCAGAGTGGCAAACCGTGGCTTGTGGGCCGCAGTTTGCCGACCGCGGGCCTAAGCACGTACCTACAATCCATCTGACAGGAGCTCTCGTTCGAGGAGGTAGGTGATCAGGAGGGTCACGGGAAGGGTTGGGCAGGACAAGGGAGGAACGGGAGTGGTCTTGAACTTCACACTGTGTGCACATAAGTGTGAATGAGGCTGGGGGTGAGGACTGGCGTGTGCCCAGGCCCAGGAGGGCACCTCTGCGCCTCCATCCTGGGCCTTGAAGATCTGGGAGGATGGATTGGGAGATCCCCTGACCTCACCAGGGATTACAGGTGCCTGGGAGAATCCCTGCCCAACACAGACAGCCACTCTGATGCCGGGGAGCCAGACAGAGCCAGGGTCCGCTGGGTTCCAGAACTTCACTTCACCCACTCACTCACACATCCGACAAGATTTGTTGAGCTTTTGCTGCGTGGCAGGCACTGGTGCTTGGCCTTGAGGATCCAACCAACGTGGGCGCAGTAACCAAGAGAGACAGTGAACTATGGGCAAAGCACACATAGCAACAACCACTGCATTTCTGGGGTTCTCACTACGGAGCTGCTATGGTCTCATTTTATACTGAAAGCATCCTCCGGGGGCAGGTGGTAAGTCACTATGAAAGCCCCATTCCTTGCCGAAGCCGGTTTGGCTCAGTGGTAGAGCGTTGGTCTGCGGACTGAAAGGTCCCGGGTTCGATTCCGGTCAAGGGCATGTGCCTTGGTTGCGGGCACATCCCCGGTAGAGGGTGTGCAAGAGGCAGCTGGTCGATGTTTCTCTCTCATCGACGTTTCTAGCTCTCTCTCTCTCCCTTCCTCTCTGTAAAAAATCAATAAAATATATTAAAAAAAAAAAAAAAAAAAAGCCCCGCGCCTCCTTCAGGAGAGGCAGGGGGCCCTCTGAGGACGGGCGCTTGTTTTTAGCCGGAGCCTCAGGCCAGGAGGGCGGCAGCTTGGCTTGGGGCAGCGAAGAGCGGAGGCTGCTTATCTCGGAGGCTCCCGCATCGCCCGGCCTCCCTCCCACACGGTCCAGGCACCTTCCGGGGTGAATCCCGCGGGCACCGCCCAGCCTCCTTCCCGGGACCAGCACCGCTTCCTGGAACCCTCCGGAAGGTCACACCGTCCCCGCGCTGCCCAGGACCATCTCCTTTCCCGCTTCGGAACCTCAGCCTGGACATGGCCCCAACCTGCAGCCCGCTCGCCGCAGCCACGGCCAGCTCCCCAACCTGGCCCAGGCCCCGCCCCCGCCCCAGGCCCCGCCCCCGCCCCCGGCCCCGCCCCCGGCCCAGACCCCGCCCTCGGCCCAGGCCCCCCGCCCCTGGCCTAGCCTTCCCCGGCCTAACCCCGCCCCGCCCCTGTACGAGCCCCTCCCCTCCCCTGGCCTAGCCCCGCCCCTGGCCTAGCCCAGTTCCTGACCCAGGCCCCGCCCCTGGACCAGGCCCCGCCCACGACCCAAAGCCCCGCCCCTGGACTAGCCCCTCCCCTCCCTTGGCTTAGCCTCGCCCCGCCCCTGGCCTAGCCCGCCCCTTCTTTGGTTTAGCTCCGCCCCGCTCCAGAGCCCGCCCCGCCCCTGGCCGCGGCCTCCCTCGGATTCCGGCCTCGGCAGCGCCCGCCCGGCGCCCGCCCGGAGCCGTCTCCAGCGCGCATGCGTCCTGGCCGCCTGGCTCTGCCGGGAGCCGGGACCCAAGTGTTCCCGCGGCACCGGCTCCTGTCCTGACCTCCGGCCTGAGCGTCCGAGGCGCGTCACCGTGGCCACTGGTGCTTGCGTCGGGGACCGGGACTTATGTGTCAAATGCTTCTGCCACCTCTGTTGCCCCGTCTGGCTTCCCCCGGGCAAGTCACTTAACCTCTCTGGGCCTGGCCTTTCTCCCTCTGCGGGGAGCCTCCCCCGGCCTCACTGCATCGCTTCCAGGCCGGTGGGAGATGCGTGCGTAGTGCCGGGCTGGGGGGTGGTTTTCCTTGTGGCCGGGCAGGCGTGGATCATCTTGGGCCTCACTTGTATCTCCCTCCCCGCATCTTCCATGGTCTCTTCTCTCTCATGTCACTTATCTTCTCCCCAACCCTTTCTCTACTTCTTTTCCTGTCTTTCCTTTTCTGGGGTTTTCAGGGTGTTTTCTCTGTGTCTCTGTCTCTGTCGCTGTCTCACCTTTCTAGCACTCCCATGTCACACTCCGGGGAGGGCGGGGGATAGCGGTGGGACCTTTCTGTCTCCCCTTCTCCTGTCCCCCTCTCCTCTCTCCCCCCCAGCTCTCTCTGGAATGGGGCTGGTGGGGGAGGCAGAAGCTGGGTGACAGCACTAGGCTTAGGCAAACCAGGTGCCTCCTCTTAAAGTTTCCTGCCCACGCATAGGTGTCCGGCACTGACGTTCCCTTCTGGGCCTGGGCCCTGGGAAGGTGCTGGTAGGACAGGTCTCCCCAGCTGGGAAGTGCAGGTCTGCTCTGCGGCTGGCCACCCAATGACACTTAGCACTGAGCTGGCCTGGGAGGACATGGGAGAGCTGGGTCGTCCCTCTGCCCAGGACTGGCTATACCATTGGCAGGGCCCATTGCAAGTGGACTGTGGGGCCCTTTGTTAAAAAATTAAGACTTTCAAGATGGTGGCAGCAGAGCATTCAACCAAGTGTGAGGTCCTTCTGAACACAGGGCCCTCTGTGACTGCAGGGGTCACTCACCCATGAAGTTGGCCCTGCTGGTCCCCCTCCTGTACAGCCACCTCGCATTTCCTCATCCCCCACTTCAGGGACAGGCGAAGGGGAGGTAGAGGTAGCTGAGCTCAGCCCCACCCTTTAGGATTTTGAAGAGCTATGGGAGAAGGGCGTGGGCACAGGCCCAGCCTGGATGCTCAGAAGGGCACTCGGAGGGATTTGAAGGAAGATTTTCAGAGCTGTGGTGAGGGTGGCATCCCACATCCCAAACACAGCAAGTCTGAGGACCACAGAGGTGCCAGTGGGGCCTCTTAGACAGAAGCACACACACCTGCCATGTGTCAACTATGGTGCTTCCTGTTTCAGAGAAGTCCGTGGCAGGATGAGTTTATTCCGTTCAGACATGACCCTGGAGGGTGACTGGACATTTCTGTGTGCCGTAGGAAGATGAATGCATAGCTGAATTGAGGTTAGCTCGGAACTACCCCTCCCTGCCAAAGAAAGAGAGGCTGGGCTGGTAGTATTGGCACAAGAAAGGAGAGGATGTATGAGGCAGTGGGAAAGTGAACTTTGAGAACATGGCAACAGATTGGCCATATCAGGGAAGGCTGGGCCTCCCGGTTTATGAGCTACTGGGAACATTCACTCCACATCAGTTATGTGCCAAGCTCTGCACCAGCTAATGGGATGTGACATGGTGAGCAACACAGACTGCTCTGTGTCCTGGTGGAGCTTCTGGCCAGTGAGGAGACCGACTTATGGGAGCCCTGGTAAGCAGCAGGGTACCATGGGGACTTGTGATCTGGTCTTGAGCAGGGAGATGGCTTCCTGGAGGAAGTGACATGTAAACAGAGGAAGGTGTACCAGCAGAGGGAACAGCATGTGTAAAGACTCAGAGGCGGTAGGATTGAAAAAAGTTAGCTAAGGGTGGAGAGGAGTAAAAGGGACAAAGGATAAGAAGCTTGAGGACTTGATCCTGAGACATATTTAATGGGTTTTAAGCAGGGCGGTCAAATATATCCTATAGAATAAAAGGCACATTGTCCCTTTGGGAGTTCAACTGACTGGAAGTTCTACCGCTCACTGTGATGTGCGCTGACCACCAGGGGGTGGCGCAGAAGGAAGGCAGGCCCCGGCCAGCAGCTGGCAGCAGGAGGAAGGCCCCAATTGCTGGCCAGGCCTAGGGACCCTACCCATGCACGGATTTTGTGCACCAGGCCTCTAGTGTATGTGTGTGTGTGTGTATAATTTTAATCCTTACCCAAGGATATTTTTCATTGATTTTTAAAGAGTGGAAGGGAGAGGGCAAGACAGAAATATTGATGAGAGAGAAACACATCAATTGGTTGCCTCCTGCACACGTCCTGACCAGGGCCTGGGCCAGGAAGAAACTTGCAACCATACCAGAATTGAACCCAGGAGCCTTCAGTCAGCCGGCCAGCGCTCTGTTCACCGAGCCAAACCAGCTAGGGCTCAAATGTATCTTTTGAGAGGGAAATGTTCTGGCTGCCAACACAGCTGGACCAAGGCTGGGAGGCCTCAGGGTTCTGAACAACGGTGGCTTCAATGATGGCAGGGATGAGGTGACGGAGACAGGTGGTTTCTGATATTTAGGCCAAACTGACACACTTCCGTTCCTGGCCAAACGTGGCCTCGCCCCTCTCCCGTCCTCAGGAAACCAACATGAAGCAGCCCGTCCTGCAAGACCTCATCCTGGACTAGAACGTGCAGAACGGGAGGTGGTCCTCACCGTCAGCTTGGGGAGCAGGTGGGCAGCTCTAGGACTCCCGTGGGACCCAGCTCTGCCGAGATGCTGCCAGCAAGGATGCAGGGGCGGTCGCTGGCAACAGCTAGCTTGTCTAAAGGCTGGAAGCTTGTTCCCAGCAAGCCGTGTGAGCAGCAGTGGGGTGTGGCGGGACAAATGCTGCCGGTAACCGGTCTGGCCCAGACCTTGGTCAGTGACCTGCAGTGGGCACTGTCCTTGAGGGGCTGGCTCTGCAGCAGTGGCTGTAGGCTGGCCTTGGCAGGCAGCTCTCCAGAGATGCCAAGATTAGAAATCCCAGGGTCTCCCGTCTCAGGTGAGCACCACGGGGGTAGCTCTCCTCCATGCCTGCACAGAACCACTCTAGGCAATGCCATGGGTGGGGTGTGCGCGCATGTGGGGGAACAGGTATCCTCAAACTGAAGTTTCCACATCCGTTAAGAAGTTCTGTGTTTTAATTTTTAAAAAAATATATTTTATTGATTTTTTACAGAGAGGAAGAGAGAGGGATAGAGTTAGAAACGTCGATGAGAGAGAAGCATCGACCAGCTGCCTCTTGCACACCCCCTACCGGGGATGTGCCCGCAACCAACGTACATGCCCCTGACCGGAATCGAACCTGGGACCTTTCAGTCCGCAGGCTGATGCTCTACCACTGAGCCAAACCGGTTTCGGGAAGAAGTTCTGTGTTTTAGAAGCGGCTTCTGTCCAGAGTGAAGCAGGCAACCCTTGGCCTTTAACATGGAAACTTTCTCATTCTCGCATGCACTCACACACACTAAGGCAGGAAAGGTTTTGTTGTTGTTGTTGTTGTTTTTAAAGCCTTTTATTATAAAAAAAAAAAATCAAATTTTCCCACTGGAAGCTATTTTTTTTTTTTTTTTTAAATTTTTATTACACAAATATCTCCCATTCCCGTGTCAGAAGAAAGATGTCCTTGCTTTCTCTAAAACCAATAGTGGAGAACGTTTAGAAAACAAAAGTCCAACTAGCTTCCCTCTTTCCCTGGCCCAAAATAACCCTATGTGTCAACTGAGATATAGCATGACTTGTCCCCTTAATGCTTACATTTAATTTAAATTTTTAGCACAACATTGGAGACAGACTAAATCAGCAACAAAAAATATATATTTACAATATTTCTCCGGAAAAAAAAACAAAAAACACAACCAAACCCTTTAAACATAGTGACTTTAGGAGTTTTATTTATGGAGCAGTTATTTTTTAATCACCAAGTGATTTTATATTATATATATATTTATATATATATAAATTTTCTTCCTTTCCTTTGTGGTTTTTCGCCCCGGTGCTTGGAAAGACGGAGGCAGGGTGTGTGGTCCCGGGGTCTGAGGGCAGGCTCTCCTGGCAAGGCAGCTGCTAAGAGCAGATTGCAGGAAATGCGATGGAACTCCCAAACAGGAACACTTCTTTCCTCCACGTGGACCATCCCTCACCTCGGAAACCATTCCCCCTCACAGTCCCAGAGAAAAGGAAACCCCAGCAAGGGCGAAGGTCCATCTGCTGCCGCTCCTGGGTTCCTTTTTCTGTTGACCAATTCCGTGCACGGTAAAAATGCTTATTTTTCCAAACCCAAAACGAACAAAAATACAAACCAAAACCCAAAACAAACCATCAGCTTGGAAATTTCTGTGGATGAAATGTCCCAAAGTCAGAGGCACTCTCCCGGCACAATCCCTGCGCTGAAGGGGTCTCTCCACCTCCCCTTTTATAAAAAGACAATGAAACAATCTTTTTAGTCTTTTCCACAGGAGCAACCAAAAAAGGCAGGAAGCTTCCAATTATAGGTCATTAACAATATTATAAGGTTTTTGCTCAATACCCAGGGTTCTTTACAGAGAAGCTCCCCTAACTGAGGCACTCTGGAATAAGTCACTGGCGTTTCCTCAAAGTTTCCCCCCAGGTCCCTGGGCCTGGAGACCAATTGGGGGGGGGGGGCGGGCGGGCAGAGGGCCATGGAGCAGACTGCTGTTTTTAAGGTGCAGCCGAGAGAATCAGCAGATTGGAAGATACACACCACGCTCTCCCCTCCTACCAGGACCCGGTTTTCTCGTGGGCCAGTCGATGCCAGGGTCAGAGCTGGGCCAGGTGGCAGAGGGGCCCTCTGCCTCTATTGCTTTGGAAGTGGCAGGTGCAGGGGCGTCTCTCCTCACGGTGCCCGGGTTCCTTGCCCTCCCCCTAGAGTTTCAGAAGAGCCTGAGACTGGGATGCAGAAAGGGGACGGGAAGGGATGGGGCCAAGGATGAGGATGAGGCGGGCAAGGTTGTGCTATCACTGTCCTTCTGGAGGGAGAGCAGAGTGCAAATCCGCATCTATCACTTGTCAGCTCTTGCCACAGGCTGCTGCTGTTGAGCATCTCCTCACACGTTTCAACACTGACCCAAAAGAAATTCCGACCTTTCTTCTTCTTCTTCTTTTTTTTAAAGTGCAAAAAGCTCTCTGCTGCCCTAGAGAGAGGATCTTTGGACAGGCCGTTCAATGCAAAGAAAAAGGGGCAGCTGATGGGGCTTGACACTGGGAGGTAAAGTAGGAGACACCATGCTCCCTCCTCCCTCCCCACACACACGCGTAACACACTCAGCCACACACACAGAGGCACATGCACACCCCCTTCCAGGGCCGCAGGCAGAGGGCAGGTGACTGGCTTCTCAGCAGGAGCTCCCCCTCCTCCCAGTGGTGCCAGATCAGTGAGCTACTGGGACAGACACAGGCCTGCGCTCCAGGGATTACACGACACTAGAGCCTGGTGCCTGCTGGGAGGCAGGTGGGAACCTGGCCCAGATCTCTGCTCCCCCAGCGGGGCAGGCAGGCTGCTCCCTCTGAGGACCCCATCCTGGGCAAGCCCTCTTCAGGCAGGAACAAGGGGATGGTGCCTGTCTCAGAACCTGCTTAGAAGCAATAAAATGGGGGTGTCCCTGGATACAGTTCCAGCTCCTCTGAAGAGCCTCAACCCCAATAAGTGCAACAAGGACCTCAGGACCTCACAGAGACTGGCGGGGAGTCTAGGGTGGGTAGCCTCATCACGTGAGCGGACGTGGTGCGTCAGACAGGACATCAAGCTAATGGAGAAGAGGGAGGACAGACACAGATGAGGTCTTAGACACCTCAACAGCACCAGTGTGACCTGCATGGTCTGGCATTCCTGGGGCTCCGGGCCCCTCCTATGTAAGCCGGGAGAGTGTGACGGAGGAGAGATACTGGGCACCAGAGGAGAGCCTGGCCACGGAGACAGGGCTGCTTTCCTCCCTGGGAGTTTGCTCGGAACAGGCCCCGTTGGGGACCACGGACGGGAGGAGGCCAGGGCCTAGCACAGATGACCCAACTGGGAGCTCGGCCTCCTGGCAGGCCGGCGGCAAGTGTGCAGGTGAGCTGGCACCTGGCAGCACACGGCCGATGCTTTCCCTTCGCTCAATTCGCTGCTCCCTTTCCTCAGGAGGGAGGAGCAGGCAGGTAAGCCCGGTGTCCACCTCTCTGCCCGCCTCTCGGGGAAGGGCTCACAGGACAGGAAAGCAGAGGGAGGGTGACGCTGGCCTCGGAGCCTGTGCAGGGTCAGGGAGAGCTCTCCCGGCGAGCGAGTCAGGGAAGATCGGTTTCCTGTTCAGTCTGGGCCAGCTGTGTCTTAACTGATCTTCTGTATCAGCTTCTCGTCAGACAGGCAGTAGAGACTGTTGATGGACAAGTCTGAGATGAAGTGCTCGCAGGCTTTTCGAGTGATCTGCTTGCATCCTCGAAGGTCGATCAAGGTGACATTGGCGATGCGCCGTAGGTAGATCAGGGTCTGGTCTGTCAATTTATTGCAACCTGCGGGGAAAGTGACCGTAAGGACAACTCTATGTACACACGGCACAGGAGCCTGCTCTGTAGCTCAATCCCCAGCTCTTCCCTTCAGAATGCTAAACCAGAGCCCTCTGTATCCTAAGTCCCTGTGGCCTCTGAAAGCCCCTGCCCTCTCACTTCCTGCATTTGACGGTGACCAGACTGCCCTGGGCGGTGGCTGTGCGCTTAGGCGCCCGACAATCACTCTAGGGATTGGCCACCATCAGTTAGAAAAGGGAGAGAAACCCATCTCTGTCCGTTTGAGAGGAAACAAGGTCACACAAGTTTCCCAGTTTAGTCATCAGTTCTCCTGGCCAAGCTCCAGGAAGGCCCGGGACTTCCAGGCGGCCCGGGCGGTTCGCCGGGGACACTGCGGCAGCGTACCTGCCATATTGAGCTCGGTGAGGGAGTAACGAGTGGAAGACCCGACAGCAGTGAGGAGATTGGAGGACTGATCTGTCAGGTGACTGCAGTGACTGAGGTCGAGTCGAGACAGGAGGGGCATGTGGCGAATAATGAGGCGAAGCGTGGCATCTGTGATGTCAAGGCCTGCCAGCCGGAAGTCAGTCATGTTCCGGAGCTTGCTGCGATTGTCCTGACCTGCGCGAGCGAGAAAAGAGCCTAGACCAAAACTCTACCTCCATTCCAGCCCCACACCGACGGGCACTTTTCAGGCCAGGCCCCCTAGGAGAGAATAAGCAGAACTGCCCACACCGCCCTGCCTTCCAAGAGCAGTGTGTGTGTGTGTGTGTGTGTGTGTGTGTGTGTGTGTGTGCGCGCGCAGTTTCTAGGAAACCAGGCCTGTTTTCTTTCTTCCCAGCTGCTGGAATATGCCCCACACATCAGAAGAGCATGTGCAGTATGCCCCACCTTTCCCACACTCCCAGACTTTTCTAGATCATCTCATGCAAACAGTTCTTAATGACCCACCTCCACCAGGAAGCCTCCCCAGACTTCCTTAGGCTTTATGCTTTCTGGACCCCAAATGCCACTGACCCACAAAATGGCTTACTCCTTTGTTTGCAGGTGGTTGTCTGATTGTAAATCATTAACTGTACATACTCTAGCATGCTGTTCTCAATCTGCACAGCATCATTTCTGAGACTTTACTTTGGAAGATGAAGTTCACGGAAGATAAAGCTACATACCAAGTCTGTTGAAAGACTAGCACAGAGAAGTCAGGCACAGAGCATACCTGGTTTATCGGCAGGCGGAGTCAGCAGGTCCCGTATCTGCGGGTCCTTGATTCCCACTGCCCACCGAAGATCGAGGGTCCTGAGGAGGGGGCAGCTGGAGGTGCTGAGGGCGGAGACTGCCGACCAGGAACAGCCGGCCAGGAGAAGGTCTTTCAGTCCTGCACCGGCGGAAAATGCACGTGCAATAAAATATACTCTCTCGGCACATCCACAGCCTGCCTAGCAGCTGAGCTGACTAAGGTAAATGGATTCCCAGTAACGGGAGAGACTATGTCCTTATCTGATTGCAGTAACCCAGCTCCAAGATTCCTGAGCACTCTCCTATATCACATCTTCTAGCTCTGGTGGTAAAACCAATTCCTTAGTTCCTACAAGAGCAATGCAAACGTGATCTCCTGTCTTTCTAAATGCTGAAAGGAACGGGTCCTTCAAGGAGCTGACCAAAGCAACATCTTACTCAAAAAAGCCATGTGAGGAGAGCAGCACCTGACCATTCTTTTCCCTGTCCAGCGCAGTGACTGGTCTGCCAGTCCAGAGTATACCTGGGAACCGGCAGTTAAGGTGACCCTGAATAAATCTCTTGCTAAGCAGAAAGGCGACTGTGGTCCGGGCCTGCTGCCTGAAACACTGCTGCCAACGAAGCGGCTCTCCCCGCCACCGCTGGGCCTGGGAGGCAGCGGCAGGGCTGCTCACCTGGCAGCCTGTTGACGAGCCACGTCAGCTGTTTTTTGGAGATGTTGGTCCAACTGAGGTCCAGGCTCACGGGCTGCCTCTTGATGATGCCGCTGAGCGCCTGGGGTACAATGGCCTTACACCTGCTCAAGTCAATCTTTGTCCAAAGTCTCTTGTCACAGCACCTGCAGCAGAGGGAAAGAGGAGGAGCTGTCAGGAACTCAGTGTCCTGTTAGAGGAGCCTCCAGCAGTCTGCTGGCGGCTCGGGGAAAAGCAGCGCATCTGGAGGGTCTCTCTGGGCTCTTCCACAGCTTACAGGCTCATGCCTGTTGTACTTTCTCCGTGAGAGCAGGGCTTGTCCTCTATAGGCAGCCCTACAGAGACTAAATGGACAACCTGACCAGTTCACCTTGTCTACTCTGAATGGGCCGAGAACACAGCAATCAGTAAGCCCTCGTTTGCATTAAAATGGTATGGCTCCTACCTAAGTGCATTGAAGGGAGTATTAAAAAAATTTCTCGACTTCTTACTGCCAAAAGCTAGGAGCGACTATCTTCTTTCCCTTGTCAGTCACTCCCACCTGCGTGGAGATGCAGTATATCCAGTTCATCCTGCCTCCAGCTCTGGAAAGAGTCCATATTGTGTGGAGCCAGCTCTTTCCCACCTGGGTTTCGGCCTGTGTTCTCTCCACATTCCAGGCAGCGCAGACCAGAATGGAGAGGGGACTGCCTCTCCAGTGCAATCTGCAAGCCCCCAGGCCACAAATCCTGCTGCCACATCGTTTCTATTTACTATTTTACAGCGCCTGTTCCGCAGCCCGGCTGGGGCTAGCGGACCGCAGAAGGGAGAGGCACATAACGGGAATCTTATGTGATCCGGCCTGGAAACCCAGGCGGCTCACTAGCCCTACAAAGAGAAACATTAGGAGAATTTGTGTAGCTCACACCTTCAGATTTGGGAGCTTGTGTTTGTGAAAAATGGGGTCTTTATGCTAAGACTGAAAACTTTACCAATGACACGTGAAACTTTTCTGGCAGAAACAAGCAGCTTACCTACAGCGTGGCTCTCAGACTTGAATGTGTCAGAACTCCGGGAGGACTTAAGGACAGACTGACCGGCCCTGCCCTCAGGTTCTGTCAGGTGGGCCCTGCGTGTCTAACAAGGTCCCAGGTGAAGCCACTGGTTTGGGCATCATCTCTGAGAACTACCCAGACAGGAAGGGCATGTCCTAGGGTTCAGAAGCTTGAGGAAAACCAGTGTCCTAGGAAAATCCTTGTTCATCATCACCAGCCTCCCCCCACACCCCAGGCTTAATGTTTAACTTGAGAAGAAACTATTGGCCTCATTAAGGACAACTAAGTCTCAGGAAGCTTAAAAACTGGACCCTGCTTGTTGGAGAAAGCAATTCTGGTGCAGATTTTGGGAACAAGAATTAGAACTAGAGGACTGGGAGCACCTTCCAGCTTTCGGAAAAGCACGCTCACTTCTGCCCTCAGAGGTGACCGAGCAGGAGGGACGGGCGCCATGTGTCTCCAGGACCAGGAGAGTGACTGGCACGCCACAGGCTCTCAACAAATAAGTGACTAGTTTCACGGGCTTGCGGGGAAACTTATGGCTGAAGTTTTCGCACAAACTACAGATCCACCCCCCAAACCAGTTTCCTGTGCCCAGTAAGAGATGGAAAAGTACGAATACGAGAGAGGAGGCAAAGGGCCAAATCTCTCTCCTGGACACAAGTGCCCACATCTTGAACCAGAGCCCAGTCTGAGGAACAGACTAGGTCGATTCCATCTTTTAGGTCCCGACAAGCCTCCAGATGCCAGATCACATGCTTATCTCATTGGAAAACCTGCCACCTGCTCCCATGCCCCTTGTCCTGACCCCTGGGTCCCCGCTCACCATTTATACCACGTCTTGCACACTCGCATACATTCACAAAGTTCTCTGCGGCTGAGGTAGCGGAAGACAGACATCCAGACCTCCCGCTGCATCCAGCTTTCGTCTCCATCCTGAGCCCAACTGCCCCGGCCATTCAGCCTGGCCGCACCCCCCTCCTCTGCACTGTCCTCTTCCTCCTCCTCCTCCTCCTCTTCCTCTCCCCCAAGCCCCTCCTCGTCCCCGCGCTGGGGGGGCCGGGCCGGGCAGTGCTGCACCAGCACGCGGGGGGAATGGCGGAGGTTGGCAGAGGAGGCCGTGATGGCCTGCAGCTTGGGCACAATGGAGGTCCCGTGGAGCTCTTTGCTGGGCCTCTGCAGCGTGACAGTGAGGTACGATCCCCGGATCTTGGCCTTCTCAACTTCAGACAGCTCCTTTTTGCCGCTGGGGTTGTTCTCCTTTTCCCGTACCATGGAGCGCTCGGTGGCCTGTAGCCGCAGCAGCTGCCGCCGTTTGAAGCGCTCATCGCGGCTGGCACTGTGGTGGTCGCTGGGGCCGGCCCCAGGGGAGGAGCGCGTCACCATGGCCCGGGGGGAGACCGGGTCGTGGATGAGCTGGAGCATGGCCGTGGGGGAGTGAGGCGGGGGGGGGAGGGGCTCGTCACAGCTCCGCAGGGGCCGCAGGACTTTGGCTTGCACAGCGTCGTCGTCACTCTCTTCCATCTTCCGCTTCTGTAAAACAGGCCCGAAAAGCCACGTCAGGCCTCCCTGCTCTGCCAGCGGACTAGGGAGAAGACAGCTCACTGCTTTTCTGCCGAGAGAAGCACCAAGAGCTGCTCTGGCAGAGGAGATGCTAGTGGTGAAAGGAGAGAGGCCTCCATTCACCATGTGCACTAGGATGCAAACCCTGAGAGTGGCCAACACAACGGGCCTTCAGCTCCACCGTGTCCGAGCGCCTCTGCCCGCTGCCGCCACTCGGCACCACCCTGGCCCCGAGACCAGGGCAGATGGGAGACCAGCGCAGAGCGAGGACTCTGGGAGGAGCCTGCCCTGGACGGGGAGGCTGGTGAAGACCAGCTTTCAGGAAGGAACACAAACTTGTCCCTGCCGCTGGTCTCTCCAGCCTCGGCCCTTTCCGGAGCCCGCCGCGGCCGTGCGAGATAAAGCCTAATTAACTGCTTCACTAGGTTTCCGAGCAGCAGCTGATTTTCGTGAAGGAGGAAGACATTTTCTGACCCTAAGCAATCAGCCTCCTCCTCGTTATCATATTTTTAGTGCACTATGGTTGGAAGAGAATATCCACCTTTTGGGTATTGGCTTTTACCAAACATAGTACTAAAATATAGTACCTGGCAACCCATCTGCTACAACAGAGGAGTAATGCCCACCACTACCAGTGAAGACAAATGGAGAACCTGCTGGTATAAAAACTGGCTCCTCGCCCTGGCCGGGTAGCTCAGTCGCTATAGCATTGTACCAATGCGCTAAGGCTGCGGGTTTGCTCTCTGGTCAGGGCACATACAAGAATCAACCAGTGAACACATAAATAAGTGGGTCAGCAAATCCATGTGTTTCTCTCTCCCTCATCAATAAATTAAAAAACAAACAAGCCCAGCCGGTGTGACTCAGTGGTTGAGTGTTGACCTATGAACCAGGTCATGATTCAATGCCTGGTCAGCGCACAGGCCCGGGTTGTGGCCTTGATCCCCAGTGTAGGGCCTACAGGAGGCAGCCTACCAATGATTCCCTCTCATCACTGATGTTTCTATCACTCACTCTCCCTTCCTCCCTGCAACCAACAAAAAGATATATTAAAGAGAAACAAAAACAAACCCCAAAAACAAAACAAACCCGTTCCTAGTATAAAAACTTGAAATACAGAGAATTCTAGATTAGTCAACTCTAGAAATCTTTGTCCTCAAAGATATTTAGACTGAAAACTCAACTAACTCACTGCCTAGGGCGAAAGAAACAGAAAGACAAGGACCCTTGTCTCCACTCCTCCACAGAGCATCCAGAGACCACCGGGGCCCGATGGCGGACACTGGACCGGCTCTCTCCTCTGCATGTGCCCTCAGCACAGGCCTTGTCTTGCCAGCCCCAGTAACCAGAGTCCTTTTGGCCCTTTGACATTACTGGCGACCATTGGGCCAACAACCACGGCTGCTCAGGGCCAAGGTCATGGGACTGGTCTCCTCTGGGGGAGGGGCTGCCTCTGCAGGACACATTTGGGCCTATGGGCAGACTTTCTGTGAGCCCAAAGGTGAAGATGGCAAAAATGTGAACCTGCTTAACTGGAAACTCCGGCACACCACCGTATTTCCCAGCTGCTTCAGACCTCTGCTACAGTTTCACTCCACAGCAACCGGGCTCAAACAGCCCCGCTGGGTTTCCCCTTTTTCTAGGGCCCCAGATTGTATAAGAACCTCAGCCATTTATTTACAGACCCCAAGTGGAACAATATTCAATAACACAAAAACCAGACATTAAAAACTCAAACAAAAGGCCCAGCTGGCATGGCTCAGTGGTTGAGCGTCGACCTATGAACCAGGAGTCATGGCTCAATCCCCGATGTGGGGTGCGCACGAGGCAGCCGATCAGTGAGTCTCTCTCAGTGATGTTTCTGTCTCGCTCTCCTTCTCCCTTTCTCTCTGAAATCAATAAAAATGTTTAAAAATAAAAATAAAAACTCAAATAAAAAAAAATAACCAAAGGGAAAAATATAAAAAAAATAAAAAATATCCCTGGATCAGAAAAACCATGTGAATGAAGTCACAAAGGCAAACACCTCTTAAGCTGATGTTTCCTTTCTTCTCACAACGCAAATCTGGATGAAGTTCCCTTACCTGGGCTTTCTCTGAGCTGTCCTCCTGGTAGCACTTGGGACACTCCCAGCAATTTGGCAATTCCTCGTTAAGCAACCCCTCTCCATCCATCTATAGGCAGACAGGGATGTTAAAAATCTGTCTCATTACAAAAAATAAAAAATAAAAAATAAAAAAGCAAAAAAATAAAAAAATAAAATAAAAAAGCAAAAAAAAAAAAAAAATTAAAATAAAATAAAAAAGCAAAAAATTAAAAAAGCCTGACTCTTAAGCCTCCTTTATTAAATACTAATCACCACGTGGTTAGGAAGGACCTTGGAGAGTTACCCATTCCTAAATACATTGGCTCCTAAGAGAAAAAATTTAGTCTCACATTACCACAGGGAACGCGACCCTCGCTCTTGGTCACTTGATCAGTTAGGCTCTATGAGGAAATCCCCAAGAGTCTGGGGCCTCTTCTCTTGACACATTACTCCAGGGGTCTCATGTTTGCAAAGGAATGGCCCAGACCCAATCTTAACAGCGGGGCATAGCCTTGACTGCTTGGGTTCAGAGACAGAGGCCTCGCTCTGTGGCTCAATGAGCAGTGGGAATAAATAAGACTCATTTTATAGGGTTGTGGTGAAGATTACGTTAGGTATTATGTAAAGTGTTTAGATAAATACCTGGCATGTAATAAATGCTCCGTAATTACCATTTTATCGATAACATCCTATTTTATCGATTCTAAGATGCGTATTTTTCACATTTGAATCTTTCTGAAATTGGGCTGCTTCTCATAATTAACAGTGTTTGATAATCGTTGTCATCCAGGTGCAGTCATGACATAATTGCACCTCTGGGAAGACCAAAAAGTACCAGCACCAATGCTTTTAGATTTAAAGAAATATAAAGAAACGAGGCAGGCAGACCCAGCTTCACACAGTTCTTAGAGCTTAAACAAGGGAAGGCAAGGAAACCAGCGGCTCTCCGTCTCAGCTGCACATCAGGATGATGGAGGAGATTTTTAATGCCTCAGCCCAGGTCTGGGCTAGAAGAGTTGACTCAGTCTCTGGGATCTGAACTTCCTTATTACTTTTTTAAAGCTCCTCGGGTGTGCACTAAGCCTGACACAGACTGAGCGCTCATTAAATGTTATTAGCTAATGTTACGACTCTCACTGCTTTTTAGGAACTAATATCCAGTGGTAGGATGAAGTATGCAACAGAGATGTTTACAGCCATGAAACATTCCAAACAGACCTCGAAGTTCCCTGATGGCCTGGAGACTCCAAACACAGTCTCCACAGGCCAGAATGTAAGCTCCCTGAGGGCAGACACCTGCACTTTCTTGTGTACACGGCCTAGCACAGGGTCTGACACCAGCAGACACATTTGGATCAGGGTAGATTTACATCACTACAGGACCCTCAGCTGATGGCCCACAATATGCATGCAGGCAGTTTCTTGTACATATAACCCAGGTTCCTTTGCTCCCTTGTTTCTATCAGCTGACAGCCCAGGAGCCCCTCCGGGTCTCACCTGGAGACAGCCAGGATGAACAATCTCATTGCAGATACAGCATTCCATGAGTTTCTTTTCAAAGTCCTGTGTCTCCTCATTCTGATCCACTTCTCCACAGAGGGAGCATGTGACTGAGTGAGGCAGTCTGGGCTACAAGAGGACAAAGATAGAAACCAAGAAAAGAGCAGACTTAGATCCTTATCATTTCAGCTTCCCTTTAATCGAGATGGGCGATTTGGTTCCTGTGACTCTATAGTAAACACGGAGGGAACAGGAGCCCAGGGAGAGAATGGCTGAGGAAGATGGGGCGGGGCTGGAGGTGTGAGCTGGGAGATCAGTTTATTTTCTTGGGGTCCTTTCTTCCCAATCCACTTACAGAGGGAGGGGACAGATAGCAGTGATTTGCCCTTCAAATGATGGTTTCTCATTTGAAAACCGGAAATGGCTGAAAGATTTAGTACTAGCTAAGTTTTAGTACTGGATGTTCCTTCACAACCCAGGGAGAAAAGGGCCAACATGAAGAAAGCTAAGGAGAGAGAGTAACTTTTTCTTTCCAACTCTCAAGTCTCAATAGCTTTATATCAAACGTATTTCAGTCCCTTTGGCACCACCACCCCTCCCCCAAATTCTTTACCCAGTAGATCACTCACTGCCAAGCACTGCCGGAGGACACAGGACTGCTTCATCCGGCCAGGCCCTCCGAACTTCTTCATGTCCCTGCAGTAGTGGCACACGCCACATTCTCCCTGCACACAGGCTTTGCACTTCCGGCACCGCACTCGCCTCCGCCGGGCTCCGGACACGATGGGGGAGGCCGCGGCTGGCCGCACAGGGGTGAGCCGGGGAGCGGGCTTCATGGTGTGAGGCTTGGTGATGGGGATGGTGGGGACCCGCACCTTTGGCCGGGCGGGGAACTTCAGCTGGAAGAGAAGGCAGTGAGGCCAGATAGATCAGGAGCCTTAGGAACGAGAGAAGTAGATTACATGGGCCGTGGAGAGATCGGCTGCTGCCTGTTTGTAAAAAGTCTTACTAGACCCAAGCAGCGCAGCTGCTTATGTCTATGGCTGCCTTCCTGTGCACTGGCAGAACTGAGAAGTTGCGACAGAGACTGTATGGCCTGCAAAACCTAAAATATTAATCTCTACTACCTACGTATTACCGTATCTGAAAAAGGCCGCCAATTCCGCCCTGGCTGGTTTGGCTCAGTGGACAGTCATCTTACGAAATGAAGGGTCTCAGGTTCAATCCGGCCAAGGGCACAGGCCAGGTTGCGGGCTCGTTCCCCACTGGTGGGGCGTGCAGGAGGCAGCCGGTCAATGATTTCCTTTCATCACTGATGCTTCTCACTTTGTCCCTCTCCCTTCCTCTCTTAAAATCGATAAAAATATAATCTTTTGAAAGAAGGTTGCCAATTCCTTCAGACACATCTCATGCTGTTGAGCTTTCGGTACCAGTCACTTCCTTCTCCTGAATATTATTCCTCAGTATATACTCCCAAAGAAGACAGGGAACTACCAGAGGGGGAGGCAGCTCCTGTTCATTTCTTTATTTTTTTAATATATTTTATTGATTTTGTACAGAGAGGAAGGGAGAGAGATAGCGAGTTAGAAACATCGACGAGAGAGAGTCATCGATCAGCTGCCTCTTGCACACCTCCTACTGGAGATGTGCCCACAACCAAGGTACATGCCTTGACCGGAATCGAACCCGGTCCCTTCAGTCCCCAAGCCGACGCTCTATCCATTGAGCCAAACCGGTTTCGGCAACTCCTGTTCATTTCTGTATCACTCTCAATCCTAGTAGAAAAGCTGTACACAGCAGATGCTCCAATAGCTCAGAAATGACTAAATTATTTTGAGGCAACCCTCTGTGGCCAAGTAGAGGCCAAATGGGACCCTGCCCCTAGGTAGGAGGAGACAGTTCTTTATAGACATCTTTCAGCTCCCCATCTTTATATTCTACCGAACACTCCCACAGCGTGATGGCCCTGCAATGTCAGCTTTGGGAACACCAAAGAAGGGCCAATCAGAATGCTCTCACTTTTATGTTATAACTTTGACAAAGGACGATGTGGGGAAAAATTATTCAGGGCCTAACAGAAGAGTCATCAAAATTCACAACTGACAATTTATTAGCTAATGGGTAATTCCTATCTTCTCTTTTCAATTTGATAGTGAAAAGTTCAAATTAAAGGAAACTTGAGAATGTGGTCTCAATTCAACATAGAAACACCCTGGCCTTTTAAATATATATGTAATTATTTTAACCAGTTTTAAGTCATTCTGTGAAAATAATTATGTCACTGGGCCAGAGGATAGGAACTGGCCCCTTCTGGTGAACAAATGCACACCTTGGCATCCGAACTTGGAGACAGGACTCCTACCCCGTTTCCCCGAAAATAAGACAGTGTCTTGCATTAATTTTTTCTCCCAAAGTTGCGCTAGGTCTTATTTTCAGGGGATGTCTTATCTTTCCATGCGCTAGGTCTTATTTTCGGAGGAAACACGGTAGTTGGATAGTTTTGTTAAGAGCGTCACCTCCAAAGACAGCCAACTGCCCTGACCTAAGAGCCAGAACGAACTGAGGAATGATTTCCAGTCCCTTTATATCCATGCACCAAATGCTTCTAGTTGTCCGTTTCCTCCAGAATAATAACGGAAGGCCAAGAAGAACGGTTTCTCACCTTATCCCTTTTCGGCCACTGCACTATGGGGACTCCAGTGAGGGCTAACTTGGGATCGCTGTTGGCAAGCTCCTCCAGCAGAACCTAAGGGGAGGACAGAAGAAAAGAGGGTGAACAAAGCCGTCCCTCCTCAGCCTCAGTCCCATGAGCACCCAGGCAGGGGAAGGCCGAGGAATCAGCTGCCTCTGTTTTCACTTCATTACTGAAACGGAAGAGAAAACTTAAACTGGTACAACACTGTCAAACCCGTGTCTTTGCTCCCAGCCTGGTTCTTGTGTATGCACTACACTGCTGACACTTTCACTGAAGCAGCTAGCTACCCTGGTGACAAGTGTGACTTGTCCCATTAGTTCTACAGATGACAATAAAACTTTGCTTCACCCTTTTACTTTTTCATACCAGTTAATGAGTACTGCCAGATAGTAAGTACTGACTTCAATTTGCAGATGTCAGCAAAATGGTAAATATATACATATATACATATATATATATTTATATATATGCTAATACTGAATTAATAATCTGGACAGCAGAGTCTTCATGTCTACCTGTCTACCTCAACCAAGGGCTCTGTTCTTCTAAGGCTGATTACAGAAATCTCAGCCTTAAATCTCTCTCTCTCTCTTACACACACACACACACACACACATATGCGCGGTCAATTATTGCCTTTATTCCTATAAATAGGGCAGGAACAATCTTAGGAACAATAGTGCTCTCATGGCTTTAACCGATCTAGTTTGAATGACTTAGCAATAATACCACAGTAAGAAACTGCCACTTAAGTGAATCACAGTGGTTGAGTGTTATTTTGAAACCTTTAAAGTTTTATAGACAGAAAGTTCTGAATACCAAACCTAGCAGGATGAAATCCCTCTGACCTCATGAGTCTTAAAGGAATGACACCGTCAAATACACACAAATCCAGAAGACAAGTGACATGATTCCTTGGTGAATGTAGGATATTAACTGTTCAGAGAAAACTAAACTTTGATCCTGGACAGGTCAGTATGCTTGGTCACTTTTCCTAATCACTCTCATAACCTGAGGGCTCTCTGCCTAGAGACCAAACTTTCTGAGACAGGAGGCATCGCCTTCCCAGCATTTTCCTCCTGAACCCGAGGATCACGTTCCAAACCCAGAGAAGGGGACTCAGAGAGACCCTTCAACTCACACCCAGGAAGCTTCTCTCTGAAGATCCCCTTTGCCAAGCCTCCAGATGCCTCTCCCCCTCCCCCAAACGGATTTCATTTCCAGCCGTTTATTTACTCGGAGTTGCTATGACACCCTATCCTGGAGCCTCCTGTTAGTACCACACTGCGTGGGGTGCAGAGGAGGGTGCGGTGCCTCCTGGGACATGACTCTGGTGTGGGCTCTAATCTCCCTGGGGTGGAAAACTCAGGTCCATTCAGAATGTGAGCTTGAGAGTGCACAGCTCCCCTCCCCCGCCTCGCACTGCCGAGCAGGACTCTGCCCATTTCCTCTCCCAGCGCGCTCAGGGCTGTCCACAAACAGGGACTTTCCACTCTCGGCCCAACAGCCGGCACAGAGAGCCGCAACTGCCGGACTGCGAGCGAGGGAAGGAGCCGAACTGCACCAGAAGCAGCTGTGCCCCCAGCTGGGTGTCTGTGGGGACGGGCGGGAGGAGGTGGAGGAGGGGGCTTTAGCAGAGACTCGGTTACTGGGTCTGTGTGGGTGCGGGGGGAAAGGGGATCGCCTTCCAAGCCTTATTCTGCTGGGGCCGCACAACCAAGCACCCCGTTTGCACGGAGAAGACAGACTCCAGCTGCGGGAGCCGTATAAGGCAGCCACAGCCTTCACGGAGGGGGTTTGGGACGGGGAGCGGGGGCGGCATGCAGAAGGCTAACGCCTATCTAGCCTGGTTTAATGAGAACATTCAAACAGCCTACACCCCACCCGGCACAGGAAGGGGAGGGGAGCAGCGGCGGCTGGGCGGAGGAGGGGAATGGATTCCCAAAAGCAGGGCGACCCAATTCAGCAGCACATCCCACAAGCGAGGGACAGAGAGGGGCCGGCATTGTCCCGGCCTCCGCCGGCCTCCACACCCGACCAGGAAGGGCTCCCGCCGCTGACCTTGCCTGAAGTTCCCAGCGGCTTTGTTTTGTTTCCCGTATGGGAAGTTGTGCGGCAGGAGTTGGGTTTTCTGCCTCTCGGAAGACCCGCCTGAGCGGAGAATTCGGAGAGCTGCCGGGCGCACAGGCAGGCGGCCCCAGGGAGGGGCGGCTCGGAGCTCCTTCCAGGGACCTTCAGCGCAGCGCGCTTCCTCTGCCGCGAACAATGCTGCTGCGTCACCCACATGCAGCTCCCAGAAATGCTTTGCAACGGAAGATGGCAGGGGGGCCGGCGGCCTGCTGCAGAGCCGGGGGGAGGTGCTCTCCAGCCTCTCCGCCCGCATTGGAGGAGCCGCGGGCCGGGCCGGGCCAGCACCCGCCCCCCTGCAATAGGAGCCCGGTGGCCCAGGGCGCTGGCCGACTCCGGCGGCGCCAGCCAGGGAGGGAAAGCTCCCCGCTGGCAGCTGGCCCCGCAGTATCAGCCCACACCCTCCCCGCAGGGTCACCTCCCCGCGGCGAGGCCTCTCAGGCCCGCACACTTCCTGGCTGCCCCAAGTTCCGCCTCGCGGGCGGAAGCTGAGCTCCGCTCCTGCTCTCCGCTTACATGACTTGCTTCCACTGCCCTCACTGCTGCTCTCCCAGCCCGGAATACAGAACCGCACCCAGGTTTCCAGGACCACCTTCAGGAGCGATACATTCCAACGGACACAGAGATGTTCCAAACGATGTCTCTAACCCCGCCGTCTCCGGCAGCTGCCGGCCTCGGCTGTGGCTGGGAGCCACCAGGTAAGAGTCTTCTGCCCCAGTCAGATTATCTGAGGTGTGACCTGAGATCAGGGAGGCAGCAAATGTGTACTTGCCAGTCTCCTGGGGCCTTAACTTCTGCTTATTCTGCCTCCGATCGTCCACCTGCAGGGCCCAATGTAGAGTTTGTCCTGACAGAGCAGCGCGCACCCCCCCTACCCTGGATGCTACTGTGACCGCCACTGGAGGGATCGCGTCACCCACTCTCCGCACCAATCAGAAAGGCCGAAGCTCTGAACAAGCAGTCACTCAGGCGACAGAGGATCATATTTTGGGTGGAGATTTATGTAATTTTTAAATTTTTAAATGTAATCTTTAGACTCTCAGGAATATAACCTGCGTTTTCTGAAAGTTACAGAAGCCGCACTGAAATAAACATTCCAGGCTACTCAGACCCTAGCTCTCACACTGGCAATTCTTCCCCTCAGCATGGTTGTTTCCGTGAGTTTCTAGTATCTTTCAGGGGCTGCATACTTTAATTTGTACAGTAGCCTGCCAAGAAAGGAGGGACGTTCCTGTTCTTTGGTGGAGCTCTTCCTGGAAATATTTATATGGCCATTCTATCCTAAATCTCTTCTTTGCACTTATTCTTGAGACTCAAAGACTCAATCAACCTATTCTATTATGTGTGAAAAACTTTCCTTATGTGACATCCCTCTAACCAACTGAGCTATCTGGCCAGAGCAGAAAATGCTTATTTTGATCTTAGGGCTATCTAACTTAGAGGGATGATAAAATACAAATACTTAAGAGAAACATGTTACTCTGAAACAAAATACAAGTTCAAGTTGTAACAAGTATAAATTCTTGGAAGTCACAGAAAAGAACAAAAACAGACAGGGCACTAGGAAACACTCCAAGCAAGCCTTCAAATCACAAATTAATAGGCCGTCCCCTTCCCCCATTAATTCAGGATAAAAGATAGGCAACAAAGATCAGAATTAGCCCTGACTGGTGTTGCTCAGTGGTTACAGCATCGGCCCATGAATTGGAGGGTCTTGGGTTCGATTGCTGGTCAAGGGTACATATCTGGGTCATGGGTTGTTCTCCGCCCCAGGTTGCACTACATACAGGAGGCAACCAATTGACGTGTCTCTCTCACATCAATGTTTCTCTTTCTCAAATAAAATGAAATTGATCTGTTCATTCAAAAATAAATGTTAAAAAGATCAGAATTATTAAGAATGTGACATTACATAATACAGAAACATAATGGAAATATTTTAAAGACTAAATCTATTTTAACCTACTCTATATACCTTTTTAAAAAACAATTTTAAAATAGATTTTTAGAGAGAAACATTGATGTGAGAATGAAACATTGATTGGATGCATGTCCCCTCCCGGGGATTGAACCTGGAACCCAGAGAATATGCCCTGACCAGGAATCGAACTGGCAACCTTTTGGTGTACAGGACCACACCTGACCAACTAAGCCACACTTGGCTAGGGCTAACCTATATGCCTATAACTGAGTTAAATTTTTTAAAACTTTCTACTCAATAAGAATGCAAATTATTATAAATATATTGTTAGTAAGAATTGCAAATAAAGTTTTATTTATACAGGTTGCTTTCCCCCACTCCTGATTTGGTTTACTGGATTAAAGTCTAATTACACTGGGACCTCTACCATTATTCTCTTTATTAATATCAGATAAAAAAAAAATCTGATCAGTGCTTCTGTATTTATTGGTAACCAAACTCTGGCTTCAATCTCATCACACTCCTGGGATGGAGTCTGGAGTAAATTTTTAGACCATAATTACAAAATAAAACGTTAGAATTTTATTTTATTTTTATTTATTTATTTATTTAAAATATATTTTATTGATTTTTTTTTTACAGAGAGGAAGGGAGAGAGATAGAGAGCCAGAAACGTCGATGAGAGAGAAACATCGACCAGCCGCCTCTTGCACATCCCCTACTGAGGATGTGACCGCAGCCAACGTACATGCCCTTGACCGGAATCGAACCCGGGACCTTTCAGTCCGCAGACCGACGCTCTACCACTGAGCCAAACCGGTTTCGGCAAACGTTAGAATTTTAGATAGAAGCAGCAGTAGCCTATTGAACCACAAAGTAGTTTTCAAATTTATAAATTGAGAGATTTTACAATCCACATAATATTGAAGTAACCAATCTGTATCATCTAGCAGGCAAGTTTATTAACTGGTGAATGAAGAAGACTGACATCTCCTCCCCCAGGACAGAATCCACCCCTGGGCCCTCCCTGTGTGCTCTCAGAGCCCTGTGTCACGCACAGCGCCTGGAACCTAAAATGCACTCACTTCCTTAACCGCTTAAATGCTGTTCCACCGCTGGACTGCCAGCCCCTTGAGGGCTGAGTCCCTGAAATGTTTGCATGTTTATTCCAACACTAAGCATGACTCCTGGCACCGACGAGGCATCGTTCAAAGTAGCAAAATAAATGAATTTCAAAGATTTGTAACATCTATTTTTTTCTGTAATAATACTATTTGTTAAATACTTTACTAACATCATTAATTTTCCTAACAGCCCTGCTGAGGTAGATGTTACTTATAGAGGAAAAACAGGCTTTGCCCCAAAGTCAAATGGTTGCCAAGCTTATCTACTGGTAAATGCTTTAAGAGCAAACAGGAAAACAGAAAAATATTCAACAACACCGAGTTTTTCATTAAACAAGTTAGGCATATGTGTACTTTTGTTCAAGTCCTCACCCAAGAATATTTTCCCACTGGTTTTCAGAGAGTGGGAGAGGGAAGACAGAGAAATGTCGATGAGAGAAAAAGTCCGATTGGTTGCCTTTGCACGCGCCCAGCCAGGGCCAGGAGCCTGCAACCGAGGTAGGTGCCCTGGGCCAGAATCGAACCGGTGACCCTTCGGTCCGCAGGCCGATACTCTATCTACTGAGCAAAACCAACTAGGGCTATATTGATATATTAAAAACTTCTTTTACAGATATTAAGACCTTCTTTATTACCAAACAAGCACAAACAAAACAACAGTCTGATTAAAACTCAGTCCTCCAGCTGCTCCCCCCACCTTGCTGTCAGCAGCTGATGCCCCCCCCCCCCCCCCAATGCACATGCAGACGGCCTCTTTCTTACATTAATGGACTGTACTCACACTCTGCTCCAGGTCCTGCCTCTGGACTCAGCATCTACCCAGGACACAACTTCTCAATTTTAGAAACGAAAGAACTCCATTCTATTTTTAGTCTACTTTTAGGATTCAAGGTTATCCGCTCCCCTTAATCAGAACTTTACACATACTAATTACTTCCCCTTGAATTTTACCATCAAGTCAACACTTTTTAATCGAACCCCTTCCAACTCTATACTCTATGATTCGCTCTTCATCACTGCAGAACTTAACAGTTTGACCCCCTCAAAGCCCTTTTACCACATCACCAAAACTGACTTTTCTTCCAGAGAATATGTTTATGAACATCTCCTCTCACCACTTTCCTCTCCTCTCTTCTGCCAGTTACTTATGGCCCAGCAAAACCAAGAGGCTCCAGCAGAAACAGCCCCCCCGCAGGAAGGGTGAAGGAAGCCCGCTCTGTCCTCCGCTGCGGTGGAGCTTCTGTGCTACCAGCGCTAAGTTCTCCAGCGCTAGAGTCTCTAGTTGTGTAGTTACTCGGCACTTACCCTACCCAATGCTTTCTTTCCTTCAGGTTTTCAAATGATTCAGGCTCCAAACTCACTATTATCTAAAGCTCCGATTAAATAGTCAAACGTAGGAATGATTAATTCATTTGATCTTTTAAAAAAACATTTCATTGATATCAGAGTGAGAGATCTCAATGATGAAAGGAAATCATTGATTGGCTGACTCCTGCACGACCCACACACGAGCTCGAGCCCATAACTTGGGCACTGAATCTGACCTCCTGGCTCATAGGGTGACGCTCAACCACCGTTGCCACGCTGGCTGGCCAATTAATTTGATCTTAAGTGGAAGTGTGTGCAGAGCTGGGATCTGAGGCTGCTGTCTTCTGATTATGATCATGGTATTGAGTAACAAAAGTGTGGAAAAGCCTCGCAGGGGAAATGCAAACACTGTCAGCCTAGGCAGTCATCTTACTAAAGACTCTTCCTCTTGCTCTGCTCTGTGCCATTCCATCTTAGCCAGCAGCGGCAGCCATGTTCTCGATTATGATAAGCATAAGGACGCTCTCTCTGGACCCTTTTATAATGCGAAGAGTCCTCTAAGCTCACCGCCCTTCCAGTATTCTTTTACATTGCTTAATATGTGAGCCAAATCTTTTAAAATTTCCTCTTACCACGCTGCCTCCTCAAACATTCTTATTTTACTGCTTAGGTAAGAGAGTGAGCCTATTTTGATCATGATACTTGACCTTGTACAAATGATTAGCAGCTAACATGGCTTCCTACAACTGGATTCTGGATATCACTATAGGCATCACTTAGGATTGAAAATATATTTTTCTTTTTCATGAATCAGAAATACCCAGGCCAAAAGAATGTTAGTGAGATATAAATTAGGAAATCTTTCTTCTTAGGGTTCTTAAAGACAATTATACAAATCATTAAATTCCCAAAGTCATAATTTTATATTTCCCACATGTATCCATGATGGAATGGCTACATAAAAATATTCTGGCCCTAGCCGAAGCCAGTTTGACTCAGTGGTAAAGCGTTGGTCTGTGGACTGAAAGGTCCCAGGTTCGATTCCAGTCAAGGGCATGTACATTGGTTGCGGGCACATCCCTGGTAGGAGGTGTGCAGGAGGCAGCTGGTCGCTGTTTCTCTCTCATTGACGTTTCTAGCTCTCTATCTCTCTCTCTTCCTCCTCTCTGTAAAAATATCAATAAATTAAAAAAAAAAAAATTCTGGCCCTAGCTGGTTTGGCTCAGTGGATAGTGTTGGCTTGAGGACTAAAGAGTCCTGGGTTCGATTCTGGTCAAGGGCACATACCCAGATTGCAGCTCAATCCCTAGTGGGGAGGGGGGTGCAGGAGGTAGCCGATCAATGATTCTCAACATTAAACCTGGGAACCTTCAGCCAAAACCAGTTTGGCTCAGTGGATAGAGCGTCGGCTTGGGGACTGAAGGGTCCCAGGTTCGATTCCGGTCAAGGGCATGTACCTTGGTTGCGGGCATATCCCCAGTGGGGGGTGTGCAAGAGGCAGCTGATCGATGACTCTTTCTCATCGATGTTTCTAACTCTCTATCTCTCTCCCTTCCTATCTGTACAAAATCAATAAAATATATTAAAAAAAAAATCTGGGACCCTTCAGTCCGCAGGCTGACGCTCTATCCACTGAGCCAAACTGGTTAGAGCATAGCCTCTCTAATTTTTACCTTTTTACTGATGCATAAACAACAAGATATAATGAAAATTCAATCATAAAAAGAAAAAAAGGTTCAGGTCCTATTTCAGTCTTTGAAATTCTTTCCTGAGGTAGCTGCAAACGGTAGGAAGCTCTTTAGTTGGTTAGTGGTAACCAAAGAAAAACCCGAATCAGGAATCAGAGATGGGAAAAAAACCCTACTATCAGATATTTAGCCCATTTATCTCAAGGTGACAAAAGTATTCCCTATAATCCTTCTGAGGCTAAAAATAATCTATGACAGGTTTTAAAAATAATACTTATTACAAATTGTGAGCTAGCTTTCTAATACACATAACCCAACCAAGTTTTGTTTTATAAGGTTTGCTCTGGAAGAGGCAAGTGGCGTCACTCTACCGTGTATTTGTATGCCCTGCAACCAAGACATGGTTCCAGACACTGACTTAAAACTGTTATTTCCAGCTTTTCATTTTTTAGTGTTCTCTTTAATGGCTACCTATGAGAAAATACTTAAAAGAGCTCCCTCCAGTTCAGAAGGCCTAAATCTGGATTCTTTAAAAATAAACTCAATTTTGCCCGGGTAGCATGGTTCAGTGGCTGAGCATCGACCTATGAGTCAGGGCGCATGCACATGGGTTGCGGGCTCAGTCCCCAGTAGAAAGCATGTAGGAGGCAGCAGATCAATGATTCTCTCTTACCATTGATGTTTTTCTCTCTCTCTCCTCCCTTCCTCTCTGAAATCAATAAAAATATCTAAAAAATAAGAACATATTAAAAAAAAACCCTCATTTCTCTGAGACCAACACATGAGGGGTGAGAAAGGCTTTCAAGATTGCTAATACTGGGAGATCTACCTTTTTAAAAAAATATTTATTTTTATTGATTCAGAGAAGGGAGAAAGAGAGATAGAAAAAACATCAATGATGAGAGAGTCATTGACTGGCTGGCTCCTGCACGCCCCTTAAGCCTGCAACGAGGAACATGCCCTTGACTGGAATCGAACCTGGGACCCTCCAATCTGCTGGCCGAGGTTTTATCCACTGAGCCAAACCAACTAGGGCTGGGAGATCTCTTGAAAAAAGAAAGATATATGACATGAAGAAACTTGATATAATAGCTTGCATTATGTTTAAAATAATATATTTTTAGAAGTTGCCCTAATATATTTAAGTCTTATTACTGGATAAATTTGAAACTAAATATGCTAAACCTACTTAATATAACCCAACATAAAATAATTTTTTTCTTAGCTTGGGATAAGAATGATAGACTGGCTACTTTTGTTCTGAAATAGGCCTGTTTATCTGAGGGTAACTTACGTTTAAAAGTAATATTTCTTTTTATTTATTTATATTTTACTGAGTTTTCACAGAGAGAAGGAAGAGGGATAGAGAGTTAGAAATATCGATGAGAGAAACATCGATCAGCTGCCTCCTGCACATTCCCTACTGGGTATGTGCCTGCAATTAAGGTACATGCCCTTGACTGGAATCAAACCTGGGACCCTTGAGTTCACAGGCCGATGCTCTATTCACTGAGCCAAACCAGTTAGGGCTAAAGTAATATTTCTTAATATAAACACTTTCTCAGGCTCTTCTTTAAAGATTTTTAAAAGCAACCTGCAATTTGTGTTTCTACAACAGACATGTCTTTTTAGGAACTGAAATACTATGCATACAAACATATACATAATTTCTGATAAACCAGGAACTCTGCAAAATTTCTCTCTCAGAATCCGGAAATCAGCCGCTCTAGCCAGGTCAGTAGCTGTCATAGAACACGAGAAACTCTTACCTTTACGTCAGCAATCAGAGCGTCTTCATCTTCTATGCCTGTGGGGACACATTTCTTGTGCAGTGGCAGAGACTCCAACTTGTCTACAAGGCAGCGAAGGCCTTCGAGCTCAAAATGGGTCAGATGCACCGGCCTGTCCTTCCGGGGACTACATTGGGGATCCCACACTTGGCCATTGTGCGAGCCCCGGCTAGAGTCAGATGATGAGTCTCCAGACAAGCTTTTCTTCAGACTTGGAAGACTTCGGCAGGCTTTGCCCAGTCCGTCATAATCCAGATTGACCCCATTGCTTACTGGGCTAGTGAGGACAGAACGCCTACTGCTCAGGCGCCGGGGTTCTCGATCCACTGCTTCTTCATCTCCATTTCCAGATTCCAACCCATTTAACTCCAAATCTGTTGGTATGAAAAAAAAAAAAAAAAAATGCAGTAAGAACAAGCCACTTGGCCAATATGGTCAATGAGAGAAACAGGCAGCATAGGCGGGGCCTTCAAGTAATAAATAATGAAGTTGTAACACGTTTAAAATGATCTCTCCTTATTCCAACACCCATATGTCCATTGTTAAAAATCATGGCTATAGGATTTTCAGAAGATTGAGAAGAACCCCGTTTTGTGTGCTAAAAATAAGTTACCTATGAAAATTACTGTAAATTAGTTTCAAGTTCAAACTCAAATTTGGGGTTATGATTTAATTACCTTTTAAAAGTAGCCAGCATGAAGCACATACCAGCATACTTACAAATAGTTTTGTAAACTAAGAATTGAGCCACAAATCCATCTTCTGGGTATCTGCCCCTGAATTCATTCATAAAGACATTTGTACTTCCTATGCTCGCTCACCGCAGCATATTCACCATAGCCAAGACATGGAAACAATCTAAGTGTCCTTAGATGGGTGACTGGATAAAAATGTGGTGCATACAGACTATGAAATCCTACTTAGCCATATATATGTGGGGTATAAAACTGAAAGCAAGCTTAGACACAGACAACAGTATGGTGGTGACCAGAGGAGAGGGGATGGAGGTGAGAGGAAGATGAAGAGTCTAAAGAGGGCTAAATATATGGTGATGGAAGATGATAGACTCTGGGTAGTGGGCACACAATTTAATATACAAGTTATGTATCATAGAAATGTACAATTGTAGCCTATGACTCTATTTAATACCCCAATATACCCCAATATATTTAATAAAATTTTTTTAAGAAGACACGTACCAGACAATTGATTCCTTTCTTGAGGAGTGAAGTAATAATAAACTCAGACAAATGTGATATCCAGAATATTTCATTTTTAGCCTAATAATTCACATCTGGGTAGGAGATCAGCTATGAACCAGCATTCAACTCCAATGACTAAATTTGGTTCTTTCAGGTAGATAAGTAAAAACCAAACCAAACAAAAAAACCCCCGAAAATAAAATAAAAACAAAACTATTGAGCAATAGCCTGCTGAATGTTCCTGGCCATCACCTCAGTCCCGCGAGGTGTCTTGAAAGTTTGTCCAGGCGGGACACTTACCCATGCTGAGGGACTCTTTCTGAAACTCCTTGGTTAGGTGGGAGCGGTTGGTTATGCAGTACACGTAGCGCTCCAACACATACCAACACATCTCATAGTAGAATGGATAGCGAAACTTATTTGGAACCTACAGGAGCAAAATAATGAGAAAAGAAAGCTGATATCAATTTTAAAAGCAAGTAAGATAACTGTATCACTGCAATAATTAATCTAGAAAAAACTGGTTAACCTGAAAACCCAGGCTGGCATTTTCTATCTGACAACTTGGAAAATGTTGATCTTGGGAAACAATCACTAAAGATAAAAGGTTCTTGGAAAGACCATTCAGAACAACCAAAAAACTGACATTATTTAGAACTTCTGACTAGGAAAGCATCAAAAAGAAGTTCTGGGACAGCGAGTCACCATGTGAGACACAGTACACAGAAGTGAGAAACTGGCTGAGGGCTCCTGGAATACAAAGGCCCGCCAAGCATCTTGCCTTTTCTCTAGTTCTATCTCAATAAGAAGGCCATGGAATAAGAACCTAATGGAAAAACAGAACATGAAATTAAGTTATATGTTTTTATTATGTCCTTACATCTATGAAAGTATAAGCAGAGACTCATTCTCTAGCTATATCCAGACTAGGACACAAGACTGAATGCTTTCCCTGCTATCAACTCTCGGCTTGCCGTCATGTACTTCGTAGTTCGCTAAGACGTTGTGTCCACAAATCAAGATTACTATTCCACATGGCCTAATCAGTCACTATCTTCAGTTTTCTTTCCATTTCCCCCCAAAGTGGCATGAAATTATTCCAGCTAAATAATAATAAAAAGAATTGTCCTTTAGATCTACCGAAGCCAAGGAAAAGGCAAATCAATATGTATTGTTATTCAGTGAAGAAGACCAGTGATGGGGACTATCCTAAATATAGTCCGTTGTCTTCCTTCTGGGAGGCCACCGTTCAGAAGATGAAGCAACACAACATTTTAAAGACTGTTCTAAATATGCAATTCCCGAGAATGTTCACAACTCCTTTCCAAAGCTCCATGGCAGGTAGTCTTCCTAGATCCAGGTGAGCTGGGTGGGAGTCCCTTTTCAAAACGCTTCACCAAGAAAGGGTACAACTCAATGGTAGAACATGGGACTGCAAAACCCTTTGCCAGGTCATAGGGCTTTCCCCATCCCCAGGCAGGTGAGGCATGTACTTCCCATTAGTTTTCCTCCACAGAGGATCCAGGCTCTGGGTCTCTTACGTGGCTACAAGAAGAGGTTTCCTAATCTCTTAATTAAAAGTAAAATTAATTTACTTCTCAGTAGATAGGGGGATGAACCACAAAAATTAAGAAATAGATGGTCTCCCCAAATTAAAGCCATTTAGGACTCTTCAGAACTGAGTAATATATATATTTTTTAACATATCAAGATTTTATTGGCATATAATAAAACAAAATACAACGCTCTAGAACTGAATCACTTGACCCTTTCTCTTCTTATCTCCTCCCAGTTCAAAATGCTTGCATCTCTTAAAAGCCAGCATTCTCTTAGATCTGCAGTTAGGCTCAACGCATTCAAGCCTCAGCACAATCTTCTTTGTAGCTTTAGCCTTTTATTCGGAAAACAGGCTTAGTCTGCCCCCCATAGCCACTCTGCTTCCTGTCCTAACGCCGCTTTCCCCGCGCACAGAGGATCCTGGCCCTTCTTGGGCTGTGTTACTGTGTGGGGTTGATGCTGGCCCCACTTCTCACAGAAAGTTCGGCGGGTTTTAGGAACGTTCACCATGTTTGCGAGCGCTATCAGCAGTGAAAAGCCAGAACTGAGTAATATTGATAAGAAGAAAAAAAAAGAAAATATATAATAGGACATTAAACTTTTTATTTTTTACTTGAACTCAGCAGACTATATTCGTCAGAGTCAGGATATCACATACCCATCACCCTGTCTTGCTACATTTTACCTATCCCGCCAGACACCGGAGAGCATATCAATTTGGGTTCAAATTTTTTGCAAAAAATTTTTAAGTTCCTCATTACAAAATTATTGATCCTTTAAACACTATCAGGAGAATAATTACCAACACGTAAGTTTCTATAGTATATTTCTACACTGGCATGGCAAAAGTAACCAAAGCACTGCCTTAAATTTATATTTCTTTCATAAAACATCCTTTTATATTCTCCTTTAAATTTTGTAAGTTTATAGATTAATAATATAGTAAATATATACCAGGTTGATATTTAGCACAAAAAAGATTGATGTAGAAAGCAATTAAAAACAAAACAAAGCACTGCTTCATTTTATAGAAGCAGAAGGGTTCCTTGTTTGAAATAACAGAGTTAAGTCATACTTAAGAAAATGGAATAATATATTAACTCTTAGAGGCCCGGTGCATGAATTTGTGCCAGGGGCTCAGCCCTCACAGCCCCAGCTTCGTCTGGAAGGTCATCCAGATGGTCATTCTGCTGTTTGATCTAATTAGCCTATAGCTCTTTATTATACAGGATTCTCACAACTTCAAACTTATTAAATCCTTACTATCTTTTGTAGTTTCATTATGCTTAATAAAAAAGCAGAAGTTCACCTTTAGAAAATTCATTTAAAAAGCACCATATCCTTTTAATTCTCCTAATAGGGCAATCTCTGTAACTCCAACAGTACCAACCTTGTGTACAAGATAACTAGAGGCCCAGTGCATGGAAACTCATGCACTGGAGGGGTCCCTCAGCCTGGCCTCTCACAGTGCAGGAGCCCTGAGGGGCAGGAGGAGACCCGGCAATCAGGGGAAGGCAATGCTCCCATCACACCTCTGCTGCTGCCACTGCCGGCAGTGTGAGCCTTGGCTGGCCCTGGTTACCTGAGCCTCAGGTGGCCCTGGGCGACTGAGCAGCCGCCATCTGAGGCTTGGCTGTATTGCATGCCTGCTGCCCCAGTGGGGCTGAGGGGACCTAGTGCTTCTATCTCGTGGCTATGGGCACCGCCATCTTTGAAGGCGTGGAAGTCAATTAGCATATTCCCTCCATATTGGCTATGGGCACTGCCACATTTGTGAGGGCATGACAGTAAATTAGCATATTCCCTCCTTTAAAAAATATTTTATTGATTTTTTACAGAGAGGAAAGGAGAGGGATAGAGAGTTAGAAACATCAATGAGAGAAAATCATCGATCAGCTGCCTCTTGCACACCTCTGATTGGGGATGTGTCCACTACCCAGGTACATGCCCTTGACTGGAATCGAACCCAGGACCTTTCAGTCCGCAGACTGACGCTCTACCCACTAAGCCAAACTGGTTTTGGCGCATATTCCCTCTTTATTAGATAGGTTAAGTAGTTCATAACCAAAATAAATGTTTCAAAATAGACACCAAAATAGACACCAAAACTGACCATGTTCACAGTAAACAGGCCAATGCCTATTCCTTCTAAAAGGTGTAAATCCTTTACTAACTGCTATTTTTTAATTTTTAAAACTTTCAAGTCTGCCTTGGCTCATTTGGCTCAGAAGATAGAGCGTCTGCCTGGGGACTGACGGGTCCCGGGTTCGATTCTGGTCAAGGACACATGCCTGGGTTGCAGGCTCCTCCCCAGCAGGGAGCATGCAGGAAGCAGCCAATCAATGATTCTCTCTCATCATTGATGTTTCTCTGCTAATCCCTATTCATATATGCTGGTATTTGCTGAACTACCTCAGAGCAAGTTATGAACATCACGTGCCCTAACTATCTGTACTCTAATTGCTGTTTAATGTCAATATCATTTATACTTTAATCATATTCAGATATAATCGAGCCCTTACCAACTAGTGTTTGCTAAAGAATTGAGCCTATTTACCCCTAAGGCATGGGTCAGCCAACAAATAGCAGCTAATGGACTTGGTCAGCTATCTGTTTTATAAGGCTGTGAGCTAAGAGTGTTTTTCACATTTAAAAAATATAAATATTTTACTGATTTTTTACAGAGAGGAAGGGAGAGGGATAGTTAGAAACATCAACGAGAGAGAAACATCCATCAGTTGCCACCCGCACATCCTCCACTGGGAATGTACCTGCAACCAAGATACATGCCTTTAACCAGAATTGAACCTAGGACCCTTGAGTCCGCAGGCTGACGGTCTATCCACTGAGCCAAATCAGTTTTGGCTTTCATATTTTTATTTATTTATTTATTTATTTAATTGATTTTTTACAGAGGAAGAGAGAGGGATAGAGAGTTAGAAACATCGATGAGAGAGAATCATTGATCAGCTCCCCCCTGCAACCCCCTACTAGGGATGTGCCCGCAACTAAGGTATATGCCCTTGACCGGAATTGAACCTGGGACCTTTTAGTCTGCAGGCCAATGCTCTATCCACTGAGCCAAACCGGTTTCAGCTTTCATATATATATATATATATATATATATATATATATATATATATATATATATATATATATATATATATATTTTTTTTTTTTTAAATATATTTTAACCAGTTTTGGCTGCTTTCATATTTTTAAATGGTTGAAATAATACCCTAAAAGAGCATTTGTGACACAGGAAAATTATGTGAAATTCAAATTTGTGTCCATAAGTAAAACTTTATTTTATTTAAGCCATGTTCATTCTTTTAAAATTCATTCTACAAGGCAGAGTTAGACAATGGATATTGCATGGCCCACAAAGCCTAACATTTCTACTATCTGGTCCTTTACAAAAAAGGTTAAATCCTGCCTTAAAGTACCTCCTGCATATAATGAACTTTTTCCCTACACATCTAGAATAAAATCAGCTCTGCACCATCCTAAGGAAAACAGAAAACAAGACACACAAATCATTTTCTACAATACTGAATTCCCTCATAGGTTTCTCTCAGTTGAGAAAGGCAGTATACACGTTTCTATATTAAACTACAATAGTTTGAGTGTTAATAAAGAAAGATACATAAATTTAAAGTTGTGGATCTTGATTTGATAAATCCCATTAAACAAATTATTCTAAGAGCATAAAAAAGAAAAACATGGCTCAAGAGACTATCCAATGTCTACCTCTAGCCCCATAAAAATCTGAGATACCAAGAATCTCCAGGAATTGGAGTCCCCCAAATCAAGCATGCAGATCTTGTTAAAACTTTCCTTTCAGTGTCCCCAAAATGTGAACACTGCATTTTAGTTCAAAGAAAAATTAAAGTTCTCAAATAAACTATCAATGAATCTCTTATATCTATCTATCTAACTGGAGTAATCCTGTTCACATCAACTGTTATACAGAATTACTTACCCGTGTCCGATCTTCAATGTTGTATATTTTTAACTGCATGGGGATATTGAAACTGTGCAAAAAATTGCCTCCAAACACTAACGTGTCTGTAGGAGTGTACACAGCATGAATCCAGCCTAGCAGAAAGGAAACGAAGGGCAGCAGCTGTAAGCACACATTATACAATGGGCTCTCTCAGATTCCTATACCACACTTTTTTTTCAGTCTCTTAGTGATTGGTCAGGTTATTTAATCTCTTGCAGTTTCACTATCCTCGATAAAACATGAATTCTATTTTACATGCTTGTTGGTGAGCATTAAATGAGAAAAATGAATGTAAAGTGTTTCGCATATAATTTATTTTAAAGTCTTGTCGAAACAAGGCCATCAAAAATTTTGGTTGCCTCCCCCCAAAATAATTGGAGAGAGAGATATAACAAACTTTTAATAAATGCTGCTTCTATTTATTGGAGTACTTACTATGATCGGGCTCAGTACAAGAGTTTACATGTATTCTCATTGACTCCTCACAACAAAATAAAACAGATTTAAATACTTGACAAAAGTGGTTTAGCAGGTAAATGCACAGAATTCTAATACGTATCTGTGATACATATCTCCTAAAAGCTATGCTCTGAGAGTTATTTAGGAATTAATGACCTGATAAAAAGTATCGCTGATTCAGCACCTTCTCTAGCCTTTCACAGCCATCCTCTAGCGGAGTAGGTAGTTCTAAACCAAGGGTTGTGCATCACCTGCAGAATTGGTTTTATCTAGAGATTCTGAATTTCTAGGGCTAATGTGGGGCCCAAACATATAGATCTGAAAAGCATCCACATATATACCTTTAGTGGAAAATCACTGCCTTTAAAAAAACACAAAACTCAGCACCCACTCCGTAACAACAGGAAAGGACACTGATGTTTCCGCCTACCCCAGCATCATAATCATTGTGGGCAGTAATGCATCAATTCTTTGACTTAAGAAAAAACAGTGGCCAGAGTAGATGATCCACGGTTCCTGTCCTGCTTACCGGAGGGAATGACGAAGGTATAGCCCTGCTTGAGCTCAATGCGCTGGCAATCTGACACCCGGTCACCCAGAAAGATGTCTCCCTGTTTCCCTGACAGCAGCCAATTCTCGTACAGCTCCAGGTTGTGGGCTGTAGGGGGGATGAGCCAGAAGACCTGTGAGTTAAAAAACTTCAGTCTGTTAACAGCCATTGACATGACCCAGCCACCCCCCTCAACTGATAAATAGGTGCCAAGTTAAGACCACCGTGTAGAAGAAAGGCGAGTAATTCTCCCAGCCACCAGAGCTTGATCCCTGGGAATTCCAAGGGCCCCAAAAAGTACATATTGTTCATCCTCCACTTGATCAAACAGCATTAGTTTCCCTGAGATTTGAATGTAGAACCAAGAACCTACCTAAGACTCAGAAGGAACTGGGGCATTGGCATTAACTAGGCAGCCCCTACTTGCCCCTAGCTGTCTGGTCTCTGGCTTTATTGTTAGGCACAAAATCTTTAAGAGATTGGTCTGGGTTGCTTTGTTCCAAGGTAGCAACCAAGACCAAAAGAATGAAACTTAAGATACCGCTTAAGTGGTTCCAAAGTAAGTAAAATGATTTTGGATTTAGAGGTACAACTGTTCTAGATTAGGACCTCACATTTTAGAAGGTGTAAAACTTTGTTTTTATTCCAGTTTTACTCTTCTCTCACAAATGCATTCAATTCTAAGTGGGAAAAGGGTAACAATAAGAGTAGAACTCTATAAGCCCCTATGTTCTAGATTTCCATCCTCACACCATTCAGAAACACTCCAACAGGCTGAAATATAGTTCTTTATAAATGAGAGTAATCTTTCAAAATCTATTTATAACTTCAGAATCGTCTTAAAGGTATCATTTGGTCCCATTTACACCAATGGCTCCAAATAGGGAAAGGTAATTTGGATCTTAATTTGCTGATTTCATTGGGAATCTATCCAAAATTTGTGTGTCCTTCTATCTTATTATGCTCCCACATAGAGAAATTATCTTGTCCTCTTAAAACCGCTTCCTTGCCTCCATGTGGAGAATTCTACTTTGGGGATCTGTCCATAGGACTGTTGAGGTTCACGAAGTGCTATGCAAATATTGGCATGATCATAGTGGCCTACATGAATGCTAATTCCTACTGAATTCTAGCCAAGAAGGTCAACTAAATAGACAATTCTCTCTAGATATGAGTGGGACAATCTCCTAATATTAATAGATTCATCTGTATGTATATTAAGCAAGTATGAACTAGAGCAAAGTCATACAACCAGTGTCAGGTCCCAACCTCCATCACAACTACAGCCGTACCTTTCCCCCTTGATGGATGTGATACCAGACAGAGGTACCACCAAAGTCGACATGGAAGTCAGTATAGCAGCCTCGAACACTCATTAGACAGTACCTGGCCCAACAAAAGCAGCAGTTAGTGCCCTGATGAGAGAAATAGGGCCCACCCCACTCAATGCCGTATGCCCCTGTGCGCTCCCTGTCATCGAATCCACTCCCAGTCAGAGAGAGGCATGCAATTGCAAGTCATCTCATTACCAGGGTAATTTTTTTCTTTATGTGATCATGGGCTGTACTCCGCTTACATACACTCTTCCCTTTGGGACTGTAAAGGCTACGCTAAAGAATTCATGTTTTTGATCATTTAGGAAACGGAGAATGGCTCTTTAAGGAGGAACCGGTCCTTGCCATCACCTTGGTCTCCCCTAGCACACTGAGGAAGATGCAGGTAAGCACTTACTTCTGCACTTTAGGGTACTGCATCTCCAAGATGGCGTTTGTTGATTCAGTCTGACTTTCCTTCAAATGCCTTGGCCACATGTTGTCTACCCAGTCAATGAAATCCACCTTTAAAAAGGAAAGAAAACATTTAGGCTTCAAAGGTAGGGTCCGGATTAAAGAGAATTTTAAAATCAAGAAAAACAGAATTTTTGCCTGGCCAGTGTGGCTCAGTGGTTGAACAGTGACCTATGAACCAAGAGGTTGATGTTTGATTCCCAGTCAGGGCACATGCCTGGGTTGTGGCTCAATCCCCGGTACAGAGCGTGTAGGAGACAGCCGGTTGATGATTCTGTCTCATCACTGGTGTTTCTCTTTCTCCCTCTCCCTTACTCTCTCTGAAATCAATAAAAACGTATTTTTTTTTTAAAAGAAAAATAGAATTTCTCAAAATACTCACTGAAAGACTGACTGTAAGTGAACTAAAACATACTGTTGCTGAATCTTAGTATCGGTGGGCAAACATTCTAGAAATTATTATTTAATGAGAATAAAGACTAATGGTTCTATCAACATGATCATAAAGACAGCACTAATCAAAGTGAAGTTATTAAATAACAGTAGTATCCAGCCAAGCCCTCTCTTCTGTGTAATCAACTCTATTTTTAAAAAATACAATTAGAGGCACTCCCTGGAAGGTACCTAAAAACTAATAGAAAGCTATAATACTATTAGAGCAACTAAGATATCAATTGTTAAAAATCGTATGTGACGAGTGTTGACCTAGGAACCAGGAATCACCGTTTGATTCTAGGTCAGGGCCCATACTGAGTTGTGGAGTGAATTCTTAGTAGAGGGCGTGCAGGAGGCAGACGATCAAGGATTCTCATCATTGATGTTTCTATCTCTCTCTTCCTCTCCCTTCCTCTCTGAAATCCATAAAAACATTCTCTAATACACCCAGACACACACACATATATATATGGAGAGAGGGGGAGGGTACACGAATTCATGCATGGGGGGTACATTTTATTGTATGTCAATTGTACCTCAATAAAGTTGACTTCTTAAAAAAGCATTATTGAGATATATTAGAAAAGACCTAAATAAATGGAGGGGTATACTGTCCGCAAGAAAACCTCTAAAAGAGGAAATAAATAAATAGTAGTCCAGTAGAATAAGTATAATATGTTACTGGTTCTATAGCACGGTCATAGAAAGCTCGCTGGATTTTAGGACCTTGGTAATAGCTCACTCAATCTTTCTGGCCATGTGTTAGGTACCTTAAAGATTCTTGTGCATTGTCCTTTGTCCTCTAGAAAATTTCCTACTTCTTAGCCCTTCCACTGATTCTATTCCTCCATTTATAATGGCACAATATTTTTCTAATTTTTGTAAAATGTTTTTTTATCAGCATTTTAAAATCATTAAAACTAAGGACATAGTGAATCAATTAAGGATGTTACAAAGAAGGCTTCATGTGTAACACATTTCTAAATTTAAAAAATGAAAAAGTATGATCCAGATCAAATTTTAATTTTACAAGTACAACCATATTTTTTTAAAATGAAATTCTAAAAATATTGCCGGGACCGGTTTGGCTCAATGGATAAAGTGTTGGCTTGGGGACTGAAAGGTCCCAGGTTCGATTCCAGTCAAGGGCATGTACCTTGGTTGCGGGCACATCCCCGGTGAGGGGTGTGCAAGAGGCAGCTGATCGATGACTCTCTCTCATCGATGTTTCCAACTCTCTATCTCTCTCCCTTCCTCTCTGTACAAAAAAATCAATAAAATATATTTTTAAAAAATTCTAAAAATATTTAGAAATAAATTTATAAAAATAGGTTATTGTAATTATTACATCCCTCACTTAATTGAACTCTTTATTTATTAAGTAGACCAGGTATGACTAATAAGAAAGCTAAATGTACCTATATTTCCTGTCTTCCTATATTACTTGACATAACAAATAATAATTACTATTAAAAGAACTTAGTGGGAGGGATGTTTTCTTAATGATAGGTTCTGTATTTAATTATAAGCATCTCCAGTTATATGAAGCAATGACTAAAAATCATCTTTTCAGATAATAGTGAAATACTGTGAAATTTTCCCATTGGTCTATACATACTTATCTATGTGTTAATAGAACAATGTAACTTAGTAGTAAGCTATATATACATACATATACAAAATGATGCTATAAGCAATTATAGTATCTCAGCTTTGAAAGTCAAAGGGATAAAACACAGAGACCTTGACTTTAAACAAATAATTAGTATATCCCAAGTTCTGTTGTTCCACGTGTAATATTTGACAAAACTGAGTTCTGAGTCAGGAATTAAATGAATAAAATTTGTTTGAAAATGACTAGGTGTATTTCAAAAGTGAAAGCAATCCCCATCAGAAAAAAAAGTTTCCTCAATGTCCTATACACAGCCCCTACTTTGCCAAGAAATGGGCAAAATCTACATCTATCCTCAGGAGAGCTGCGGATCGAAGACTATCTTTCCCTAAGTATGGGGTATTAATTTATTGCTAATAGTCATCCAGTAGAATCTACTAAAAAATAATTTCATAAAACAATCACCTAGCTCTAAACCAATTTTCTCCCAAGTTTCTCAGCAAACAAACCTGCAGGACAGAAATTTATAAGGCAAACTTTCTACTGACAGTACTTACAAGAGTGAATTTTAAGATTATTCTTTATTATGTACAAAGGCCAATGGTCCTAAATTAAGTATATTGGTGATGTAAATCAGAATGGCCCTTCCCTATATAAAATAAAATTATTTTAGAAAATGATGGACCATCTAAAATGCAAGTTATCCTTATCAAAGTGTCTTGTTCCTCTTCATCTTCATCTTGGTATATACAAAAAGTAATCAATTCTCCTAGTAAATATACAACTCCCTTGGTGACAGACAATGTGGAAAAATGGTCAGACTAACCGTGGAGGGCCTCTGCACCATGTTCTCCAGCCTGGTGTGGCTAAACTCTAGGCTGATGACATTATAGAGTTTTTCTCGCTCCTCCTCTGGGGTCTCATAGTAGCGTGTCCACTGGGCCATCGTCATTTCAATGCCTTTCTGCGTGTTCACATCCATGACATCCACCATGCGACGACTCCCTGCCATGAAAGACGCACTGATTATCTCTACTGAGCCACTGATACCCATAAATATATTAAGACTATAAAATACAAGTGAAAGGAAACAAACTACCCTTTCTTATTTAAGGTATTCAATAACAAAGAGCTGGTTGTGACTTGAGATAATTAACAGAAAATCAAATCACAGAAAATGGGAAAGACAATGGGTAATATTAAAAATAACAGTCACTCCCTAGGTCATCTTTATTATATCATTATTAGCAATAAACATTAAAAAATGGTAAGAAAGTGATAAGAAATCCAAAAGGAGACTAGTGATTGAATGAGTCCTTTTATTTGTACAGATTATACATTTAGATAAGTCTATGATGAGATCCTGAAGTTTATGTTTTTAACCAATACCAGTACCACAGGGGATTCTGATCCAGGTCTTTTGTGGCCCAAACCCTTAAGAATGCTTGGCCCAAAGAGAAAAGCTTGGTGGCCCGTTAACTTAAAGATCTAAGGAACTGGGTCCATTAGGAAAAGAGTGATGGACTGATAAGTACTCAAGTAGGTCTTTCTGATGCCTCCTCGGAGAGCCCTACTTTGAAAAGAATCTAACAGAAAAGCATTTTACTTAACAGGTTTACTGAGCACCTACATACTCCAGAGAATATGCTAGGTACTAGGAAATAAATACAGATAATTGAAATCTAATGCAGAACCAGTGAGGGAGTAAAAGATACAGGGAATGAGAGAACTTTCCTCTACCTGGGCTATCTGATTTTTTCACCTCAGATAAACAGAAGTTATCCAGCTGTTTAAAAACGGCCCTCAAGTGGTCAAGAGATAGCACTGCACTATTTAATTTCCAAAGCAAACAGTTTCAGGGCAGCTTCAGCGTAGAAGAAATTTAGTGGTAGAAGAAAAGCATCAAAAAACTTTTGTTTCATGTCCTGTTAAAAACCTTTCTAAAAGATTTTAATATCCCTTACGGCCTTATCATGTATAGGAGAGTGACCATTTCTGAATTCAGTACTGTCTCACTGAACAGCAATGGTCTGCAGAAAATTGACCTGAACTTTTATTGACCATAGGAAGTATTTATTCTTCTTTAACTAGATTGTTCCAATTTGCTTTCTTTTTCTAATTTTGAATGCAATAAAACATAAATCAGATTAAAGACTTAGGCACTGATGAGGACCTAATTAACAAATGTAGCATTGGTAAAAATTTCCTGGAAATTTCTCTACTGCTTTTAGGGGGGATAAAGATAATCAAATATGAATGAAGCTTCATTCATGGCTCATAGATATAAAATTTCACTATCCAGGGGAGGTTTCCCTGGAAGGCAGGGTCTTCTGGAGAGAAAGGGATGGGGAGTGGAGAGAAATTCAGAGATAAGAATGGCAGGTAGGAAAGAAGGAGCGGATTCAAATAATACTTCAAATGAGTGCTAAACAAAGCAACTTTGTAGCTCCCTCTGAGAAAATTCTCACTTGCTGAATTAGTTTCTAATCAATAAACTATCCAATATATACTTCAATCCAATATATACTTCAATGCTCCTAAACCTTCTCCAATCTCAGAGATGTAAGACTCAGTCCTAAGTATAAATCTCCGCCTCAGCCACAGAGGCCACATGCGTAATACTCACCCACACACATTTTGACATCATTCACAGTGAAGTCTGGGTCTGGCATCCTATGAAACAAACACCAATGAGCACAACTTAAATAGGAAGTATAACTTCTTTCCTCAGTGTTAGTTTTTTTTCTTTCTTTTTAACACTCTAACTTTAAGAAAAATATGTTTTTTTTATTTCAGAGAGGAAGAAAGAGGAAGAGGGATAGAAACATCAGTGATGAGATTCAGTGATTGGCTGCCTCCTGCACACTCCCTACTGGGGGTGGAGCCCCGACCCGGGCATGTGCCTTGACCAGGAATCATAGACCTTGATTTTCTGGTTCATAGATCGATGCTCAAAGAGCCATGCCAGTTGGGCTATCTTTTTTATTTGTTTAAGATTTTTTTTTATGTGGAGGAGAGATATGCATGCCCAAGGCCGATATGAATTTATTTTTAACATTTTTTAAATTGGTGTTTGTTTTTTTTTCACAGGGGGGGGGGGGGGGGGGAGAGAAACACTGATATGAGAATGAAACATCCATTGGCTGCCTCTTGTATGCATCCTACCAGGGATCAAGCCCACAACCTGGGCACGTGCCCTGACAAACCACCTTTTGGTGCATAAGATGATGCCCAACCAACTTAGCCACACTGGCTAGGGCAGTGTCAAGTTTTTTCTTAACATACTGAGAACTCCCTAGTTGAGACACATTAATTTTCTTGCTTGAGCTGAAAATATATTTTAAATGTAAATGACCTGATTATCTTATCTCAACTATATTTTCTCATTTACTTTTAACAAGCATTTATAACAAAAGAAATGTAATCCCTTTTAAAACTAAACGAGAAATGTTATCAATACTGCACTGTCTAGAGCCCAGGTGTAGCATGGCCATTTCTCAACCATATCCAAGCAGGCCAACAGCACTTACTTTATTCCAAGCCCATCGGAATTCTTGAAAATCAGAGGGTCTCGTAAGCCACCCCGCTGGATATACTCCACATTAAAATCTGTCACCAAAGGAGAACAATTGTTAGAACAGCAAGCGGTCTAGCTGGAAAAAAGTAACTGAAAAGCAGGATTTAGGGATTTTCTAAGTCTGTATTTCCAGAGTAAATTAAAAATTTGACCAATAGGGGGTAGTTCTACTAACGAGTCATCTCATAAATCCTAGGCAGAAATTATCATCATCATCCTCTTTTTTAAAGAATATAAATTTTACTGATTTCAGAGAGGAAGGTAGTGGGAAAGATTAGAAACATCAATACTGAAAGAGAATCATTATTGGCTGCCTCCTGAACCTCCCACAATGGGGATCAAGCCCACAACCCGGGCATGTTCCCTGACCAGGAAATCGAACCATGATCTCTTGGTTCTTAGGTTTGACACTCAACCACTGAGCTACGCTAACCTGGCATCATCCTTCCTATTATAATAGCCAAAAACTGTAATTTTGTCCACTACATCCGTTGGTTTGCCAAGGAAAAAGCTGCATGGTATACATGGAATCACATCTCAGTTTTGGTGGGCGGTATATGCATAAAAAAGCTTTTACTGCACTACTAGAGGCCCAGTGCACAAAATTTGTGTATAGGTAGGGTCCCTAGGCCTGGCTGGCAATCAGGGAGCTCCCACTGGCATCTGCCTTAGCTGGCCTGGCGCCACCCACTTGCCAGCCCAGGCCCCTGCCGATGCCAGTAGGGGCCTGTGGGCTGGGGGCAGCTCCTGCATTGAGTGTCTTTCCCCTGGTGGTCAGTGAGTGTCATGGCAACTGGTCATTCTGCCACTCAGTTGATTTGCATATTAAGCTTTTATTATAGTACAGGATTTATAATTAAACCCAAACCAAGGAAAGGGAGAAAAAGAAGAAAGAGACCTTTAGAGAAAAATTCTAACAATATTCCTGCCCTAATAAATGCTTGTTTCTTCTAATACAGCAAAGAAATGCCTCACAGGGTGGGAAGACCTGGGGATGACGGTGTGTGAGTGGCACTGTGTAAAAGGAGAAAATAAAGATAATAGCAGCATAGCATCAACAGGTGATATTCTGGCTGCATAGATGCTTACTACAGTTCCCAGAATTTAAACTTCCTCCATCAAGGGACTACCGGTATGAACCAAAATAATACTAACCTTTTCCCTCCATAAAAGTAACAAAATTTGCATTATATTTGTTGGTGTGAAGTTTTTCTTCCAAGTCAAAAGTTCTTTTCCCTTCAATTTCATCATCTGAAATGCCATCATCTTCATAACGTCGTCGCATGGTACCACGCTGGGGAGAGAGGGACATTGAAGATGAAATCATGTACTTTTTCATGCCGATCTAAAAGTGGTCAGTTTTCACTACCTGTATGGGCAAAGTGCTACTTTCAACTTTATTTGCTATGTCAAGCATCAATATTCCTGCCTTAAGATCTTGTTCTTAACAAAAGGCGAGTGTTTTCTAATAATGTATGGAATAAAACCAAGTTTTAACGAGCCACTGGGTTCCCTACTTGTGGTATGTTCCTTCTGCTAACTCAGCCTAATGATATAAATTTATAATAATAATTTGACCAAAAAGGGTCTAGTAAACATTTTACTTGTCAATCACTGCTTATCAGAGTAGGAACAAACTGTCTTTATGAACATTTCAATCCAGGATACAAGACATAAATTTTTCACAGGGGAAAGCTGCATCTATGTTACCTTCAAGAATAGAGTACAACATTTTAATTAATGAAGCAAAAACTCTAACATCAGATAAAGGAATAAAGTTAATTTGAACAAAGCATTCCAAACAGTAACCTCCAATATTTTAACTTTAAGGATGTCTTCCCAAAGAAGATATACAAATGCCAATGAGCACATGAAAATGCTCAAGATCATTAGTCATTATGAGACGTGCAAATTAACACCACAACGAGATGCCACTTCATACCCTCTAGGATGACTATTATGAAAAAGATGGGCAATAAAAAGAGTTGGCAAGAATGTGGAGAAATTGAAACCCTCATACATTGAAGAATTGAATCTAAAATGGTACAACCACTTTAGAAAACAGTTTGGCAGTTCTAGTCATTCTACTCTGAGGGGTGTGTGTGTGTGTGTGTGTGTGTGTGTACACACACACTAGAGGCCTGGTGCATGGAGTTCATGCACTGGGTGGGGGGGAAGTCCCTAAGCCCAGCCTGCACCCTCGCTATCCAGGAGCCCGTGGGGGATGTCTGACTGAGTACTTAGGCCTCTGCTGCAGTGGGAGGGCTCCCACCACTGCTGCTGCGTTCACCAGCTGCGAGCCCAGTTTCTGGCTGAGCGGCACTCCTCCTGCAGGAGGGCACTGACCACCAGGGGCAGACACTCAATGCAAGAGCTGCCCCCTGGTGGTCAGTCTTTCTGCCGTTTAGTGGATTTGCATATTAGCCTTTTATTATAAAGGATATAAAAAGAATTTAAATTAAGTCCATACAAAATGTTCATGGCAACATTCATAATAGCCAAAGGTAGCAAGCCAAATTTCAATTGATGATGAATGGATTAACAAAATGTGGCTTGGCTCTGTAGATAGAGCGTTGGCCTGCGGACTGAAAGGTCTCAGGTTCGATTCCGGTCAGGGGCATGTACGTTGGTTGCGGGCACATCCCCGGTAGGGGGTGTGCAAGAGGCAGCTGGTCGAAGATTCTCTCTCATCGACATTTCTAGCTCTCTATCTCTCTCCCTTCCTCTCTGTAAAAAAATCAATAAAATATACTTAAAAAAAAAATGTAGTAGTAAAATGAGTACGGGTTTGGAGCTAGGCAGACCTAAATCTGAATCCTGATCAGCAACTTATTAAGCTTACATAAACTGTAAGACTCAGTTTTCTCATCTATAAAATAAGGTTGTATGAAGTACCACCAATTTCAGAAATTGTTATAAGGATCAAATGTCATATCTTCTGTATGTAAAGTATAATAGTGCCTGGCACATTAGCTGTGTGGCTCAGTTGGTTGAGTGTCTTCCTGTGCACCAAAAGGTTGCCAGTTCAATTCCCGGTCATGGCATATGCTCAGGTTATGAGCTTAGTCCCCGGTAAGGTGGGAGGCAAAAGATGGATGTTTCTCTCTCACAATGTTTTGCTGCTTTTTAAAAAATATATATATTTTGCCGAAACCGGTTTGGCTCAGTGGTAGAGCGTCGGTCTGTGGACTGAAAGGTCCCAGGTTCGATTCCGGTCAGGGGCATGTAAGTTGGTTGCAGGCACATCCCCGGTGGGGGGTGTGCAAGAGGCAGCTGGTCGATGTTTCTCTCTCATCGACGTTTCTGGCTCTCTATCTCTCTCCCTTGCTCTCTGTAAAGAATCAATAAAAAAAAAAAAAAAAAATATATATATATATTTTAATTGATTTTTTTACAGAGAGGAAGGGAGAGAGATAGTGAGTTAGAAACCTGGATCAGCTGCCTCCTGCACACCCCTTACTGGGGATGTGCCTACAATCAAGGTACATGCCCTTGACTGGAATCGAACCTGGGACCTTTCAGTTCGCAGGCCGACGCTCTATCCACTGAGCCAAACCAGTTTTGGCTCACAATGTTTTGTTTTGTTTTTAAATATATTTTTATTGATTTTTTATAGAGAGGAGGAGAGGGATAGAGAGCTAGAAACGTCGATGAGAAACATCGACCAGCTGCCTCTTGCACACCCCCCATCAGGGATGTGCCCGCAACCAATGTACATGCCCTTGACCGGAATCGAACCTGGGACCTTTCAGTCCGCAGACCGACGCTCTACCACTGAGCCAAACCAGTTTCGGCCACAATGTTTTTAAAAAAATATATATTTTGTTGATTTTTTACAGAGAGGAAGAGAGGGGGATTGAGAGTTAGAAACATCGATGAGAGAGAATCATCGATCAGCTGCCTCCTGCACACCCCTACTGGGGATGTGCCTACAACCAAGGTACATGCCCTTGACCGGAATTAAACACGGGCCCTTTCAGTCCGAAGGCCCGACACTCTATCCACTGAGCCAAACCGGCTTCGGCTAATAATGTTTTTTAAAATATATGTTTTAATTGATTTCAGAGAAAGGAAGGGGAAAGAGTAGAGAGATAAAAACATCAATAATGAGAGAGACTCATTAGTCAGCTGCCTCCTACATGCCCCCCTAACTTGGGCATGTGTCCCAATCAGCTATCAAACGGTGACCTCTTGGTTCATAGGTTGATGCTCAACCACTGAGCCACACCAACCAGGCTCTTATTGATGTTTTTCTCTTTGTCTCTTCCTCTCTCTAAAATCAATAAAACTAAAAATAAAACAAAATCATTAAAAACATATTTAGCAGGGGTTGTGCAGGAGGCAGCTAATCGATGATTCTCTCTCATCGATGTTTCTCTCTATCCCTCTCTCTTCTTCTCTGTGAAAAATCAATAAAATATATTTAAAAACACACACACACTAAAATAAAAACATATTTAAAAAATAAAATAAAAGACTCCCTGGCTATTAGAGGTGGTCATGTTGCTTGCCCTATTTATCATACTATATACATAATTGTTCTCTAAACTGTGTTGTGGCTAACAAAGGTCCTTTATACACGTATTAGTAGTCCTGCACACGAATCCGTGTGCCAGTAGCTTGCTGCTGCCTCCAGTAGCTCTCGGCCTGCTGCCCCGCCCTCCTGTAGCTCTCTGCCCACCCCCATAGCTTGCTGCCCTGCCCCCTCTTGTAGCTCTCGCCCCACCCTCCCGCTGATCCGTGATCCAATCGTTACACAGTTGATCGGTTGGCATAATGACCATTTGTGTGTTACATCTTTATTATATAGGATACTGGGGGCCCGATGCATGAAATTTGTGCAAGAGGTGGCCTTTGCAGCCTCGATCCCTCTCAGCAGAGGTGGCTGCCTCCATCCGGAAGGTTGTCCAGTATAATTAGCATGTTATGCTTTTATTATTGTAGACAGTAACTCATCATCTGATCCTACCAATAAACCAGAGCTACAGGTCAGTAACATACAATGACATTAATCTCCCTACAAGGAATTAATCTTCTAACATTATAAAAATAAAAGCATTTGTGCTCATTCACACACTCTTTCTACTGGTAGTACTTGCGTTGCATGGTCCCAATATGCACATATTTCAGTTACCACAGTTTAGTTAAATAACATCAACCTCCTAACAATATAGTTCAAATTTAATTTACTATTGTATATGAACTGAAAGTAGTTGAATAAAGTACAAACTTTACTGCTAGTTTCTCAGTCCACAAAACACTCATAAATAAGAGGTGTGCATCATGATCAGTGAGCAATCATACTACTTCTTTCCAAGTCTGTGGAGATGAGTTCACATACAAACATAAGGCGAAGTATATTGCCTCCTAGTCTCCCAGTGATAAACCACATGACGTTTTATTAAAAAAAAAAAAAAAAAAAAAAGGTAATCAAAAGAGGGAACTGGTCTACAAAAAATGGAGCAAAGAAATAAAAAGTGAGCCCTATCTGGCTTGGCTCAGTGGAGAGTTGGCCTTCGGACTGAAGGGCCCCAGTCCAGGGCACAGGCCTGGGTTGTGGGCTTGATGCCCAGTGGGGGCGTGTAGGAGGCTTCTGATCAATGATTCTCTCTCATCATTGATGTTTCTCTTCCTCCCTCCCTCCCTCCCTTTCTGAAATCAATAAAAATATATTTAATAAACAAACAAAAAAACAGCCTGTTTAAAAACAAAGTGGAAATGAAATTTGAATAGAACATGAACGTAGTTATATGCATCAGAGGAACTAAGTGCCAACAAGCTGATCAACATAAATGAGAAAGTGATTATGATGAAAAGGATAAAGACATCCCAGGGGAAGCAACACCAGCAAAAAAACACACAAAAACAACAACACTTAAAGGAACTCAAGTCCTTTGTATTACTTCTGTTTTTAATTACAGTTTCAATATGAGTCTTGTTGATATCAAATTAATTCCATAGTTCAACTAGCCAATAAAACACTCTTAGAATTTAATAGCATATAAGAAAGCATTATACCCAAAGAAACATCTTTTCAGAAACGGAATAGAGATTATTTCACACCTAAGCCAGTGCACATAGTTTAAATTCCTGTGGCAACAAACTATCAAATGCCTGTGAAGAGACTTTGATTCATATGGACATGTGTCAGCTTGCCATATGGGGAGGCATATATAAGTCATTCAAATGATTATTACAGAACAAGATAGTGAAATTTGAGCCAATATTTTTCTCTTTTCAGATGTGTCTTAAAACTAAGTGTCTCTTGGTCAGAAAACTCTTAATCTATGAAAAATGAGAGAAAGTTGTTCTAACATAGAAAAGGCTAAAGAGGCCTAGAGATGTGATGAAATGAAAAATTTACAATAATTATAAGCAGCAACAAAAACAATTATTAGCCGCCTCTTGCACACACTCCACTGGGGATGTGCCTGCAACCAAGGTACATGCCCCTGACCGGAATCGAACCCGGGAACTTTCAGTCCACAGGCCGACGCACTATCCACTGAGCCACACCAGTTTTGGCAAATTATTCTTTTTTTTTTTTAACAGCCTTCCAGAATGAATCAAATTTGAGAAATGAAGTTATACTGTATCATATTATTAGCTTTGACTGGGGCAAGCAAAAAAGGCCTATTTTGGCTATCTAGCTATTATTAACAGTTCAGAAAAAATGTTCACAAATTCAACTGGTAAGAAACACACATAAGAAAAGTTTTAGCCGAAACCGGCTTGGCTCAGTGGATAGAGCGTCTGCCTGCGGACCGAAAGGTCCCGGGTTCAATTCCGGTCGGGGCATGTACCTTGGTTGCGGGCACATCCCCAGTGGGAGTGTGCAGGAGGCAACTGATAGATGTTTCTCATTGATGTTTCTAACTCTCTATCCCTCTCTCTTCCTCTCTGTAAAAAAATCAATAAAACATATTTAAAAAAAAAAAGTTTTAACAATAACCTTAAACTATGAAGTGTAAAGTAGTTAACTCTAATTTATTTTTTTTTTACACACAGGAAAACAGACAAACTACTAAACTATTTTCGATAGTTCTCAAACTTGACCATCTATCAGAATTACCTGTTCGGCCAGTGTTGCTCAGTGGTTGAGCATTTACCTAAGAGCTAGGAGGTTATGGTTCAGGGTACATGCCTGGGTTGCGGGCTTGATCCCCAGTGTGGCCATGCAGGAGGAAATCAGTCAATGATTCTCTCTCATTGATGTTTCTATTCCTCTCTCCCTCTCCTTTCCTCTCTGAAATCAATAAAAATGTATTTTTTTAAAAAAGTGCCCTAGATGGTTTGGCTCAGTGAATAGAGCGTCTGCCTGCAACTGAAGGGTCCCAAGTTCGATTCTGGTCAAGGGTACATACCTGGGTTTGCAGGGTCTGTGCCATTTGGGAGGCAACCAACCCATGTGTCTCTCTCACATCAGTGTTTCTCTCTCCCCTCCATTCTCACTAAAAATCAATGGAAAAAATAGAGAGAGAGAGGGGAAAAAAGAATCACCTAATGGGATTGTTGAGACACAGATTGCTTGGTTCCACTCCCAGAGTTTCTGATTCAGGAAGTTTGGAGAAAGACCCAAGAATCTTCATTTCTCACAAGTTCTCAGATATGGTCAGGGACACCCTTTGAAAACAATTGTTTTTCAAATTATTCAAACTATTATGCTGAGAAAGAACTCGCAGGTGAATAAAATAAAGCTTAGATAACCAACAGGCTTCCTGATTATCAATCTAAGGTTCTTTCCATTGTTAGGGTTCAGTTATTATGTTATATATTTTTATAAAAGTGCAAACATATTTTTGTTAAATTCTATAAGTATTTTTCAAGCACTTGAAACAGACATGGTCTCTTTCTTTAAAGAAGAGACTCACAGTCAAATAGCTACAACACAAAATGACTGTTTCCACAAAAGAAATGTATATAAAGTAACATGGGAATATAACTGGAGGGAACTCAAGAGAACATCTGGGTCCTTGGAGGATAATTATTAGCAGCTTATCAAGAATACAGAATGGGTGGGATGGAGAGCTTTTAGATATACACATTCACAGAAAAAAGAAAAAAATCCATCAAGCACCTACTGTGGACCAGGCATTATACCAAGCACAGATAAAATGTGAGAAAAGGCACTGCAGCGGGCTTTAATGATGCTTACACTCTAAGAGAGAAACAGACAATCAAATAATTATCCAAGTAAATATAAAGTGGCAATTTTGATAGGTGCTATGTGTAAGAGGTATTCTATACTATGAGAATTGAATCAAAGACTTCTCTGAGAAAAGGATCTGAACTATGGTGTGAAGATAGTACCTTGGCATGCTACAAACTCATGTTCAAACCTTTGCACATAAAGAGTGGCTGTAGATACCGTTAATGTTAAGTAGATATCTTTGTCTCCTTTATTTTATTTTAAAGGTTTTAAAATTAAATTTGAGAGAGAGGGAGGAGAAAGAGAAACACTGATACACCATCAGCTGCCTCCTGCATGAACCTGACGTGATTGGACCCAAAACCAGGACATGTGCCCTGGAGAATCAAACCAGCAACTCCTCAGTGCCCAGGACGGGGCCGGGCACCGCCCAACCAACTGAGCCACAGCAACCAACTGAGCCCCAGCGACCACTGAGCCACAGCGACCAACTGAGCCCCAGCGACCACTGAGCCACAGCAACCACTGAGCCCCAGCGACCAACTGAGCCCCAGCGACCAACTGAGCCCCAGCGACCACTGAGCCACAGCTACCAACTGAGCCGCAGCGAGCAGGGATATGTCTGCCTCTGTGATTGCAGAGAAGAAGTTTTGGCAGGCTAATAATTCTACAGGACAGAAGAACTTACAGATGACTTCTGGTAATGCCTACCGCTGACTGAATATTTATGCCCACTACCCAAGAAACCCAGTCCCAGCATCAAGGCACAGGGGAACCAGCCAATGAAAAAGCAGCTGGTGAGCACTGTGCAGTAAGAGCAAGGGTGACTGGATGGTCCCAAGGAACACGAGCAGCTTGTTTCTCCTTTCTCTTCCGAGCAGAACAAGTGGGGTTCTCAGTTATGGCCAATTCTTGCTTCTTGGCTCCCCTTCTCTGACTGTTCTGACCACCGCCATCCTAATACCTGTAAGCACTTCACCAGAGAATGGAGTAATTTATTACAGTCTGCTTTGTCTTTTATATATATATTTATATTATTGACTTTTTACAGAGAGGAAGGGAGAGGGAGAAAGAGTTAGAAACATCGGTGAGAGAGAAACATTGGATCAGCTGCCTCCTGCACACCCCCCAATGGGGATGTGCTACAACCAAGGCACATGCCCTTGACCAGAATTGAACCTGGGACCCTTCAGTCTGCAGGCCAGCACTCTATCCACTGAGCTAAACCGGTTTCGGCTAGTCCAAGCATATTACTCCTCTGCTGAATGTCTGCCTTTCCTGCTGCCTTCAGGATAAAGCCCTACTTGGACTGACCACTAACAACCTTGTCAAGACTGACTCTCTCCTCCACTCTCTTCTGCCGTTACACTGGACTTTTTGTTTTTGTTGGTTGATAAGTTATTCAAACATGTCAGATTCCTTCCAACCTCAGGGTTTTTGCATGTGATAGTCAGTTCTCTCTCTCTCTCTCTCTCTCTCTCTCTCTCTTTTAAAATATATTTTATTGATTTTTTTACAGAGAAGAAGGGAGAGAGATAGAGAGCTAGAAACGTCGATGAGAAACATGGACCAGCTGCCTCCTGCACACCCCCCACCGGGTATGTGCCCGCAACCAATGTACCTGCCCTTGACTGGAATCAAACCTGGGACCCTTCAGTCCACAGACTGATGCTCTACCGCTGAGCCAAACCGGTTTCGGCTCTCTCTCTCTTTTAATATATTTTATTGATTCTTTACAGAGAGGAAGAGAGAGGAACAGAGAGTCGGAAACATCGATGAGAGAGAATCATCAATCAGCTGCCTGCCGCACAACTCTCACTGGGGATGTGCCCGCAACCAAGGTACATTCCCTTGACCGGAATCGAACCCGGGACCCTTCAGTCTACAGGCCGACACTCTATCCACCGAGCCAAACCGGTTTCGGCATCAGTTCTCTTTCAAAGTTGGTTACCTCTTACTCACCCTACGGATCTCAGCTTTAAAGACTTTCTCAGGAAAAGTGCTCTCTGACACCTTCTCCCACTCCTGAAGTTTAGGTCAGGTTTATATACTCTCACTGCACCCTCCACTTACCTTTGTAGCCCTTTGTGTAACTATAATTAACATTATTAGTGTAAGTATTTACTTAACGTCTGACTTCCCACCAGACTGTAAGCTTCATGATAGAGACCATGCCCGTCCTATCTCTGTATCTAGGGCAAGCTTTGCATGGTGTGTGACACATGGTTAAATGCTTGCCACATTTTCTCATCCCTACCATTAGGCTTTGCATTAGCCGGTCCCTCTACCTAGAACTCTGTTGACCCAGATCTGGTCCCCTAAGTCCTTGAACTTCACAAAATTGGCTCCTCATCACTCAAGTCATAGTTACAAAATGCCTTCTGCAAAAGAAGCCTCTACTGATCACCAATCTCAAGAAGTTGTTCCCACCATACAACAAGTTTATTACCCTTTTAATTTCTTTGAAGTATTCAACACATCTGAAACCATAGTATAGTATTCAGAAGTCTAATTAGGCAAGGCCCAAGCAAAGTGCCTGCCACAGTGAAAGCATTCAACACACACTTAAGTGATTGAATCTCCTGAATGAGAAAAGATGACATGGGGAACACCCCAAATCCATCAGCATGTCATTTACAAACTTGAAAGCCAGACTGCCTACTTTGAGTCCTGGCTCTTCCCTTCTTAACTGGATAACCTCTGACAAGTTACTTAGCTGCTCAATGCCTCAGTTTCCAAACCAGTAAAATGGGAATTAGAACAAAGTGCCAATACCAAGCACATAGTGTGTTATTATCCATTAGATTGGGCTTTTCCTCCCAATGTTTCAAATACATAGGGTGATTTTTCCTTTATCTTATCCACCCCAAAAGGGCCACCATTGTTTCTGTACACTGCACCACTCCAACGACATCTCTCACATAGGTACGACACGTGAAGAGCACCTTCCAGACGTGTGCTACATGGTAGCACCATCTCCGAGTTCCAGCAATCCTTTGTTGATAATTAAAAGATTAAGATGATCAAAAGGCACAAGAAACAAGGAAGTACTTTGGAAAGTTAAAAGTATTATAAAATGATTACTTTATTTACAAATGTACATTCTCTTGATGTCAATGTCAGAAAGAAGGTTGGCCCCATTACTGCTCAGTGATCCAAGGCCATAAAGAGATGGAGTAATAGTCAGGCTACCTTGAATCCACACTGAGGGCTACAGTCAGCCCATGCGGTTGTTTCTCAGGGATGGTCATGGGAATTCAGCACCAGGCTAATTCATAATATTTCAATAATTGCTTACATCTAACACTGCAGCTTTTATCTCATTTTTCTATCCTTCAAAGAGAATATCAAAAGGAAATTCCTTGTTGTAACATAATTATTGATCTCAAGACAGTGAATATTCATTTCGGGTACCCAAATCAGTTGATCTTAGGATAAGTTAAGTGGAGTAATAAACCTGCAACTGGGTTGAGGATTTGTCATGACCATGAAGTTAGCTTTGTGAAAATTCAACAAAAATGCTTCATGCTTACTTTGGGCGAAGCCCTAAGAAACAAAATATGAGAGTGCTTTCAAGATGTTTTGTGATAGACTTTAAATTCAAAGATGAATAGCAGCTAATCAGAAAAACACACAGAGAACTAGCTACCGATTTTCAGTCTTACACTACTGACATTTTGAGTCAGATGATTCATTGTTGTGGAGGACTAATCTGTGCATCAGGAGACTCTACTCACTAAAATACCAGCAGTAACCCCCTAACCCAACAATAAAAAATGTCTCCAGCCCTGGCCAGAATAACACAGTGGTTAGTGTCATCCTGCAAACCAAAGGATCATGGATTCAATTCCCGGGCTTCAATCCCTGGCCCTGGTCGGGGCATGTGCCAGATCCATGTATCTCTCTCACATTGATTTCCCTCTCCATCCCTTCCACTCTCTCTAAAAATCAATGGTCAAAATATCCCCCTAGCCTGGCCGAAGTGGCTCAGTGATTGAACATCAACCTATGGACCAGGAGGTCACAATTCAATTCCTGGTCAGGGCAGGTGCCCAGGTTATGGGCTTGGCCCCCAGTGGGGGGTGTGCAGGAGGCATAAAAAAAAAAATGTAGTTTTTAAAAAATATCCTCCTGCCGAAATCGGTTTGGCTCAGTGGTAGAGCATCGGTCTGTGGACTGAAAGGTCCCAGGTTCGATTCCGGTCAAGGGCATGTACACTGGTTGTGGGCACATCCCCGGTAGGGGGTGTGCAAGAGGCAGCTGGTCGATGTTTCTCTCTCATCGATGTTTCTAGCTCTCTATCTCCCTCCCTTCCTCTCTGTAAAAAATCAATAAAAAAAAATATATATATATATATTAAAAATATCCTCCTAGGGTAAGGATTAACAACACCACCAAAAAGGCTCCAGATATTGCCAAACTCTCTTGACTGGACAAAAATCACACCCAGTTGAGGACCCCTGCTTTAAACAAATCTATTCCAACTGTCCAGGTTCTCTCCTCTTTCTTTCAAAAATCCCTTCCTCTGATCTTCCTGGGAATCCAGATTTAACCTCAGAGTACCCCTCAATTCTTCAATTGCCTTTGCCTCCAAAATCCGCAAAAATCAGTTATTTAACTCCCTCAATGACATGTCAGTGCTCTTGGTAAAACCACAACTGGTTGATAGACTTCATACTAGTACTCAAGGTTTATGATCCCTAACCAAGCACTCTTTTCTATCATAGCACAATGCTATCCAGCAGTCATCAAGTTTTAGCAGTCCTGCCGAAACCGGTTTGGCTCAGTGGATAGAGCGTCGGCCTGCGGACCGAAAGGTCCCAGGTTTGATTCCGGTCAAGGGCATGTACCTTGGTTGCGAGCACATCCCCAGTGGGGGGTATGCAGGAGGCAGCTGATGGATATTTCTCTCTCATTGATGTTTCTAACTCTCTATCCCTCTCTCTTCTTCTCTGTAAAAAAGCAATAAAAATATATTAAAAAAATTAAAATTAAAAAAAAAAAAGTTTTAGCAGTCCTTCACTGCCAACATGTCTTGCTTCCTTCCACCTATTACTTTCCATTTCTACTACTTATACCCCAAAGCAGTGGTTCTCAAACTTTTCCATGAGTCAGAATCACTTAGCTTGTTAAAACACATTTTGCTGATCCCTAACCTCAGAGATTCTGATTTAGTAAACATGGGAGGATCCACAAATGTGTGTAACTAGTATGTTCCCAGATACCAGATAATGCTGATGCTGCCGGTGAGAGGACCACTCAAGAGCCACTGCCCTGGAGTTCAGGTACCTTTCACCTTAAGAGGCAACTTACTTCAATATTCTTTCAGACCTAAAACTGAAAACTATTACTTCTAAAGTTTTTATCAAATTATTATTCAATTAAAAATAAGCCATATCTTACGGCTATTTTCCTCACGTGGCTTTTCGCAATTGTTTAAAATGTGTGCCCCACAGAATTGGCAGGGCCTCCCTCCCAAAACAAATCTACTTTAATCCTACTAATCTAATGGGTATCTTCGGGACAGACCTCATGGACTTCCCATCCATGCACAGCTCTGCTGTCTTTACCTCTTACAAGGCCACCCTCTTCCCTCCTCCTCTCTACCTACCTGAAGGAGGCTTTCACCACTGTATTTGCCAAAACCACGTTTGGTCACTATCTGCTGCCTTTTATCTTTATGGTTTAAAGTTTTTACCAAGTACTCACAGATAGAGAAAACCCCCAAGAACCTAAAATTTAAAACAGAAAACAATGATATAAGTGACATGCATAAATAAATGGCCTGACATATATACAAACTACACAAATACTGGGGTTTTAATAGGTTAAGTGCAATCAATTAAAAGTTCACAAAAAGAATGTGCCGATCTTTTAATAAATGTGATTAAACACCGGCTGTCAAAAATTTATAGCTACCTCATTTAGGATGTTAAGCAGGCATCTGTGAGGGAAGAAAATTTTAAAGTAGAGAAAGTACGAAGTTTAACCACTTCCTACAACAGAAGTGGGTATCATTTGTTTTCTGTATGAAATGCACCACAAGAGAGTTGGTGTGTTGTGAAAGAAGGAAGATGGGGTTCTTCTCTGACCGATCTTAGGCAAGTTGATCAAGGTCTTCCCCAAACTTCCATTTCCATAATTAAAAGAAATTAAGATTTAAAACTATACAGTCTACCTTACAGGATTGCTTTGAGGGTACAATAAGGTAATGTATATTGAAGAACACAACCCACTAGTTGGCACATAAGTGTTTGAGTTTTAACTTTTTTTTTTTTTAATGAGAAAGCACAATGCAAAAATACAGTGTTATTCCAAAAATAAGATAAACAGAGCAAACTAATAAAACCTGAGTATGTCCATTTCCTAAGGTAAAAAAATTTTTTTAAGGGATATAAAATAAAGAATATAAGTCCATCAGTGTGGTATACAGTAAATGTATCAATTCCCTGACTTAATGGCCAAAATTAACACTTGAGAATAACATCACTTGCAACTTCACAACTTGAAGGTTGTCTAAAAGTCAGCAAAAACTTCTTGCCCTAGTTGGTGTGGCGTCTGTGGACTGAAGGGTTCCAGTCAAGGGCACACACCCAGGTTTCGGGCTCAATCCCCAGAAGAGGACATGTAGGAGGTAGCCAATCAATGATTCTCTCTCATCATTGATGTTTCTCCCTCTCTCCTTCTCTGAAATCAATAAAAATATAAAAATAAAAATAAAAAGTCAGCAAAAACTTTAACATACAGGGTTTAGGACAGGATTGGAGGTAGAACTTAATTCACCCTGAACTTTTTAAAAAGTTTAACTAGACATTTTCTTATTTTTTTCTACTGGCCCAAACATTACAAATGTGTTCGTCTGGCATGAATGTGTATGAAGCATACGTTTTAAATCTGTTATAGCTTAGACTTTCTGGTCCTTATGTACACTGTAAGATCCAATACCCAGATATTTTGCTTATCCCTGTGCACCAAAACCCCTCAATTCTAGTGGCCTATTCCTAGCACCAAAGAAAATGGGTAATACAAGAAAGTACTTATGAAGGCTTCCAACAACATAAACAAATACATATTGAGCACTTTCTATGTTTGGACTGAGTATTGTCTTTTTCCAGGCTACTTATTGAACACTTTGTATGTGTCAGACACTGTTCAAAGAATCCAATATACACCAACAAAGTCACAACTCTCAAGGAACTTACACTAATGGAGAGATATACACAAATAAACAAATTTAAGTATGGTAGCTCATGACTGGTGCTCAGCAAAATAATACAAGAGAAAAGGATAGAGCTTAGCCGAAACCGGTTTGGCTTAGTGGATAGAAAGGTCCCAGGTTCGATTCCGGTCAGGGGCATGTACATTGGTTGCGAGCACATCCCCGGTGCAAGAGGCAGCTGGTCGATGTTTCTCTCTCATCGATGTTTCTAGCTCTCCATCTCTCTCCCTTCCTCTCCGTAAAAAATCAATAAAACATATTAAAAAAAAAAAAGAAGAAAGAAAAGAAAGAAAATGATAGAGCTTAAATATAGTCCTTACTCTGGGTCTCCAAAATACAGTTTACTGTGGAAGAATGATACATAAAAATAAAGAATTAAATCCCTGCTCTAGCTGGGTTGCTCACTGAAGGATCCTGGCTTTGATTCTGGTCAAGGGCCTATGTCCAGGTTACAGGCTCAAACCTCAGTATGGGGCATGCAGGGGGCAACCAATCAGTGATTCTCTCTCATCGTTAATGTTTCTATCTCTCTCTCCCTCTCCCTTTTTTTCTGAAATCAATAAAAATATAATTTAAGAAAAAAAGAAGTGATGTTAGTTGTGGATGTCCTTTATCAAGTTGAGGAAGTTCTTTTTATTTCTACTTTATTTTTATGGAAAGTGTTTGAATTCTGTCAGATGCTTTTATTTTGTGCCTATTGATATGATCATGTAACTTTAAAAAAATTTCTATTGGTATATGTTACATCAATTTTTAGATGTTGAATCAACCTTGTATTCCTCTGATAAATTCCATTGGTCATGCATGGTGTATGAGTCTATTCATGTTACTAGATTTGGTTGGTTAATATTTTATATTCATACTAGAGGCCCAGTGCACGAAATTCATGCACAGGTAGAGTCCCTAGTAGCTATCAGCTGGGGCCTTCCTGTTGGTCAGCACACATCACAGCAAGCGATCAAACTCCCAGTCAGTCAAACTCCCAAAAGGACACTTTGCATGTTAGGTCTTTATACACACACACACACACACACACACACACACTAAAGGCCGGATGCACGAAGATTTGTGCAAGAATGGGCCTTCCTTCCTACTGGCACCACCTTCGCTCTGGCCGGAGCTGCCTTTCTGCCTTCCCAGGCTGCCCAGGGCTGCCGGAGCAGCTGGGCGGTGCGGAATACCTATGTCGTTGCCATGGCGTCCCATCCTGCCCCCGGCAGCCAGCACATGCTAATTAACCCACCATCTTTGTTGGGTTAATTTGCATACTCACCCCAGATTGGCTGGTGGGAGTCAAAGGGACAGTCAATTTGCATTTTACTCTTTTATTAGTGTAGACTAGAGGCCTGGTGCACAAAATTTGTGCAGTGGGCTCAGCCCTCACAGCCCTGGCTTCATCCAGAAGGTCATCCGGAAGGTTGTTCAGCTGTCCAGTCTAATTAGCATATTACACTTGTATTATTATAGATTAATAATCAGTCTGTAGTTTTCTTGTGATATCTTTGTTTGGTTTTAGTATCTGGGCAATGCCTCATAGGATAAGTTAGGCAGTGTTACCTCCATATCTACTTTTTGCAGAGTTTGTGAATAATTGGTATTAATTCTTTTTTTTTTTTTTACTTATTATTTTAAAATATATTTTTATTGATTTCAGAGAGAAAGAGATAGAAACATCAATGATGAAAGAATTATTGTTTGACTGCCTCCTGTACTCCCCCCACCCCCACCCCACCAGCACTGGGGATTAAGCCCAAAACTTGGGCATATGCTCTGACCAGAAATCAAACTGTGACTTCCCCAGTTCAAAGGTTGACATTCAACCACTGAGCTACACTGGCTGGGCATTAAGCATTTACTTTAAATACACAATATTTTGCCCCTGATTTTCTATGCAATAAGTAAGGATTACTCAAAATTGGTGTCATTTCAAAAAAAAAGAATACCAATTATAATTGCAATGAACAACATAAACTAATGAACAAAAACAGATCCAGAGACAGAAAAACATCAATCAGAATGTCAAACCTAAGGGAAAGTAGGGGAGGGTGGAGGTAAGGGGGAGAGATCAACCAAAGGCCTTGTATGCATGCATATAAGCCTAATCAATGGACACACACAACAGGGGGGAAAGGGCATGAATGAGGGGGGTGGGGGGGGGTAATGGGGAAATAAGGACACATGTAATACCTTAATAAAGAAATTTTTAAAAATGAAAATAAAATTTTGAAAATTTAAAAAAAAATTATAATTGCTAAGGATTTAACTAACATTTTAGATTAAGGAACTGTATGATATTATGCTGAACATTCCCTATAAATGAACTTAAATATAAATGGAGAGTCACAAACATCCAACACTACTCCAACACTTTAGCTCCTAAAATCAAATGAAGAATTAAAAGGTTCCATCTTTAGTGCCAGTCAATGTTTTTTAATAAAGTCCTACATCTAAATTTAATAAAATACAAAAATAGCCCTAGCTGGTATGGCTCAGTGGATAAAGAGTCAGACTATGGACTGAAGGGTCCTGGGTTCAATTCTAGTCAAGGACACATGGCCACTCTGCGGCCTCAGGAAACAGCAGGTCAATGATTCTCTCTTATCACTGATGTTTCCCTCTCTCCTCCCTTCCTCTCTGAATCAATAAAAAACATATATTTTTAAAAAATACAAAAATAAATCATGTTTACCTCTGGACAACTAAATAGTCACTCATCATTAAAACTAAAGCTTCTGTTCCTCTCCTCAGGTATACCAATTTGACTTGGAGATCTATCTGGCTTTATTCTAGGAATCCATACATTGAAACTACTGATGTTTTTCATAAAAAAAAAAAAAAAAAAAAAAAAAAAAAAAAAAAAAAAAAAAAAAAATCTAATCCTGGTTGATATGGATCAGTGGTTGGAGCATCGGCCTTTGGACCCAAGGGTCATGGGTTCTCATGGGTTCAATTCCCAGTCAAGCATATGCACCTGGGTTGCAGGTTCATTCCATCCCCTCCTCCCAAGTCGAGGTTTCTCTCTCCTCTCTCCTCTCTCCCTTCCACTCTCTCTTTAAAAAAAAAAAAAAAGGAAAAAATATCCTAGGGTGAGGGTTAACAAAAGTCTATGTCTTGCTTTGAAAAAGCCAAACAGGATCTATTCTGTTTGTCAGTATATTTTGTTTATTAACCAGGAAACATATGCATATATGCATAGCCAATAGGCACAGATAATAATGTGGTGAAGGCCTGGGAGGTGCGGGTGCTGGGTGGAGGGGATCAATAGGGGGGGGAGGGGGGAAACAACTGGAACATCTGTAATACTATCAACAATAAAAATAAATTAGAAAATAAAAATAAAATAAAAATTTAAAGCCAAACAATATTTACCCTCCCATGTCATTTCTTACACTACAAAATAAGTTTTCTGGTTCCAGAAAGTAGAGTCAATGCTCAAATCTACATATACACATCATCTTCAAAGGTACAATTCTCTTCCACATGTAATAAGTAAATAATAGTTTGGTAAAAGACAAGCCAACTTTAAAAAACTAGCTATCCTGATTTTTAAAAAATATATTTTATTGATTTTTTTTACAGAGAGGAAGGGAGAGGGATAGAGAGCTAGAAACATCAATGAGAGAAACATCAACCAGCTGCCTCCTGCACACCCCCCACCAGGGATGTGCCCGCAACCAATGTACATGCCCTTACCGGAATCGAACCCGGGACCTTTCAGTCCGCAGACTGACGCTCTACCACTGAGCTAAACCGGCTTCGGCCCAATTTTTTTTTTTTTTAAATATATTTTATTGATTTTTTACAGAGAGGAAGGGAGAGAGATAGAGAGCCAGAAACAACGATGAGAGAGAAACATGGACCAGTTGCCTCCTGCACACTCCCTCACTGGGGATGTGCCCGCAACCAATGTACATGCCCTTACCGGAATCGAACCCGGGACCTTTCAGTCCTCAGACTGACGCTCTACCACTGAGCTTCAGCCCGATTTTTTTTTTAAATTACCTGTCACAAAGATGATATAAACCTATCAAATTTTACCAAATTCATCCTGTGCACTTGAAATAACTATGTAATTAAAAGGATCTATTCAGCCCTAGCCAACGTGGATAGAGCGTCAGCCTGCGGACTGAAGGGTCCCAGGTCCCAGGTTCAATTCTGGCCCAGGGTGCATGCCTGGGTTGTGGGCTCGATCCCCAGTGCGGGGGTGTGCGGAGTCAGCTGATCAATGATTCTCTCATCATTGATGTTTCTATCTCTCCTCCCTTCCTCTCTGAAATCAATAAAGAACTATATTTAAAAAAATTAAAATAAATAAAAGGATCTATTCAATCATGAATATAAATTCTTATTAATACACATACAACTTTTTTTTTTTAAAGATAGGTAAAGGATCACCCTGGCCGATATGGCTCAGTTGGTTGGAGCATCTGCCAATGTACTGAAAGGTCACAAGTTTTATTCCCAGTTAAGGGTACTAGGTTGGGGGTGGGGAGTGTCATATGGGAAGCAACCAAACTATGTGTCTCTTTCACAACAATGTCTCTCTCTCTCTCTCAAATAAAATAATAAAATGCCAGTCAGGCCTGTCTCAGTGGTTGAACATCGACCTACGAACTGGAAGGTCACAATTCAATTCCTGGTTAGGGGACATACCCCAGTTGGGGGCTCAATCCCCAGTGTCCCCAAAAATAATATGAAGTAACAGTCAATGATAGCAGTCAATTTACTACATAATTCAATTAGATTTGACAAATATATACTGTGTGAAACCAACACAAACTTTAATCACCAAGCCAAGTTGATAAACCTGTCATTTTGTCTTTCACACTTTATGTTCCATGGACAATTACTGTAAAACCACCTAAGTTCTATACTATGACCTACTTTAAAGATAGACAAGGTGTTAAAAATGTACATATATATGTGTGTGTGTGTGTAGTCTTTATGTCTTAAAATTGTTCAAAAATACCTATCTTAACCAGTAGAAAATTCTGTAATATGAGCACTCACTGAAGAGATATTAAAAGTATGGTAGGCAAACTGCCACATAAATAAGCCACCAATATGCTCTCATATCAAAAGTTATGATATGGAAGGGATTTACACTTCAGATATAATTTTGTCATGTAATCTTAGAAAGAAAAACACATCGCTCTAAACTTCAAAATTCCCACAACCAAAATTCTAAGTAAGAAAGGTCCTCCAAATATGTGGTGTACTTCTTACATGAAATGACTACAACTGCACATGAACCAAGAGAAACAAAACAGGTTAGATAAGGAAAGGATTAACTGTGCAACAAGTAGCAATCACTATAATTAACAAACAAATAAAAAAATCTTACCAGGACAAAAATCATAGATTTCTGGTATCTCCCTACAACTACCTTGTTAAAAAAAAAAAAAAAAAGTGAGACTTGTTTGATGAAAGGCTCTTCCTCTGAAAGACTGGATCCCAATATCCCTTAGATATGTATGTAACAGGTCAACAATTCTACAAGTTTGACATGCTAAGCATACTCTTTCTTTTTTCCCCCAAGAAAGTTTAACTCAAGAAAAGTCAAAACAAAATAATTCTTAAATGTACAAAATTCCACTACTGATACACTTTCCTTGGAAAAGTTAAAGAAATATAATCTCAGCATTTAGAGGAGGCAAGTCTCTGACATTAGGCTTGCCGGAACACATACCTGCTAATACACTCCACACCTTTTTACCAATCACATCAGGAAAAAAGATAGCCTTTTCTCAAAAAGAGTGGAGATCATCAACAAATGGATTAAAGAATTACTTTTCCCCCTCCAAACTAAGTCTAAAACACAGAGCCAAATAAGACCACCATAAATTCCTTCAGAGTCCTCTAGGTCTTTCAATTCACCAAATTTCACAGAACAAATATAATTTTGTGACTTTCCTCATACCCCACTCTGCAAGGACAAATTCAAACTTCTGAAATAAATACATGGTGAGAATATTAATAAGCTGACTAGGGAAGCAAAATCAAATTCTGAAAGTCCATCAGGGAAACCTGGAGAAGAAAGCAGGGCCTAAAGGAGCGCATGCATATTCATATGCACATGCAAATGAGTTCCCTCCAAATCATCACTAAGTAAAAACGTCCTTCAACAAGGTGTCATGTATCAGACATTTCTCCCAAAATACAAAATACAGAACTTCATCAGCATCCAGTATTTTACCTTTTCTCAAACCCCTCCTCCTTCCTTCCAAACCTATCGAAGTGTTCATTTGTTTAAATAAAGACTCAATAGTTTTACTCCCCAGCTCAAGGCCACAAAACCTGGCACACCAGAATCTTTAAAAAATGTTAGCCAACCATCCTTCCTCAAACAGTTTTGCCTCTGGAATTTACATTCTAACCTAATTTGAATAATTACAATGTCAGTATTACAAAATTAGGAATCCTTGTCAGGCTGTAATCCAGAGTCCTCGGATTTACAATGGTCCCTATAGACGTTAAAGGCCCCATATATAACTCCATTTCCAATCAAGAGGAATATGAAGGCTCGAACTGTTTGGCCTAAAACCCAAATGAGGTAGTCATGATATACCGTCTCTCCATCTCTATTGTACAGAAAAGCCACCTGAAAAGTGGTCATCACGCTTCATTCACAAATGGAAACATTATAGTTATTCTACTTAAAAACTGGGGGGGGGGGGGGGATATAACGAGAAAATACTAACCAATCTCTGGCTGTAACGAATCCTCTCTTCTTCGGGTTCCATCGCTCACTCTTCTGTTGAAGTTACTGTAAAGAAACCACTCCAGGGCTGCCTTCTTCCTCCTCGGGAACCAGCGTGATTGCAACACTGAAGAGGAATGATATGAGCAGAGATGAGAACTCACACTCAACCTCTCCTTCCGCGGAGAAAAAGTGTTTAAAATGCGTGTAAGGTAGAAGCTCGGCGAGAAATCTGGTTCCTCTTCATCTGCTTGGGACCCCTGTGCTCTTGGGCAAGTGGTTCCATGTCCTGACCAACATTAATCAAATTACAACAGTCCGAGGCCTAAGCAATAGGAGATGCTGGTTTCAGTTCCTGTGGTCGGCCCACGCCACTTGTTTCTCCCCACAGGATACAATTAGCAAGGATCCCCTTCACGGCAGCATTAGCAAAAAAAATAAAAAATAAAAAAAGGGCTGAGGGGGGTGGGGGGCACTGGCCAGGGGTAGCAGGTACTGAATCCCAGACCCTAACCAAATCAGTTCTCTCCCTGGCCATGAGAAACGGGAGGCAAGAAGGGCAGCCCGACCCCATATAAAGAGGGCAAGACATTAGGATCTGAAGAAAAACTTCAAAACCCTTTCCCACGCCCCTCTAGAAAGCAGCAATCCTCGCCTTCCTCCCCGAGGATCCTTTCATTCCCCAACCCAACCCGAGACGCGGACAACTCTGCGATTCCAGAGTTGCAGAATCAGGGACAAAACATTCCATCGGATACTTTGGGCAAATAAATAAAAACAAACGACTCTACCTACAGAGGTTAAGTAAAATACACCTTTTCCGAAAATTAAATAAAGACGGGTTTGCGCCACGGACTCATAATACCAAGAATGGTTTTTCTTTTCTTTTTTCTCTCTTTTCTCTTTTTTTTCTCCCTAAATATCCTTAGAGCTGATGGCTTCCAGAGGGGACGCGGATTTGTTTTCCCTTCTCTGCCGGCATCGCCGCCGCGTCCACAGCATCCCTTCAGGCCGGCGGGAGCCGCGCCGGCGGCAGTGGTAGAGGCCGTGGCGGGGCGCCCCCGGGGAGGCCCGCGCCCCAGGCCGGAGGCAGCGCGGGCCCCGGGCGCGGGGCGCGGGGCGCGGGCCGGAGGGCGGCCGGGCCGGGAGCGGGGAGCGGGCCGCGGCCGATCGGCCGGGCTCCCCGGGGAAAGGCGGTGCAATGGCTCGCCCGTCGGAAAAAGAAATAGAAACTTTACGTTGAGTCCTTAGATAACACCGACCGAGAACCAAACTTCCCAAGGGGAGGGAGGCGAGCGCGGGGGATCTCACCGGGGGTTTTGCTCTGGAGTTCGGGACCGAAAGAGAAGTGAAAAGATTCCAAAAGCCGAGAGGAAAGAATGAGATCCCAGACGTCCTCTTCCTTCGTCTTTCCCCCGCGGCTCAGCCCGGTATCCGGAGGGTCAGGGCGACCCGGAGAGGAGGGGAAGCAGTGGCCGAGTCAAGCCGCCTCTTCTGGCTCCGGAGCCCGGGCGGCGGAGGCGGCGGGAGAGGGGAGCGCGACCCCCCGGCGCCGAGCCCCGGGCGCCCCCGCCTCCCCCGGGCCAGCGGGCAGCAGCCGGAGCCCGAGCCCCGGGCCGGCGCCGGCCGCGGGGAGCGCCCTCCTCGCCGTGCCCGCGGCCAGCAGCCGCCGGACGTCCCCGGAGCCCGAGATCGGCGGCCGATCAGCTGAGACCGGCCGGCCCGAGGCTCCCCGCGCCGCCCCGGCCCCCCGGAACGCGGGCCCGGCCCCGGGGGGCAGAGAGGGCGGGAGCGGCCAGGCGCGCCGGGCTGGGGGCCCGGGCTGCCCTCGCGTCGCCCCCTCAGCCCGGGCTCCGCGCTGCGGGACGAGCCCCCGGTTACTCCCCAGTCGCAGAGAAGGGATTCCGGGGGATGGGCCCCCTGGCGTTGCTCCTCCTCCCGGGGCGCCCCTTGCCCAGAACGGACAGAGCGGCGACAGGCCCAGCCGCCGGGAAGGTGCTCTGCGAGCCGCCGCCGCCGCCGCCGATGCCGGGGAGGGGTGTTGTTTCCCTCACACAGGAGGAGCCGCCGAAGCAGCCGCCGCCATTTTGAACCCGTCAGACTCTCACATACACACAGCTCCTCCGCGGCGCACTGCGCAGGCGCCGCCTCCCCACCCCTCCCCCGGCCGCCTCTCCGCCCCCCGCGCCCCCGCCAGCCTCCCTACGCGCTTACCGCTCGGCCCGGCGCACGGGAACGCGCACGCGTCACTCTGCCCTACGCGGACACGCCGCCGGCGCGCGCACGCGCGGATGCGTCGGCCTCGAGACGCCCGCGCCCGGCGACGCCGACGCCGACGCGGCTCCCTGGCGCCCCCCCCCCGCCCCGCCCTCACCACTCGCGTCGGCGGCCGGCCTCCCGCAGGCCCGCGGCCCCCGCTCCCCGCGGGCTTCCTTCCAGAGCCCGGGCCGGCCGCTGCTCGCGCCTGCGCGCAGCCACGGCGCCTCCGCGCTCCCCCACACGCCCTCGTTCTCACACAGACACACACGTACCCTCCGCCTGTGACCCCGCCCCTCGCCGGCCAGCTGCGCCGCGGCCCTCCCCCCGCTCCGGGAGGGGGTGACCCCCGACCCCCCACCAAGCACCCCCCCCCCAGCAGTGGGAGAGGCGCCTGGCTCCCCTGCAACCGCCTCAAACGGCGGCCGCAGCCACACACCCTGAGGGCCCGGCGGCCTGGGCCCGGGCGGCCGTTGCCCGCCTCAGAGCGGGGTCTCCCGGGGTCAGGAAGCCGGGCCCGGCCGACCCGACCTGGGCGCCCCGCTCGGGCCTGCCCCGGGCGCGGGGGCGCGGGGAGGGGACGCCTACCGTCTGCCGCCCTGTGCCGGCGCCGCCAGTGGGCCGAGGCCCGCCTGCCCGCCGTCCCCGGGCAGGCCCGGCGCCCCCGCCGCGGGAGCCGGCCGCCCTGGGCCGGGGGCGGGGGGCTCCTCGGCGCAGCGGCCCGGCCCCGCCTCACCCATCCTCGCCGCTCCGAAGGGGCAGGAACCGGGAGCAGCATGTCTGTCCGGGGTTCGGGCCGCGGGGGGGCCCAGGCGCTGACAGGGGCGTCCGTCCACAGGCGCCGGGCGCCCCCGCGGTCTCCGCGACGGCCCGGGGGCGGCGGGGGCGGCGCGCCCGCCGCAGGCCCGGTGCCCGGGAGGCGGCCCGGGAAGCCCCGCTCGGCCCCGCTCAGGTCTCCGCGCGCCGGGCCCCGGGGGCCCGGGTGGGACGTGACCCCGCCCCCGGCGGGTCGGGGCGCCCTCCACGGAGGGGTGCGCGGGCCCCCGGCCCCGGGCCGGCACCTCCGCCCCGGGCCGAGGCGGGCGCGCAGGCCCGGCCGGGAAGATGTCTCCTCTCGGTGCGCGCAGCTTCGCGCGAGGGTCAGCGGCGGGGCAGCGGCCGCCCGGGGCGCGCCGGCCCTGCCCACGGCCCGGCTCCCGCGGCTCGACAGCTGCCCGACGGGCTAGCGGGCGGCGGACGTCGACGGACCGGGCCGGAGGCAGCGGAGCAGCGCCATGCGAGCCGCCGGGCTGCGATCCGGGCGCCCCCCGGCCCGGCTGGCGCTCCGGGCCCGCGGGGACGATACAGCCCACAAAGGACCTTGGCTGGGGCGTTACGCATCCGGGTCCGCACCGCCGGCTCCACTGCACTCCTGCTGAGAGGTGTCACCCGGACCGCCTCCTCCCCGTCTTGGTTTCCCACGCTTTCAACCTCCGATTCCTGGGCTGAGGGCATGGAGGGGAGAGGAAGGGCATGGGATGAATCCTGCAGCTGGCATAAACAGCCTCCAACTCTCCGAGGGAGACTTTGGAGAAAGGCCATTGACATAACGGTACCTTCAAGGTTTGAATTCTGGCACAAAGGCACTAGGTAAAGCCAAGGTGTTCTTTGTTACCACTGCAGGTGTTCCTGCATGCGAACTCCGGAGGTTTTACACACATTTTGTACTTGGTTTCACAGCACCCTTCGGAGACAAGCTACTGGGCCCCGTAGCATTTTAAAGTCAGACACTTGAAGTATAGAAGGATCAGAGCTTTCATAGTTAACTCTTACAGAGAGTGGTCCGGCACTCTGCAATAGCAACGTCTCCCAGGCAAAGATCTGTTAATAGGGTATCACCCTCTGGCATTCCAGTCATTGGGAAATATTCTTGACTCCGGTATCAGTTTTGTTCAGACTTCTTAGATTTTTCAGAGCACCGATACCAAGATCTTTACCGAAGTTTTATCAGGCCGACAGCCTTCTGAAGTCTTTCAAACTGTAGGAGGTGTTTAAAAGCCCTGCACCCTGGCACCACCAGATGTGATCCGTAGGCACCTGGGTCTCTGTAGGTATAGAAAAACGCAGCAGCTTGTTTATTTTGTTAAGTAGGAAAGATTTTTGCCGTTTGTCGGATTAAGGAAGAGTTGGGCCTTGTTGCTATTTGCAAAAGAAGTGCCTTTATTTTCTTTCCACTCACCCCTGTGGCCCACAGGATAGTTGGGGGCAGACAGAGAAAAGGAGGTCTCTTGCTGTAGGTCAACTTGGTCTTGCCCTTTATCTTAAAGTCCCGGGTCCCTCAGCTAATTACTCCTTATCTACCGGAGCTGCTCACCTTCGGCAAACAACTGCCTTCTCCAGGTTAACCCGGGTGGAGTACGCTGGGAGGAAACCTAAGGAGAATCCAAGAACAACAATAGCAATACTTATTTTGGGGCAGAACTGCAAATAGAGGTTTGTCCAATTGCAGACAGGCCTTTCTCAGTTGAAAACCATTTGTTGACTAGTCTGCGTAGAGAGAAATGATGTTTCAACAGACATACCCAGCCCTAGCCAGTTTGGCTCAGTGGATAGAACATTGTCCTGAAGACAAAGGTCCCAGGTTTGATTCTGGAATCATTGATCAGCTACCACCTGCACACCACCTACTAGCTCAAGCCCTAGTAGGTGGTGTGCAGGTGGTAGCTGATCAATGATTCTCTCTCATTGATGCTTTTATCTCCCTCTTCCTCTCTTAAATCAATAAAAATATTTAAAAAAGTAAAATAAAAAATAAACAGACATACACAATGGTTTCTCCACAAAGCCAGCTTTGTTAATATTCTAAGGCAGATGTGCAGGGTGAGATAAAAGATAAGCAAATGGCTAGTGATTTCCCCACAATCACAATAGCTATGGTTGGCAAGGACATATCATAGGGTTTACTGTTTTGTCCAAAAAATAATAAAATTAAATTAAAAAAAAAACATTTCAAAGAGAATAGAACTTGGGGAAATCCCCAAGAAGGCCGCTAGAATTATGAATTACATGACGTCACCTGTAAAGGCAGGGAGAGGGGAGGAGTGGCAGATGAGAAGAAAGAAAGAAAAATTCCCATTATACTCATTGAGGAGAGGATCCCTGGCTGGAACAAGCTGGTGCCTTGATAAGGATGAACAAATCTCTGCCTTCTTGAGCAAAGCTAAGACCCAACAAATGCTGAGAGTCAGAGTCCAGACCACCTACTTCTTTTGTGAGTCTTCAGTGGGTAAAAGAGAACTCTACAGTCCGGTCAATTAAATTATTCTCATTTCTCTGCACTCCTTAAATGTTACAAACCAAAATAAAGAAGTTGGTCTAGTCCTAGCCGGTTTGGCTCAGTGGATAGAGCATCTGCCTGTCAATCCAGTGTGTTCCTCCGTTGCAGGATCCTCCCCAGCCCGGGCCTTGGTCAGGGCACATTCAGGAGGCAACCAATCGATGTGTTTCTCTCTCATCGCTATTTCTCTCTGTCTTTCCCTCTCTCTAAAAATCACAGGAAAAATATCCTTGGGTAAGGACTTAAAAAAAAAAAAAAGTTGGTTTTTAAGATCCCAAGAGAGAGAGCGTGTAACCAGTAAGCAGTTGAAAAGCTTGGAATCAGCCCTGGCGGTGGTTAGGACATTGGTCCTTGGACCGTAAGGGTCGCAGGTTTGATTCCTGGTCAAGAGCATGTACCTCAGTTGCAGGTTCTGCAGCCCCAGCAGAGGTGTATGCAGGAGGCAACCAATTGTGTCTCACCAGTCACTGATGTTTCTCTCCCTCTCCTCTCTCCCACTCTCTCTATAAATCAATGGGGAAAAATGTCCTAAAAAAACACAGAACTCTGAGATCAGAGACAGAATGTTTAATCTACTAGCTAATCAGTCTTAATAAACTCCTCAGAGTCTTGGTTTTCCATCTATAAAGTTGGAAAAACACCTCTCAAAGTGAAATAAACATTGTCTTAAAGCTCAGTGTCTGGCACATTTACTATTTCCGACTTCTAGCTTTAAAGAGAGTTTTAGTATTGCTTTAATATGCCCTCGTTGGTTTGGCTCATTGGTTAGAGCATCGGTCCGCTGACCTAAGGCATATACCTTGGTTGCAGATTCACTCCCCACACCCTTCCCCCATGCCTGGCAATACATGATGTTTCTCCTCTCTCCCCTTCTCCTCCCTCCTTTTTGCTCTCTAAAAATCAATGGAAAAATTGTCCTCCAATGAGGATTAAAAAAAAATCCTTCAATATTTAAGCAAATTTACAGAGTGTAAGTCATGACTTAATTTTAGCTTTTCTTTCCTAGTTCCTAGTCTCTCTTTCCTCCCTCACTCTGATCTTGATTTTTCTCTCTTCCCTGACTTTGTCTTTCTGCCTTTCTCTCATCATCACCCACCTCCTGAGTCCTGTTATTTCCATCCTTCTCTCTATCACTGTGCTGCTCCCCACCTGCTGTGTTCATTCCTCTCTCCTATGGCTGTTGTCATCTGCTCTTTCATCATCAGAGCAGACCTTGCTCTCCCACTTCCCCTTCAGTGTACTCAACATGTGCACTCTAGCTTTGTTACTTAATCATTTCCTGACCTTCTCCCTTCACCTCCCTCCACTAGACTGGAAGTTCCTTGAAGCCCACACTTGTATCCCTCAGAAGGCCTTCCAAAATCAATACCACCCGAAGGTGGGTAAAAACTAGGTGTTGGGTGGTTAAACATGTTAAGGGATAGACATTTCTCTTTTGAGCCTGGAAGTAAAATCTGAATTGAGCAGGGTGGCTCTGGGGAAGGAAGCCGGAAATACCTGCAGATTGTCACATCCTTGAACATGGATGGCGCATGAGATACTGGTAAGTTTCAGTGACTCTGGGACTGCAGTACCACCACCCTCCCGGCCCAGGGGCTTCTTGCTGCCACCCACTCCCCTCCCCCCCCCCCAGGCGTATGGCCTGTCTCTGTGCAGACCTGCCTCTCCTGAGTCACCAGGTTGACCTCAGCTATGGGACAGCTGCAGCAGCATCCGGGACCCACCTGCCCTTCTGGCAGCTTTAGCTGCTCCTTGGGGCCAGGCCACCCTCACTGCCTCTTTTAAAAGGCGGGACTTCCTGTCCTTGAGAGTGGGCCTCGCTATGCCTGTGCTTGGTAGGGAGCATTTCTTGCCTCCTTGGGGTTTCAAAGTCGGCTTGTAACCTTGTGTGTGTGTGCTGGCTCAGCCGGTGACAGTTCTGTGTGCCCAGCCTCATCTCCAAGCTGCCAGTGCTTCCACACTGAAGCCTGTTCCTAGATCCTCTCCGAGGGTTTCATCTTTGCCCATCTTCTTCGTGGGCATTCGCTGCCTTATGGCGGCTTCGGTTAAGGCTGGCCTTCCTTCGGCTGCTTTGTGTGGGGTCCTTACCAGCTGTGTGTAAGGAGCCCAGTCTCTTAACTCCATTCTCTCTTTAATAATAATAATAAAAAGATCATGATTCCTGCCAGATTGCCTTCTAAGGTTATTGAATCAATTGGACTAATGGACATAAATGCCTATGAAAGCTGGAAGACGGTGTATTTTGAAAGTATTTCTGGTTCTCCTATTTTTTTCTTTTTTCCCCTACATGAAGGATTTGTTGCAGTTACTTAGTATCATGGGCTCAACACTAAGTTGAGTGCTTAGACGGAGAAAGCAGATTTGAAAAATTGGAAAGCTTGCCGAGATACCATGAAGCAATGACATACTTAAAGGACCACCGTCATTGTGGTGAGTCATTGGAAGACAATGTAGACAATAGGCTGGTATAGAATTCCACTGGATGAGGGCCCCATAGGGCAGGAAGTTTTATTTATTTATTTATTTTTAAAGTATATTTTATTTATTTTTTTTACAGAGAGGAAGAGAGAGAGAGAGAGTTAGAAACATCGATGAGAGAGAATTATCGATCAGCCACCTCTTGCACACCCCCTACTGGGGATGTGCCCACAACCAAGGTACGTGACCTTGATCGGAATCAAACCCGGGACCATTCAGTCCACAGGCTGATGCTCTATCCACTGAGCCAAACCGGTTTCGGCAGGAAGTTGTATTCAGTTGTTCGGTTCATTCCTGCATCCCCTGTGCCCAGAACAGTGCCAGGCATAGTTGGCACTCATTCTTCGTATTTATTGAATCGGTGAATAAAAAGTAAACCAGTGAGTGATGCTTTTGAGGGACAGAGGAGTGTGAAAACTTGGGGGGAGGGGCAGAGCCTAAACTCTTGCAGAGAAGTTTGATTTTGATAAAGAGAGGCACATGTGCCCTGGTGCAGAAGGTAATGTAATAGCTATTATTCCAGGTAAACTGCTCCTGCAGCTGTCACTTCTGCTGGAAGAGAGGTGTTCGAATCTAAAGCCCCTGCTGCTGCAAACTAGCCAGGAGGTAAGTATGCAAATCTCAGTGCCTCACTGTCTTTTCACTCCAGCCTCTCCTGTGATCTAGCCTCTATGCTCCACTTCTCTCCGCAGCCTCCACTCGCTGGCCCATGTCTGTAGAGATGATATCAGAGCATCGCTTTTGATGTGATAGTACAAACTTAATATCTCCAAGCATTTATTTTTCACAATGCCTCTTTCAGTTATACTGTTTATTACATTTGAAGTGTGTAATTTTAAAATGTCAACTTTCCTTTTTTCCAAGATGTTTGCTACATACTTAAGCTCTGAAATGTATTGTCTTCTTTTCTTTCTGGCTAAATCTATTTTTGCACTCTCTGAGGAACCACAGGAAAATATTGACTGTGTTTAAGGTGAGATTTCCATGTTATATTTTTGCAATTATACTTGATTTGTCACAGCTTGGAGTTGATGTTTCTTTTTGTTTCAGTTTTAAGGGTTCATGTTTTGATTGGTCATAATTACTAGATTTACTTATACTTTGATCTAATTATCTTCTTTCTAGAGGCACAGTGCACGAATTCGTGCACCAGTAGGATCCCTCAGCCTGGTCTGTGGGATTGGGCTGAAACTGGCTCTCCGACATCCCTCACGGGGTCTTGGATTGCAAGAGGGTGCAGGCCAGGCTGAGGGACCCCACAGGTACACATCAGGGCTGGGGAGGAATGCAGGAGGTTAGCCAGCCTGTCTCACTCAGTCCCAATTAACTGGATCTCAGTAGCAAGCTTACTTGTCAGCCTGCCCCTGGTGGTCAGTACATGTCATAGCAAGCAATTGAGCAGCCTTAGCATATCATTAGCATATTATATCAGCATATAATATTGAACAGACCAGCAGACACTTAGCATATTTTTTTATATAGTATTGGTGAGCCAAAGTTAATATCCTTATTAACTTTCTATTCCTGTGTAATTGTATTGGTAAGAAATGTGGGAGACTATTTATTTATTTATTTATTTATTTTGGAGACACTATATTTATACCTTAGTCCTTTATTATTTTATTTATTTATTTTTAGTCCTTTTTTATTTTAACTGATTACAAGATTTGCCCATCTTTTTTTAAAAAATGTTTTTATTGATTTTAGAGAAAAAGGAAGGAAAAGGGAGAGAGAAATATGGATCAGCTGCCTCTTGCACATCCCCTATTGGGGATCAAGCCTGAAACCACGACATGTCCCTGACCAAAAATTGAATTGGTGACCTTTTGAGACAACACTCAACCAACAGAGCCACATGGACCAGGACTACCATCTATGTTTTAATGTATCTGTTTATATTGGTGAAAGTTTATGTTTTCCATAAATTTTAGTATTTAAACATTTTCTATTTCATGTTGGTCTTTGGTGCTCATTTACTATTTTCTATATTTTATGCATTTTACAGTTAAAAATGCATAAAAGTAGGCAATTGATTTATCACTTCTGGCTTGCTGGAAGATAAATATAGAATCTACAGGGGCTTCCTTTTCCTGAATCCACACTTTTCCTCTTGAAGGGACCATACTTCTTTCCATATGCATTTCAGTTGTTCTTTATTACACAGGCATGTAATTTAGAAGAAATTAATAGTAGAACAGTGCCCCTAATTTCCAATGCTTTCTCTTAATTTTTTAATGTACTTATGATTAAAACTGTCCCTCATCTGAGTGGATCCCTTTATGACCATTACCCTCATCAACCACAAAATATGTGCTAATTTCTAACTATCTGCTGGCTCCTCAGGATTTAAAAGATTTGGATCCTGCCCTCAGGAGCTTACAGTATAAGTTGAAAAACAAAACAAAGTCTACAAATAAGCACTACTTCAAAAATGCCCAGCATAGCAGAGCCGGACAAGGAGAAATGAAGGCTGCTTCCGCACTGCATAGCTTTCAGAGCTGTAGCAACACCACTCTCTCTCTCAAGACTCCCCAGTGTGTGCCGAAACCGGTTTGGCTCAGTGGACAGAGTGTCGGCCTGCAGACTGAAAGGTCCCAGGTTCGATTCTGGTCAAGGGCATGTACCATGGTTGTGGGCACATCCCCAGTAGGGAGTGTGCAAGAGGCAGCTGATCGATGTTTCTCTCTCATTGATGTTCCTAACTATCCCTCTCCCTTCTTTTCTGTAAAAAAAAATCAATAAAATATATATTTAAAAAAAAAGACTTGCCAGTGTGTTTATTTGATATTGCACTAACTTCTTCTCTATAGAGTTTGGTAGGTCCTCATTGGTGAAGGAGATATTAACACTAAATCACAGAATCTTTGAGCTGGCATGGAGCTTAGAGGTCATTTAATCCATCCAAATCATTTTACTTTAATAGCTATTATTCCAGGTAAACTGTTCCTTTCTTTTCCTTCCTTTTTTTTCTCAGAGGAAGGGAGAGAGAGAAACATAGACATGCTGTTCCACTCATCTATGCATTCATTGGTTGACTCTTGCATGTGCCCTGACTGGGAATTGAACCTAAAACCTTGGCGCATCAGGACAATGGTCCAAGCAACGGAGCTATCCAGCCATGGCTCCAATCAGATCATTTCAAAAACTGGCAGTCTGGGGCCTGAAGATGTTAAACAGCTTGGCCAAGGTCATGCAGCTAGTTTGGTAATGAAATTGGAACTTTACCCTATGTCTTCTGATAGCACTCTTTCTGCTACTGCTTCCATTCGTGGCATTTTAAAAAAAATATATTGATTTTTTTACAGAGAGGAAGAGAGAGGGATAAAGAGTTAGGAACATTGATGAGAGAGAATCATCAATCAGCTGCCTCTTACACAACCCCTATTGGGGATGTGCCCGCAGCCAAGGTATATGCCCTTGACCGGAATCGAACCCGGGACCTGTGAACAAGGTCACAGTTAGATTCCCAATCAGGGCACATGCCAGAGTTGTGGGCTCGATCCCCAGTGTAAGCATGCAGGAGGCAGCTGATCAGTGCTTCTCTTTCATTGTTGATGTTTCTATCTCTCTCTCCCTCTCCCTTCCTCTCTGAAATAAATCAAAATTAAAAAAAGAAAGACCTTGGGAGAAACAAGATGTCCCTGGAAAGAGTAGAAAGGAGGCCAGAACCCAGGGACAGGGCCGCCCAGAGGGGTCTCTGCCCAGCTCCTTATAGGTGCTCAGTGAGTGCTTGCAGAATGAATGGGTGTAGGAAGTGTTCAGCAGAGGAATAGGAATCCGTGAAGACAGCTGAGCAGGAGAGAGCAGAGAGGTGAGAGAGAAAAGGGTGCAGCCAGCATGGAGAGAGTGAGCAGGAGGGAGGGACCCAGGCCGCAGATGAAACTGGAAGACCCTTGGATGGGGAACCATTGTGACATCACTGTCAGCCTTTGCCAACAGTCCATGCAGTTGAGGGTGGGAGAGTTGGAATGCAATGAGCCAAGAATGAATGGGAAGCCCAGCTGGTTAGCTCAGCGGTTGAGCATCGAGCCAGGAACCAAGAGGCCACTGGTTCGATTCCCGGTCAAGGCACTTGCGTGGGTTGTGGGCTCCATTCCCTGTGGGGGGGGGGGTGTAGGAGGCAGCCAATTGATTATGTGATTGATGATGTTTCTCTCTCATCATTGATGTTTCTATATCTCCCTCTCCTTTCCTCTCTCAAAAAAAATCGATAAAATGTATTTTTAAAAAAATGAATGGGAAGTCAGCAAAGATGGTGAGTGTTCACCTTCTTTCAAGTAAGAAAGAAGGTGACACCCTGTGGAGAGAGGAGCGGAGGGAACACAAAAAGGGGGGTGCTCAACGGAAAGAAACAAGCTTGTGTGTCCTACAAGAAAGTGTCTGGTAGAGAAAGGCGGAGCTTGGAGCCCTAGCCAGTTAGCTCAGTGGATAGAGTGTCAACCTGCAGACTGAAGGGTCCCAGGTTTGATTCTGGTCAAGGGCTCATGCCCAGATTGCAGGCTCAATCCCTAGGGTGGGGCGTGCAGGAGACAGTCAATCAATGATTCTCATCATTAATGTTTCTATTTCTCTCTATCTCCCCCTTACTCTCTGAAATCAATATATATTATTATTATTATTATTTAATAAAGAAAACGGAGCCTGCAAATAAGGGAAAGAGATAGAGCAGGAGGTTCTCAGAGCGGAACAGCCAGGGAGGCAGACTGGCCATGGGATTAGCTCCTGTGAGCCTGCAGAGGTGGGGAGCAGTGCCGGGGAGGGTGCGGGGGAATTTACACTTGAAATCCCTGGGTGAGCCACGGGGTGGAGAAGGCAGTGTGGCTGAGGCAGGTTTGGAGTTCAACCCTTTGTGCCGGCAGTCACGTCTCATTGCTCTCCACTTCCTCGAAGGGAGAAGTGTGTGGATTTGGGAAGCCGGGCAAGTGACGGTCCACTTCCTGTGACTGCCAGTCATGCCAGAGGCCCGCGAGGACCGGGCAGGTGCCCGCGAGGACCGGGCAGGTGGTTGTGAGGACCGGGCAGGTGCCTGTGAGGACCGGGCAGGTGGTTGTGAGGACCGGGCAAGTGCCGGTGAGGACCGGGCAAGTGCCGGTGAGGACCGGGCAAGTGCCGGTGAGGACCGGGCAAGTGCCGGTGAGGACCGGGCAGGTGCCAGTGAGGACCGGGCAGGTGCCAGTGAGGACCCAGGCAGGTGCCTGTGAGGACCTGGCAGGTGGTTGTGAAGACCGAGCAGGTGCCAGTGAGGACCGGGCAGGTGCCAGTGAGGACCCAGGCAGGTGCCTGTGAGGACCAGGCAGGTGCCTGTGAGGACCGGGCAGGTGGTTGTGAGGACCAAGCAGGTGGTTGTGAGGACCGGGCAGGTGCCCGTGAGGACCTGGCAGGTGTCCACACAGGAAGGAGAGCTTAGAGTCCAAAGCATGGCCCCTGCTGGCAGACAAACAGCTGTTTCTATCTCCCTCGGTCTCAGCCTCTGCTTCTCTCTCCCACCATTGCCCTCAGGCTTTCTGCAAAGCCTAGCCCTCTGCCCTCTGCCCTCAGCCCTCTGCCCTCAGCCCTCACCATTCAGCCCTTCTCTCCCTTGAAGCCCTCATTTATTCTAACTTCAAATATGGTCTCTGTGGAGGTGACTCCCGAGCTACCTTGGCCCTGACCTTTCCCAACCCCTAGCGGGCACCTTCATCCTCTTCATCCTCGGTGTTTCCCGGACTGTCCCAGGAGGAGCCGGAGAGTCCCTCCCCTCCAAACAGGCTCAGGCTCTGCTCCCTCCTCCCGCCGCCGGAGGCCGGAGGCTGGTGCATCCCGCTGGGCTGCGAACCACCGCCCGCTGGGCGCTTCCTGCGCCCTCCCCTCGGGGTCTGCTCTCCCTCCGGGAGGCCGGAGGACGGCGCTGAGGACTGGGCATCGAACCCCAGACGCTTTCCTGCACGGGACTGCGCTCCCAGCTCCCCCCGACGGGGCCACGCTGGCCAGGGCCGTCTCCGCACATTTAACGAGCAGCGTGGTCGGCGCTGACGGGGACCCAGGAGAGGGGCGTCGCTGGGTCTCTGGGGCCTGCCCTTGGCTGGTTGGCCATCTTGTACCTCCAGGAAGCCCCTGGAGGTGCGGACGAGGCGACGATTACGGCTCTCAGGCTCTTCTCCGAGGACAGGTTTCGGGGCCCTGCCCTCGCGTGGACCGTAGGAGGTCCAGCCACCTGGAGATGTCCCCCGGTGACCGCTTTGCTCAGTTTGTAAGCAGCCTTTGTAGTTTAGGATTTGAGGTTTACAGAAAAAGCGTGAAGATAGTACAGAGTTTTGCTCTGCTCTGGCCCTTATAGCTTCACCTGGAATAACTGCTGCAAGTAATGAACCAATATTGATACAATAGTATTACCTAAAGGCCATACTTAAAAAATATATATATTTTATTGATTTTTTTTACAGAGAGGAAGGGAGAGGGATAGAGAGCTAGAAACATTGATGAGAGAAACACCGGCCAGCTGCCTCCTGCACACCCCCCACCGGGGATGTGCCCTTGACCCGAATGGAACCCGGATGTGGGAGTCTAAAGCAACACCCCCAGCCCCAAAAGATCCCACGCAGACCTGCCCTCTGGGCTGGCGCTCAGGCTGCAGGGACATCACTGATGGGGGAGGCCTCCATGGAGCACCCACTAGCCACCATTTGCTGGGCACCCACCCGGCCAGCACCTGGAAGTGACCCTGGAGGGAGGAGCTGGGGATGATCTCAGCCCCTTTCCAGAGCCCAGAGTGTCATGGGAAAAGCCAGAAACTTAAAACCTGTCTTCTCCAGTCGACTGGCTCCTGGGCTCCCTCGAACAATTCTGAATAAAAGCCGCACGGGCACTTGGATGAGACAGTTTCAATTAGGGGACAGTCACTCCGTATAGGAATTAAGAGCAGGAAGCCCTGAGCCTGCGCCCTGCTGGCCCCGGGCCACCGTGGGTGGGCCTGCCAACCTGCGTTTCCCTTTCTGCACGTGGGTGTGTCTGTGTGTACGTGTGTACGTGCGTGTGGGGCTGATGCAGGGCTCTTGAATAGTTAAAAGTACAGCTGGTCCCAGCGGGTTTGGCTCAGTGGATAGAGCCTCAACCCCAACTGAAGGGTCCCAGGTTAGATTTCAATCAAGGGATGTATCTCAGTTGCAGGAAGCAACCAATCAACGTGTCACATGTTTCTCTCTTTGTCTCTCCCCATCCCTCCTACTCTCTAAACATCAATGGAAAGATATCCTAGGATGAGGACTTTTTTTTTTTTTTTTTAAAGTAGCCCTGGCTGGTTTGGCTCAGTGAATAGAGCATCAGTCTATGGACTGAAGGGTTCCGGGTTTGGTTTCATCAAGGGCACATGCCTGGGTTGCGGGCTCAGTCCCCAGTAAGGGGCAAGCAGGAGGCAGCTGATTGATGATTCTGATCATTGATGTTTTTCTCTCTCTCTCCCTCCCTCTCCCTTCTCTCTGAAATCAATAAAAATATATTTTAAAAAGAACAGCAAGTGAAAAAATAAAATTACTTTTTAAAATAAAGCACTGATCAGAACTCCTAATTAAGTAGCATTTGTTGTTTTTGAATAAGCTTAAAAGCAGGAAAACTAGAAACAATGCAAATAATGCAGAACAGCCAATAGGTTTTAAACTTTTTAGAATATTCCCTGGGTGAAATGATATGCAGCCACAGAAAATGACATTCACCTAAACACACCGTGGAATCCTGCACTGGGTCTCAGAACAGAGAAAGGGTATTAGAGAAGAAAACAGGAAACCAAATAAAGTCTGGAGTTTAATAAATGGTATTAATGTGACCTACTTAGTTTTGGTAAATGAATGTTAACATTAGGAAGAGCTAGGGGGAGGGATTATAAGGCTCTCTGTACTATTTTTATAATTCTTGCTTAAATCTAAAATTATCCTAAAATTAAAATTTAGTGATCTTCACAAGTTGTTTGTAATATAGGAATGTTTAGGCTAAAATGTTAAATGAAAAAAGAATTCAAAATTGTGTGACAGTGTGATTATAACTATGCAAAATTTTTTTTCATAGAAGAGAAAAAAAAATATGCAAGTTACCAAGTCATTTAATTTGGTTGGCCATGAAACTGAGAGTAATTTAAATCATTTTTGTTGTTGCTGTTTCTCCTTACCTGAGGATATATATATATATATATATATATATATACACACACACACACACACTATTTTTCATTGATTTTTTTTTTTTTTTTTTTTTTTTTTTAGAGAGAGACAGGGAGAAAGGAGAGAGAGAGAGAGAAAGAGAGAGAGAGAGAGAGGGGAAGGGGGGGGGGAGAGGTTTTGTCTCCTGCACTCAGCCCCCATCAAGCTGAGATCTAACCTGCAACCCAGGAATGTGCCTTTGGCCAGGAATCAAACTCTCAAATCCTTGGGCTATTGCTCCAACCACCGAGCCACACCAGCTCAGAGTGGCTGAAATCCTATTTTTTTTTTTTAAATAGATTTTATTGATTTTTACAGAGAGAAAGGGAGAGGGATAGAGTTAGAAACATCGATGAGAGAGAAACATTGATCAGCTGCCTTCTGCACACACTCTACTGGGTCTGTGCCTGCTACCAAGGTACATGTCCTTGACCGGAATCGAACCTGGGACCTTTCAGTCCACAGGCTGACACTCTATCCACTGAGCCAAACCGGTTAGGGCTGAAATCCTATTTTTTTTTTTTATATATCTTCTCATTTTTCCTTAATATGGGATCTCATCCACTCTGAGGGTGTGAATATCAGAAGAGGCTGATGGATACTAGCGGGAAAGGGCCTTAGGAGAGGCTGGTGGGTCACTCTCAGAGGAAGTGAGAGGGCTGGGGAGCAGGCGAGCCCTCACAGCCCCGTTACACCTACTGGATGCTGCCTACCCGCTTGCCATGCCCACGCCTCTCTGGATGCTGCAAAGATCCAGCCCAGGCACAAATCTACACCTGTCACTGCTGGCTTATAGCATTGGACGTGTCCTAGCCTCCGTCCCTCAGTGTCCTCATCACCTGTAAACTGGGGCTGCTGATAGATGTACATTGTAGGATGGTTATGAGCATTGAATGAATTAATATTAGAGTCATCTGGCATGTAGTAACCTCTGTAGACTTGTTAAAGAAAAAAAGTACAGCCAGTGTCACCACAATGAATTTAAACACCCCGCTTTGTCTCTTGACCCAGATTCACAGACCTAAGGAGGAGGGGGGAGGGAAGGGAGAGACCAGGAGGAATGAGTGAATGTTGGTCATGTCCTCGCTGCCAGGGTCAGGAGAGGCGAGAGCAGGGTGGTGGTCCGGCTTCCCCGCGGGAAGGATGCTGCCTCCCAGCAAGGCTGCGCCGAGGGCGGGGAAGCCAGGGACAGAGCGAGACAAGGATTTCGGAATAAAATGCTCAATAAAGAATAGTGAGTGAACAGAATGGGCGACCGATGCAAAAACACAACAGACGGCAGAGCTTGTGTGTTGGAGACGACGAGACTCCCGGAAGCAGGAGGAGGGAGTTGGGCAGGTGAGACAGGAAAGGGGCGCGCTCAGTGGGTCACAGGCCCTGTACCCTGTGCTGAGCGGGTCCTGGGGGAGGGGCATCGGTGGAAGGGAAGTGGCGGAGATAGACCTGGGATAGGCAGGTAGGCAGACGTGAGCAGAGCCAGGACGATGGCCAGATACAGAAGGTCACCAGGGGGAAAGCCCTGGGTACCTAGCCACAGGCAATACAGGGTGGGACCTCACCCCCAGGGTCCTTCCTCCCCTAACATATCTGACCCCCTGACCTTTCCTCCAGGGAGATAACATTTAAGCCTCAGTTGTATTTCAGCTCCAGGCCAGATAAGCAACCCAACCAGCTGGCTTGCCTTAGCTGATTTGGCTCAATGGATGGAGCGTGGTCTGCGGATTGAAGGGTCCCGGGTTCAATTACGATCAAGGGCACAAGCCTGGGTTGCGGGCTTAATCCCCAATACGGGGTGTGCAGAAGGCAGCCAATCAATGATTCTCTCTTATCATTGATGTTTCTCACTCTCTCTCTCTTCTTTCCTCTCTGAAATCAATAAAAGTATGCTTAAACGCCGAGACTGGTTTGACTCAATGGATAGAGCGTCGGCTTGGGGACTGAAGGGACCGGGTTCGATTCCAGTCAAGGGCATGTACCTTGGTTGCGGGCATATCCCCAGTAGGGGGTGTGCAAGAGGCAGCTGAACGATGACTCTCATCGATGTTTCTAGCTTTCTATCTCTCTCCCTTCCTCTCTGTACAAAATCAATAAAATATATTTTTTTAAAAAAGTATGCTTAAGAAAATAGAAATAAAACCCAGCTGGCTGACCTCCTACCCTGGTGCCGGCCAATCAGCCAGCGGAGCTCACAGCCTGAATGGACGCACCTGGAAAGCTGCTGAATCTTCTATTGCGATCTTCCCCGGGACCTTTCCGAAAATCCCCCAGTGTGCCTTTCTCTTTCCCTCTCCCTCCCCTTCCCTGCCCTTAGCTTAAGATGACCCTTTAACAATTTGTCCTGTGTCCCACAGTGCTTTAAAAAAGTCCCAATTTTTTGCAGCTGGAGCTCCAGTGGTGCAATCGGTTAGCGCTCGGTATATATATATATATATATATATATATATATATATATATATATATATATATATATATATATATATATATATATAAAAAGTCCCAATCTTTTGAAAGAATAGGGACTTTTTAAAAAACACAAAACTGCTGCAGGAAGCGGGACCAACTGTTAAAAATCGGGACTGTCCCTCCAGAAGCGGGATGTCTAGTCACCTTACTTTAGCTTTCTCACTCCCAAGTCCCAGGGGGCCCTTTCGTTACCCCTAGAGCTTGTTTCCTAAGCCATTGCTTCTGGGAATTACTTTTTCTACCTCTGTGACTTACCAAAGACATGTGCTCTTACAGTCTGGGTCTTGGCTCTGAATTCTTTTCTAGCCAGAGCCCCAGTACTGAGGTTGCCGAACTTAGATTTGTTCTGACTCTGCTGGTCAGACACCGCCTACAACAGGCCGAGGGCACATGACAGTTGTAAGATACTTTTTACCTGGCCATTTCTTTTCTTTTCTTTTTTTGAGTTGGGATGAGAAACTGAAAGGAGGAGAGCCCAGGTGCCCACAGTGGCATTGTTGGGCCAGAGGAAAGCTCTGAGAGGTGTCACTCCTTGGTCACATGACTTGATGCTGTCGCATGACTTAGCTCCTTCAGCGGTTGGGGATACCCGAAAAAGAAAGTTTGAAACTTTCTCAGCAGCTTCCCGCCCCCCATCACAGGATCTAGGTCTTTGGGTGAGCTAGTCCTCCAGATCCTCCTCCTCCTGCCAGCTCCCCAAGACAGTTCTGGCCCCGGGTGCCGGCTCGCAGCACTTTACATTCTGGGAGCACACCCTGGGTTCCTTGGCATTCTTGGAGAATTTTTATTATCTCCCCAAACCATTGTTACAGATTCTGGGGTGGAAATCTCAGGGACCCTCAGTCCCACCGGCCTAACCTGGATGGAGCACAGAGGAACCAGCAAGCCCCTGGGAAGTGCTTGGCCAACATGGTTCCTTTGAACCATCTCATTCCAGCCCGTCATAGTCTTACTTGGTGCTCACTGTACGGCCAGCATTCAAACCCTAAACTCTGACCTAGCACCATAACAAACAGCACCGCACGCCGCACTGGCCAGAATGACCAGGTCACGTGGCCGTTCTGAACCTGCTTTTTCTTCACTACAACTTTGGGGTGGGCATCACTCAGTGGGTGACAGCTGGTGGGAGGGGTATGTCCCTGAAAGTGCCCCAGGCAGGAGTGCTGGAACAAACCTGCTCTGCCTGCCAGCCTTCTCCTTGGGCCCTGCTGCCCCCTGCTGGTGGAGGTCCCTCCGCCCGCCAGTGCCCATGGGAGGTCCGGAGCCCTGGGCAGACTCACTGCTTTTGGCCCTGCCTTCAGCTTTCTGCACTTGCTTCCTTAGCTGTCAAGTGGGAACTTAAGGACAGAAGGAGAGAGGCTGTGCAGAACGTCACCGCCAGGGCCTGGCCAGACAGGACTCTGATGCCCTCCTGTGGGGCAGACAGGGGAGTCCTAGAACAGCCTGTTTCGGATGCACGGGTTGGGGGGGTGGTGAACTTCTGGCGCCTGTCTTCCATTCAGTGGGAAGCCCCTCCTGGTCCTCCCACCCCATCTCCCATTCTGTTCATCTCAGCATCCGGAGAAGGCAGCTGAGTGACTATTGGGCACCGCGCTCCCCAGCTGCTGTGTCCACACTGGAGCGCCCACGGAGGACGGAGGCCTGGGAAGCAAGGACCTGGACCAGGCATGGTGTCTCCTCTGCAAACAGGAGCCCCGGGGGAATTCCAGCCCCGTCCTCCCGGCTCCCCTCACAGGGCCCAGCTGGCCTTCCAGAGAGCCTCATCCTCCTGGCCCACCCCCCTCCGAGGCTCCCTCCTCGTCACCAGGAGGGTCTGAACTCCCCCCCTCCTCCCGGGGTGTGGTGACCCGGATCAGGAGAAGGAGACCAATACCCATCCAACATGCCCACGCTTGCTCCTGCTCTGCAGGAACGGCAACCACCGTGCAGAGCAAAGAACGACCCTCATTTCATGGTTAATAACTCTAGTCAGTAGTTAACGCGGAGTGAACTCATTTAATCCAGCCTCCTTTCCCAAATAATGTCCTAGTGACTCCTCCAAGGTCACAGAGCTGGTAAGTTGCAGAACCAGGATTTGAACTCGGGAAAATGCCATACTTTCCGAAATCCGACTTTAAGCATGGAACTTGGAGGTGAAGCCCTGGGAGGCGGGGGGTGTGTGTGGGGGGGTGGGTCAGAGAGTCGGTTTTGGATCTCTCTGCTCCTCGGCTGGGTCAGGGCTTTGTCAGTCGCCCGATTCCTATGCCACTGGCTTTGGGGTGACTTCCTGGGGACCAGTTCTCATCCTCCACAGGAGCAGGAGGCCAGCGAGAGCAAAGAAGGTGACCCGGTGTGGGGAGATCTGCCAGCCACCACCCCCTCCCCACACCCAGCTGCGGGGCCCAGGGCGCTGTCCGGGCAGAGGGGAGAGAGAAGCCCCATGACTCACAGAGTGTGCCCCACCCTGTCCACCCGCGATGCCAGGGCGTGGCCTGTCCTGGAGGAGTGGCCCTGGGCCCCCACCTCTGCCCTTTGAGACCAGGCGGGGGCGGTAGGGAGAGACGAAGACTGTGGTCTGTGGCTCATCGCCCCACTGGCCTCTGGGCTTGCCTTCCCTGCTCCCACGTGTCAGGCTGGGCCTGCCCTGCCAGGTGGGGCTGTGCGGGATTGAGAGAGAAGTTTGGCGGCTGAGGAGGAGGACAACCAGCCATAATCACAACCCTGGCTCCTCCGCGGGGCAGCCAAGTGCTCACCATGTCCTTCTGTGACACCCGGGATGGCTGCATGTGGCCTGCCGCTGGGAACCCAGAGGGGCTTTCCCCCTGCTCCTCTCGCAGGGCAGCGGCCAGCAAGCTTCCCTCCCTCCCGGCGCCCCCGCCCTGCCCGCAGTCCAGCCCGGCCACCCAGTCACCTGGCCTCGACTGTGGCAGCTTGTTTCTTGTTTCTGGACGATTGCAGCTGCCCAACGGGTCTCCGGCTCCCACCTCCACCCTCCCAGACACCTGCCCGCTGCCACGCCCGCCTCTTCAGGCACCGAGGCCGGCCGCTCCCAGGGCACAGGCAGGGGGCGCCTCGGCGTGGGCGCCGTGCGCGGGAGCGAGGAAGCCGGCTCCGAGGGCCAGCTGGAGAAAGTGGCGTCTGAGCCGGCCCCTGAAGGCAGGGGCTGGGAGGAAGGATGTGCTGAGCTGGGGGAACAGCCAAGGCTGAGAGGCTGGGAGGGATGTCAGGGCTCCCCAGGCGTGGCTGGGGTGGCCGATGGCCTGGCATCCAATGGGGAAGGCGGGCTGTGGTCGGATGCAGGAGAGCCCGCGTTGCCAGCTGCGGAAGCTGGCCTTCCTGCTCTGGGCGGGACTGTGACTGTGCTCCTGTGTGCCGGGCACAGGGCGATCCACCTGAGCCAGCTCTAGGGCAGCTGGCTACCCGCTGGGAGACAAATGGTGACAGATTCTCAGGGAAAGTGAAGGAAGAAGCTAAGGGCGGGTTCCAGGCAGTTCCACTCCGGCGCCTACAGGGGGCGGGCTCGCACCCGCCCTGGACCACGTGCGTGAAGGCGTTGTGAAACAGGAGGCGGGCCACACCTGCCAGGCGATGTTGTTTTAGTGGTTACAGTTACCACCGGGCAGGGCAGGGGTGAGGGGCTGGATGGGGGTGCGAGTGGCCCTGGTACCACCTGGGACCACCTCCTGCCGGAAGGTGCTGAGGGTGTGGCCCCAGGAACAGCCGCAAGGTGGGCCCGGCTGAATGGCCACCTCCTGGCTGTGCGGTCCAGGGCTGGGGGCGTGGGGGCTCCAGGATGAGCCCTCCCCAGGGCTGGGGTGGGGAGACACACCCCTTCCTCACGTCTCAGAGGGATTTCACATCAGTTCAGGGGCCTCAGCCCCAGCACGAGGGGCCTGGCTCCGTGCCGACCATCGACCATCGGTGTGAAGGGCGGTTCGGTCACAGCCCGGGCGATAGGTCAGCGCCCGGCCCCGTCCTGCGCCGGCGGGCGATCTGGGCGGGGAGGGCCGCGGTCAGGTCAGCACGCAGCAGCCCCGGGTGATTCGCCGCCAGCGGTTGCGGCCGCGGCTGCTGAGGGCCACCTCCACGGCCTCCTGGAAGACGGCGTGGACGTTCTCCTGGAGCCGCGCCGAGCACTCCAGGTAGGCCACGGCGCCCACGGCCCGCGCCATCTCCTGGCCCTGGCGGAGAGCGAGGGCGTGAGGGGGGCTGCCGGCACCTCCCGGCTCCTCCCGGCTCCTCCCAGCCCTCCGGCTCTCCCCGGAGCCCCCGGGGCACAAGCAGAAGGTGAGTGTTTCCCGGGTCCCCATGGCTCCCGCCCCCGGGGCTGGCCAAGTGCTCTCGTGGCCTCCGTGGCTCTCTGCCTCCGTCCCGGGCTAGGTCTCTGCCTCCCCAAGTCCCGGCTCACTTCCCGGGTGCGGAGCGGAGAGGGGCCTGCAGGCTGAAAAGCCGGGGGTCTTTCCTGGGCCTCAGGTCCCCCACCTGGGATGTGGGTGGGCAGGACTATCTGATGTGCACATCACTGTTCTCCCTTCCACAGCTGGAACCTTCCAGAGTATTCTAGGGACCGCTTCCACGCACCAGCCGTCTCTGACCCCTCCCCGGCCCCACACCCCGTGTGCTGACACCTGGCGCTGCAGAGGCTGTGCTGGTCGGCATGCCCGGGGCTCCTCCTCCTGCCCACCCCCGGCCCCCCCCCTCCCCGCTGGTTTCCTACCCGGTGGTAGGTCACGGGCTCCAGCTTATCTTTCCAGAGCTTGTTCACCAGCGTCCGGTCCTTGCGCAGGTCGGTCTTGCAGCCCACGAGGACGATGGGCACCTCCTTGCAGAAGTGTCTCACCTCCGGGTACCACTGTGGGGGCGGGGGCGGGAGTGGGGTGTGTGTGTCAGCCGTTGGGAGTGCTCCCGTCTCTGCAGGGCAGGGGACAGGCTGTCCTCCTGCTCCCCGGGCAGCTCCCCAGATCGCCGATCGCCAGCACAGCCCACTTCCGGGGAGGCCGACTCTGTGCCCGGCTCTGAGACGCTCCACCTGTGGACTCATTAACCCCCCAGGCCCTGTGGTAGCAACGCCCATCGTCAATCCCATGACGCACCTGTGGAACCGAGGCCCAGAGAGGCTGTGTCACTGGCCTCGGTCACACAGCAGGAAGTGGCAGGATCTGGGCCATTCCCGCTAGAACCCTGCCTGTCTACAAGGCAAGGGCTCCCAGGACCCCCTCCTCAACCGGGGAAATACGTCAGCAGATAAGGGCTCCTTTGGAGAGAAGGCAGCTATGGCACGACTGCCCGGCTGCCACTGGCGGAGGGAGGCGGTCACCCTGAGTCAGCTGCCCTCTGGAATGTGAGGCTCCCGGTGACTCAGGCTGGACTCCAGCCCCGCAGGCTGGAGCCCACAGCCCAGGAGGGCATGCCTGCTCCGTGTGCCCGTGCAGGGAAAGGGGCATCCAAGGACCGGCTCCTGGGGCCACCTGGGCCCCGTGTGGGGGCCTGGGCGGACTCCCCACATCCCAGCCCTCCACAGAACTGCCCCCCGAAAGGGTCTCCTCCGGGACTCCACCCTGCTACTCCCCCGAGTGAGTCCTCAGCCCTCACCCCCCTGGACCCTGCCCTGGGAATCATCGCACCTGCCTCCAGACCGGCCTGCACTTCGCCCCAGAACCCCACTCGCCTGCTTCTTCCCGGGTCTTACCAGCACCCCCTCCTCAGAGCGGTGGGTGCACCTTTCCTCTGGCTGCTCTCACCCTCCAGGCGACCACCCCCCGTCCATGGCTCTGTCCGGCCCAGCCCGCTCCTGGGAAATGGCAAGTCTCCCTTCTACTTACTCTGGTCAAAGTATCTTTCTCCCACCCATGTCCCAGCCACCTGCAAATCCTGATGGTTCTGGCTTTCAAAGAGATTCAAGCCGAAACCAGTTTAGCTCAGTGGATAGAGTGTCAGCCTGCGGACTGAAAGGTCCCAGGTTCGATTCCGGTCAAGGGCCTGTACCTTGGTTACAGGCACATCCCCGGTGAGGGGTGTGCAGGAGGCAGCTGATTGATGATTCTCTCTCATGGATGTTTCTAACTCTCTATCCCTCTCTCTTCCTCTCTGTAAAAAAAATCAATAAAATATATTTTTTTAAAATAGAGATTCCAGATATACATCCACCTCTCACTACCCCCTCTGCCAGCACCATCTCAGCCACCTCCGTCTCCTCTGGCCCACAGTGCCTAGCACAGAGCCTGGCCCACAGATGTGCTGCCATCGTTTCTGAAGGGCTGCGTGGGGCAGAACGCTCGGGCTCAAATCCCTGCCTCACCACCTCAGTAGATGCGCTTCTTAGAGCAAGTGACCCAGGGTGGGGGTGATGGTAGTGTGTGCTCCCTAAGGGCGTGAGGGGGTCAGATGAGTACATACATGTGTGTCCGGAACAGCGCCTGGCACGTGGTAGGTTCTAACGCTGCCACCATCGTTGTCACTACCACGAATGCTCCCAAGAAACCTGAGCGCCACCCACACGGAGGCCCTGACACCTGTGTGCGGCGCCTGGGAGCCCTCATACCTGGGGGGCCTCCTGGGGCTGCCGAGAGCCACAGCCACACAGGTGGGGGGCTGAGAGCTGCTGGAGGCTGCCTGTTCACGTGACCTTGGTCAGGCCCAGGCGGGGGAAATCCAGGGGCCCTGGGCCGCCCCGCATTCTCAGGCGGGTCCCAGTGTTCCAGTCTGCAGGGGCGAGCAGGCGGGACCCTCCCGCCACAGCCCTGCGGACCCCTGGGGCCGGGCTTCCCCGTCTCGATGCCAAAAGCACGGGCCTGAGGTCGCCGGGCCTGCTGAGCGCTGGCAGACTGCTGGGCCCAGGGGGGTGGCAGTGGGGAGCAGTGTGGCCTGGCTTTGGGGTTCTGCCTCCCCCATCCCCCCAAGCACCTACCCGGGTAGCGACGTTCTCAAAGCTGTTGGGGCTGGTGACATCGAAGCAGAGCAGCACCACACTGGCGTCCGGGTAGAAGAGGGGCCGCAGGCGGTCGTAATCGACTTGTCCTGTGGGGCCGGCGCGTCACTCCCTCCAGACTCCCTGCTGCTGCAGCGCCTCCCACAGCCCGGCCCCGGAGCGCGCGTGCGTGCGTGTGTGCGTGCGTGTGTGAGCGTGTGAGTGTGTGTGTGCATGCGCGTGTGTGCGTGTGTGTGTGTGTGCGTGTGTGTGTGCAAGTATGTGCGTGTGTGTGTGTATGCGTGCGTGTGTGAGAGTGTGTGTGTGCGTGTGTGTGAGTGTGTGTGTGAATGAGTGTGTGTGAGTGTGTGTGTGTGTGTGTGTGTGTGTGAGGGTGTGTGTGTGTGTGTGTGTGTGTGTGTGTGAGTGTGTGTGTGTGTGAGTGTGTGTGTGTGTGTATGTGAGTGTGTGTGAGTGTGTGTGTGAGTGAGTGTGTGTGTGTGAGTGTGTGTATGTGAGTGTGTGTGTGAGTGAGTGTGTGTGCCAGGCCTGGGTGGGACCATTTGCAGGGACATCCCTGTTTCGGAGGTCGGGGCAAGGCAGAGGCCCCGCCTGGAGGGACTGCCTTGCCCAGGGCTCGGGGCCTGGGGCGAGGAGCAAGGCAGGCGATCCCCCGGAAAGACCCCAGGGAGGGGCTGCTGGGACGGAGGCTAGCTTTGAGCTCTGACGGAAAGATGACTCTGACCCCTTGTGTGGGCAAGGTCAGGAGGCTGGAGGGCAGAGGTCAAGGTCAGGCAGATCTTACAGAGCTCAGCCGCGGTGGGATGCTGAGGCAGGAACAGCCCAGCCCGTGAGAGCAAAGGGCTCCGGGCTCTCCCTTGCTCTGGGGCGTGGCCAGCTGCCCTGGGGTGGGGGCGGCCGTGGACACAGGCACAGAAGCAAGGCGGGTTCCGTTCCTGGGGGCCCTCATCCCGGCCCACCCCTGTCCCTTGGAGGTTGGGTGGCCTCCCCGTTCCGAAGGAAGGGAGCGGAGCTTGGCTCCCAGCCCCTGGGGCCCCCTCCACCCTGTCCCCCCCGCCCCCCCCCCCGGCCGCACCCCACCTGCGGTGTCCCAGATCTGGAGCTTCACAGGTTTGCCCTGCGTCTTCATGTTCACGTTGAACCGCTCAAACACCGTGGGCGTGTAGCTCTGGGGAGGAAGGGGGCACGGGAGATGGTGAGGACAGCTTCTGAGGGGAGCAGCCCCAGGGCCGACCGGAGCCCGGAACGCCTGCGGCACTGCCCGCACGGGCAGCCGGCAGAGGGTGGTGGTTCCTGGAAGCGGTCTGGTGGGGCTGAGGCCTAGAGCCGCCCCTGCCCAGCAGCGTGCCCGGCAAGACCCCAGGCCCCGTCTTCCCTCCTCGGCTGTAAAGTGGGGGCATGGGGAGTGGCCAGATCCTCCCCACGGAGCCCGGAGCACAGGGCCCGGCACTAAATACACCCACACCTGCCGGCCACGGCCACTTTTGTCTCTGTCCCTGGTCAGGGGACAGCACCATGGCTGCGTCTGCTTCCTGCTACCCTCCTCCTAGAACGGCATTAACCCACGTTTGTTCGTCCGCTCATTCGTTCATTCATTCATTCATTCGTTCATGCGGTACATTCGGTCATGAGACCGTCTCCAGGTCCAGTTCTGGACACTGGGAACAAGAAGTGAACAAGCCCTCACTGGTGTGGCTCAGTGGATAGAGCGTCGGCCTGAGGACTCAAGGGTCCCAGGTTCGATTCCGGTCAAGGGCATGTTCCTTGGTTGCGGGCACATCTCTCATCGATGTTTCTAACTCTCTATCCCTCTCCCTTCCTTTCGGTAAAAAATCAATGAAATATATTTTTTTTAAAAAGAAAGAAAAAGAAATGAACAGGGCTTGGTGCCGGAAATGAACAAGACTAATGCCTTCCAACCTCTCACAATCCAACCAAATTCCCTGTCCAGTGCCACCCCCTCCAGGACCCCCTCCCCCAGGCCCTGGTTTCTGCCCTTCTTATTTGCCCTGTCTGGGCTCAAGAGAAGGTCACCAGCCCCTATCAATCCCTCCCGCTCGGGCCCCTGTCCCCACCAGCCTGTGAGCGGAGGGCAGAGGCCTGGTGAGCTCGGAGCTTGGCCACCCACCCCCAGGAGCGGGTCCTGGCGGGCAGACACCTGTCAGCACTTTGCACATGCCTGTGGAGACTGCATGGCACCCCCATGCTCGCGGGATTCCCGGTGGGAGTCCCTTTACCCGCACCGTCTCCGACCCTGCAGCCTGGGAAAGCCAGGCGTGTCCCCATTTTCCTGATGAGACACTGAGGCCCAGAGAGGGGAGGCGACTTGCCCAGAGCAACGCAATGGACAGCTGGCTAACGACGGAGGCAGGCTTGTTCCGAGGTCACCAGCCCCGGGGTCAGGAGGGACGTGGGGCTGGGCTGCTCCTCTCTGACCAGCAGCTGTCACCGCCCTTCCCCTGTTCCGGAATGTTATCCCGGAGGCTCTGTCTGCGTCTTCTCTCGTGTTCTTTGAACCCCCAGGCAGGGCCACTCTGCCCATCACGGCGACGGCGCCTAATCTTATCTGCTGAGCTGTCCTCACCACGCAGGCAGGGCCCCGTCTGGGCTAGGCCGGGGCAGAGATGACTCAGGCGCGGGGCTGCCCTCATGAGGCTCACAGTCGGGGAGACGGATCGTTACAGAATGGGGACACAGCTCAGGAGAGGAGAGGCAGGCCTGGCCAGCGTGACTCAGGGATGGAATGTCGACCTGTGAACCAGAAGGTCACGGTTCGATTCCGGGTTTGGGGACATGCCTGGGTTGTGGGCTCCATCCCCACTAGGGGACAGGCAGGAGGTAGCTAATCAATGGTTCTCTCTCATCATTGATGTCTCTCTCTGAGAGAGAGAGAGAGAGAGAGAGAGGGGTGAGTTGGGGGCTTCCCTGGACAGACCAGCACAGCCATGGAGTCCCGGGCTGGAGGAAGGCTCAGCTGGCTCTGCTGGGCTCCCCTGTGGGAATGGTGGCCGCCATAAATGTCAGCCAGGAGCTCCCTGCCTCAGGAGCCCTCTTACTCTGCTCCCCCCTCCCCCACACCCCAGGTTGGGGCACAGCCGAGGGTCTCCGAAGCCTCTCCGAATCCCAGCCTGCTCTCTGCTCTTTGCTGCAGGCAAGAGGCCTGGGAGATGGGGCCCCAAGTCTCCTCGCTCCAGGCTGTCTGGGCCAGGAGGAGGCATCCAAGGTCAGGAGCAGGGAGGGCTGGGCCCCGCAGGCAGAGCGCCGGGGGCTGCGGAGAGTGTCCTGGTCAGGGGTGGGAGACGGGTGGTAGGCCAGCATGGCCACTGCCGGGTTCTGTGCTCCAAGGGAAGACTCTGTCTCCCTGGCCTCAGTTTCCCCACCTGTAAAATGAAGGCCTTTCCAACTCTCAGATCTTGTGTTTCTTTTATTAGTTTTATTTCTGTTAATCCTCACCCGAGGATATTTTCCCTTTGACTTTTAGAGAGAGTGGTAGGAAGGAGGAGAGGCAGAAACATCCATGTGGGAAAGACACAGGGATTGGCCGCCTCCCGCATGCATCCCAACGGGAACTGGGGATTGAGCCTGACCAGAATGTCTGCAGGCTGGCACTCTATCCAGTGAGCCACACCGGCGAGGGCCCTTGTGCTCCTTTTAAATGAAGAGGCCTCTCTGGAGTCTGGAGGCAGAAGAGTGCCGGTGAACTCAGGGTCCCTCAATAGAGAGGAGCCCAGACAAGGGCAGGTCCATCCCTCAGTTGACAAACATGCCCCCCTTGGCCAGCTCCTGTGTGTCCTTCAATACACCCAGCTCATCAGCTGTGAGATGCTCAGTTCCACACGGTGACCTCTCTGGCATCGGGATGGGTCTCACCCTCAAGGACACTGGTCTCAGAGCCCAGGGCACTGTGGGGAGGCCACCTCTGCCAGCCCCTCTCCTGGGACCCGCCGGCCTGGCCCCTCTCCTGGGACCCGCAGGCCTGGCCCCTCTGGGGTGCTCTCCCCGCGGAGCTGTGATTGCTGGGGTCGCCCGGGCAGCATCGGGGGGCCTGGGAACACATCCCTCACAACTTTTTAAAAAAACGTGACCGGCCAAAGGAGGTGACATCAGCTCTGCAAACCACACGCGTCAGCTCGACGCTGCCACAATGGAGAGAAAGGCCTGACACGGCCACTGGCCTCAGTCTCTCCTGCCTCCCCCATCCCTCTCCCGACGCCCACAGCCCGGGGGTGGGCAGGGTCCTGGGAGAGGCAGGAGGGAGAAGAGACGCAAAGCAAAGCCATGCCCCGGGGGGGCGGCATGGTGGCGGGTCTGCCCTGGTCCCGGGGCCCAGCCCGTCTGCCTGGATGTCAGCGAGCTCGCTGCTGACGGAGGGACGGTCAGCACTGCGCGCCACGGACATGCCAGGCGCCCAGTGGTGTCCTCTCTCAGCCTTCCTTTAGCTCCGCCGCCCACCGCCCACGAGGCTGTATGGGAAACTGAGGCTCAGAGGCTGAGCAATTACTGAGGGCCAGAGGATGCCAAGGTGCCCGCCAGCTGTCTGACTTGACTCTGGTGTGCTCTAACCCTCCAGGGCAGAGCCTGCGGGGTGTGTGTGTGTGTGTGTGTGTGTGTGTCCACTGCAGGGGCGAAACGGGGAGAAAATACGATGTTTCCCAAGAAAGACCTTGGCCGTGTTTGGCGCGTCCTTCCCGTGGCAGATGCCGAGCTGAGCCGGTGACCTGCGTGGACTCGCTCCCCACAGTGCCCCCGGGGACGGGCACCGCCATCACTCCGAGGATGCCATTCGCACACAGGCAGAGCGAGGGCAAGGGACGTGCCCAGGGGCGCGCAGCGGGGACTGGCAAGGCCGTCACTCGAACCCAGGCAGCGGGCTCCAGAGGGCAGTTCCCCGGGCCAGGCGGTGCCACCAGGGGCTCCCCTCCCGGGTGCCCGGTGACGCCTCCCAGGGAGGGGCTGTTCTCCCAGGTGACCCCACAGAGGCCGCCCCCCGAAGGCAGAGAGAGAGAGCCCCGGGCGGCCAGAGAGAGAGCCCCGGGCAGCCCGCTGGCGGGCGGCGGGCACACCCCGCAGCGACCCGGCCCCCGGGCGCCGTGCCCGGCCGCACTCACCTCGGGGAAGTCCCCGGCGGCGAAGACCATCAGCAGCGACGTCTTCCCGCAGCCGCCGTCGCCCACCAGGACCACCTTCACCGACGCCTCCTCGCCCGCGGCCTGGGCCGCCTTCATCGCGGGCGCCGGCCGGTGCGGGCGGGCGGCCGGGGGGAGGCCGGGCGGGCGGCCGGGGGGAGGCCGGGAGGGAGGCCGGGAGGGAGGCCGGGAGGGAGGCTGGGCAGGAGGCCGGGAGGGAGGCCGCGGTGGAATGTGGAAGGGGCGGGGCGGCGGGAGGAAGTCGGCGGGGCCAGGCGGGGCGGGGGACGGGCAGCGGCCGGGAGTCCAGGTGAGAGGCCCAGCCGGCCGGGCTGCGCTGGGCGGAGAGGCGTGGCGTCGGGGCTGGAGTGTGTGTGTGTGTGTGTGTGTGTGTGTGTGTGTGTCCGTCCTTTCCCTCCCACCCCATTCAGTCCCCCTGCAAACTTCCTGGAGCACCTACTGGGACCCCCGAGGGGCACCCAGACCCAGCTCTGTCCCTGGGGAAGCCTGGTCTGCTGGGCGTGGGGAGGGACAAGCAGCTGGACAGGGCCAGTGGGGGCAGGGGTGCGGGCAGGGAAGGAGAAGGAGGCGGGGGCAGCCGTGCTTGCCCACCTGCTTGGTGGGGGCAGGGACTGGGTGCCAGGTGCCCAGCACAGGTGGAGCACCTGCGGACGGGACTGGGAGGAGGGGATGAGTGTACGGGTGCTGAGCTCGGAGAGGGAGAGGGGGCATGGCCCCTGCAGGCGCCTCTGGCCGGGGCGGTAGGACTGCGGTGAGCTGGGCCCTCCCCCAGCCAGCCAGCACCAGGAAGTTCCTCTGCAGGTGGGCGGCCACCTGTCACTCTGGGAGGGAGGGGGGGTAGGGGGGGAGTATCTGGGGAAGCGATGGAATCTTCCACCTGTGAAGTGTTTAGACCAGGATCTGGGGCATGTTTGGCGCCATGTGTGTGATCCTCACGATTTAACCAACACGGATGGTCCCTCCGTGCCAAGGGCCAGGGGACCCTGAACTGTTTAAGACACAGTCCTGCCGAAGCCAGTGTGGCTCAGTGGGTAGAGCGTCGGCCTGCGGACTGAAGGGTCCCGGGTTCTATTCCGGGCAAGGGCATGCCCCTTGGTTGCGGGCACATCCCCTGTGGGGAGTGTGCAGGGGGCAGCTGATCAATGACTCTCTCTCATCGATGTTTCTAACTCTCTATCTGTCTCCCTTCCTCTCTGTACAAAATCAATAAAACATATAAAAAAAAGAAAGAAAAAAAGACACAGTCCCTCCCCTGAGAAGCCCATGCCTAGACGGGAGACACAGAGGCTCCGAGTGATGAGAGCTACCCCAGGGGTGGGGACAGGCAGTGGATGGTTGTAGGGGAGAGGGTCCCCTCAGCCGGGTTGGGGGACCAGGAAACACTTCTGAGAAGAGGGACCAGAGTCGAGGGAAAAGTAAGAGTCAGATGGGGGAGGGGAGAGATGTTCCAAGCCGAGGGAACAGAACATGCAAGGAGCAGGGGCAAGAGAGAGGGGTTGCTTTGGGGCTCAGTGAGGGCGGGTGGCCTGGGGAGCTGGTGTGGGGGTGGGGGGGAACTGGACACTGGAGCCCATGGGGGTCAGGAGCACATGCAGAACCTGACCACCCGGCCCTGTCAGTGACCAGCACTGAAACCTACACAATGCACACGAGAGCCTCCCAGATGCTGACCGAGTGTTTCCATTAACGCGCAAGGAAACGGGGCAGACGTCTGCGCGCCTCCCTGCCCCCCAAGTCCCCCACTCAGGTCATGATGTCACCGGTACGGGGTTCAGAGCTGGGCACGTGAGAGCGCACCCTCGGCCCTGGCCGGTGTGGCTCAGTGGCTGGAGCATCGCCTGTCCACGGAAAGGTGGCGGTCCGGTCAGGGCACATCCCTGGGTTTAGGGCTGGATCTAGCGGGGTGGCAACCAATCAGTGCTTCCCTTTCACATCAATGTTTCTCCCCGCCCCCCTTAAATCCATGACGGCGTCCTCGGTGCGGGAAAAGCCCGCTCAGCCTTCTCTGAAGCTCACTGTGACCCAAAGGGGCAGCCTGCCCAGAGGCAGAGCCAGACCCCGGACCCTGACTCAGCTTCAGGCTCACCCAGGCCAGGTCAGCAGAGGGAAGGGAGCCTCGCCTGGATGGAGGAAGCATCCTAGGACTGCCCTGCCCGTCAGTGCCCCTCCCTCCCCGAAACTGCCACAGGGCTGGGCAGTGGCTTGACACAGGGCTGAGCAGGGCTCCCCGCCCCAAGGAGCGGTGGGGAGGGGCCCGTCCCCCCACCCCCCAGTGACGTCTTCCCCGGGGCTGCTGTCACCAGGCTTTGGGTGGCACGGCAGGTGCGGCCAGGCTGGGTGGAGGAGCCGAGAACCAGGCAGAGGCTTTGGCCTTGGTTGCCATGGGGATAATCACGCGGACACTCTCGGCGTGTGTCACGCTTTGCAGTTTCACTGAGCATTTCCTAACGATCACAGCACCCGCCAGCGGCTCCCTGACCCTGTGCAGGTACGCTCCCCGGCCGGCGGGGGTTGTTGGCCCCATTTCACAGGTGAGGCACCTGAGGCCCAGAGAGCTTAAGCGCTTGTCTAAGATCCACAGCCAGGAAGAGGCAAAATCCCAGGTCTGACCACAAAGCCCACTCTCTCCCGACATCACACCTCACTCACATGCGTGAGGTCATCCAGCCCTCAGGTCTACTGATGTCAAGCCCCAGCTCTACCCCCACTCTGTGCTCCGGCTTCCACAGGAGGGAGAGGAGGGCCAGGAAAACCTGCCCCGGTTGGCAAGGAATGTCCCCACGTCTCAGGCATGGCTGGGCCCCGGACGGCGGTGTTTTCCTGGCGTTTATTTTGGAGGGAGGAGGCGGCCCAGGCCAGTTGGCCCGCCAGGGAACGGGTATGCTGTTTACTGGGACACTGTTTTGTGTGGTTGCCGATTACTGCCAGCCTGTGGGTGACTCAGCCTCTTAGAATCCCTCTGGCCCCAAGCCCAGAGTCCTTTGGGAACCCCAAGTGGTGGGGCACAGCCCCAAAGACCCTAGAAAACAGAGATGGCCAGGCCGGCCCTCCTTTGGCTCAGGATGTTATGTCCAATCGGCTGCTTGGCTGGACAAATGGGAAGAGAAGGAAAATGATGGAGCCGGGGAGAGAGGAAGGAAAGAAGGAAGGAAGGAAAGATGGGCTGACTCAGTAAGCAACGTAATGAATGGAGGAACAAACGGTCGCATGCGTGAGTGAACAAGCGCATGACCAGAGTTCAGGGCCAGCGGACAGGTGACCTCCATCTGCTGCGTCTTCTGACACCCCCACCCCCAGCCTCCCTGAGGCCCAGCGTCCCCTTCCGTTCCAGCTGAGTCTCTGCTGCCCCCCTGTGGTGGCCCTGCTCCCTGCACCGTCATCACAAGCTCTGCTTGGGGTTCCTGGCTTGGGGTGTGGGGTGTGGGGTGTCGGGTGTTTCTGGATGAATGAAGGGGAGGGACAGTGGGTGCCAGGGCCGTGGAGCTTCAGAGTCCAGTGCTGCCCTGGAGAAGGCCTGGGCCCTTCGCTCCTCACACCTCCCTGTGCACCTTCCCTCCCTGTCATCCCAAACACCAAACCCCAGGAGGAACGCCACCCAAAGCCGTGGCCTCACGTCACTGCGCACCTACTGAGGTGCTCATTTTACTCCCTCCAGTGAAGTGTGTATGATTCATTTTTTAATATATTTTATTGATTTTTAAAATATATTTTATTGATTTTATACAGAGAGGAAGGGAGAGAGAGAGCTAGAAACATCGATGAGAGAGAGTCATCAATCAGCTGCCTCTTGCACACCCCCTACTGGGGATATGCCCGCAACCAAGGTACATGCCCTTGACCAGAATCGAACCCGGGACCTTTCAGTCCACAGGCCGACGCTCTACCGCTGAGCCAAACCGGTTTTGGTGAAGTATGTATCATTCTTAAACTCTTTGACAATCGAGGAAACTGAGGCCCCAGCCCCAGCTGCTAAGTGGCGGGCTTGGGCTCTAACCCAGGTAATGGGGCGCCAGAGCCTTTACACACAGAAGCCCAGCAGTCAGAGGATGGGGGGCCGTTAGAGACTTTTTATCCAATATGCTCATTCCGGGGGAAACAGGCTCTGGAGAGGAAGGGCTTTATCACACAGCGAGGAAGCGGCAGACACAGGTCTGGGGCAGGCAGAACCCAAAAGGGCCTCTACTCTCTAGTGTCCTTCTGTGGGGCTCCCCAAGACCAGCTCAGCCTCAGCGGCCACTTGGCTGGAGCCCAGGGCTGGGGACGCAGCCCTCTGCCCCTGCCTCACCGTTGACCCTCTGGGTCCGAGGAGAAGGCGGATTATGGGGTGGGAGAGGCGGGGAGCGAGGCCGCCCCGTGATTTGTGTTTGTTTAGCCATCGGAACCGTCCCTTCCGGTGTCTGCAGTCCCAGACGGCCGCGGGCAGGGGAGAGGAAGGACAGTCTGGAGCTGCAGGCGCTGTGGGCGATAAGCCGGCTGGCCCTGCCCCTCCCGCATGCGGGCCTGCCTGGCCGTGCTGCTGGCCGGGTCAGCAACCTCCACGCCTGTCCTCCCGGGTAGGGCTCCGTCTATCGCTGAAGGCTCCCTGACAGAGGGCCGGGGTGGAGGGAGGGGGAAGGTGGGGGAGAGAAAGAAGAGGCAGAAAGAGATGGGAGCAGCTGGGTCTGGGCCCTGGTGAATGAATTTAAAACCTAAAGGCATGCCAAAGCCGGTTTGGCTCAGTGGATAGAGCGTCGGCCTGCAGACTGAAGGGTCCCAGGTTCGATTCCGGTCAAGGGCATGTACCTTGGTTTCAGGGACATTGCCAGTAGGGGGTGTGCAGGAGGTGGCTGATCGATGTCTCTCCCTCATGGATGTTTCTAACTATCCCTCTCCCTTCCTCTTGGAAAAATCAATAAAAATATATTTAAAAACCAACCAAACAAAAAAACCCTAAAGGCAGCCTGGACCTGCCCTCACAAACCAGAGCAGCCTGCTGGTGCCCCTCGTTTCCACAGCTGCTTAGTGTCCCCCTCCCCGCCCCCTCCCTCTGTGGCTCCCCACGGCCAGCGGGACAAGGACCTTCGGCCTCCACCCTCAGTGCAGCCACGCCTGGCCTCTGTTCCCAGACACAGGCCACACTGTGCCGGCAGCGCCCCCGCCTGGCGGACCCTCTCCCTCCTCCGCGTGTCCAGTCTGCCTGCCCTGCAGAGCGGAGCTCATGTCTCCACGCCCTCTGAGCTTCCCTGGCGCCAGCCTTCACAGGCTCCTGCCTTCACAGGCTCCGGCGACAGCCTGGCTGGCCGGCCACCGGTCCCCACACAAGCTCTTTATCAGGCCTACAGTGGGGGGATGCCCACCCAGACCCTCCTCCTCCCATGCTCGCTGTGACCTTCCCGGGAGGTCCGGGGACGGGGAAACCACAACAGCCTGGGATCCAGAGCGGCCTGTGTGTGCCCTCAGCCCCCCTCCTCAGGAGCTGGGGCGGGGGCAGTGCTGCCCAGTGGTGAAGAGCATGAGCTCTGGAGCCTGAGCTTGAATCTCAGCTCTAAGCCTTTTAGGCTGTGTGACCTTGGGCTCGTGACCCAACCTCTCTGAGCTTCCGTTTCCATAGCAACAAAAAGGAGATGACACAGTACCTACTACAAGTGTTAGAGTAGCAGGCTGCACAGCAGCATTCAGGGGCTCATACAGCCCCTCTTCCCCTTCCTTCCCCCCAGATCTTGCCTCTGGCTCCTTCCCCGGCCATCCTCCCTAAGGGCTTTAGCAAGGTTGATGTGTCAGCTGAGCTTTTGTCTGCCCCTGCTCCTGCGCTTTCCCATATGCTCCTCCCTCTGCCAGGAATGCTTTTGGGGCCTCATCCACCCTCTTTGGCTTTCTGCCACTTCTTGCCCAAAGGCTCAGGCTGGCACCACCGCCGGGAAGCCCTCCTTGATTTTCCCACTGCCATCCTCCCCACCAGGCCTGGCTCGTGGCCCCTTCTCCGAGTCTCCCAAGCAGTGTGATGGGGTTGGTCCTGGTCATGCCCTCCCAAACCATATGGGGGCCGCCTCTCCCTGTCCCTCCCCCAGCTCCGGGCGCCCCGCAGCAGGCCCGAGCCCCTGGTCCCGAGCAGAGACGAAGGTGTTTGGGCTGAGCAGGGCTCCGGGGAGCCCCCTCCTTCCTGCCCCAGCTTTATTTCGGTTCTAGAATCATTCCAGTCAGCATACTCAGTCCCCACCACGCCCCGTCCCGGTGCACAGTCCACACGTCATGCAGTTAGAGGGAGGGAAGGGCGGGCAGCGGGAGTCATGCCTGCCCTCAGCCTGGGGCGGGAGGCCTGGGCTCCCCAAGGCTGGGGAGGCTCGCCCGCCGGGTGTCCCGGACCCTGTGCTGGCCTGGGCCGGGCAGACCGCCAGGTGCCGGGCCCTGGCCGTGTCCCATTGGGACAGCCACAGTCCTGCTCTAGTCCCCATCCACCGAGGCCCACCACTGTGGTCCAGCCGCCCTCTCCTCCACATCATGGGATAACCAGGGGCCTGGGTGTCCATGCCTCACCAGGGCCGGCGGCAGCCAGCCCGGGCGCCCCTGTGCTCCCCATGATTGCCACATGGAGTAGATGCTGCGTCCCCGCCCCCCCTCCTCTTCCCCAGTCCCTTTGAACCAGAGCCCTCAGCTCTGGGGGGTGCACGGCTGCCCCTCTCTGGGGTTGTCTGTGGGGATGGAAGCGGCCTCCACCAGGGACCCTTCCTCCAGCCGGGGGTGGGGCAGAAGCCAAAGAGCGTGCCTGTGGGTGACAGCCCAGCCCCTTTCCTCCTGAGCAGGACCCCCTGGGTGCCCTTCCCCAGCCGCAGGCGAGGCTGGACACGTGAAGCCACAGCTCACTCGCCGTCCGGCCTCCCTCTCCCTGACGGCTTCTCCTGAGGGCTGTCCCCCGACACCGCCCGCGCCCCTGAAGCCTCTCCTCGGGATTCGCTTTGGGGACGTGCCCCAGGAGCCCTCTTCCCAGCCTCAGCGTCCGTCCCGGCCCCCCTTCACTGCCACTGCTCAGGCCGGCTCCCTCCCGGCCCAGCCCACGGTCTCCTGCTGATCTGCCGCGTCCTCACCCACAGACCTTGCCGTCTGTCCTGGCCGCCCCACCGCCCCCGTCCCCGTCCCCCCCAGGCTGAGATGTCTCTCCCCCACAGGGCCTGGCGGAAGGACCCCCACAAACGCTGGGGGGCCCAGGCTGGAGCAAGTGGGACTGAGCGCAGGGCCTGGGCCGGGGCCGCCGCGTCTCCTAAGGGCCGTCCGTGTTCAGGGAGCAGGTTTCAGAGGATGAGCCAGAGCCAGAGTCCCCTGTGGCCTGCGGGCCTCTGCCCGGCCCGGCCTGGCCTGGACTCTGGGTCTCGTCTCCTGCCCGGGGGGCCCTTGCGGCCATCACAGAGGGCTGAGGACCGTGTGCAGAGACGTCCCCGTCCCTCGGTCACTCTCAGTTCTTGTCCTTGTGCCTCAAACCACAGCTCCCCTGTCACCCTCTAACATCGTGTCCCCCACCCCCGCCCCAGCCCTGCCTGCTGGGCCACCGTTCACACTGAGCAGGTCACCAGGCAGCGGCTCTTGTCTTCCTGGCGTCCCTGTTAGAGTCTGCGTCTTGTTCCCGTCATGCCCGCTGGTGCCTGCACGGTGCCTGGGCCCCCGCACATGCTCTGCTCATTGAGTGGCCCAGCGTGGCGCTGGCTCTCCGCCAGGGCGGGGGGTGAGGAATCTGAGAGGCTAAGGCCATCCCAGGCCGAGGGGCAGACCAGTTGGGGAATCTCAAAATGGGAGGACAAGGGGTCCGTGTCCAGCTCCAGCTGGTCCTCACGGGAGAAGCTCTGGGCCTTTCTCCACTGCAGCCTAGAGAGAGGGACCGAGATGGCCCACGGGGAGTCCCCCGGGGGGACCCCAGCCTTCACGGCTTCAGCTGGGCAATGGCGGAGGGTGTCACCGCCGGCCTGGCCCCCGCTGCTAGTTTCGCCGGACGGGATGCCACATGGACACGGGCCTGCGCAGCGTGGCCAGCATCTGGTTCCAGTGGGTGGTGCCCATGCCGCTCGCCGCCGGCCCGATGATGACGTGGCCGATGTTGTCCCCACGGCCGTCGCTGGTGCTCTCGGCCACGGTCACGCGGAGGGACAGGTCCTGAGGAAGGAGTGACATGAGTGCCGGGGACCAGCGGCAGCACCGGAGGCCCTCCACGGCGTCTGGGCCCCTGCGGGGTGCCAGCACCGCTCTCTGCACCCTCATCTCCGACCTGCCTAACCCACCGGCTTCTGCTGCCTCCCTCCCTTCCCTCCCTCCCTCCCTCCACAGCGGCAGCATCAGGCGGCCCAGGGGCAAACGCCACCTCACCCCTTCCTTGCTGCGTGTCCTTGGGCAGTGACCTGGCCTCAGTTTCCCCATCTATAAAATGGTGATAAGAGCTGAAACCGGTTTGGCTCAGTGGATAGAGCGTCGGCCTGCGGACTGAAAGGTCCCGGGTTCGATTCCGGTCAGGGGCATGTACTTTGGTTGCGGGCACATCCCCAGAAAGGGGTGTGCAGAAGGCAGCTGATCAATGATTCTCTCATTGATGTTTCTAACTCTCTATCCCTCTCTCTTCCTCTCTGTAAAAAAATCAATAAAATATATTTTCAAAAAAAAAATGGTGATAAGAGTAGCTGTTCTCGGAACGAAATGAGTTACGATGTGAGGAACTTGGGAAGGTGCCTGTGCCCAGGCAGGCGTCAGCACGCCTGTGGTTCCTAATACAATCGTGGGCGGGACACAGCCGAGGAGGGGAAAGAAGCTGCGTGAGGCCAAAGGAGTGAAGCCGGAGGAAGTGTCCGGCCCCTGGGGCTGTGGCAGCGTGGCCCGGGGCCCCCGGGGGAGGCAGGGCCACCCAGAGGCGCTGGGAGGTGTGCCTGGGTTAGGGACACGCAGACTGAGGCAGCACTCCGGGCTCTCCCCTGTGGACAGGGGGCCCGGAGGGGAGATGAGTGGGTTTCTGTGCAGCCCCGGGGCGAAGAGGCAGCGTTGGCTCACGGCACAGAAGGACGTTCTGGCTGCCAGGGGTGCCGGGATGGAGGGTGGCAGTGGGGGGAGGCGGCGAGCTCCCCACGCTCTGAGGAATGCAAACAGCACTCCTGGAGCGGCCCAGGTCACAGCGTCTGCCATCTCCCTCTGCTGGTCGGGGGTCACCTCCTGAGGGCCCGGGGGCTCGGGGGGGCTCGGCAGAGCTTCTTCGGGGAGAACTCTGCCCCGGGGCCAGCGCTGGCTCGTCTCCCGCTCTCTGCAGTCTCCTCCCCCAGATTTCAGCTCAGCCGAGCCCTCCTGCAGAGGGTGCCCTGGCCGCCCACAGCTGGCATGCTCTCAGCTGATTGGGATTGCTCAGGGACCTCCCTGCCTGGCCCCCGGGGGTACCGAGGAGGCAGTGCCCATGCCCCCACACCCACCAGAGGGCTGGGATCCAGGAGGCGCTACATCAGTGCTTTTTGACCGCATGGCTTGCGGCAAACCATCAGCGCCTGCAGGAGCCCCGGGAGGCCAGGCCGCAGGGGCTGACGCGGCCCCAGAGCCGCGGGGTGACCCGGCCGCGTCCCCCCTCACCTGGAGCACGATGGCCGGCACTGAGAAGATCATGGCCTCATTGAACACGGGGTTGGGGTCGTCCCTCTTCACGGCGGTCCTCTTTTTGCTCATCTTCCTCCCGTCCTGCAGCAGGTACACCTTCACGTAGGGGTCTGGGTGGGCGAGGGGGTGGCGGTGAGGGCCAGGGCCACGCTTCCCTGGCACAGCCCTGCCCATCCCAGGGGCCCGCTCGCTCTGAACTGCCCACATCTTAACAGTCGCCACGATGCACTGTGGTCCTGCCACTGGCCCTTCCTTCCCTTCCTGTTCGGTAGCTGGGGAAACGGAGGCTCGCACGCAGAGAACAGCTGGGCTTGGGCACGGGCAGCGTGCCGCCCGGCCCAGCGCCTGCTCCTCTCCGTGACGCTCCGAGGACTTGGCAGACCCGCCCGCCTCGTTCTATAACCAGCTGAGTCAGCCGGCACCTGCTCGGCGGGCTTTGACTCAGCCGTGTGGGGGGGCTCCGAGATCACAAGTCTCCGCCTGTCCTCACCTACCGCCCGCCGGCTGTCCTCGCTGCACCTGCTGGACCCCGGCTTCCCCCAGGCTCCCGTGGGCTGGGACCCCGGCCTCTGTCACCTGTTCCCAGGGGCCGGGGGCTCCTGTAGACCGGGGCACTGGTCCCGCCTGGCACGCACCCCGTCCCAGTGGCCCTTCCCCCATCTGAGATCTGGAATGCAGTCCAGCCTCTGGGCCCGGAGCCTCCATCATGAACTGCAGGTGGGGAGTGGGTGCCCCCCCTGGCTCCTTCCCAGTGCCTCAGCCTTCTGCTCTCAGGTTCCCATCTCTCTCCCTGCGGGGGCTCCCCGCCTCCCCCTGCGGTTCCCGTGGTTCCCCAGCGAGATGGCTCTCCCCGCTGCACACGGCTCCTGAGCTCAGCCAGAGCCGGGGGCGGGGAGCCTGGCGCTGGGCCCCGCGCCTACGGACGTGCCCAGGTGCCCAGGGCCTAGCAGCCGGACCCCAGGTCCCAGCAGCTCCCCGGAGGAGCAGGCAGCCAGCGGGGCCTCACCCGCCGTGGTCTTGTCGCCGGTCCAGATGAGATTCTTGGCCTTCACCACGACCACGGTGAGGCGCTCGGCCGTGGGCAGGTAGCTGAGGGACAGCAGGATCTCGCCCACGGCGTCGGCGGCCTGCGGGACCGGCAGGTGGCTTAGAGGACTCTCCCCCGACAGGCCCAGGGACAGCCAGCAGCTTCCTTCCCCACCGAGAAGCTGCTGCTCTGGGGGCCCCTCCTGCCAGGCACCCCGCTCCATGAAGCAGGCGCCCTCCCCCCTCACCACTGCGGTCGGCCCTGGGGGAAGGCGGAGGGTGCCTGTCACGGGCGGCGTCCACGTGCAGTCACGTGGCTGCGGGAGACACTCGGCCAGGAGCACACAGGCCATTCAGGGAGGAGACCGTGTGCTTACATGACAGCGATGCTCCAAGGCACTCTGACACCGACAAAGGCCCACTGCGGCTTGGCCTCCGTCTGAGACACCTCGCGGACGCCCCTCGGGCTCGGAAACTAAGTCAGGGAGCCCTGGAGGGGACAGCTTCCAGGGTCCTGGAGGCGGGAGCGGTGGGAGAGCTGTAAACGGGGGTCAGGGGGCTTCTCACGTGCATGCGGTGCACGGAGCCTCCTTGAGCGTGGCTCAGGCCTCTCTCTCTCATTTCCCGGAGGTGCCGGTGTTCGGGGAGCTGGCGAGGACAAGGGGTCCCTCCTCTGGGGCGTACGGGGCGGGCGGGGGCGGACTTGCCTTGTTCTGGTCCTGCAGGTAGAGCCAGCCGCTGAAGGGCTGCAGCGGGAGGTCCAGCACGGACAGCTTCAGCTCCACGGCGCCCGTGCTGACGTTCCGCTCGTCCTCGTCGATGCCGAACACCGAGAACCGCAGGCTCTTCTCCTCCAGGGCCGCGGGGTCCAGGGGGACGGAGAACTTCTCGTCGAAGAAGATGGTGGAGTAGGCATTCCTCTGGATCTGCAGGGAGAAGGGCCCCGTGGAGGGCACGTCACAGGTGGGGCGGGGGTGGCGGCCAGGGTCCACGGATGGAGTCTGGTGCCCAGGCCAGGGTCCTGGCTCTGCTGTCCCCACAGCCTCAGTGCCCATCCTTCTTTCGGTGGCTCAGCCGGGATGGTTTAAAAGCCCCCTGTGTGCCGGAACCGGCTTGGCTCAGTGGATAGAGCGTCGGCCTGCGGACTGAAAGGTCCCGGGTTCGATTCCGGTTAGGGGCATGTACCTTGGTTGCGGGCACATCCCCAGAAAGGGGTGTGCAAGAGACAGCTGATCAAGGATTCTCTCTCATCGACGTTTCTCTCTATCCCTCTCTCTTCCTCTCTGTGAAAAATCAATAAAATATATTTAAAAAAAAGAAAAGAAAGCTTTGCACAATCTGACCCCAGCTAAGTCCCATCCTCAGTGGCCATGGCTCCAGAGAGCCCTCACAAAGCCTCCGCTGAGCTGGTCTCCGTTGTTCTTGCAAGTGTCCAAGTCTAGCTCTGGGCGTGTGCAGTGAGTGCGGGTAACTGTGGAGCGCAGAGCCATGGATGTCCCAGCCTGCACTGAGCTGCCTCAACGCTGTGGGACGGACAGACGGACGGAGTGACTGGGCAAGGTTGCACTGATTGCCAAAACCTGTTTGGCTCAGTGGATAGAGCATCGGCCTGCGGACTGAAAGGTCCCAGGTTCGATTCCGGCCAAGGGCATGTACCTTGGTTGCAGGCACATCCCCAGTAGGGGGTGTGCAAGAGGCAGCTGGTCAATGTTTCTCTCTCATCGACGTTTCTAGCTCTCTATCTCTCTCCCTTCCTCTCTGTAAAAATCAATAAAATATATTTAAAAAAAAAAAAAAAAAAAAAAAGGTTGCACTGATTTAGTTTCCAAGCCCAGTCCTGCCCGGTGGGTTCCGCCGGCCTCCTCCCAGGAAGCTGTGGGCAGGCTCCCGGGAAGGTGCACTGGGGGGCACTGCCCCCTTCTGCGGGGAGCCACCTGAGTCACTGCCTGGTGACATTTAGAGAGAGGAGCCCTCCTTCCCGGCACCTTGCCTGGAGCTGGCTGGGCAGCCACCCCCGCGCTGGGATTGGCGGGCTGGGACGTAAGAAGCCTGCCTTCTCGGGAATATATCTCCCAGCGCCTCCAGGCCCCCTGAACCATGCTCCTGGACGCCTGCCGGGGCTGTGGGAGGCTCCTCGCACGCTGCTCTCTGGGAGCCACGCTCCCTACCCAGTCTCTTGCTTGAGAACTGAGGGCTCCTTCTCCCCTCTTTCCCGCTCTGGGGCAGAAAGCCCACCTCTGGAGCCTGACCTTAGCATCTAGGGTCATGATCTCCGGTTCCATCTCGCCTTCCTTTGGCCAAACCAGCCTCTGGGCTGTCCCCCGTTCTCCTATAGTCACCACCTTGGGCTCTGGGGTCAGCAGCCAAACCCGCTCTCCAGCGCCCCCCTCAGGCCCAGCCTGGCTCTGCAGACCGTCCTGGGGGGAGGACCCCTGAGCCTGAACACAGGTCCGCTCCGCCCGGGCAGCCCCACTCACCCGGGAGATGCCCACGATCTGCTCCTCGGGCAGCAGGCTAATGCGCATGAAGCAGGACTCGAAGCTGGTCTCCTCCCGCTCCAGAAGGTCCTTCCCCTGCAGCACGGCCACGTGGAGGGCCTGGGAGGCGGCGTCATAGTCCATGCCCACCTCCACCTGGCCCAGCGTGAAGTCCTGCCCGAAGGTGTTGCTCACGGAGGAGATGGAGTTGACGGAGTCCACGGACTGGGACTTGCGGAGGGTCCCGTAGGGGGCCAGGTCCAGCTCCCGGCCCATCAGCTCCAGCGGCCCCAGCTCGCTGATGCTCTCGAAGGTGTCCTCCATGCTGAGGCTGCCTTTGCGACTGGGTGGTCCCCGAGGGCTGGCCCGCTGGGCACCCCAGGCAGGCGCTCTCTGGAGGAGAGAGAAGGGGGCAGGGGAGCATCGCAAGGGCAATGGTGCTGAGATGGCAAAGAGGTGCCGCCATCCCTGCTCACTCGAGGCCCCTCCGAGTTCCCCTTCTGCAAACACGGGGCGTGTCTTAGCTCAGAGGGTCCCTGTTTACTGTTATTCACATCACTCAGCTTTCTCTGTAACCAGGGTGTAAGAGAGCGTTTTCTCAAAATGTTGATTGGTATAGACGGAGTTCCACACATACAGATGGGCGTTGCAGTGATGTTTACACAAAGGAAAGAGAGCGAGCAATCTCAGTGTCCAGATCAGCTACTCCATAGCCGATCCAGCAGCCTCGAAGGAAGTTTTCAACATGAGAAAACTTCCATGTTGGGTAACACTCACTCTAATATTCAAATTTTCTTTGAATATTAAGGTCTAACTTGACCTTAATATCTGAGAAAACAAAAGCCTCTGTACACAAGCATCTCCCCTGTTGCTGCACCGTCTTCATTGCCATAATTTTAATGTCCTCCCATCTCCCATTGAGTAGACAGCCATAATGTATTTTACAAACCCCCGCTATCAAGCATTTATGTTGTTTCTCTTATAAATAATGCAGCATTGAGTAGCTTTGGTAAAATCCTGACTTAGAGAACTCAGTCCTTTTGAAAGCGTTTGACACTTGTCACCAAAATGCTCTTTGAAAACCTTGTGGCGATTGACAGTTCCCCCCACAGAGTGAGAGATGGTCCTTTCTGAAACACCAAGTGAGTTACATGTGGCACCGGATCTGGCAACACATTCGGGCTGTGTTCTCTGGTGTCCACACCATGTCAGAAAAGTTCTCTACCAAGAATCAAGTGATGAAACACCCAGCAATATACACTGGGTGGCCAGATTATTATGATCTCTGAACGCATAATAATCTGGCCACTCAGTGTGTGTGTGTGTGTGTGTGTGTGTGTGTGTGTGTGTATTAGAGCATAAATTCATGCATGCATGGGATCCGGTCAGCCTGGCCAGGGGGAGGGGACATGGGCAGTTGGCCGGCCTGCCTGCTGGTCGAAATCCTGGTTGAGGGAACAATTTACATATTAGCCTTTTTAAAAAATATATATTTTATTGATTTTACACAGAGAGGAATTGAGAGGGATAGAAAATTAGAAACATCCATGAGTGAGAAACATCGACCAGCTGCCTCCTGCACTCCCCCTACCGGGGATGTGCCCGCAACCAAGGTACATGCCCTTGACCGGAAGCGAACCCGGGACCTTTCAGTCCGCAGGCCGATGCTCTATCTACTGAGCCAAACCGGTTTTGGCTACGTATTAGCCTTTTATTATACAGGATATACACTGAGTGGCCAGATTATTATGCGTTCAGAGGTCATAATAATCTGGCCACTCAGTGAATACTCAGAGCCCTGTACATTGTACTCCCTGATATGGTCATTCAACATCTGAGCATCTACTCAAAGTACATAATACCAATGAAGACACAATCTTACCTATAAAACACTCATGGCGTCATTCACGATGGCATTTAGTAAATCATGGCAGAGAAATAAAGAAGAATGCTGCATAGGCATTAAAATGATATTTATAATGGGTGTTCCACAACAAGGGAAAATGCTTCAGGTATAACTGAGATGAAAAAAGCAAGCATAAAATTCTAGCCCAGCTGGTGTAGTTCAGTGGTTGAGCCATCAACTTATAAACCAGGAGGTAATGGTTCAATTCCTTGTCAGGGCACATTCCCAGGTTGTGGGCTTGATCCCCAGTGTGGGGCGTGCAGGAGGCATTGGATCAATGATTCTTATCATTGATGTTTCTATCTCTCTCCCTTTCTCTCTTAAATCAATAAAAATATATTAAAAAAATAAAATGCTAAGTAGAAATGACACCCATTGTGTAAAGACTATGGAAAAAAGACTGGGTGTGGAGGGTTAGATAAAAATATTGGAGCCCTAGCTGGTTTGGTTCAGTGGATAGAGCATTGGCCTGTGGACTGAAGGGTCCCTAGTTCGATTCCAGTCAAGGGCACATGCCTGGGTTGTGGGCTCGATCCCAGGGGCGGAGGGCATGCAAGAAGCAGCTAATCGATGATTCTCTCATCATTGATGTTTTTATCTCTCTCTCCCTCTCCTTTCCTCTCTGAAATCAATTAAAAAAAGATTCATTATATATAAAAAAGCAAGCAAAGTGGCTGTACCATTTTTAAAAATAATGGAAATAAATAAATAAAAAGGCTAATAGTTCAAAAACAAACACACAAACGGTTAACTGTTGCTTGCCTCAGAGTGGTGGCATTTGGGAAAGAGGTTTCTTTTTATTTATATTTTCCTTTACAGGGTGTCTCCAAAAATGCACACACGTTAGCATCTGATCGCTCAATTTTGAAAATGAAATGTATTTTAATAAGCACTGCCTTATTCACAATGTGTATATACATTTTATGAGACACACTGTATTTTTCACAGGATGGTTTTTTTAAATTGAAACCATTCAGTCATTCATTTAACAAGTAATTCACGGATCCATTCCACAAGTGGGCACTGGGCTGGGCTGGAGATAGGAAAGAGGACCGGGGCCCTGTTCACAGGAGGGAACTAACCAGGAGGGAGCGAGGTGGGGCGGGAGTGGAGGTTGATCCTGAGAGCAGGCAGTGGGGGCGAGGGGAACACCACTCTGTGTGCACCTACAAGAGGGGAAGCCCCGAGCGCCATGAACACACGGGAGGAGGGGTATGCAGGAAGGTAGCCTTGGAAGTAGCTTATCCTGTCTTGCAGTTTGAACAGAGGGGCGATTGGACTCAGAGTCTGAGTTTCATCACCAGGTGCCTCTCATAAACTGTGGGAGCTTACAGCAGGGAAAGGAGGCCCTTCCTTGTCCGCACACTCACCAGTGTTATGGGTGTAATCAGCTAGTCGTTGACGATGTTAATAAAAGGAAAAGGAGCCAGGGAAGCCAGGAATTGCTGAGCATAGTCAGCGGCCAAGGAGAGGCCTGTTTGTCTCACCGGCTTCACATTCAGGGAATCGCAGCATCAGCATCGTCCCTCCCAGGGCATTCACACCCTCCTCCCCCTGCAGTGCTGGGTTGCGGGTGTGTGTGTGTGTGTGTGTGTGTGTGTGTGTGTGTGTGTGTAGGGGGAGATAGGCATATGCACAGAAGTCAGGGTGGTGCAGGGGACGTGCCTGCCTGTCAGTCTATCTCAGGGAACAATGGATTTGCTAGGAGCTCCCCCCCCCAAAAAAAATAAATAAATAAAAATACAAGGGCAGAAGCCTCACCTTCTGCCTGGCCTCTGCCGTCTCGCCGTACTTCCGCTGCAGGTACCTGAAGTTGTAGTTGGGGAAGGGGGAGGGGCTGGGGAAGCTCCCCGATGTCCAGAGCTTCCACAGGCTCACGGCCGTGATGCCGAGCAGCGCCAGGGCCCCCGCGGCGTAGACGCCCACCTCCCAGTCCGGTGGGCTCTTGATGACTAAAAGGCAAAAGCGGCCTCTCGTCAGGGGGCCCCGGGGCCCCTCTGGGGTTACAGACCCGCCCAGGGAGCAGGGGGCTTGGCACTGACTGACTCGCTCACTGAAGGTCACTGAGCGCCTTCTGTGGGGCAGGCGAGGGGCGAGGGGCTGGGGTTACGTTGCATAAGAAGACACTCTTCTGTGATTTCTGCTTTTATCCTCCCCCCCGCCCCCCCCCCCCCCCAAAAAAAAAAAACAGACGTTCCTACTGTGAGTGACACTTGGCCAGAGCAGGTGAAGAGCTGTGAACCCTGGCTAACTATTGGCTTTACACAAATAGGCTTGTTCTTGCCTCTGTGAGTTCTCAGACCTCACCCTTCAGAGGACCTGTTTCCAGATAATCAGAGCAGCCTTTTGGGGTTTGGGGGGAAGGAAAGGGATCTGGGGGACAAAAAATGATCCCCCCCTTTTTTTTTTTTTTACCTCAAACCTCATCTAGAACAACACGGTGTCCAATCATGCATGGATGGGTAAGTATATAGCATATCTATGTAATATTCAGCAATAAAAAGAATGAAGCACCACCCTGGCCGGTGTGTGGCTCAGTAGGTTGGAGTACCAGCCTGTGTACCAAAGGGTCTCAGGTTCCATTCCTGGTCAGGGCACATATCCAGGTTGCAGGTTTGAGAGCGTGTGCAGGAAGCAACTGATCAACGTTTCTCTCTCTCCCACTCTCCCTTTCTCAAGTCCATTTAAAAAAATATTTTTAAAGGAATGAACCTTGACATATGTTACGTGAATGAACCTTGAAATCATTATGTTAAGTGAAACAAGCCAGATACGAAAGACCATATGTTGTATGATTCTATTTATATGTCCCAAACAGGCAAATCTACATAGGCAGAAAATAGGCAAGCGATCGTCAGGGGTTAGGGGGGTAGAGAGGAATGTGGAATATGGGGCCTCTCTTGGCATGATGACTATACTCCCAAAACTGATTGTGCCAACTTTAGCCAGAATTCATACGAAACGTATTCTGGAGAAGGGCGAGGCCCAGCCTGCAGCCTGGCACGTCCCCAGCACTTAGCTCCCTGTGAGGTCTCTGCTTTCTGCAGGGAGACCCGAGGCTGGGAGAGGCAAAAGAACACACTTATCTAGGGGCCCAAGGCCACAGGGCGAGAAGGCCAGGTCACCCAGCCTCTCTGGGCCAGTCTCATCTGGAAAAAGAGGGCCACAAAGCATCCCCGTCCAGTGGTGCCACCCGGGCATTCATTCTCAGGGAAACGTTCCTACAAGTTTCAGCCGGTGTGAGGCACCGAGGCCGTGTGTATAACAGCGGCCGTCGGGAAAGAGCCTGGAGGCCTGACCCGGCCTGGCACTGTCTTAGGAGGGAGGTCACCGGCCTCTGAGGATGAGAAGGGTGCCGCTGAGGCGATGGAGAAGAACCTTTCAGGCAATGTGGAGAGAGAAACGTCAATCCCCAACATGGAAGAGCAACATGGTTTTGATGTGAAAATCACACATCAAATGGCCAAGGGCTGGGCAGACTATGACTCCAGTTGCTGGAATGTAATTAGTGGGCTAAATAAAGCCACAGCGAGGACCTGGAGAAGGCCCCAGGGCCAGTCCTGCTGGGGTCGAGGGAGGTCAAGGTAGTCCGGGGAGGCTGGGGAGTGGGGGATGGGATGGGAATGTACCTTCTAAATTGGAGAGCGAGAGGCACACGTGAGGGTCTCCTGCTGAGATGTGCACAGTAGGGCCTGGCTGTTGGTAGGGGCAGGTCCGTGGGTGGGCACAGGCAATGTGCCCAGCAAGTTGGCAAAGCAGAGCCAGACCCCGCTGGGAATGAGGACCCAGGGAAATGGGGGACGGAAGCCAGAGCCTGGTGGACCGGGGGGGGGGGGGGGGGAGGATATGACAGGAAAAGCCTTGGGAAGGTAACATGAAACGAGGACCATGGAGACGCATGTATTTATCCATATCCTGGTACCAGCCTGAGGACGCGATGGGAAGAATTCCCAGGGAAGAGAGGTCGAGGGTGAGACCAGAAGTAAGCAGGAGGAGGGGCTGGCATTCTAATAGGTTCCCTCCTATTTCCTATTCGCCAGGCTCCGTGCCAAGCACTTCGTGTGTATTCACCCCCTGAGTCCTCAGAACTGTGTGAGGGAGGTTCTCCTATCATCCCCATTTCACAGAGGAGGAAGCTGAGGCACAGAGGAGGTATTCACTGTCAATCCTGCATCAGATCTGTGCTTGTAACCTCCACAGCACATCCGAGGACGCAGCCAGGGAGAGGCAGGAAGTATGCCAGGCAAAGGGCACAGCATGTGCAAAGACCTGGCGTTGGGGGAGAGTCATGTCTCCCCTTTGTTGGGCACTTTGCACAGATTAGCTCGCTGACTCTTCCCAGCAGTCCTTGAGGCAGGCCTCACTCAGCAAATGGAGGCTCAGAGAGGTTCCATCACTTGCTCAAGGCCATGCCGAGACCTGAGGGCCTGCAGGTGAGAGCCCCTGGCAGGGGGTCGGGAGAGGTGGTCCCTGTGCACAGCTCAGCCCTGGGCGGGAGGCCGCACGAGGGCAGGAGCTGAGTGACGGGAGCCATCAGGAGACCTGGGCTCATGTCCTGACCCTGTTCCGTACTCACTGACTCTTCCCCTCACGGAGCCTCCTGTTCCCCATCTGCAAACGGGGACAGTAACTTAAGGAGAGGAGACGGTGAGAAGTGGGTCTGGTGTCATGTGACCCATCCTCAAACTCGGAGCCTGCAGGGCACACAGGGAAGGCAAGAGCGGCAGCCTAGCCCTTGGTCTGGGCCATCTCTGAGCTGAATGTCCTGTGGATCTAACACCAACCTTCCTAGTTTCCTCTCACGTGGCCCCTTGAGAGGCTCCGGGGATGGCCCCGGTAAGTGGGTTCTGTGTCACAGGCTCATCCTTAGGGGGCAGCGGGAGCGGGGCCTTCTGGGGGACCCCCTCAAGTCAAAAAGAGGGAGTCGCTTTCAGAGAAGAAGCCACAGGAGCAAAAAGATGAAGGCATTTCAGCCTGGTCCCGGCCCTCAAGGCCATGGGACCTTGAGCAAGTCACTGACGGGCCTTACCAGTAACACAGGGCCATGACGGGGGTCCCACTGCTCCCCGCACCCCGGGCCTGGCGGGAGGGTCCTGGGGGTGGCATGCTTGCTGCTGGGACTCACCGCTCAGGTGGTGTTCAGCCACGTCCACGGCCATGATGCCCGCTGTGGTGGCTGGCACTAGGAGGGAGAGAGAGTCAGAGGAGAGGGCTTCAGCGGCCCTGGCCCCAGCCCTGTGCCCGGCCTCCCTGGGGCCCTCGTGCTGTCATCCAGAGCTCACCCTGAGCCCTGAGCAGGGCCTGGGCAAAAGCAGGTGGCTTTTATGTTATTTTTTTTAAACAGCCATTGTTAAAATTGATATTAACTATTACTATTAATTTTTAAAAGATCTAGTTGGCTTTATTCAATAATTCGTGAATCGGGCAGCATCCCATCAAGTAAACAGATTACTGCTCCCTATTGTTATTTTTTAAATCGTCATCCAAGGATATATTTTTATTGATTTAGAGAGAGAAGGGAGACACACACACACACACACACACACACAGAAACATTGATGTGAGAGAAACATAGATCCATGGCCTCCTGTGTGCACCCAGATCAGGGATGGAATCCACAGCCTAGGCACGTGCCCTGACCAGGAATCAACTCACCACAGCCTGTTGGCATATGGGACGGCGCTCCTTCCAACTGAGTCACCCAACTAGGGCAATCTTAAAAAATGGTGTCGCCGAAACCGGTGTGGCTCAGTGGATAGAGCGTCAGACTGAAAGGTCCCAGGTTCGATTCCGGTCAAGGGCATGTACCTCGGTTTCGGGCACATCCTCAGTAGGGGGTGTACAAGAGGCAGCTGGTTGATGATTCTCTCTCATCGATGTTTCTAACTCTCTATCCCTCTCCCTTCCTCTCTGTAAAAATCCAATAAAAATAAAAAAAGAACTTGCCTCGTTTCCAATCAGTAAGTGACGCGTGACTGCACTTCGAATGCTTTTGTCTAAGCTGGAAAAGGAAGTTTGTACAATGTACCATTCCCCGTCCTTCCCCTCCCCGCTCCACCCGCCACGATCTGGAAGCTCATACATGCCACCACCTGAAGCCGGGGACTGCTCACGGCTCTGTTATTGCTGTTGCTAAGAGGGGAGCTTGGCTCACAGACACGTTCTAAACGGGGTGGTGGCGGTGGAAAGGGGAGGCTGGGATGGACGGTATGTGTCTCAGTTCAAGGGACATGGGAGGATAGGATAACTCCCCTCCCCCCCCCCCGAGCGTGTGTCCCTCGTGGCTCAAAGGGGCAGCGCAGACAGGGGAGGTGGGACACACAGCGGGTGTGGGGGGGAGACCTGTGGAGTGCTTTCTGATGAAGGGATCCAGTGCTTTCCTGTCCCAACGTGGCTGGGACTTCTGTCTCTTTAAAGAAAAGCCTGGATGGTTTGTGTACAGTTTCCTGATTTTTAAATGTTGCACTAGTTCACAAAAACGTAAACACCACTCAGGCGCAGTGTACACAAACAGTTGGTTGGCCTGTTCGTGGCTAGCCTGGTCGTAACCCATCCGAGCACTCTGAGGGCCCCGGCTGGGACTCCTGGGCGTTTTATTTATTATTTTTAAATATATATTTTATTGATTTTTTTAACAGAGAGGAAGAGAGAGGGATAGAGAGTTAGAAACATCGATGAGAGAGAATCATCAATCAGCTGCCTCTTCCACAGCCCCTACTGGGGATGTGCCTGCAACCAAGGTATTATACATGCCCTTGACTGGAATTGAACCCGGGACCTTTCAGTCCGCAGACCAATACTCTATCCATTGAGCTAAACCGGTTTCGGCTTCCTGGGTATTTTACAGGATCCTGAGGGTCTTCCCAGTCTGTGGCTTTGGGGCCTTAATCCAAGAAGGGTTATCCAGAACTTATGGGAACTTATGAGGCCAGTCCCAGGCGGGAGGCCCCGAGAAGCAGGACCGAGCTGGGCCCAGGGAGAAGCCCTACCAGGTGCACAGACAGCTCCTCGCCCCCAGCTCCCCTGCCGATGCTCCCGCTCCCTGAGATGTGGGTTGTCATGGTGATGGGAGGGAGGTGCTGACTCAAAGTGGAAGCTCATTCCTGGGACCTGGGCTGGAGATCATAAGACAGCGAACCCTGGCCAGACTCCTTACCCTGAGCACAGCCCTCAACCCTTTGCACATATATTTCTTATTTAATCCTCTGGCAACCCCACAGGGAGGTCTCTGATCATCTCCGGTGTGCAGAGGAGATCCTGAGGCCTGAAGGAACTGTTCAACCCGAGGCCATCTGGCTCCACGCTCCTGCCTCTGCGCTCAGCTTGCAGGAAGGCACGTGGTCTCAAAAGTTTCCTGAGAACAGGCACACCAATAGGACGCCATGTCCAAGCCTGAGGTGGCCCCGGCTCCTGGCACCGGGAGCCTGGACATTCCGAGACATGCCAACGCGCGCACACCGGCCCCAGCCTGCCTCTGCCCTGCTGGAAACCCCCGATGCCAGTGGCTTTCCTTCCTGCTCGCCTGGCACAAGCTGACTCTGTGAGAGCGGGCCGTCCTGGCATGGCCGATGTCAGGGGCGGGGAAGTCCCTGCGGCAAGAACGTGTGGCTCGGACAGACTCTGCTGATCAGATCTCTGGCTGTCCAAGGGCTCCATCTCTTCACCGCTGTCCCGTCAGACCCCAGACTCCCGCCCTGCGCACCTCTCTCCTCCCTCCCCTCCTCCCTCCCTGAGAGCGGTGATCTCAGTGACGGTGTGAGGGACTCCGGGCACACCCAGGCCAGCAGTTCCCACGGTGCCAGAGCACACCTGCCCCTCACCAGCCCGGAGCCTTGGTTGTCCTGTCTGTGAAACGGGCCTCCTGCCGAAACAGAGCGTCAGTCTGCGGACTGAAAGGTCCCGGGTTCCATTCCGGTCAAGGGCATGTACCTTGGCTGGGGGCACATCCCCAGTAGGGGGTGTGCAAGAGGCAGCTGATCGATGATTCTCTCTCATCGATGTTTCTAACTCTCTATCCCTCTCTCTTCCTCTCTGTAAAAAAATCAATAAAATATATATATATATATATTTAAAAACAACAAAACGGGGCTCCTAACCGCCCTAGCAGGGTGCCAGTGGGGTGGAATGAGAAGTAAATGTGGTTGGGCTCGGCCTGGCCATTTGTCCAAAAGCGCCCCCTGCCCCGCCCTCCTGCCCCTCTTTCGAGCTGTGGAATCTCACGGGCAGCAAGGCCAGCCTGCAGATGTGTTTCATTGGTCTTCAAGGGAATCATCAACATTTAAAAATTGGTAAAATTTCTCAAAAAAAAAAAAAAAAATCCTGGCTTCCTGTTAAAAGTTAGGTCTGGGGCTAGTGGTCTGTGGCCCCTGTATGACCCCTGAAGACAGCCAGCCCTTCAGAGCTGGCGCCGAGAAGGCTCTGCCCCTTCAGCCAGGGCACTTGCTCAGCAGGCCTGGACCTCCCTCCCCCCGTCCAGTCCGTTGCCAGGACCTGAGGGAAACAACTCCCGGGAGCCCAGTAAGCAGGTCTTCAGAGGAATGAGGGGGAGGGGACATTCAGAAAGGTTAAGGGAGTCGCCCAAAGCCACGGAGCCAGCAATGGGGGAGCTGGGCTTGGCAGCCATTAGTAGCCACAGCCCCCGTGCCAAGGAGTTCATCTCCCCCAAGACCCAGCAAGGGCACATCCTGTGATCGACCCCACTCCACAGAGGAGGAAAGGGAGGCTCAGAGAGGGCAGTGGATTAGCCCAAAGTCACATGACCCGTGAGCAGAGAACAGAGACCGAGCCAGCTCTGGCTCTGCCTCAGCTCCCTTCTTACCGGCAGCACGCACTGTGCCTGAGCCCCCGGGGCTCCCTCGGGCAGCCTGGAGGTCTGCCGGGCAGAGGGCCTGCGGCTTTGGCTCGGAAGAGGATGCTGAAAAGGCACATCCAGGGCCAGGGCAGCCTGTGACCGGGGCTCCCCCAGCTTCTGACACACAGGAAATGGGGCTCAGCGGGGGTGAGGGGTGAGCCAGGGCTGCCCCAGACCCGCATCTGAGTTCCTCAGACCATGTCTCCTTCCTGGTACCACCCCTCACAGTCTATCCGTCCCAGCTCCAAAGCCCCAGCCCCTCACCTGCACGGAGCGTGCTCCTTAGAAACAGCGCCAGGTGCAAACCCAGGCGTAATCGTATCTCTCTGATGCGGTAAGAGTCAGACATCATAGATGCTAAAGTCTCACCACACGCCTGGCCCGTAGCGGGCACAAAGTACGGATCTGATGATTGAACGGACAAATGGATCCCCGTGTTAAGGATGGAGACGCCGGGGCCCCTGGTCACTCCGCATATGACTAACAATCCCGGGCCTGGCGCCAAGGAGCGATGGATGTGGGCCCGGGCTCCTGGCCACCGTGCCACATCCTGACGAGGCTTCTGGGGGCGGAGGTGGGCGGGAGGAACTGCCTTACAGTCTGACCACAGTCAGGGCCCCTCCGGAGCTGGTCAGAGGAACGGCTTTCCAGGAATTCCGGGCCTCTGCAGGGGCCTGGGGCCCTGTCTCTGCTCTCCCACCCCGTGTCCTCGCTCTCTGTGTCTCTAATCACAGCTCGGGTCAGCAGGGGTCCGCTCCCTGTCCCCTCGCCCTGAAGCCAGCAGGCCGAGGGGAAGGTCGGGGCTCCCAGGCTGAGAAACTCTTTAGGTCTGAGGTTCCTTTCAAGGGCTCCCGTTTGCTGAGATCACCCCATCCGACTCATCCCCCCACCCCCAAAGCCACAGGAACATAGTACGGAGGCCAGGGTGGCGGCCAGCATTTGCTGGCCACCCCTAGGACTTGCCATGGATTATTTCAGCGAACCCTCCCGCCGTCCTGTGGGGGGGCTGCGGCTTTGACCGCGGCATCTGTGGGCAAGAACACGGAGGTGCGGGAAAGGACCTGCCCACAGGCACCAGCGGGGACAGGAGGCCGAGCCCAGGCGTGAACCCCAGTGGGCTGGGAGCCCCCATGCTCCCAGGCTGATGTGGGGGAGGTGGGGACTGGCTGAGCTACTGGAGTGGATAGACCCAGGCCTGGTCTGGGTGAGCCTCAGTTTCCCCGTTTCTGGTAGGAAGCAGCTGCTCGCTCGCGCTCTCTCTCTCTCTCTCTCTCTCTCTCTCTCTCTCTCTCTCTCTACCTGTCTCCCCTGGCTGGGGGAGGGCTGAGCTCAGGTGCAGGCTTCCCAGGCGCTTTGGGGGTGGAGGGTTGTGGGGGTGGCTTCCCTGACTGCAGCCCTGGAAGGGGGGTCACCAGATTCCTGGCTCAGGGTTCCTCCACCAACAGGCCTGCTCCAGGGTCTCAAGTTCCCCCCCACTCGCAGCCCATCGTCACCCCCAATCCACGGTCTGTCGGGCAATTCCCTCTGCCTGACAGCAGCGGAGCCCCAGGTTCCGACACCCCCCCCCCGCCCCCCAAGCCAGACCCGGCGGGGCCCTGGGCGGCTGAGGATCCTCCCCGGCTCCGGCCTCCAGGCGGCGGGCGGGGTGCGACAGCCTTTTGGGTCGGGGCGCCCCAGCCCCGGGAACCCCGGGGATGAGGAGGGGGCGCGGGGAGCGGCGGGGACGGCCAGGCGCCGCGAACGGGAGCGCGGGGCGCGTGCGGCGGGCGCCGGGCGGCGTGTGAATGGCCGGAGCCGCGGGGAGCACACGCGGAGCGGCCGTGCGAGCGCCGTGCGCGGGGCAGCCCGGTGGGGAGGGCGCCCGCGTGCGTGTGCAAGCGCGGGGCGTGCGTGTACAAGCGTGTGTCGGGCGTGCGTGTGCAAGCGCGGGGCGTGCGTGTGCAAGCGTATGTCGGGCGTGCGTGTGCAAGCGCGGGGCGTGCGTGTGCAAGCGTGTGCAAGCGTGTGCCAGGCGTGCGTGTGCAAGCGCGGGGCGTGCGTGTGCAAGCGCGGGGGGCGTGCAGCCCATGGAGCCCGGGGTCCTCAGCCGGGGACCGGGCCCCGCGTGCGCCGGCGCCGTGCGCGGGGCTGCGGGGGGCGGCCGGGCGCGTACTCACCCGCTCCGGCTGCGGCTCCGGCTGCGGCTCCGGCTGCGGCTCCGGCTGCGGCTCCGGCTGCGGCTCCGCCCGGCGTGGTCCCTGGCTCCGGGTCCGGGTCCGGCCGGCCCCTGCAGCGCGCATGCACCGGCGCGGGCCGGGCGCCCCCCGCAGCGCCCCCCGCAGCCCGGCGGCTCCCGGGAGCAGCGGGTTCGGCCGGGCCGGGCCGGGCCGGGGCGGCGGACGAGCGGCGCCGCAGTCGGGCTCGCTCCCAGGGCCGCGGCGCGCTCCCCGCTCCCCCGCCCGCCGCCCCTGATTTAAAGCGACAACCGACCGGGCCTCCCGCCCCGGGCCGCGCGGCGCTTCCGGCCGAGCCGGCGGCCCCCGCCCCGTGCGCCGCGGGGTCCCGGCGGGGGCCCCGCAGGCCCGGCCCCGCCATCGCCCCGGCCCCCTCTGGGCCTCGGTTTCTCTGTCTGGCCCCGCGCCCGCGGACCGGGAGAGCGAGAGCCGGCGGAGCCCGAGGCCTCCTCCTGGGATCGGACCCGGACCCGCGCCCAGCGACCGGCTGTCACTGAGGCCAACCCCACTGCGGCCCACGGGTCCCGGCCACTCCGTTATTTTTTACGCGAGGAAACAGGCTCCCAGGCGACATGGCCTTCCCAAGGCCCCAGAGCCAAAGGTCAGAACCGAGGCCAGAGCCCAGAGCCCAGGCCTGTGCGACTTCAAAGCTCTTACTCTTTTTTCCTTTTACTATTTAATATATTTTATTGATTTTGTACAGAGAGGAAGGGAGAAGGATAGAGAGTTAGAAACATCGATGAGAGAGAAACACCGATCAGCTGCCTCCTGCGCGCCCCCCACTGGGGAGCTGCCTGCAACCAAGGTACATGCCCTTGACCGGAATCGAACCTGGGACCTTTCAGTCCACAGGGCAAGGCTCTATCCACTGAGCCAAACCGGTCTCGGTTCAAAGCTCTTCTTCTTAACCACCCAGGGGTCATGCTTTCTCCCCCAAAGCAGTGACTGAATCATTCAGGAGGTATTGGTGATGCTGATGCCCCCTTCTCCCCCGCCCCCACTCCGGAGGGCAGGCAGGGGGCTGGTTTGGGCGATCTCCCATCTCCTGGAACAGGCCCCCCTGCCCTCTCAGGCTGGGGGGAGGCACTCACACATTGAGAGGGTCCAGGCTCTGCGTGGGACCCTGCCACCTGCCGTGGGCACAGGAGCCAGGAGAGCAGGCCTCGTGGGCACCTGAGGAGGCCTCCTGAGGACCTGAGGTGGGCTGGGGAGCGGGGTGAGGGCCTCAGGAGGGGGGCACGGTGCAAAGGAAGCAGTGGTCCTGGACCCGGTACCCTCCAGGCCTCTGGGGCTGCCCTCTCCGGAGGAGCTGGGTCTCTGCTGGCTTTGGGGGGAGGGGCTTCCTTTTTAAAAATTAAATTTCTTTATTAATGAAGGTATCACATGTGTCCTCATCCCCTCATTACTCCCCAATAACTCCCCCCCCCCCCCCCCCACACACACTCATGCCCTCACCTCCCTGTTGTCTGTGTCCATTGGTGATCTCGAAGGCAGTGCCCAGGGGAGCCATTGATGCAGTCCCACTCTCACCCACAGGGGGCGCCCCTGTTTTCTGTTCATTTTCTGGACCTGGAAGAGGACGGCAAACGGCGGTCAATGTACCCTTTGGGGGAGGGGCTGGGCACTGGGTGACGGGCATTCCCAGCCTTTGCTCAGTGAATTCCACCTCCACAGCCACAGGCAGTTAGGGTGACTGAGCCCAGTTCCACACAGGGACCCTGGTGTGGGAAGGAGCAGTGATGGACGCACCATCCACACGTCAAAGGACCCGCTCTGGTACTGCTTCCTCTGGGAGGAAGTGAAGTGAAGCTGATCTGGCTCTGGGGTCAGCCTCCCAGGCTGAGCGTGCGGGGAGAGCTGGTCAAGTTCAGGTTTAAAAAAACCTTCAATGAACAGAAAAGCATGCCCATGTGCACTGAAGGCAGGGCCCACGTGTGCCAGCAGCAGCCAGGTGTGACACGCATGGTGGCACAGTCACAGGGGCACACCCCTCGGCGGTGGGGAAACAAGACTGCCACAGCCCGCAACCAGGGGGATGAGGTTCGCTGTGATGCTGAGTGAAAGAAGCCAGACACTTGCCGAAACCGGTGTGGCTCAGTGGATAGAGCGTCGGGCTGCGGACTGTGGGGTCCCAGGTTTGATTCCGGTCAAGGACCTGCACCTTGGTTGCGGGCACATCCCCGGTAGGGGGTGTGCAGGAGGCAGCTGACTGATGATTCTCTCTCATCGATGTTTCTAACTCTCTATCCCTCTCTTTTCCTCTCTGTAAAAAAAAAAAAAAAAATCAATAAAATATATTTTTAAAAAGAGAGTGTATGACCTCGCACAGGTATGATGTGTATACTTTCCTGTGTGTGTGATTCACTTCAGTACAACTTACAACCCTGGCGGCAGCTTGGTCGGTTAGAGCTCTGTCCTGATGACCAAGGTTGCGATCCGCAGTCAGGGCACATGCAAGAATCAACCAATGAATGCATAATAAGTGGAACAACAAATCGGTGTTTCTCCCCCCTCTCTCTCCCCTTATCCCTTACTCTCGCTCTGTAAACCAATCAATGAAAAAATGCAACTTAGAAAAAACAAGAACGTCGTGTGGCTGCCCACCGCACCCGAACTCCTTCTGTGGCTCAGCAGCCCTGAGCCGCCTGACCTGCGACGCCATCCTCCTCCTCACTCACCCCCCTCCCGCCTCAGGCCTCCCTGTGCTCCTGACAGCTGCCAAGCCTTCTCCTCCTCAGGGACTCTCCCTGGCTGGTCCCTCTGCAGGGAAAGCCTGTTCTCTCTTCTCGCCCAGCTTCTGCGCACCACCCTGAGGAAACCAGCTCTGCACTGCCCGCCTGAGGCCCGTCCTCAGCACACGCTGTTTTCCTGCAGAGCGCCAGCCGTCATCCGCCACGGTGCGTGCCTGTGCAGTTCATTTTCTGCATTCACCACTGGACGAGTGACCACCAGCCCGAGGGACATTCGCTATGTGCCCAGCGCGCTTCTAGCAGGTGCAAGGCCTTGAATCCTCGACCCCCCTGGGGAGATGCTAGTCTTAGCCCTGCGTGGTAATTAGGGCTCAGAAAGGCTCAGACGGGGCCCAGGAAGGTTATGTAACTGGCTTGTGGTCACAGAGCTGGGCAGGAGCAGAGCCAGGAATTGAATCCGTGCATCCTGGCTTCAGAATCCCTTCCTTTAATTCTACACTTGGACGGATCTTGTCTGGGACAGTGTTTGTTGTGTGGGTAAATGGAGGAATGGTGAATGAAGTGCCAGTGGGAAGTGGGGGGAAGCGTGGATCGGAGAGTGGGTGGTGAGGAGACGGGGTAGGGTATGGTATCTGGAGTCCCAATCACAAGGTAACCAGGGACCTGATAGCAGGTGGAAGTCATTGTGGCTGTGGTCAAGGCCACGGCCTTACCCATGTCTGCTGCTCTCCGGCTTTCTCTCTACCTATCTCCAGACGCTTCCTGAGCTCTCTGTTCAGGCTTTCCTGCTCCTGCCCCTCCTCTGCCTCCTTGTGAATATGGTGTTTCTCTCCAGCTATGAGCTCTCTGGCCTCCCCAGCCAGGCCTCCCTCGCCTCTCCAACCCCTTTCCGCCCACCCCCACTCCCACCCCCGGGATCCAGAACCCTCCTTGCCAGACAGGGAGGAGGGAGCGACAAGACCCTGCTGTTTTCACGGGGTTCCTGGCCACACAGGGAGAGACTTTATGAAGATCAAAACGCCAGACACACAAAGGGATTCTGGTCCTGAAAGCCGGCGCCTGCCGGCATGCTTCACACACTCTCCATGTTCATCATCTCCTTTGAACCTCCGGGTTGAGAAACCCAAGTTCAAGAAAGCCTAAATCACGGGCCACCAGGAGCCCCCAAGACCTGGACCCAAATCCTGAGCCCCCTCCCTTCAAGGAGCCCGGAGCCCCCCTTTGTTCCCGATGGAGGCTCCCACCACCCCACGCCCCAAGGCCCCCACCCTGCTGACCTTACGCACCACGGCGAGGAGGGGCCCGGAGTACCTGTGAGCACAGCTCCTGGGAGAGCTGCCCACTGGGATGCGGACAGCAGGAGGCTGTGGGCCTAGGACCAGGATGTGGGTGCCGATGGGGCAGCTGAGAAGGCCGGAGGTGCCAATGGGGGCAGGAACTAGTTCTCCCGGCACCAGCCTGGCCTGCCTGCTTCCCGGTGGCCACTCCCCGCCCCAGAGGCCATCGAGACACCCGGGCTGCCTTCCTCACCTGCAAAGGAGAGCCCTCGGTCAGAGGAAGCTGCCACTGGCCTTCGGGGAGCCTGCAGCTCCAGATGCAGGGCAGAGGGGGTGCAGGGCAGAGGGGGTGCAGGGCAGAGGGCCCCGCTCCAGGGCAACCTGTCTGCTTGCCCCTTCCCTGCTGCGGGGTGTCAATGTGCCCGCCTGCCTCTGTGGCTCAGAGGCCCAGGGTTGGAGTGACTCTCCCCACCCCACTTCCGGCTCCATCCAGCTCTCCGGGTCACGGCCATCCATGTTCACGGCCTGAGATGTCCTGTCCTTGCCTCCATCCCTGTGTTTGGCAGGCCCAGCCTCCAGGCAATGTCCAATTTGGGCGTGTGAGGCCACAGCAGCCTGTGGGGCTCAGGACAGGACACCTAAGTCCATTCGTGACCTCAGTCTCAGCCTTGTTGCTGCCTCTCTTTAAGTCAAAACAGCAGAGTGCCCCGCGGCCCGGGGGTCATACTTCCTGGGCCTGTACCCTCGCCCAGAGGAGATAAGGGCGCGGTGGGACCTCATAGGCGTGGGTCTAAGGCGGGTCCACTTGGTGTGTTGAGTGCCCAGCCGGCTGGCAGGCCTCAGCCCAGGGAGGGGGGTTGTGGGCAGGAGCCTAGAAGGGTGAATGGAATGGGCCCAAGGCCTGAAGGCTGTGAATCCAGGGTTGGAGCAAAGAGAAGGGGGTAGAAATGGGGCAGTTCAGGGGGGCCTCTGAGATGCTTCAGGGAGGCAGGCCCCTTCCCCCCCCAATTGGGAGCATCCTTAGAGGTAATGAGCTCCCCACCAAGGGAGGCGGGTAAACAAGAGTGCCTGACAGACCTCAGCCCCGGGTTCAAGCCGTGATGGCTGGTCCCTAAGACCCTCTCTACCGTGAGACCCTCCATGTTGCCTGGCTGGGCCCCGCTCCTCAGCAGCCAGCGCTGGCCTTCCCCCTTTCCCACGCCGGGGGTCAATCACACAGAATTACTCTGACTCAAGCCACCCACACCCCCTTTCCCCGGACCCCGGAGCCTGTCAGACGTGATGCCATCCCCGAGGCCCGGAGCTCAGGAACCGCAGGTCCATTCTTGCCTCTTTCCCCGGAGGAAAGGCTGACCCTCCTGGGCTTCCAAACCCCAAAATGTCTCCCAGTGCCTCCCCCCCTCGGAGGAACAATCCCTGCCGCTCTGAGGTGTGCGAACCCCATGCTGAGCTTCTCCATCGGTTAAGCTCTACCACCCCAGGGGCAGCAAGCGGGTTAAGAGCACCAAAGTCACTGTGTGACCTTGGGCAAGTTCCTTACCTTCTCTGTGCTTCCGTTTCCTCACACGGCAAGCCAGAGCTCTTTAGACAGTCCAGGACCCGCCTCCGCCTCAGGTTGGCAAGTGCCTGCAATGTCTGATACCGGGGGGAAAATTATTATTGCCTTCAACATAGGAAAGGAAAAGAAAACATAAGGTAATATCTGATCATGCACAGTTGTTTTGTCAACTAGTCAACTGCTTCTCAGCAAAGCATGATAAAGGATTCTATTTTGCCAAAACCGGTTTGGCTCAGTGGATAGAGCGTCAGCCTACGGAAAAAAGAATTCTATTTATTTACTGTACAACGTGGACTAATTTCTGTGGAGTGTCAGGGGACAAGGCCTTCGGTAGTAGAAGGGACCTGGGGGCCTAGGAGAGTCTTAAATGGCCCTCGCGTCCTTTCCCCTCTTTCCCAGATCTGGAATTCCCTGGGCTTAGTCTTTTCCGGGACGTGCGATCAAAAAGGTGTGAGCGCCATTGCCGACAGGTCCCTGTTCACAGAGGGCAGGAGAGCCGCAGGAATACATCTCTGCACCCTCCCCAGACCCCCGAGCCACCTCGGAGGCGGCTCTCCCTCCGGGCACCCGGGTGGCCCTCCCTCAGGGCACCCAGGGGAGGTGTCAGGACCTGTGGGCATGGGCAGGATGCACGGCAGCCACAGGAAGCAGGTGGAGGTGGTGGCAGGTGTCGCCAGCAGGGAGCTGGGCAGGCAGCTGACGCAGCCGGAACAATCATAGCACGACAGAGAAGCATGAGCTCAAGGCTTGGCAAGCAGCCTGAAAAGGGCGGGGGGGGGGGGGGGAGGGGGAGGACCGGCGGGTCCGTGGGGCCGGAAATGCCCACCTCCAGCTCCATCCCAATGCCGGCTGTCTGGACACCCCTCCCCCGCCTGGCTCTAACCTGTCCTGCCCACCCCTCCGGGCCCGCACCTCAGAGCCGGAGCCTGGGCATGGGCCAGGTTGCCAGCTCCAGAAACACGCCATGCCCTCCCCCTCACAGGAGCCCAGGATAGAGCTGGCACGGATGTGTCCATGGGGGAGGCATGAATGAGGGAAGATTCTTCTTCGGGGTAATTTTTAGGACTCTTCTATTTCTTCCTCTCGCCTGGGAGGTGGCGAAGCAGTTTCTCTAAATGTCTCTCTCGGTGAGCCAGCAATCACAGGTCAGATATTTCCACTGTTTCTCACCTGGCACTCAGCCTCTCGTCTACCCTTCCCCATCTGCCAGGCCGCACACTTTGAGCTTCAGATACTTGCCCTTCTGACGATTCCCCAGCCCACTCCGCTCTTTCTTAGCTCTGAGCTTTTCCTCGATGCAGTTCCCTTTGTGCGGAATGTCCTCTCTCTGCTTCTCTCCAAGCACACTCCTCTTCATCCTTCAAAACCCTCTCCTGTGAAGCCCTCCGTAATTGCTCCACCAAGTCAGTCACCCTCCTCTCCCACAGTCCCGGGACCCTCCCTCTAGTCCATCCCGTACATCACAGTGTGTGCCCTGGAATTATTTGTTTCTGTGCTGTCCCTACTGGGGGCTGACCAATTGAAGAGTAGACACCATGCCTTATTTTTTAAAATATATTTTATTGATTTTTTTTACAGAGAGGAAAGGATAGGGATAGAGAGCTAGAAACATCAATGAGAGAGAAACATCAAACAGCCGCCTCCTGCACACCCCCTATCGGGGATGGGCCCACAACCAATGTACGTGCCCTTGATTGGAATTGAACCTGGGACCCTTCAGTCCGCCGGCTGACACTCTATCCACTGAGCCAAACCGGTTTTGGCTCACCATGTCTTATTAATCTCCTGATCCTTTAGCAGGTACTTTGTCGATATTTGAAAACCAAAACCTCTGATTTACGAAGGCCTTCAGTGCCAGGCACGGTTCTCAGTGCATTACGTATGTGTATTGACTCATCTAACCTTTCAGCACGCCCACTTTACACACTCAGCAGCTTTTTTCTGCCCCCGCCTTCACGCACTCGGCAGCTGAAGTTGTCTTGGCCAAACAAGATATGGAAATAACCTCAGTGTCTGTCGACAAGTGAATGGATAAGCAGATGTGGTATATACAGGGGTGGGCAAAAGTAGGTTTACAGTTGTGAGTATGAGAAAGTTTGTTCTTGTATTTTTATTTATTTATTTATTTATTATTGTGCTAGAGGCCAGATGCATGAAATTTGTGCACTGGGAGAGGGAGGTATTCCTCAGCCCAGTCTGCACCCTCTCTAGTCTGGGACCCCTCAGGGGATGTCTGACTGTCGGTTTAGGCCCAATTCCACAGATATAGGACCTCAACTGATAGTTGGACATCCCTCTCACAATTCGGGACTGTTGGCTCCTAACCACTCGCCTGCCTGCCTGCCTGCCTGGTTGCCCCTAACTGCTTTTGCCTGCCAGCCTGATCACTCCCTAATCACTCCCTTGCTGGTCTGATTGCCCCCATCTGCCCTCGCCTGCAGGCCTGGTCACTCCCAACTGCCCTCCTCTGATGGCCTGGTGGTCCCCAACTGCCCTCCTCTGCTGGCCATCTTGTGACATCTGGGGGTGGCCATCTTGTGGCAGTCATCTTGTGACTCTGTGGAGGCAGCCATCTTGTGATTGTGTGGGCCGGCCATCTTGTGATGATATGGGGGCAGCCACCTTGTGATGACGTGAGAGTGCAAGGGCCACCTAGGTTCTTATTAGTATAGATCACTTATTATCATTGTTAACCTACTTTTGCCCTTCCCTGAATACACAATGGAATATTATTCAGCCACAAGAAAGGAGGAAATCCTGCCATTCATGAGATTGAGGAAATTATACCAAGTGAAATAAGTCAGATAAAGACAAATATTGTATGACCTCACTTATATGTGGAGTTGAAATAGCTGAACTCATAGAAACAGGGAGCAGGGGGGTGGTGGCCAGGACTGGGGGAAATGAGGAGATGTTGGTCAAAGGGTACAAACTTCTAGGTATAAAAGAACGTGTTCTAGGAATCTAATGTGCAATAGTAGTGGTTATAGCTAATAAGATTGTATTATACACTGGAGAGTTGCTACAAGAGTAGATGATGCCGAAACCTGTTTGGCTCAGTGGTAGAGCGTCGGTCAGCGGACTGAAAGGTCCCAGGTTCGATTCTGGTCAAGAGCATGTACCTTGGTTGCGGGCACATCCCCAGTAGGGGGTGTGCAAGAGGCAGCTGGTTGATGTTTCTCTCTCATCGATGTTTCTAGCTCTCTATCTCTCTCCATTCCTCTCTGAAAAAAAATCAATAAAACATATATATTTAAAAAAATTATTTAAAAAGAGTAGATGATGTGGCTCAGTGGTTTAGCATTGACCTATGACCAGGAGGTTAGGTTTTGATTCATGGTCAGGGCACATGCCCGGGGGTCAGGGGGGTGGGCTCAGTCCCTGTTAGGGAGCATGCAGGAGGCAGCCAATCTGTGATTCTCTCTCATCATTGATGTTTCCATCTCTCTCTCCCTCTCCCTTTTTCTCTGAAATAAATTAAAAAAAAATTTTTTTTAAAGAATAGATCTTAAAAAAGAAATGGTACTTATGTGACATGATGGAAATATTAGCTAAGGCTGTGGTGGTCATCATTTTGTAACATGTATTGTACACATTAAACTTAATAGTGTTATATGTTAATTATATCTCAATAAATCTGGGGGAGGGGAAAGGTTTTTTTTTTAATACATTTTATTGATTTTTTACAGAGAGGAAGGGAGGGAGATAGAGAGTTAGAAACATCGATGAGAAACATTGATCAGCCACCTCCCACACACAACCCACTGGGAATGCTCCCCCAACCAAGGTACATGTCCTTGACCAGAATTGAACCCGGGACCCTTCAGTCCGCAGGCTAATGCTCCATCCACTGAGCCAAATCGGTTTTGGCGAAAGAGTTGATTTTAAAGAAAGAGTGGTTTCTGATAAATTATAGTACAAATGAGACCTGATAAGGGAGTTCATGTATTCGATGCTCTTACCATTGGATTGGACTTAAGTGTTCAGTCCCCTCATTGACACTGAGAGATGACTGTACAATAAAGAAAAAGTGTGAACAGAGGAACCTTGATCTGTTGTTCCATTATTTATACATTCGTTGGTTGATTCTTGTCTGTGCTCTGGCCTGGGATGGGACCCGCACTCTTGGCATATGGGAAAGACGCTCTAACCCACAGAGCCACCGGACCGGGCTCCCTTTTTCTTCTTCACCCTCTCGGGCCCAGCTTATGTTCCAATCCCCAGCAGGTAACAGAAATCCACTCAAGACAAAGCAAAAGAGGAAGCTTTATCACAAAGACCCATCCTTTGAAGGTACCCAGGGCAGCAGTGCAGCCAGGTGTCCATAAAGGACAAGAGTCAGGGATGGAGGGACTGTCATGAGCCCCAGGGGCTCCCCTCTGTGGCCAGCCTTCCTCCTTCTCCGCAGCCCCTCATGGGGAGAAAGGCATGATTTTAGAATTCCAGTCTGTGCCACAGAGAGAGCTCTGATTGGCCGGCGTGGGTCAGCTGATCAACCCTGCTCCAATCCCCAGGCCAGGAGTGTGGTCATGTGACACAAACACAGCCGCCCAGACCCAGGGCGCAGAGTGGAGGAGCGAGGGATGCTGATTCTACAGAAAACCATACCTTGTGGCCTGCCCCTGCTCACCCCACTCCTCCTGCGGGATTTAATCGCTCTGCCTGTTACTACCCTTCCTTTGTGATAGATCCTCCCTTCCCCCAGCTGATGGACGGAGTAGGACGTAACTGCACCTGCGGCCTGGACCTTCCTGAGCACCTAACCAGGCACCTGTGCCCCGTGTTCTGTGCGCCGTGGCCTGTGCTCCGGGGCAGGTGGTGGTGCCCTGAGGATCAGGGAAAGAAACCCACTCTGACAACTCGAAGGTGTGTCCTCGAGGGCTCACTCAGGTGAGGATGAACCTCTGCTAAGGAAGCCTGGACGCGGCTACCGGCCACGCTGCCCACTTCAGAGTCTGTGGTCAGACCGTCCTGTGTGCAGCTCTCAGTCCCCAGCTCACAGGAGTGAATGGCCTGGCACCCCTCACCCAGGCTGAGAGCTTCCACACGCGCCTCACTGACTCCTAAGGACCACCCACCATGCTGGTCCCCTTAGTGTCTCCATTTCTTTCTTTTTTTTTTTTTTTTTTTTTTTACAGGGAGGAAGGGAGAGGGGAGAGGAATAGAGGCTAGCAACATCGACGAGAGAGAAACATCAATCAGCTGCCTCCTGCACACTCCCTACTGGGGATGTGCTTGCAGTCAAGGTACATACATGCCCTTGACCGGAATTGAACCTGGGATCCTTGAGTCTGCAGGCCGACGCTCTATCCACTGAGCCAAACCTGTCAGGGCTGCCTCCATGGCTTCACTAAGAAAGCAGAATCTTCCCACGATCCATCACCCCCCAGAGCTAGCAAGTGGCAAAGTCAGGGCTCCTCCCCGGGTCTGTCCGGACGACCCAGGATGTACCAGCTTAGATGTAGAAAGCAGGTCGGGAGAGGGGACGTTTGTCCAGCAAGTTGGCAGCTTTGCCCAGGCGCTCCCACGCCAGGCCACGTCTGACCCACCGAGCCTGGCTGTTCGCCCTCCACCCCCCCTGGTGCCCTGCCCTGGCCTCAGCCCTACCCCCTCTGCCCACGCCCATCCCTTCTCTGGTTTGTGCCTTCGGCCACTCTGGCTTCCAGCGCCCCCAGGGGAAGGGACCCAGACTTCCCAGCAAACAAACACGCCCACGGGTTTCCAAATATACAGATGAGTGTCCCTCCCGCCCAGCCGCCCTGCTCAGCTCCTCCGGGGTGGAGTCTGGTCCTGAGTCCTCGCCCGGAGGCAGGCGTCCTCCGGGTGGCGGAGGGAAACCAGGGCAGGGAGGCGCCAGGGGTGCCAACAGCCTGTGGTTTGGACCATTTTCCACTCATCACATTCGATGGAACAATTGTGAGCAGGTCTTCCCAGACTCTACGACAGTGACTCACCGTCAGACGGAGCCCTCTGTGAGCGCAGTTTCGGCCAGAAGGGTTGCTTTTTAAAACAATTCATTACGGCCGAAACCGGTGTGGCTCAGTGGATAGAGCGTTGGTCTGCGGACTGAAGGGTCCCAGGTTCGATTCTGGTCAAGGGCATGTACCTTGGTTGTGAGCACATCCCCAGTAGGGGGTGTGTAAGAGGTAGCTGATCGATGTTTCTCTCTCATCGATCTTTCTAACTCATCCCTCTCTCTTCCTCTCTGAAAAAAAAAAAATCAATAAAATATATTTTAAAAAAGAAAAGAAAAATAATTCCCATTTCCACAAAGCTTCTGACACCACAAGTGTGGGTTTCCCCCTCACACTAAACAATTATCCAACTCTCCGGACACCGTCTGGGCGTCCTGCAGTTCAGCTCTGACACTAACTACCCCGTTGGCACAGACCCCGTCCCACAGTTTGCCCCCACTTCCGACCCCTCACAGGTGCAGGTTTCCACCTGGGCTTCTGTCTGACCGGCCATAAATGGGGGATCCCCAGACCCCCTTCTCGAGTCCCATAGCTTACCGGAAAGGCTCACAGGATGCAGGAAACCCGTGCCCACTGGGTTATCAGAAAGGCTGCCGTGAAGGGCGCAGGTGGGAGAGACGCAGAGGGCAGAGGGACTCCCCGGGTGGAGGGCCGACTCGGTCCGTGTACTCCTGTCCCTTGTCTGTCTGACCGCCCTCGTCGGTGTGTTTCACCCACAGGAGTGAGTGGCCTGGCACCCCTCACCCAGGCTGAGAGGTCCCTCTTCTCCCCCGAAGCACTGAGCTGTGCCCAGACCTCCAGACGGCCCAGCTGTTTGGCATCTCTCTCTTTTTTAAAAAAAAAAATTAAAAATTAATTTATTTTTCCTTTCTCATTTTTTTAATTCAGGTATTCTATGTGTACATACCTTACCAATCCCCCCCCCCACTACTCCCATACATGCCCTCCCTCCCCAGAGGTTTCCCTCCATTGGCTATGCTTACATGCGTGCCTACAAGGCCTTCGGTGGATCTCTTAGCTCCCCCACCTCTCCCTCCCCGCCCCGCTGTCATTGGACAGGCTGCTCGTTTCTTTACTGTCTCTGTGTCTGTCTTTTGGTTCATCAGTTTATAATGTTCCTTATTACTGTTTGGCATCGCCAGGCCTTTGTACGTGCCGCTCCGTCTGCCTGGCGCGCCCTTCCCCATGGTCCCAGCTCTGCCAGCTGCTCCTCGGGCAGCCTGCTCGGAGGCCCACCCTGCAGGAGCTAACCTTGCCCTCCCCCGGGCACCCCTGCCCCCTGAGCCAGCAGGGAGTGCGGGTTCAGTCACAGGAAGCCCTCCCTTCCCCTCCGTGTGGCAGAGGGGAAGGGAGGGCTGTGCGGCATCCACTCCAGTCCAGGGCGCTGGCAGCCTTGCTTAGTGTTGGGTGAATTGACTGCTCGTGCCTGGATCTCAGAGAAGGAAGAGGTGGCGTGGAGGGGATGGGGGCAGGGAGGGGGGGCTGCCACAGTGGGCAGGGTGAGGACAGAGCTCCTTCTGGCACTGGCACTGCCCCAGAGACCACCCAGGGCAGCCGGCCGTCTGGTCTGCGTCTCGGCCCACGTTCCTGGAGCCTGATGCCCACAGCCCTGCCAAGGCCAAGGCGAGCCGAGGACACGCTGGGCTCTCGTTTGCGGCTGTGGCGGGCTGGCCCCGGGCTCAGCACATGCGTGCCTCGGCCCATCTGATCTCCGTGACGCTGCTCCCGGTACCCCCTCACTTCCCATGGAGGCCGCTGGGCCCAGCGCGGGGGCTGCCTGCCCAGGGACACGCAGGGCCAGCCCCGTGCGGAGGGACTGTTGCCGTTTTTATGGAGCAGATGAGGAGACCGAGGCACAGAGAGGTCACCTAGGGAGCCGGTGGTGGAGCAGGGCTCTGACTCAGGCACGGAGCCCTCCAGCCTGATGAGGACAAGGGCCGGGACGGGGTTCCCTGCCAGTCACAGCGCCCGCAGGTGGCACAGCTCTTGCACGTGAGGCGCCTGTTCTCCTTCCAGCCCGGGGGGGACGCCGAGATCACAGCCCCCGTTTCACAGAGGAAAGAAGGAGACTTGCTCAAGGTCACCCAGCAGGTGCGGTGCAGGCAGGGCTTGGGCCCAGGCGCAACACCCGGCCAGGCCCGCCTGGGCCCTCGGGGGGTAGGGCCCTGCGTTGAGTGTCCGGAGGAAAGGGCTGTGGGCACCCAGGGGCGTGGCTTCTGGGCTGGGGGGCAGGAGCGGGGCTGGGGGTTGGGGGGAGCTCAGCTTTGCCTCCGGCGCTGTGGGGGCCTCAGCATCCTCCTCTGTACTAGAAGCGCCCTGCACCTTTCTGTGGGGCTGGGGGCCCTGCGGCCTGGCCTGGCAGCCCTGGCTTCCGGAGGCGCTGGGGAGGCGGTGTTCTCGGCGTGCCTCATTGCTCTCGCCATTAGCACAGCGGTGGCCCCGTTTCTCTCGCAGGATCTGTTCCCCCAGCTGCTCTCAGCCTCCTCCCTCCCATCCGTGTGGCCGCGGGCCCCAGGGAGCCGGGGAAGGTGTGGGCTGTGTGGCCGCGGGCCCCAGGGAGCTGGGGAAGGTGTGGGCCGAGCCCAGAGGGGGGCTCTGTCCTGGGGTCAGGGCCTCCCTCCGAATCGGCCCCTCTAGGCCCGGCGAGCTTGCACTCGTCTGTTTCTCAGCAGAGCAGCAGGCCATCTGTCTGCCTGTTGGTCGGTCTGTCTCTCTCTCCAGCAGGGCAGGGACCTCCTTGAGGGCAGAGGCCACGTGGGAAGATCAGAGCCCGATCAGTAGTGAGCTCCCAGGTCTGGAAACATGAGGGGAGAGGCAGGCCGTGGCAGGGATGGTGAGCAGAGAGGGGAGAGAATGGGGGGGGGGGGTGGGGGTGTTTGGCGGTGTGTGTGTGTGTGTGTGTGTGTGTGTGTGTGTGTGTGTGAGAAAAGGTGGATGCGGGGTCCCAGTCCCCTCCTCTTGGCTCGGAGACCTCATGGCGAGGGAGAGGTTGGGGAGGCCCTGCCCTCGGTGTGCAACCAAAACAGAACAAAGCAGCGTGAACGCAGACTCAGCAGGAACGTGTTCTGTGACCTTTGCGCAGACAGGGCCTGGCGGTGGCAGACTCGGCGCCCCACCCAGGGCATTTGCATGGGGAGCTCTCTGCATGGGCCCCGGGGACCACTCACCCCGGGACGCCTCCATGAGAAGGCGCACCCCCACGTGGGTCCGCGGTGTTTGCATGTCCTCTGAGGCCGCTCGCTCCAGGCTCGGGAGCTGCCCGCCCGGAAGTGCCTGACACCTGCTCCTCCTCCCCTTTCTCGGCGCAGCCCTGGCCCCGGCTCTGGGCCAGCGCAGTGCGTACCCACACCTCCTCTGGTCGCCTCGCCCCACCCCAAAACCAGGCAAGGCAAGGAGACCTCTCTCAGAGAGGGAAACTGAGGCCCCAAGGGTGTGAGTGTGTGGGTGGCAGTCACAGAGCCTGACCCGAGGCCCAGAGTCCTTTCCACCCCGAGAGTGAAGTCTTTAAAAAAAAAAAAAAAAAAAAAAAAAAAAAAATATATATATATATATATATATATATATAGTTGATTTTTTACAGAGAGGAAGGGAGAGGGATAGAGAGCTAGAAACATTGAGGAGAGAGAAACATCAGTCAGCTGCCTCCTGCACACTCCCCACTGGGGATGTGCCCGCAACCAAGGTACATGCCCTTGATTGGAATCGAACCCGGGACTCTTCAGTTCGCAGGCCGATGCTCTATTCACTGAGCCACACCGGTGAGGGCGAGAGTGAGTCTCCCTGCAGACAAAGCCAGGCACCCAGGGCCAGAGAGGGCACCGGGGGAGGCACGGGGCCGGGCCGGGATCACTCACAGGAAATATCTCGGGAGCCAGAGCCAGAGCTCAGAACAACAGCAACGGGTTCTTACGGGTCCAGCCGAGCTCCTCGGAGGTCCTGGCGGAGGGTCCCTCCTGACGCTGCGGCTTCTGGGGGTGTCAGCGCCCCTGGCTTCCTGGGCCGGGGGCCGTGTCACCGTGACCTCTGGCCCCACCTTCGCATGGCCGTCTCCTCTCTCCCCTCGTGTGTCTGTGTGTCACGGGCCTCAGGCCTCTCCCCTCGGGATCCAGGCTGACCTCCTCATCTCAGGAACCTCAGGATCTTTTCCCCCAAATAAGATAAAACCCACAGGTGCTGGGGATTAGAACGTGGCCATGTCTGTTTGGGGGCCACCTTCCAACCCCCTGCAGGGTTTCCTGGGCTCCTTCCCATGGCAGCTGCACGGCCTCCGGGGGCCTGTGGACCCAGGCGGCCCAGCACACTATTCCCACGGCCTTCTGCTGGCCAGGCAGGGCGCAGGGCGCACCCCGATCCCAGGGGCGGGAGAGAGCACCCCTGTCCGGTGGGAGGTGTGGCAGAGACACGGGGCCAGAGGGCGTGCACGTGGGAGGGGCGGCCGAGGCCATGGGAGGAGCAGCCTGTCGGAGCCTGTGTGTGTGTTTGGATGAAAGCCTCTCCCCGGGGCCCCAGATGTGCTCCCGGTGATGGGCTTGCTGACGAGGCGCGGGGAGAAGTGTTCTGCCCGAGCGGGAGCCCCCAGACCCAGGCCCGGCAGGAGCTGTCACTCCAACTCCGTGGGTGACTTCGGGCCCATCTATCATTCTCTAAACCAGCGGCCGCCAACCGGGGGCCCTCGGACCCCTGGGGGTCGGTGAGGTCCGAAAGGTTGGCGACCGCTGCTCTAAACAACGACACATGGAGTGCCTGCTGGGCCCCGAGAGGAGCACGGGTCCCTGTGGAAATGTCTGTCCTGTGGATGACAGAAGCTCACAGCAGGCAGACTGCTCACAGGGCGCGGCACGCAGGAGGAGGAGAGCCGTGTGGGGCTGGAGACTCCCTGGGGACAAATAGATCAGGAGGAGCCTCCAGGGCAGAGATTGGAGGAAGATGAGAACTCCTGCCCCATCCTGAAGCTGGTCCCCTCGGCTTCATCCTCCGGACCTCCAGAGGGTCTGTCTCAGCGGCCTTTCCTGGAACGGTCGAGTTCCCAGCGGCCACTGCAGGAGGGGCCGGGGCAGGGGCCGCCTAAAGCTGTGAGTAATTGGGCGCGAAGCTTCTGGTCAGCTCCCAGAAGCCGGGTTCCACGCCAGCATCCCAGGCTCAGATCCCAGTGGCGGTCTGGGACCGGATTTTCCCAGGACCCCTCTTGCTCCTCACAGGCCCGGCCAGGTCCTGGGCTCTGGGGAAATGGGGAACCCACCCCCCCTCTGTCCATTAGATCCTCCGGCCCCACCAGCACCACCGGGAACAGACCTGTACCAGCTGCTCCCTCACCTTTGAACTTGGGTCTGCTTGAACCAAGAGAACCCCAGGGACCACCCACGAAGTGCCAGTGTCTCTCCAAGGGCTCGGGCACTTTGGGGTTAGACACGCCTCCCCGCTGTGTGGCCCTGGGCGAGCCCTCGCCCTCTTTGAGCCTCGCAGGGCAGAGCACAGAGGCTGGAGTCGGCACAGGGTGAGAGGGCAGCTCCTCTGGGGAGCAAGGGCGAGAGAGGTGGCAGGAAGGACCAGCCTCCTGGGGATGGGGTTGGGGCAGGAGGACCTGACCTGCCGCTGGTGCCCGGCCCCACCCCCCACCGTTCTGGGAAGCTCTGGGCCCGGCCTGCCCCCACAGGAGCTGGAGAGGCCCAGAGCCTGTTAGTCACCAGGCAAATAGTTTACGTCACCACAGCCACCTTTATTCCAGTGCTGGCAACTGGGTGGGGTGGGGCCAGAGATGCCAGAGATAACAATCTCTTCCCCCTCCCTGGGCCTCAGTTTCCCCCTCTGGCACAGGGGAGGGAAGGCTTCCCCCGTTTCCATCATCGGGATCCTGTAAAGATCTGGGGCTGAGCCCGTCAGCCACGGTGTGTGGGCACCGAGGGGCACCAGTCCCGCTCCTGGCCCTCAGGGGGCTCCCAGGCTGTGCGGGCGGCCCAGGCCCGCCCACCGCCATCAGCTGGCAGGAAGGAAGGGCAGGAGGGACGTGGCCCAGCGACAAGGCAGTTCGAGAGCCCCTCAGCCGTGGTGCTGGCTTCACCGAGCTCTGTCCTGAAGGTTCATGACTGGTCTTGTGTGGGGACCAGGGGCAACGACTCCCCCACTTCTGGGCAGGTTTCTGACACCCTCCTGCATGTCACTGTGGGGAGGGGGCCTCCGTGACATTCTCCAGAGGGTAGAGCTGAGCTCCGTCCTTCCCGGCCATGTTGGGGTCTTCGCTGAGAGAGAGCCTTGGCATGGACGACCAGGCCCCTGAGGGAGCCAGTGCCGGGGCGTTGGGGCCCGTAAGGAAGGCCAGAGCTGTCCCCGTGGAGGAGGCCACTTCGTCCGCAGTGGCCCAGGGCCATGGAGAGGTCGGTCTCATCGAGCACAGCAGGGGCCACCATCGCTCCCAGCATCCTCAGCTGGTGGTGCCAGAGGAGGCTGCGGAGAGGCTGGCCTGCTCAGGGTCACTGCGGGGAAGCTGGCCACAAAGCTCTCCCACCGTCTCCTCACCTGCTGGAAGACAGGAGCGGGGAATCAGGCCCCAGGGCTGAGTGCTGGGTTTCAGGTGTTGTTCCATTTACAGCCACAAGGTGGTGGCAAACCCCAGAGATAGAAGTCCTGGGGACCCTTCTGCAGAAGGAGGCAGGGCCCCTCCCACCCCCAGGGTAGCTCCCAGGAAGGACAGCTGGGTTCTTCCCCCCCCCCCCCCGCCCCCATAAAAGATATAACTCTGGGAAGTTGTATTGGCTGATTGCTTTGCCTCCAGCAAAATCCACCCATCCAACACACTGCCAGAGTAATCATCTTAAAACAGTTCTGACTATATCCCGGGCCAAAACTTTCCATGACCCCCAGCACCTACGGGATAAAGCCCAAATACTGTCAGGGCCCTCTGAAATATGGTCCCTGGATACCTCTCTCTCCAGCCTCATCTCCAAAAGCTGTTGTCTCCTTGGTCCGTGGCACTGTATGTTTCTACCTCTGAGCCTTTGCTGCTCTGGGTTCCACTCCTCAGAGTCCCCACCCTCACCGTGTAACACTCACCCATCCATTACCATCATCATCCACCCACTCATCCACCCATCCATCCATCCACCCACCCATCCATCCATCCATCCATCATCCACCCATCCATCCATCCATCCATCCATCATCCACCTACCCATCCATCCATCCATCCATCCATCATCCACCCACCCATCCACCCACCCATCCATCCATCATCCACCCACCCACCCATCCATCCATCCATCTTCCACCCATCCACTCACCTATCCATCCACCCATCCATCCATCATTTTTCCATCCACCCATCTAACCATCCATCCACCCATCCACCCACATCCATCCATCACCCGTCAGACCTGTTGATATTGCTTCAGCCACCGCCGGCTGCCTCCTCGCTGAGCTTGGATTAGCTGCTCCGTGTCCCCCAGGCCCCCTGGCCGCCGCTCCTGATCAAAGGAGTCCAGTCCTTCCGGGTCTCGATCTGAGGGTCTGGACTTCTCACGACCCTGTCTGAGGCTCAGCGACCGTCGCAGGGGCTTCCCCCAAGCCTCCTGGAGCTTGCCGTAGGAGGGCCGTGGGCCTCGCAAGGACTGGCTGCGTAGCCCTGTCCCCATGGCTGGTACACGCAGGACTGCTCCAGGCCCTCGGCAAGCCACTAGCCTCTGAGATGGCCCGGTGCCTTCACCCAGCTGACGGGAGCTCCCTTGGGGGCAAAGGTCGGTGCTGCTGAGGTGGCCATCGTAAAGCAAAGGGCAAGCGCAGGGGCCAAGCATCTCTGAGTCACCCTCCGCACCATCTCTCCAGCTAGGGCAAAGGCTGAGGCCTCTCCCCAGCCCGCCTCTGCCTCCAGCCCGCTTTCCCTGACCATGCCATCTCTGAAAAGCGTGGCCTCCCCGATTCCTGCACCCTGACTGTCCAAACGTGTTCTGTCGACACTGAAAGCAAATGGCTCCACAGAGAGGAGCGTTAAGAAACAGGACAGCCCTGACCGGTTCGGCTCAGTGGATAGAGCGTCGGCCTGCGGACTGAAGGGTCCCGGGTTTGATTCCGGTCAAGGGCATGTACCTTAGTTGCGGGCACAAACCCAGTGGGAGCTGTGCAGGAGGTAGCTGATCGGTGTTTCTCTCTCACTGATGTTTCTGATTCTCTGTCTCTCTCCCTTCCTCTCTGTAAAAAATCAATAAAATATATTTTAAAAAAAAGAAGTGAGTTGGTGACATTTATTTTCTGGGGCAAAACCTTTCCCCTCTCGGTCAGTCTTGTTATCTATAAAATGGGTTGTGAAAATCAAATAAAATCACAAACGGGGGTGTTCCCAAAAAGGAGATAACTACCGTGTTTCCCCGAAAATAAGACCTAGTGCATGGAAAGATAAGACATCCCCTGAAAATAAGACCTAGCGCAACTTTGGGAGAAAAATTAACATAAGACACTCTTATTTTCGGGAAACAGGGTAGTATCAGCCTTTCTGTCTCCCGGGACGGGGTCAGGAGGACGGTACGAGGGCTGTCCAGCAACCCCTCAGATTCCTAGAATCAGAGATCTGACGGGGACCTCGCACATCTGATCCATGCTTCTTTTTGCTTTAACCACTATTTTCTGAGCATTTTTAATTGGTTCCTCCACGTATTTTATTTAAATCTCACAAAAGTCCTATGTGGTGGGCATTGTATTCTTCTTCTGTAGATTAGGAGGCCCAGAGAGAGTGGGCACCTGACCAGAGAGTGTGCCCAGCAGGTGGCAGGCTGGGGCCCTGCCTGGGTCAGCCCGGCTTTGGAGCCCAGTGCTCCAACCACTCTGCTCTCCTGGCAGAGGCACGGCTTGAAGCCGGGGTCCTGCCTCCTCTATGTTTGGGCTGCTGCCCACGGCACTCCTGTCCGGGGTCGGGCAAGTGCTGGCTGCAGCTCTTGGCTCATCTCAGACTTGTCCCGGGTTGGCCTTGCCCGCTTCCCGCTCTCTCACGCTCCAGGCCAGCGGTTCTCAACCTGTGGGTCCGGACCCCTTCGGGGGTCGAACGACCACTTCACAGAGGTAGCTGAAGACCATCGGGGAACACAGATATTTACATTACGATTCATAACAGCAGCAAAATCACAGCGATGAAGGAGCAATGAAATAGTTTTATGGTTGAGGTCACTGCCACAGGAGGAGCTGTGGTAAAGGGCCGGGCGTTAGGAAGGTGGAGGACCACCGCTCTGGGCCTTCCTGGGATGAGAGGCTCTTCGCATCCCCCAGGCTCAGCTCCCAGCCGGAAGCAGAAAATGGAGCCAGAAAATGGAGCCGGTGTGCGGAGATTGAATGGAGAAAGGGGGCCCAGGCCTTCCGTCCCATCACATCCCAACGGTGGACCCAGATCCACACCCAGGCCTCTCCATGCCAACCCTGACCACGCCCCTCAAGCCAAACCCCTGCCCCTGGTTAAAAAGCAACAGAACCGTTACTCAATCTCCAGCGCCCTCACCCCAGAGTCCAATCACAGCCCCACCCGCACCGAAGGCTGGGCAGGGCGGGGCCTGCTGACGGGCACATTCCTAGGAGCCTCGGTGAATCACGCTCTTGTGTCATCACGTGTGGCTGCCCAGCACCCTCCCGCCAAGGGTGCGGTTTTGTAACTTCCCGAATCTCCGAGGATGGGGAGAAATAGAAATATGTGTTTTTGTTTTCCCCTCCACCCTGCTTTCTCACCTGGCGCCTTCTTACTCATCTTTCCAGACCCTGCAGTGTGACACCTCCCCGGGGCTCGCTGGGGTGAGAAAGGCAGCGTCCTCTGCAGCCAACCACACACTCAGAGCAGCAGTGACCACACGCTGTGTGTCCCTTAGGGGCCGGGACACCGTCTCCTGCATCTCCCTGTCCCCGGGGCACGCGAGTCAATACTTGATCTTGAATATTGGAGGCGATTACTTGTCTACCGCTGCCTGACCCCTTACCCTGCCATCTAGTGGCTTTCAGCAGCGCTGCTGTGTGACCCCAATTTCTATGGGTCAGGATCCAGGCACAGCTCTACTGGGCCTCTGGCTCGGGGTCCCCTGCAGGTTCCAGCCGAGGGGGGGGGGGCACACTGCGGTCATCCAAGGTCCTTCTGGCACTTGTTGGCAGGACTCGGATCCTTGAAGGTTGTTTGTTGCGCGGGAGCCTCCGTTTCCTGTGGGTTGTTGTCTGTTGCCACGTGTGCCTCTCCCAAGAGCAGCTTACCACGTGGCAGCTGGCTTCGATCAGAGCCAGCCAGTGAGAGGGCAGGAGATGGCGGGTGGGCAGGAGCCAGTCTTTGGGGAACTTGATCTCAGAAGTGACCTCCCACCATTTCTGCCATATTCTGTTCCTTCAAGTGCAGTCACCAGGTGCAGACAGCACTCAAGGGAGGAGGGAATCCCCACCCCCACCCCCCGGGCATGGCACGAACACCAGGAGGCAGGACTTAGGAGGTCATTATGGAGGTTGCTCCCCCGTGACACCTGGACTCCAAAGCCGTCACACTGCCGGAAAGCACTCTCCCGTGGCAGCTGTGTGTCTGGAGCGAGCGGCTTAGCTTCCTGTGTCCTCAGCTTCTCAGCTATAAAATGGATATAATACCTTATTTCACCGAAGGTAAGATGGAAATCCTCAATGGAAGAGGAGCATTATTTTAAATATATTTTTAGTGATTTCAGAGAAGGAAGGGAGAAGGAGAGAGAGAAACATCAATGATGAGAGAGAATCATCAATTGGCTGCCTCCTGCACGCTTCCCACTGGGGACCGAGCCAGCAACCCAGGCATGTGCCTTTGACCAGAATCGAACCCGGGACCCTCCAATTTGCAGGCCGATGCTCTATCCACAGAGCCAAACCAGCCAGGGCAGGAGTATTATTTTATATACCACTAAGAAATAATATGTGGGGAGGGTTAGAGATCAGCCAAAGGACTTGTATGCATGCATATAAGCATAACCAATGAACACAGTAGGGGAGTGAGGGCCTGTGCTGGGGGCGGGAGTGGGCGGGCAGAGGTCAATGGGGGGAAAGGGAGACATATGTAATGATTTCAACAATAAAGAATTTAAATAAAATGAAATAAAAAATACCCATTGCCCACTTATCAGGAGATCATTTCAGGGGTTAAAATGCAGGAAAAAGGGGGAGTGTATGCCTCAACATTAATAAAACATACAGTGTCCATTTCCACAGATGGTCCTGAAAGTTACGTGGCTGGTGCCATTTAAGGCTGCAGGGAGGCTTAGAGATACAGAAGGCACAAACTGGGACAGGCTGCCCAGATGTTCCTTCTTATTAGTGAGCCATTGAAATTAATCTGCATCTACACACCACAGGCAAGATTTTGTTTCCTTTTTAATCTTTAGTATTTTATTTTACTTTAAAATACTTTTTTTTATTGATTTCAGAGAGGCAGGGAGAGGAGAGACAGAAACATCAATGATGAGAATCATTCATTGATCAGCTGCCTCCTGCACACCCCCCTCTGGAGATGTGCCCACAACCAAGGTGCATGCCCTTGACCGGAATCGAACCCAGAACCCTTTGGTCTGCAGGCTGATGCTCTATCCACTGAGCCAAACCGGTTAGGGCCTGAGCAACTCTTTAAAATACAGTAAGAACCGAAACTGGTTTGGCTCAATGGATAGAGCGTCAGCTTGGGGACTGAAAGGTCCCGGATTAGATTCCAGTCACGGGCAAGTGCCTTGGTTGTGGGCATATCCCCAGTATGGGGTGTGCAAGAGGCAGCTGATCGATGATTCTCTCTCATCAATGTTTCTAACTCTCTATCTCTCTCCCTTCCTCTTTGTACAAAATCAATAAATATATATATATAAAATAAAATAAAATAAAATACAGTAAGAGAACTAGTTCTGAGCTAGACTCCTGGCCACCCATAGACTGGTCTCACCTTTCTGTCCCCCCTCAGCTTCTGCTGCACCCTTCTAGGAACACAGGCAAATTTCTCAGGCTTCCCGGATCTCAAAAATCAGTCGGGGCTTGTTAAAAATAAATAAGTTAGTAAAAAGGATTCCTGGGCCGCACCCTAGACTTACTGGATCGGAATCCACAGGGGTTGGGAGTCCAGGAATGTTTGTTTTAAAGAGTCCCAGAGAGCCGAAACCGGTTTTGCTCAGTGGATAGAGCGTTGGCCTGCAGACTGAAAGGTCCCAGGTTCGATTCCGGTCAAAGGCATGTACATTGGTTGCGGGCACCTCCCCGGTAGGGGGTGGGCAAGAGGCAGCTGGTCGATGTTTCTCTCTCATCGACGTTTCTAGCTCTCTATCCCTCTCTCTTCCTCTCTGTAAAAAATCAATAAAATATATTTAAAAAAATAAAAGTAAAAGTAAAGAGCTTCAGAGGGTTTTCCTCACCAGGGAAGTCTGGGTAACGTCTCTAGGCCTCTCCACACTGACCCGCATTAGAACCGTTGAAGGAGCTTCTAAGTAAGCTGCGCGATGCTTGTCTCTGAGGATCCCGTTCCCCAGCAGTGGACTTGAGGGGTGTTCTGCTGGTGATTGTAAGCTCTGAGTTGGTGGTTAAAACGCATAAGAACCATGGGCTGGGGCTCAGGAGTCTGAGCTTCCCACTAGCACCCTGATCCAAGGAGATGCTGCCACTGATGATACCAGAGCCACACTGAGGCGTGTTTTTTCCTAGCCACACGGAACTCCCCACCCAGGCTTTCGCCAGGAGTTGTTATTATTACTATTATTATTATTATTATTTTTTTTTTTTGTCTGGGATGGAATGCCCCTCCTGGGGAACTCAACCTGGAGGTAGGAGAGCCTGGGTGGAGAGGTGTCTGGTGTCCTAATTCAGTGTGAACTAGGTAATTTATGTGCCGAGCGAACTGTTCAAATCCCATGCTTCCTTGGTTTCATGTCAGTCCATTTTCTGGTTCTCAATTAGTTTCTTTGTTCAGATCTCCACCTGGTGGTGCTGCTCAGGGAGTCACCTGAACCCGGGTGGAGCCACCTGCCTTCTGCTCCCGACCCAGGACTGAGCCAGTGCATCACAGCATGGCCAGCCCTAGCGCAGGGCCTTGTCTTTCCTGAGTATCACCGGGGCCCACATCATCCATGCGCACAGCAGAGGAGAAAAAAATGCAGGCAGGAAGTGTTGAAGTCACACACACTAGCAGATCAATAGGGACAAGAAAATAACATACTTAATGGCCAACATGTCCACACCCTTTTATGAGGAAATTCTGTTCAGAGAGGTTGGGCACCTGCCCAAGGTCACACAGCTTTAACTCTTTCCTGCATAAAGTAAGTTGTGGGGTAGAAGGAGTCCTTGGACTTGGACATGGAATAGAAGGTTAGCTCTATGACAAGATGGTAGGAACTGTGTCTTTTTCACTACTGTGTCCGAGGCAGAGCACCAAGCCCATAGGAAAAGGTGTTAACCAAGTGAGTAAGTGAACCTGGAGAAATGGGCTTTTAATTTTTTTTAATATATTTTATTGATTTTTTACAGAGAGGAAGGGAGAGAGATAGAGAGCTAGAAACATCAATGAGAGAGAGTCATCGATCAGCTGCCTCCTGCACACCCCCCACTGGGGATGTGCCTGCAACCAAGGTACATGCCCTTGACTGGATTCGAAACTGGGACCTTCAGTCCGCAGGCTGATGCTCTATCCACTGAGCCAAACCGGTTTTGACTGGGCTTTTAATTAATTTTCTGCTACTAAAATGGCTATGTTGGATTGTCCCAGGTTAGAGTTCAGCCAGATAGATGAAAGGGAAGTTTAGAAAGTTGGATAGACAAACACCGCAGACACAACATAGTCAGAGAAAAGAGAGAGAGAGAGAAAGAGAGAGGGAGAGAGAGAGAGAGAGAGAGAGAGAGAGAGAGAGAGAGAGAGAGAGAGAGAAGCACAGAGTTGTATTATCTCTTCCTGCTCAATTAGCAATCTTTAGTTAACAAGATGTTCTCATAGTCCTTGATCCTCCCAATCGTCTGGAAGCAGGTCATTTCCCCCCTCCTCCATGTCCTGATTAACATCTGATGTACGGTGTATTTTATGTTTACCGTCTGTGCTATCTCACTGGAAGGCATGTATTGTGTTTTGGCAACTCCCCTATCCCCTGGTTGGCACGGAGCCCAGCTTATGACTTATGAAGCTTTCCGTTCAACCAAGCCTTCCGGGGCCCTCCAGGTCCTGAGCGGCCTCAACTTGCAGAGTAGGAAACTGGCTCAGAGAGGGGAGGCTGCTTGTCCAAGGTCACACAGGGACGGTCTTCTGCCGGTCATCGCCTGCAGTTGCTCAAGGACGCCGTCCCGTCCACCCGCGCGCCTTCTCCTTCCTCCTGCCCTCCGCAAACCCTTTCCTCCGACCTCTTCTCCGTCCGCAAGCATGTACTTGCAATCTAGCCCGGATCCCGGCGCTCCGGTGCGATCTGTTATGCTTGCGGCTTTGGGAGACACGTGCTACTCGGGTGAATGAATCGCACATCCCCACCCCCGCGGACAGCCAATCACAGGGGGCCCGAGGCCGGCCACTTCCGCCTATTGCGGGCCGCGGCGAGGGCGAGGGGCCCACGTGGGGCTCTGTAGATAAGGGAGCCGGCGGCGGCGTGCCAGGGGCGGGCTCTTCCAGCCTCGTGGCCAATCCGAGGGCCCTCCGGGGACGCGAGGGGCGGGGCCGACGTGGGGCGCCAAGGCTCAAACGCGACGGGCAGACGGGCGTAAGGAGGAGTTCTGAGCGGGGGAGTGGTGAGTGACGGGGATCATTGTCCAATAACGGGAGGGGTTGGGCTGCGTGAGCCAATAGGAAGTCCCGAGGCGGGGCATGGCCCGCAGCAAGTTTGGTTGCGCGGAGACCGCAGCTGCTCCCTGTCACCGGAGCTCGCGTCTGTGGAGGCGGCGGCGACGACTGGCGGCGGCGGCGGCGAAGAGGTGAGTGCCCACGGCGCTGCGCACCTTCCTGTCCCCGGCGGGCGGGCGCGGGCGGGCGGGCGGGCGGGCGCCGCCGCCGCCGCCGCCGCAGGGGACGCTTATATAAGGGTCGTGCGCGCCGAGGCGGCGCGGGCTTCGCGAGTGACGGCGGAGGAGACCGCTGCGGACGCGCGCGAGGCGAGTTGCGCCGCCTCTCCCCTCCCCCGTCCTGTGGGGACGGCCGGTCGGCGTGGTCCGTCCCTCTCTCGCCCCCTCGCCCCCGGGACCCCCTGGACCCCGGCGCGTCGCTCCGTGAGCATCCCTCCCTCTCGGGCTGCGGCCGGGCCTGGTCCATCCCGCGCCCCTGGCGACCGGCCCCGGCGGCGGCGGCGGCGCGGCGGCCTTGGTCTTGCTTTCGGGCCCATTTTGCAGATGGAGAAACTGACGGGCGGAGCACGGACATGCCTGGTGCCAGGCCCCTTGAGTGAGGGTTCGAACCCGGGTCCGTCTGAATGGGGAGCCCGGGTTCTCCCCGCACACCGGCGGTTGCTCCGGCTCTGAGGGAAGCCGCGGCCCGGGAGCCTGGCGTGGGGCCTCCTCCTCGGTTCCCTGAGGAGCGTGCCGGTGCCGTTTAGTGTCCGGCCAAGAGGCTCGCGGAGCCGGAGCGGGGGTTCGCCCCGGGCTGCTCGGGAGGCGGTGGGGCCGCCCGTTACTTTCACGGCAGCTGACTGACTGGGGAACGTGCGGACTCGGGAGCCCTGCTCCCAGGACCCGCCGGGAAGGGCCCTCCCAGCCTGACCCGCTTTGTGTACTTTTGAGTCGTGTCTCGTCTCACAGATGCGGGGGCGGGGAGGGGGGGCGTTGGCCGGGTCCCAGGATCCTGGCCGCTTTGAACTTCTTCAAAATGCTGATTGCCTGTTCCTTTGTGAGGCAGTGCGCCAGGGCTCATCATCCCCATTCTGCAGCCGGGAAAACTGAGTCTGGAGGAGGTGCCCCAGAGCCACCGAGTCTGCTCTGAACTTTTGCCTTTTCTGTTGCTCCCTTACCCACTGCTGCGCCGGCCCTGGCCTCCCAGTCACCCTTCCCCTGCCTGTGATGCCAACACTGCAGGGAGGGCATGTGCTCAGCATTCCCAGGAGCCCGGGGTACACCGTCCTGTCTCTCGCTCCCCATCTTAGCGCTTGGATCCTTCACTCGCCTTCTTTCGCACACCTTCCCATGCTCAGATCTCCAGACGGGGCGCTGAGAGGAGACGTGAGAGACGGAATGAATCCCTGTCCTAGAAATGCCGACACACCCGTTGAGGGAGAGGAAAAAGAAACAGCGTTTAGCAGCGAGTCGGTGTGTGTGTACGGAGCCCACGCTGGCCAGGGCTGGCCTGGGGAGCAGGGGGAAGAGGAAGAGGAGGAGAGGCTCAGAAATCAGGCAGAACCACATAGAGGCCGGAGTGGAGGCGCGGACTGGCTGGCCGGGGGCCGGACCGGGATGGGGTGGGAGTGCTCCGTGGACGGGGTGAGACCTGAGCTGTGTTTGATCCCACGGCAGCGGGCACTGCAGAAGCAGTGACTGGGTTGGAGGAGCCAGGCTTGCATTGCGGAGGAGAGGCGAGTTTTAAGCGACTGGAACCTGCGAGAGGAGGGCTGAGGAAGGTGGACAGGGAACGGGGAGAAGGAGCACTTCCCAGATGGGTCTCTGAAGAGGCCTCTACAGGAGGCGTGACAGGTGAGGGCACTTGCTAAGGTGCTGGTATAAGGTGCCAGCCAGCCGCTGGGCTGGGCGCTGCGGGCCCAGAGGCCTGAGCTACAGGTTGTGTCTGTCTGTCCAGTAAACCACTGTGAGCAGGAACCTTGCGTTTCTCAGCGGCCGTCCTGCCTGAGGAGCTTCGCTCGCTGTAGTTGTTCAGTGTTGATGTGTTGAATTGGGCCGTCACTCAGAGTTTCCACAGAGCACCCCTCAGTCCCCTCTGTGCCTTCTCTCTCGCCACGGAAGCCTGCTCCGGCTTCGCTGGCCCAGTCTGTGCCAGGTCTCCCCTCGAGGATCGATCACCGAAGCTGCGGCCTCGGTGGATGCCTCCTGCCTTTGATGTGCCAGCTCAGGCCACTGGCCCTCTTGTCCTCCTCCTCGCTTTCTCGTCTCACTTCCAGGAGCCTGGTCCCGGGTCCTGCGCTGTAGCCCAGCCTGTCCGATCTGGGGAGCACTCCCCCTGAGCTGGGCGCCTCCCTCAGGTGGACATTTCCCCTGAGGGTTAGTGGGTCCTCTCTTTGGCTGCCTCCCAGTAGCATCTTACTCTCTTAGAACTGCCCCCTGCTCCTGATACCCCGAAAGCATGCTGTCTGCCATCCGTGGGCCTCCGGTCAGCGGTGGGCATTGCACCCGCTCTCTCTGAAACCTCACCTGGCCTAACTGACCATCCCTCCAGCTCTTTGTCTTGGCTGCCTCTAGCCTCAGCCGTGAATTCTTTGCTAACCAAACAAGGGATCTGAGAGGAGGAGGGCCTGAGGTGGGAGGTGGGACATGACGCACAGCCCTTTCCTCTTGCCTATGGAGTGAGGAGATCCGCCTATTGGGCTTTTCCTCCCATTTGACCCGCCAGGTGCCCTCTGTCTGCCTCAGTCCTAGGTGAGACTCTGTTGTTGCCCCCAAACTCGCTTCTTCCTGTCGGTCCCTCCCCTGCTCTTGTCCTGTTGTCTTTGTTCTCTGCAGGATTTTCCTCTCACCGTATCCATCACAGTTACTCTGCAGGCTCTCCGGCATTAAGCCTTGCCAAACTACTCATTTGGACATGGCTCCTCTCTTTTAATAATAATGATATGTAATGATTTATTATTAATAAAAGCCAGCCTTTTATTATGTGGTGGCAGGGATCTTGCTAAACCCCTTATATGGTTTTTTTTTTTTTTTTTTGATTGACACAACAGCCCTATAACAGAGGTACTGTTAGCTCCTCATTTAAAGGTGCGGAACTATGGGTAGACTAAAGCCCTCAGAATCTACTCAGCTAGGAGACTGGCCACATGGGTCCCTCTTGTGTATCATCCTTTGCTCACCCTCAGTGTTTTAGTCCCCACAACCTGCTCTTTGGCATTTTGGGAGCAGAGGGACCTTCTGACCTGGTGCCTATGGGAGGTATATGCCCCATAAATGTTTTATTGAATTGAGTCACCCAGGCATTCATTGTCAGCCTCGATGTAATCTACCAGGGCATCGTGGATTCCGTTCCTTTGATGATTTGCTGGTTTGTGTCTCCGTTTTATTCTTGATTTACCAGTGACTAGAGCCGAGTGACAGGTGTGGCCCGTGAACACCCCACCCATGTGGGCTGAGGAAGTAGTTGGGGAAATAGGAGACAGCAGCTCTGGGTCACGTAAGACAAAAATGAGTGTCAGGTGCGAGGTGAGATAGGAAGCAGGCTCGGGGAATCTGATCTGGAGGAGCGCTCAGCTCTGAAGGATTGGGGACAGCTCTGCGGAGAAAGTAGGCCTGGGGCTGGATGGAATTGGACAGGAAAAAAAGTACTTCAGATGAAACAATAAAAGTTTCTAGAACTTCTTGTTCTTGTGTAGTGAGTGCATTGGCTGCGGCCTGTTCTCAGCAGGCCTGGCGCCAGTGCCGCGCTTCTGTTGACTTACCAGGAATCGGTGAGAGGAGTGCTGTTAACTCTTCCCATTTCACAGGCAAGGAAACAGGAGTGGTGGTAGAGCAGCAAAGGTGGAGCCCAGGCGTTGGATAGCAGAGCTGGGGTGCTTTCCTGGTGCTCCCTCCCATACCCCGCACTCCCTCCCTCACCCTCATACCCCGCCCCCCTCCTTGATGGAAGCAGAGTAACAGTTCTCTGGGTTCTGAGTCTCAGTTCTTGCCACTCCTAGGTGCTCTTGGAAGTGCTGGAGAAATGAGAGTAACACTTCTCTGTCTTTTACTTTAGATTGCGCCTGCCTCTCGGAGCTGACAAGGCCTGAGGGTAAGTCCTGTGCCTGAATCCGGGGCGTGGGGTGGCAGGTCTCCTTCAGGAGCAGCTGTCCAGCTCAGCAGTCCGGCAGGTCGGCTATCCAGCGCAATGCATGACAATGGCCAAGCTCTGATTTTTGGAAAATATAAGCAGTCCTCTCGTCTGTTCCGTCTTTTTTGGTTTTCACTGGAAAATGACACCTGGGTCCCTTGCTGGTCCCAGTTGGCAGCTGGTCAGCCCCAGGAAGCCCCACTTCTAGAAGGGTGTGGCTTGGGACGCTGGTCAAGGGGAGGGTGGCAAGGCTCCTCAGGCCCCGAGGAAGTATCTGTAGGGCCGGGCAGTCTGTGCAGACCCCTTGAGTCAGCGTGGGAAGCAGGTGCTGGTGGTGAGGGACTCCGGGAAGCCTGTGGCTGCTGACTGTCAGCTGGCTGTACAAACACTTGGCACACACGTTCCCACTGACTACTCAGTCTCCAGTGCCCGAGGGTAAAGGTGGAATGTCCCTTCTTCCTCTCACAGTGCTCTGGCAGCATCACCCTGTGTGACCTCCTGCTTTTCAGGTTCTCCTCCCAGCCTTCCCCTGACTGCACTGAGCCAGGGCATCTCCTCAGCTGCAGACCAGGGCCCTCTGGCTGAGTCCACCGATGGTCCAGTTCTGTCTCCCGCTGCTGGTCCCAGGGAACATTCCAGCAGCTCTCTGACTAGCGTCCTGCCTCCACCTGCTGCCTCCACCCACTGCCCGTGCCCTGGGGCCTTGGTTGCTCAAGGACAACTCTCCCCAGAGCTGGGTTCAGGGCTCAGAGAGGAGATTTCTTTGTATGGGGAATTTTTCTTGGGTTTCTGTCCATAGTGTAGCTCTTTCCCTCAGGGGACACTCCTGACCTAGGAGTTGCTCTCCTTTCTAAGATTCCCCCGCAGCTCTCTTGGGCCAGCGGCAGTCTCAATTGAGTTTGCCCTATTCTCTCTGCTCATCTCGTCCTGTTCTCCGTTGGTAGAGTTGAGTGTTATTGCTCTTCCTTGCGTCCCCGTTCTACGAGGAGAGGTGGGGAGTTGGGTGAAGGTCCCTAACCAGCTCTCTTATGGAGCTGAGAAAGGGGGATCCAGAGAAGGCTATTAGCAGAGTTAAATATTCAGATCCCCACTCCACTGCACCCCTCCTTATGTGTCTTCCACCACATCCATCAGTTACTTTGGAAGGGAAAATTGGTGGCGAGAGGGGCTGCCTGCTCCCAGGTCATCTAATTAGTTAAAAAGCCTCTTTGGTCTTGAGTCTCTAAGTCCCTGGTGAGTCTTGGAGTTTTGCTTAGTTACCACACTTGGATTGGGTGGAAGGTTGCTACTTTGTTATATCTCCTTGGTGATTCTGGATGTGGACTTTTTTTGGTTTTGTTTTTATTTTTGTTTTTGTTTTAATCCTTACCTAAGGAGTGAGAATATTTTTTCCATTGATCCTCAGAGAGTGGAAGGGAGGGGGCAGGGAGAGAGAAACATCGATGTGAAAGAGACACTGATTGGTTGTTTCTTGCACACTTACCCTGACTGGGACTTGCAACCCAGGTTCATGCCCTTGACTGGGAATCAAATCTAAGATCCTCCTGTGTACAGGCTGGCACCCTAATCACTAAGCCATGGTGGGCTTTTTTGGGAGGGTGGGGCTCATTTTTTTTTTTTTTTAATATTATGCCAGAAGGCATAACCCAGGTCACCCCAGCATTCCCTCATTGCTGCTGTCCCTTATCCTTACCCTTATCTTTCCTGAAGGCCGGAGAAGGGGGTAGGCACTAGGTATTCACAGCTGCTGTTAAGTGCATTTCCACCAGCTGTGCGTGAAATGGGGCCAGTCTCCATGTGCAGCAGCTCCTCTCCTGATGACATCCGTCCCTGGCTGAAACCTCTGGGAAAATTCCGTGATCTGGCTGTGCTGAGTCATGCTTAGTCTCTGAGGATATGTCATCTTTTGCATGTCTGTCATTGACCTGCTCAGGGTCTGGGAAAGGCTGCAGTTATTACAGAGTGATACCATGCTGCTAATCTCTTATATTTGCCCACCACTATATGCTTCTCCAAGTGCTTTTGCTAACTGATGTGCTGTTTATCAATAAGAAATTTTTTTAATATTATTAAATCATTAATAATAAATGTATTATTCTGGAAATCTTTCCTCTCATGATGAGGAAACTGAGGTTCAGAGAGATTGACTTGATGAGTTTCAGGTGAGTGACATGTCTGGCTGGGGGTTTGTTACCTCACCTCATCCCTACCATTGGGGGTTTTGTGTAATGCGAAGATTATTCAGAAGTTACTTTGGATGAAAAAAAAAAATTGGTGTTCAATTCATTAAAGTTGAAATCTAGTTCTTCTTTCATGGCTAGTCTTCCAAGTTCCCCTTCAAAGTGTAGCCTACAATCTTTCTGTTCTATTTATGATTTTAGAAAATTTTAATTATCACTTTGAAGGGGCCTTTGGAATAATACTGGATCTCAGTTGCAAACTTAACTCATCTGAAAAATTTATATTGAATTTCTAAATTACATTCAACTTCCTTTAATTATTTTAATATTTTCAATTGTCTCATAAATAGATATTCCTAATACTTAAGTAATTCCTGTAAATCTAATAAATTAAGCTGGCTCTTAAATTATCTTAAACATTCCTGTAATTCTGTTTTATTTAAAAAAAATTTAAAGTATATTTTTTATTGATTTCAGAGAGGAAGGGAGAGGGAGAGAGAGAGAGAGAGAGAAATAGCAATATCAATGATGAGAGAGAATCATTGATCAGCTGTTTCCTGCACACCCCCTACTGGGGATCAGGCCTGCAATCTGGAATTGAACCCAGGACCCTCAGTCGTCAGGCCAACACTCTATCCACTGAGCCAAACTAGCTAGGGCTACAATATATTAGTTTTGATGTATATGTATGCACTCGTGAAACTTAACTATGGTAATTAGGATAGTACTCATCCTTCATCTCCAAGTGTTCTTGTGCCCCTTTTTGCGATCCTTTCCTCCCATCCCAGTCTGCTTCCCCCCTTCCCAAGTAACCATGGAACTGCTTTCTGTTATTACAGATTAGTTTTTTGGAATCATATAATATGTACCCTTTTTGTCTGGTTTCTATTACTCAGCATCATTACTTTGAGGTTTTGAAGCAGGGGCATATATCAGTACTTCTTTCCTTTTTGTTGTTGAGTAGTATTCCATTATGTGGATACCTCACAGTTTGTTAATTCACTCATTCTCCTGTTGGTCATTTCAGTTGTTCCCAGTTTTTGGTGATTGTAAGTAAAACTGCTATGTGGGGGTGGAGGGGTAAGGCGTTGAGGCAGCTGGGGCCACAAGGGCCGAGCCCCTTGCATGAATTTTGTGCATCAGGCCTCTAGTAAATAAATAAATAAATAGTAAAAGGATATACACATCTTAAAAAAATATGAGGCAAGAATGGTACATGCATAGGGAAAGAAGCAGTCAGTAGAAACTATCCCCAAACATGGGACTTTATAGACAAAACTTTAAATCAGCTATTTTAGAAGATGTCTAAAGAATTAAAGGAAAGTATGAGAACATTTCCTCACTAAATAGCGATGATTAATAAGTGATATAAATTTTAAAAAAAGAATCAAGAAATTCTGGAGTTGTAAAGTACAATAACTGAAATAAAGGAAGTCACTAGAGGAGCTCAATATCAGAGTTGAACTGGCAGAAGAAAGAATTAGCAAATTTGTTGATAGGTCAGTTGAGATTATTCAGTCCGAGGAACAGAAAGAAAAGAGAAAGAAAATGAACAGAACCTCAGATCTGTAGAACACCATCAAGTCTATCAACAGATACATAATGGGAGTCTTAGAAGGAGAAGATGGAAAGGAGCAGAACAAATAAATATTTGAAGAACTATACCCAAAACAAATCTCAAATTTAATGAAAACAATAATTTATGCACCCAAGAAGCTCAGTGAACTCCCAAGTGGAATAAACTCAAAGAGCTCTACTCCTAACCCTATCAAAAAAAAAATCAAAAAAGAAAATCTTGAAAGCAGCAAGAGATAAGCAACACATTACATACAAGGGATCTTTGATAAGATTAAAAGCTCATTTGTCCTTGGGAACATGGATGCCAAAAGGCAGTGGATGAAACTAGATGCCATATGAAACCTTCAACAGCATTTGACCTCTGAGTCTTAGATAGCTCCGGTCTCACATCGTCAGAAATAACATGTCAGTTTAGTTCCTAAAAAACAATTACTCAGGCTTCTTTTTATTTTGCATTTGAGTTTAATCTTTAATATCCAACATTTTTGCTTTAGAAAATTTTCCCCTTGAACCAGGAATAAAATACTAATCACAATAAAGTATACATATTATAAAAAGTAGTCCTCCATTTTCCCAGGAAAAGAACAACAATTTCTAGAATACTCAAGTGTTTTGTTTTAATCATAATTAAAGTCTTGGTCATCTCATTATCTCTGTCACTTACATATTTATATTAAATATTAGACACCCATTAATTTATAAATGCAAGGTGCCATTATTGAGTAAATAAATTCTTCTGTGAGTGAATGTATCCATTCTCCTCTCGCTCCTTTGTGTGTGTGTTTTTTTTTTTTTGTAAGTGTGAATTGTTTAGGCAGCTCGGACAACCTCTAGCAATCAACAGCAAGAGGAGCTAGGCTTGGGCTTTCAGTGCAGACTTGACGGTGTCTGTCTGAATCAAGTGATCTCGCCTATCCTCAGTAGCAAGCACTCTTTGAACTGCTTCCTGAAATGCTGCTGTGACATTCGTGGCATCTTTTGCGCATTTTTTAGACTTAGGGTAGGTGCCGTTGTCCCTGTACCAGGCTTGGCTTCTTCTGCAGACACCTGCTGTTCACTTATGCCAATCTTGTTACCCAAAATGACAAGGAAAGCTTTCGGGCTCTTTTTATATCTGCATAATATATGAATTCTTTCTTCCAGTTACTCAAGTTCTGGAAGCTTTGAGAATCATCAACACTAAAAATGAGCAGGCAACAGTCAGAATCTCTTTAAAGGCATCCTCAGGCTTCTGAATTTCTCTTGACCGGCTGGATCCCAAATATGCATGATAACAAACTGTCCATCTACATCCAAGTCTTTATTTAAAAATTTCACACCCATTGTCTGGAAGAGCTGGGTATCAAAACTTATTAGTCACATATCTGTTCATTAGAGAACTCTTCCCAACTCCACCATCTCCAAGGAGGATTACTTTAAAAAGTGATGATTTTCCTGCCATTATTAATCTCAAGATTTTTTAAAAAATATATTTTATTGATTTTTCACAGAGAGGAAGGTAGAGGGATAGAGAGCTAGAAACATTGATGAGAGAGAAACATCAACCAGCTACCTCCTGCACACCCCCTACTGGGGATGTGTCTGCAACCAATGTACATGCCCTAGACCGGAATCGAACCTGGGACCCTTCAGTCCACAGACCGATGTTCTATCCACTGAGCCAAACCGGTTTCGGCTAATCTCAAGATCTTTGACTTTAGAATGCTTAATTGTTCAGTTCAAGCATCATCATTCTCTCTCAGACTCTGGGAAGGTTCACTCAGATGTGGACACCGGGGGAAAGTGGCTCACCACTGTGCAGTTCATCATAGGAGCACAGGATGTTTCCCGCGGCCACGCGGAGGACATGGAGAGCTCTGGCCTGTTCTGTCTGGGGGCAGTGAGGAAAGCGAGAGGGTCAGAGACCTGGCAGGCTGGACTCGGTGGTGAAGGTGCTGCCTGAGTCCAACTCTCAAGCTTTTTTTATATTTGAACTGCAGAAAGTCTGTCTTTTACCAAGTTCTACTCAACTATTTCTAGAATCATGGAAGGCTTATATGTTCTACCAAGCCTGGAACATATTATGGGCTCAAAAAAAATATTTGCTAGATGAATGAACTCTACTTGGGTTGTTTATATCCAACTGTCCACTTTTTTTTGCATGTCACCTGGTTCTCCCTGTCTCAGGGCTGTAGCCTCTCTCATCAAACCATTTTGCCTGAAACATACAAACAGACCTGTCTCATAACTTCTCAAAACACAGCTTTTAAATTTTTTATTTTTTATTAGAGAAAGAGGAACATCAACTTGTTCCATTTATTTATGCATTCATTGGTTAATTCTTGTATGTGCTTTGTCCAGGGATTTTACCCACAACTTTGGCATATCAGGATGATGCTGTAACCAACTGAGCTACCTGGTCAGGGTTCAAAATACAGCTTTCACAAAATTTTACTAAATTCTTGGGAATTAAAATACAGAAAAAGAAAGTTTGGCCTCCAAAGGTAAATTCATATTTTACTAGGTCAATGTAAGAAACAATACAGATCAATAGAGAATTGTTATGAGTTTACTAGGGTTCTGGTGCACGGATTCGTGCACATTGAAAGGAAATTAATTAGAATAAATATTTTAATTTTGCTATTCACATCTTGCTAATGAAAAGAAAATAGGATTCTACCGACTCATATCTACCTACTCCAGGACTTCTGCAAGTCGGATTCCTGGGCTGAAGAAATTCCAAGTGGGCTAGTCACTAGGGAGAGAAAGCTGGGTGTTGCTATGTGACGCCATTACCTGGCACCCACAGCCTCTGCTTCCTGGTGGGGCTGGGCTGTGGGTCTTGGCAGCATTGGCTGGGATTTGGTGGGGTGTCACTCCAAGGTGGTGGCAGGACCTGTGTCCAATTTGGAGGAAGTGACTGTTGGTGTGTCAGCACCAGATCTGTGGTGCCATTTATTTTTAAACTAAAGGCCCGTTGCACGAAGATTCATGCAAAAGGCCTTCCTTCCACAAGCTGCTGGCACCAGTTTTCTGGCACCCGGGACCCAGGCCTTCCCTTTGGCCTCGAGGCTTGGCTTCTCCGCTCTGGCCACAGTGAGGCTTGGCTTCTCCTCTCCGGTTGCAGTGAAGAAGCTAAGCCTTTTCAGTCTTCAATCTTCAGTCTTTGCTCAGGTCAGAGCCTCAGTCTTCGCTCCGTGCCTGTGTATACAAGTTAACCTGCCATGGTTGTAGGGTTAATTTGCATACTCACTCCTGATTGGCTGGTGGGCATTGTGGAGGCATGGTCAATTTGCATATTCCTCTTATTAGTGTAGATGGTCAGTGTGCGTCATGGTAGCTCCTGTGTTGAGCATTTGTCCCCTGATGGTCAGTGCACATCATAGCTACTGGTTGAATGGACGGACACTTAGCCTTTTATACATATATAGATTTGATCCAAGCTGATGACATGCAGGGGAGCAAGATCTCAAGTGCCCTAGAGAATGAGTTTTGTAGCTTCTTTTATGCATTTGAAAGTAAGGAAGGAGCTAAGGAAGATTACATGAAAATGGGAGAAAGCAAGATGAGAACTGGATTGTAGGGTAGTTAACAAGATTATGTGCTCCCTTGTGGGTGGTTATCCTTTCAAGGGATCTGAAAAAGAATTACTCTGGCATTTCTAAAATGTGTCAACCTAGATGCACAAGAACAATGGGCCTTGCTTAAGGCAAAGATAAACCTTTTACTAAAGAAGTTATAGGCCTGGAATATGACTACCCACTATACCTGCCCAGTTAGGAATTTATGATCCAATCACCGTGTGAGGTTACTTTCACTGGACTCGGCACTTTTACTACAGAAGCCTTTTTCTTCATGTGTGTAAAGCACTTCATAGTTTTGTCATTTTACTTGACAGTTCTTACTGGCAGTGGTTAAGGCCATGGCTTGGGTGTTTATGGATGATGGAGCAGAGGTTCTAATGGGTTCAATGACTCACCCAATTCCTCCGGTAAGAGGCAGAGCCAAGCTTTGAAAAAAGCCATGGATTCCTGGCCTCAGGTTTTTCCCCAGGATGTTAGTGTGATGTCTCAGTGTCACTGTCACAGGGCTGAAAAGACCCACCTGAAGCTCTGTCTTTCCTGTTTAAATTAATCTCTTAATGGGCACTTGCAGCTTCTATAACTGGAGCCATTTACTGTCACCTGTACTCCTGCCTCTCCTCCCTGCTGTGTTGTCCGAGGCCATTTCTGAAGGCCTTGAAGGTTAGCCTCAGCCTTTCTGGATTTTGACTATCCCATTCCAATTGGTTGCAAAACAGCCATTTGTGATTTTGCTGACTTGGGCCATTTTTTTATCCCTTTTTACTTCTGATATTCTTAATTTTAGTATTTGGCAGAATAAACTCTCCATGATCTAATTCTGAGTTTTCAACTGACTGAATGGTTTAAGAAGGGCAAAGTTATGACTGTGCAGTATTCCAAGAAACAGTTCCTTTCTCAAGCATTTATTGTATATCTATGGATACAGCTCTTTCCTGGATGCTGTAATAAATGAAATAGAGAATAGAAAAACAAAATAAAATCAATAAAACCAAAAGTTGGTTCTTTGAAAAGATCATCAGAATTGACAAACTTTTAGCTAAATGAACTAAGAGAAAAAGAGAGAAGATTCAAATTACTAAAATCAGAAATAAAAGTGGGAACATTACTGATTCTATAGAAATAAAAAGGTTATGAGACAACTGTGCACAACTATACACCCTCATTTCCCCTCCTTTGCCCGCCTCCACCAGCCCCAAGACAATCTTGAAAAAGAACAGAAACCTTCTGATTTCAAAACCTACTATATTTCTGCAGTCATGCCCCACTGGCGTGGCTCATTGGTTGGCATTGACCTTTAAACCAGGAGAATATGGTTGTATTCCCAGTCGGGTGGGTCATGTGCCCCAGTTGCAGGCTTGATTCCCAATGGGGGGCATGCAGGAGGCAACCAATTGATGATTCTTTCTCCTCATTGGTGTTTTTCTTTCTTCCTCTCCCTTTCTCTTGAAATCAATAAAAAATCCCTCTCTATATAAAAGGCTACGTGGCTGACCATACGTCTGACCATCCATCCAACTGGCTGGTACATATGATGTGCTCTGGCAATTTAAAAATAACATTGACTCATGTATGCACGATACATGTAAAGCTCTCGCTGGCACCAATCGCATGCGTGTATTTCAATCTGTCATTGTCTATTGTGAATTTGGTTGACACTTCTTTTATAGAGAAAGGGTGAATAGTGATATAATTAATTTCCTTTCGATGTGCACACATCCATGCACTAGGCCACTAGTATATTTATTAAAAAAAACTTGCAGTCATCAAAACAATGTGGTATTGGCAAAAGACAGACATAAACCAACTCTCGCATATATGGTTCAATTTTTGAAAAGGATGCTAAGACCATTCAATGGGGAAAGGACAGTCTTTTTAAAAAATTGTGCTGGAAAAACTGGATATTCACATGCCAATGAATGAAGTTGGACCCTCACCTAACACCATATATAAAATCAAAGACATAAATGTAAGACCTAAAACAATAAAACTCTTAGAAGAAAACATAGGAAAAAAACTTTACAACACCGAACTTGGCAAAGATTTCTTGGATATGACACCAAAAGCACAGGTAACTACAACAACAAAAGACAAATTGAACTTCAGAAATTTTTAAATTGTGCATTAAAAGATGTTATTCATAGAGTAAAATGGCAACCCACAGAATGGAAGGAAATATTTGCAAATCATATATCTGGTAAGGGATTAATATCTAAATTATACAAAGAACTTCTAAAACTCAACAACATGAACAACAAAGAAAAAGATTAAAAAATGGGCAAAGAACTTGAATGGACATTTCTTCAGAGGATATATGAATGACCAATAAGCATATGAAAAGACATAGTATAATGGTAGTTGCCAGGGACTGGGGTTGGGGGGAAGGGAAGAATGGAAGTTATTGATAAATGGGGACAGAGTTTCAGTTTTATAAGATGAAAAGAGTTACAAACAGGGATGGATGATGGTGATGATGTTTGGACAACAATGTGAATGTATTTAATATCACTGAACTTTACACTTAAAAATGGTTAAGATTGTAAATTTTATGTAATGTGTATTCTACCACAATAAGAAAAAAGGAAAAATAAAATAAGGAGCCTTTTTGGTATATGGACAACAGAAAAATATTTAAAAGATTTGTGTGTTTTTTTAAACAGAAAAACAAGAATCAGGCCAGCCTGAAATTAAAACCTACCAAGATCAACTTGACAGTAGCAGGATAACAATGGGGTATTCACATAGTCTCCTCCGGAATTCAACAAATGTGAGGGTTATGGGGAATTTCATAAATCAAAAGGGCAAAATATTCAGAAAAAGAATTATGTGAAAGTAAGAATCTGCAACCAGAGATAAGTGGGAAGGGGACCAGGGTCTGAAACAGGATATCATTTTTTAAATCCCTTAAGACATGTATTAATAATTGCCTGTGTGCTATTCCTGCTCTCAAAAACAACCTTATCTTCAGAGTGAATGCTAGAGTGGACCTAGCCCCTGGAAAGACGAACTTGGTACGGATGTGCCAACCACAAGTCTTTAAAAGGGGCACACCCTCTTGGTTTCGTCAGAGCCACAAAGTGGCCCTCTGGGGTAAATCAGTGCAATGCTGGTCTATAATGTTGACTCTATGTCTATGATATTCAAAAACAAGTAAAATCGCCCTGGCTGGTTTGGCTCAGTTGTTAGGAACGTTACAGGGAATGTTCAGAATAGGTAAACTCATAGAGAAGGAAGGTAGATTGGTGGTTGCAGGGGCTGGGGGCGGGGAGGGGAGAAATGGAGAGTGACTGTTAAGGGTACTGAGTTTTTTAGTAGGGGTGTTTGAAAATGCCCTGGAATTAGAGAGTGGTGATATTTGCACAACATTTTGTAAATACTGAAAACCTCTGAATTGTGCACTTTAAAATGGTCAAAATGTTGGGGGGGGAGTAGGGGGACACCACGGGGGGGGGGGGGGGTGGAGAACAAAGTTTTTTTTAATTAGCAAACTGAAAGCTGAATAACATTTCTCCTCTTTGTCAAAGCACCTATACATTTTGTACACATTTGTAACCAGAGAATGTGCATTATTAGACCCATGTGCCAAACAGTTCTAATTGGTCATGCACCTAGTCCCTAGTTGTATCAATTTACCATTATTTGATACAATTTAAAAAAATTATACTCCTACCCTATGCCCGGCACTTAAGTACCACTCTAAATATTTATTGAATTGCCTACGCTTGCTATTCCTGTTTCATTAATGTGGCCTATTGCATTTTAGCTATAATTACCTATTGTTTCAGAATGTTTCAGAAAAGATAATAACCCTTAAATGATGTGCTTTTTAATAAGAGCTCCACATTTTCCATTTGTAAGCTGTGTGTGTGTATATTTTTTTAGATAGAAAATAGCATGCTTGCCTTTTCTGACCACAAAGGTAATATCTACTACTAGAGGTGTACGGAATTCATGCATGGGTCCGTCCCTAGGCCTGGCTGGCAATTGAAGCACGAGTGTCTGGCGTGGAAGGGGAAGCCCCAGCTGACCTCTGGGCCCTGGACGGCACCTAGGCTCGCCCATACCTCCCCTCCCCCTCCCCCGCCTGAGTCATGGCGGCCCAATCCCCATATGGAGATGCGGTGAGCGCAGCTGGACCCCACAGGCCAGGATGCAGCATGGGCCTCTGGTGCTGCACAGAAACTGGGCAGGCAGTACACTCTCTCTTGCCATGCTCTGCACTGCCCCCTGGTGATCAGTGCACCTCATAGTGAGCGGTCAAACTCCCGGTCTCCAGTCAAACTTCTGGACGAACAACTGCTTGAGGGGACAATTTGCATATTAGGCTTTTATTATATAGGATTTTAAGAACTTTTACTAATGGTCTTGCCTGGACTATGCCTTTAGCTTTTAGAAGCCTCCAAACAACTGCATATCTGCAAAGGAGTTTCTTCTTTGTAACCTCTCTGCCCCGTCATTCTTTTCATCATCTCTGCATCTTGCGTTTGCTTGGCTTTCATCACATCTTTCCAAATAGCTTCTTAGTTGCCTTTTCTCAGATGCTTAGGATGCCATTGTCTTCTTGTCCAAAGATAGTGTCTATCTTATTTGCAAATAAGAAGGAAGAATAGAGTGTTTGCCATTTGTTCTGCCAAATCAACACTCTTAATTCCTAACTTCGCTCCCCTCCCAAACCTCCACCTAAAGGAGCAGGGGACTCAGACCTTTCCCTGCTGCTCTCATCATTCAACCACCTCAGAGTGAGTTATTTCCAGGAATGAGGATGATCTCATATCCTCTGCACCCTTGCCCCAAAGCCCATTTTTATCTGGTAGCAAACTGGGCAAGACAGTTCTCCAGAGTGAGGGTGGAGTGCAGAGTGAAACCAAGAGGTCTTCTCAGTGATGGAGAGGTCAGCGGCTCTTGGCTTCCTGTGACAGTAAATGATCATCCTGTGTCACCTGCGGCCATGAGGGGAGTGGCCAGAGGCACGAACTGGAAGGGTAGAGCTGAGGAAGACCAGGCCCTTCGCCCTGGAGCTGTCGATGCACATCCAGTGAGCTGGCAGCCATGGCTTCCGGTCTGATGTGACGAAGAGAGGATGGTTGAACCTTAGGATGGAGCCGCTATTGGTTGAATGGCGGTTCATCTATCTATAGCTCCTCTTCATCCATTGTTGTTATTCTGTTTGTTTGGGTTTCAAGCCTATTTCCCACCTTCTTCCCTCTGGTTTAAATTAAACCTCTACTTCTTCTAAAGCCTGTTCTGGGATTGGGGATTGGGGATGTTGGCTGCACTTTATACCGCCATAGAGACAGCCAGCCGCATTCACAAGCACAGGGAACCTGCAGTTAGGAAGTTATTTCCTCATTCCTGGAAACTCACTCTCACTTTGAGGTGACTGAGTCATGAGTGCAGCAGGGAAAGGGGACTTTTTCCTGTTAACTGAGCTGGGTCAGGGAGGAGCCGTTCTGTGAAGGGTGTGGGCAGCTTTCTCTGTGTAGAGAGGCTTGGCAGCCTAAATTCTCAGGGAGAGTCCCAACGTTTGGGGAAATTGAGATTAGAATCGTTGTGTGGTTTTATATCTGCGGGTTTATTTATTTTTTTTCTGCACTTAGAACTACATTTATATATAAAAAGAATACAACAATGAAATGATAATGGCAGCTATGTTTATTCTGTTCTACTGTGATCTCTTCTGGAGGTCTTGCCTTGAAGTTTAGGCTGTGTGTGTGTGTGTGTGTGTGTGTGTGTGTGTGTGTGAAAGAGAGAGAGAGAGAGAGAGAGAGAGAGAGAGAGAGAGAGAGAGAGAGAGAACCAACAAACCACTTGCCAAAGTCGCCAAGCCATGAGTGGTGGAGCTCAGGTTCAGACTCCTCCCTCTGCCCCAGCACCATGCTCTCACTGCCCTGAGCCAGGCCACCGCCGGCAGAACTAACACCCACTGTCAGGAGGCTGATGCTTACGTGTTTATTTCTCTGAGTGACTCTAGATGTTCTCTTTGTCATTTCTGATCTGTGTCCTTCACAAAGCCTTCAGCATCCTTTTATTCTTCCTCCCCAGGAACATCTGACATGATGCTTAGGGCCTGTGAGCAGGATTTTTTGCTCAAATCATCTGTTTCTTATCAGTTTTAGAAAATCATCCTTGGCTTTTGTTATCTTTTTGCTTCTTCTTTAGGATTATTGTGTTCCTGCCTAAGGGCTTGGAGAGGTTTTTGAGCAAGCAGTTGAGTTTTTAGCCTGTTTGTTGTCACGTTGTTGCCCTAGTACAGTGTTTCCCAAGCTTTTGACATGTGTGCCCCTTCTATAATTTCCGTAACGCTGAGCACCCCTCGTGCTCATGAGAACGTAGAATTAGGCGCAGCTAAGCACGGTGCAGTGCATAGCCCCACCGAACTCCGGTGCAACGCGTACCCCCACCAAACTCTTCCCGTACCCCTGGGGGTGCGCGTACCACACTTTGGGAAACACTGCGTCCTAGTGCAATGGTTGGCAAACTGCAGCTTGTGAGCCACATCGGCTCGAGAGCCGCGGTTTGCCGCTCTGTTGACTAATGAGTTTGCAGACCGCTGCCCTAGTGGAAGAGGGTTGTCTTCCTCAGGATGCTGAGGAGACAAGTGTATAACTGGATGCAGTGTACATTTAAGCCTCAGACCCAATAAGGCATTCCTCTGTCACGTGTGTGCATTTCTCTGCAGTGAACAGACTACGTGAGGCCGGGCCCAGCACCCTTCCCTGAGGGGCTGGAGTTCTGACCCTGGGCAGAGGGGAGAGAGCCAAAGTGAGGCCGCTTGGAGGAGGTCTGTGAAGACGAGAAGAGGCTCTTAGGCTTTGGGGTCATCAGGAAACCATTCTTCAGAAAACACTGGCCCTTTGCCCTTCCTGTTTTCCACTTGACAGATCAGTTTATTAGCATCAAATTTAAGGTTGTAACGCTTTGCCCTTTCTGAAGCGGCAAACAGGTGCCCAGGAGCTAGGCTTTCTGGTGACTGCCACACTGTGCTCCTGGTTTGGGGTCCATGTCATTTCTCCTGCCCCCACACTCGTCCCAGCCCCATAACCTGAGGTCTCCGGCTGGTGCCCTGCTGACGGATGCCTGGCACCTCTGCAGGGTTTCACCTTGTGGCCTGTGGAGTCCCAGGACACACCCGTTCCTTGCTTCTCCCCTCCTTCCTCCTTTCCTTCATGCCCTGGTTGGAGGCATGGCATATTCTGGGTACACAGGAAAACAAACTCACTCTCCCTGGTTACACATACCCCTCTCTGTCTCCAGTATTCTGCTCACTTCAGATCAGTCTCATTCTGAATCCATTTATCCATATTCATTCAACAAGGGTTTTGTGCCAGACACTGTGGTAACCTACATGCTCAAGGCCATTATCTGATATTGTCTGACCAGTATCACTTGCAGAAGTCTGGGTCACTGAAGTGCCTTTGACCTCTTACCCATTTTATAAACTCACATATTCCTCTTGAGTAATACAGTATCTCTCTTCCAAAGAGTTGAGGCTGAGGCTTCAATTCTTTCCTCATTCAAAGGGGGAGCCTGGAGCAGGCCCCTCCCTGCCAGGCCCCATTCTTTTCTCAACGATGGAAGTGAGATCTCTTCCCATCCCCACTCCTTCGGTTATCTGTTTGCTATTCCCAGCACATATGGTCCGGCTTGGCCCATTCACTGCCGCTGGCCTGGAGCCCGTTCACTGTTGTTCCTCTGTCCCCGAACCCCCTTTCCCCCCCATGGCTTCTCATTCCTCTCAGTTTCAGCTCCCGGAGACCTCAGCAGAGTCTGTTATCAGCCGCGGGAAGCCACACCCAAAGATGCTCTTTAAGTAAAGGGGGAATTTGAAAATAGAAATATTTTCTTCACTTATTTTCCCCTTTGAGACTGGCCTGATGAATGGAACAGTCCATTTTGGCCCATGGCGCCAGGATTGTCTGATCTTTTCTAGGGACTCTCCGGAAAGCCTCTGATTTGTATGGATACTGAGGCGTGTGGCCTGGCCTCGCTCCTCTGAGCCGCCAGCGTAGAAAGGCTTCCGGATAGAGGGATCTTCAGGGTCCCAAGTCTTGCTGTCCTCTCTCCTGGCCCCGCCACCTGGCGGGCTCTGCTGCGGAGCCAGGGTGAGCTGAAGCCTTTAGTTCGTTCGCTTGTTTATTTCTTCTTTTGCCTCTCCCTCCTCTCCCCACCCACACCCCGAAAAGAGAAAGTTAGAAGTAGAAATGTTAAGAGCAGCTCCGACTCTGTAGACTTCAGACCTAGTGGTTTATCTCCCTTTGACAGGGGCTGCGGGTGGAAGCAAGAATTCTGGCCACTTTCACGTGAACTTTCCTTAAATGACAATTCTTGGGGAGGAGGGAAGAGGTTTCACTTGTGTTTGCCTTACCACCCAGAGGGCTCTGAGGCTGCCGCCAGGGAAGGCACTTGGGCTTTTGACAAGATTTTGCAGTGGCGGGTGGGTGCCCCATAGGGGATAAGAACATGTGCTCCGTAAGGGATAAGGGAACGTGCTAACTTTAGGAAGTGCTGGCAGGCTTCCAGGCTGCCCCCTTCCTGCGGCAGGAGGCCCTCCTGGGCCGCCCAGGCTCTGGCAGCCCTTCCCCACGGCGCCCTTGGCTGTGACGCTGCTGCCCCTGAAGGCAGAGGCCCGGTGCTGAGGCGCCTCTTGCCCAGGTCACTCCCGTTCAGTCCCTTACGTGGGCACTAAGAAACTTAACACTTCCTCCAACCTTCTACATTCTTAGCTGGGCTAATAATCACATTGGCAGAGACAGTTTAACAGGAGAAAATCAAAGTTTTAATCCGTGTGCATGGGAATTCCCGTAGGAAAGAATATTACAAAGACAGGCCAGTGGAGTATGGGAGACATTGTGTATAAGGAGAAAAGGTTGGTGAGGAAATGGGGTATTAGATTTCAGAAGGAGAGTGGGCATAGTTGGAGAGGTACACACAGGGCAGGAAAATTCTTCCCAGGTGCCTGAGAAATCACGGAGCACAGTGGGCCCCAGCTAACAGGCCCCTGTGAAAGCCTCTCACTGACCACACTTCATTCAGGCGAGCCTGAGGTGCATGTCCTCAGCTTCCTGAAGCAGGTTTTCTGTCTGAATCTCTGGGGCAGGGAAGAGGGGGAGGGTCAAAGGTTCTTCCTGAGTTTTATGTATCAATAAACAGCTTAAAGTCAGTCTCCCAAAAGCAGTATCAGGGTGACGAGACATTGGTTTCCTTCAGTATACACAATGCCAGAAGTTTTCCAGATCCTTTCCCCTCGTAGGATCTTCTTATACCCACCAGGACAGTTGACACGCGTTCATTTAGGTGATAAGCTCTGAAGCTTAGGTCTGGCTAAGGCAAAGCACATCCATACCAGGCAGAGCCTGAGAACCATGTGCAAAGCAGCAAACACACAACCGCTATGAAATGTGATCGGTCCTCGGGCCCGGTTCCCGTTTTCCTGGGAGCTTAGTTCTGGAATCTCAGACCTGCCCTCCATTCTTAGCTGATCTATTCGCCGGGTGGGAAAAGGAGAGGGGCCTTCTCGGGAAACCTATACACCAGACCTTTACAGTGAGCACAGGACTTCCACATACATGCCGATGGGTTCAGGGTATCGTTTGGCAGATGAGTTGCCTGAGGTCACGAAAAAGCCCACCTGGGATCCAGGTGTCCTGCCCACCACATGTCCTGCCCATTCTGTGAGGCCATGCCTCCCTTTAAGGTTTATCAGTTCCTTAAACATTGGCTTAGTGCCTCCCTGGTCCCCTGCTCAGTCAGGTTTGGGACACCAAAATGAATAAGCCACGGTCTGGCTTGGCAGTGGGGTGACCCACTTCGCCGCCTCTAGCCAGCTATGTCACTTGGGAGGTAGGGCTCTTTAACCTCGTTAGGAGCACAGTCTGCATGTGTAAAAGTGCTTGGCAGCAGGCAGAACAGGCATTCTGTCCACAGCCATGAACCTGGCCTGCCCATTGCCAAGGGAAGACTGGTCTGGGCCAAAAGGCGGGGTCACTCAGTAAGAGCGCCGGGCTCACACAGCCTGGGGAGGCAGAGCGGAGCCGGGCTCACACAGCCTGGGGAGGCAGGCAGAGCCGGGCTCACACAGCCTGGGGAGGCAGGCAGAGCCGGGCTCACACAGCCTGGGGAGGCAGAGCGGAGCCGGGCTCACACAGCCTGGGGAGGCAGAGCGGAGCCGGGCTCACACAGCCTGGGGAGGCAGGCAGAGCCGGTGGAGTCTGGGCCCTGCGTGCAAAGGTCATTTGTTCTTGCCAATCCCACCAGCAGTAGAATCTGTTAGCTAAAGGAAATGTAGGTTGTGTGTTTGTTTAAGGGGGGGAGGAGGGACCTGGGGGAGGCAGCAGCATGAAGAGCATTGAGGGAGAGACTGAGTTAGTGCAGGGAGAAAGCCTAGTTAGCATTGAGCATGAGATGCTAAAAGTTGTAAGCAATCACTTAGCCAAGGACCCAGAAAGAAGTGGGGGACTGAACCGAATCTGGGGCCTGAGGGAACTGGAACCAGCCTTCCCTTCCCCAGGCTTGCTCTGTGGCCAGGACCTCTACCTGATCTCCCTCCTTAGGGTTCCCAGACCCATTACAACATGAGGGCAAGGGAGTTCCCCCTGCACCAACCAACAAACTCAATTTAAAAAAATATATATTTTATTGATTTTTTACAGAGAGGAAGGGAGAGGGACAGAGAGCCAGAAACATCGATGAGAGAAACATTGATCAGCTGCCTCCTGCATACCTCCCACTGGGGACGCATCCTCAACCAAGGCACATGTCCTTGACCGGAATCGAACTCAGGACCCTTCAGTCCGCAGGCCGACTCTATCCACTGAGTCAAACCGGTTTCAGCAACAAACTCAATGTTGACACTATCCAAGGGGTGGAGAACATCTGGCCTGCAGACTGTATAAGGCCCATGAAATCATTTGGTCTGGCTCTGCCAGTGCATTAGGGGTGAATTAATTAAATGTTTGACCAAATACAGCACGCTAATTTTTAAGTTGATAATTTTGTGTGGCCCTTGGATGATGCTGTAAATATCCAAATGGCCCTGGGCAGAATAAAGGTTCCCCACCCCTGATCTACTCAGAGAGAGCATCACATTCCATAGGTTAAGGGCTCAGTCTTACAAGATGCCTACCCTCCAACCTTCAGCCCCCCATCTCCCACCTCTCCCTCTCCCTCTCTGTCTCTCTCTCTCTCTCCCTCCCTCTCTCTTTCTCTGCCAGATTCTTACCTGTGTTCTGACCAGCCTGTTATAGATTGGGCATGATATGTGGGGACGGGCACAGCGCTCCCAGCTCTCTCCAGGTGCATTGCTCTCCCCAAGTCTCCACATGTTCACCATCCCGGAGCCCTCTTAACACATCCTCTTGGTTTTTTTGGACTATTGATTAAATTGTTGATTCAATCTCCAGCCCCACTGTCCTTTCCGGAGGAGGTTGGAGATGGGCATGGTTAGGTGTGGGAAGCGGGGAAGGAACAGAAAGTTCTAACCTGAGGGCCATGGGTTGGCTTCATTGGCAGCCAGCCCATCCTCAGGTGCTTTCCGAAAGTCACTTCATTGATAACACACCTCTTTCACTCTCAACACTTGGGAAATTTACATATGTATATGGAAGTATATTTCCTGAATGACCAAATAATTTCTTACAAATTACAATATTGCAGCCTGCATTCATTTAGTACAAAACTTCAGGATATTTGTCTCAGAACCTAACACACTGGTTCTGAGAACCTCAGACCTGACCTTCATTCTGAGCTTATCAATTCTCCATGTCCTTGGCTTCTTTCTCCCAAGGAATCACTTCCTTGAGTGAGGTTCCATGAGGCCTGTTGCCCTCCTCCCAATAGCTCCCACCAAGGGCAGGGCTGAATCACTGCTACACCCCTTGGTCTCTGCATGGTCACTGAGTGAGGAGTGGTCTGCAGCTGGCCCTGAGCTTCAGGGGGCCATTGGGCAGCTGAGAGAGACTTGTATTTGCTCCACAACTGTTTGAGCTCTCACTGAGTTCTAAGTGCTGGAGACACAGCAGGGAACCAGAGGGTCTAAGCCAGAACTCCCAACCTGGGGGAACCTGCCAGAAGGCCAGTCACTGTTTAATTGCAGTGGCAGCGAGTGCTGCAAAGGAGAGCTCATGGGTAAGGAGCATGCCTTGGCCTGGTAAGTGGACCAGGGACAGCCTGATACGGAGCATTTATCTGCCTCCCCAGCTGACAGCCGCTGGGTGTGGATCTTGGCAGAATACTGGGAGCCTTAGGCAGGTTTCAGTGACTCAAAACTCTGTGAACCAGAGTGGAGGTGTCACTCTGTGAACCAATGTGGACTCTCCGTTCTTGACTTTGGGCAGGAAAGATTTCACAACACAAGTCCAGGTGTTTTGAGAGTATGTTTATTAAAGCTGGGGACAGTGAAACAAAGGCAGGACTTAAGATAGAAGAGGCAAGATCATGCAACAGGAGTGAGCCGAGGTAGCGCTGCCTTGGCCCTTTATAAAGAAAGTCACAGAGCCCTAGCTGGTTTGGCTCAGTGGAGAGAATGTGTTGGCCTGCGGACTGAAGGGTCTCAGGTTCAATTCCAGTCAAGTCCACATGCCAGGGTTGTGGGCTTGATCCCCAGCGGGGGTCGTGCAGGAGGCAGCCAATCAAAGATTCTCTCTCATCATTGATGTTTCTCTCTCTCCCCTGTCTCCCTTTCTGAAATCAATAAAAATATTTAAAAAAAGAAAGAAAGATAAAAGTCAGAAGAAGTGAGCCAGCTGGGTTGAGAGGACTCAGGAAACAAATTACTGAGGGACGCTGAAGAAAGCAAGCCATGTGCCTTAGGAAAGAAGCGGGGGAGGGGTAGCCCTCGCTGCATAGCCTAGTTAGAACCTTGACCTGATATGCCAAGATTTCATTCCTGCTCAGGGTACATACAAGAATCAGCCAATTAATGCATAAATAAGTGGAACAACAAATTGATATTTCTCTCTTCCTTTCTAAAAACCAATAAATAAAAATTTTAAATGTGGGGTGATGTACAAACACGCTCTAGAGACAGAGCACGTGCTGGGTCTTTTGTCTTAGGGTTTTTATGTTTTCTAAAATCGGGGGTTTTAGGAAAGGACCTCAATAGACTATTCATCAGCTTTTAAGGTATGTTCGCTCAGGGTCAAGGTCTCTACTGATTGGTTGGTGCTAGGGTAGGCGGTCATTGGTCATTGCACTGGTCTTGTTGTTGCTGTTAATCCTCACCTGAGGATATTTTTCCATGATTGTTAGAGTGGACAGGTGGGTTGACCTCAACACCCTATAATCGACAGCTCTAAAGGGCTTAGGAGTTTCAGCTGAACGGACTGCTTCCTGTAGTTTCAAGTCTAACAAGCTCTCTGCTTGTTTTCTCTCTGCCCTCACACCTTCCCACTATTTGATTTCAACACAAAAGAGGCACCTTCAATTCTTTGGATTGTTTTCCCGCTTCCACACTGGAGAGGAGATGTGAGAGTATGGTTGAGGAAAGAGCAAAAAGGCAGAAAGCATAAGGAAGAGGCAGCAAACACATCCTCTTACCCTGCTCAGTTGCCCCCAGGCTGTTGTTCACTTAGGGGTGGAGAGTGTGGGAGCTTGCCCACCATTTCTCTGTATTCCCACCACATTCCCTTCCTGCCAATTGAGAGCTGGCCTCCATCCCTGCCAATTAGCCCCTTGGTTCAAGGTTAACAAAGGAGCTTTTCCCTTTTCTCCTTCTTCCACTGCTAAGGTCTCTCCATAGGGAAGGCTCCCTTCGATGAATTCTTACCCAGGATTATTTGCTCAGAGCTTGTACCTTTTCCCAAGTAGCCTCAGACTTTCCTTCTCAGTCCTGGGCCAGGTAATCTGTTTCCTAAACGCATGTCCTGCGTGTTTCACCTCTTCTCCCTCAGGGGGATTAATGCCCCTCCCCTGGCTCTTCCCAGCGGTGTAGGGAGATTGAGGTAAAATGGAAAAACGCCTGAAAAAAGCAGACTAAGATCTCCCGCTGTGGAAATGTCCCTCAGACCGTCCTTGCTCCTGTCCTTGCTCCTATTTGTCGGCCACTCTAGCTCGCCCACCCAGCAGGATACAACCGGATGGCCAGTCTCAAAGCGGATGTGGTGGTCAGTGCACCTCTCTGCCTCTGGTAGGAAAAAGCTCCGGGTGCCTGTCCTGACGTGGGGGGAGGACAGGGCCAGTCCCAGTGCAGAAGGCGGAGCGCCACATACAGGGAGTCTCTGCTGGTTGTCACCGCAGTATGCCAGCCAACCCTCTTCTCTTACTAACCGGGGCGGCACCTCCAGTGGGTGTCGCTCTGTCCTCATCTTCCAGAATCTCCTCTGTGTGACTTGTGAGTTAAGAGAGGAAGCAGAAAGCTGCTTGTTGTCAGCTCCGGAGAAAGATGGAGAAGAGGTGGAATCAGAAGTACCTGTGTGGGCCAGCATCGTGGACCTGAGAGAAGTGAACAAGTTCCCTCCCACACTGAGTTTTCATTTAACTCATGGGTCTCCCGGACATGCCTGGCTTTCAGACCTCGCCTGATTTAGCCCTCTGCCCCATCAGGCATTCACATTTCATTGGCAGTTTAGCCCACCGCTTCTCTGGGTGCCACCCACCCTGCCAGGCAGTGAGTGCTCTGAACCAGGGAGGCCCTCTCTGACTAGTTAACCTTGGGCCCAGGAAGCCAAGCAAAGTTATTGTCTGGGCTTTCCCCAAGAAGTCCTATCAGAGCCCAGCCTGGTTTGTGTTTTGTTTTTGCGATAGTTCGGTGGCACCCAGTGGGGGGGAACTCTATTCTGGTCTTAACTGGCGTGGTTGTTGGGATAACACGATGGTGAGTGAAGTGATGTGGTGGGTTTAATAGTATGTTCACGCATTTAAAAACCTTGCTACTGCAGTCAGACTGTTACCGGTGGGGAGAGCTCTCTGTGTCCATCTGTGGCTACCGGAAGTGGGCTTCTTGCAATATCCTGAGAGAATGAATCTTCTGAGATTTGCACGGGAGGATGAGGTATTGTAGAAAGCTGTATTTCTTTGGAATCAAACCCCTGAGTTTCCAAGATCTTATTTTCCTGAGTCCCGCCATAGAAGCCTCATTTTGCTTCCAGTGGAGCTAAAATCAAAGCCAGTGTCCAGAGTTTCTGTTCCATGTTGGGACAGTCCAGTCTTAGCATCAGGCTAGCTTAGTGTTCCCAGCTGTAGTCCATTGTTCATGGTGTGTGCGGTCCATGTGGCCCATGGAGAGAGAGAGAGTGCCTTTGTTTGGGGGGTTATGTATCCCCACATTTTCACAGGTTTGCAGTGGCCCTGCCACTCTAGCAATCCATGATTCCCAGGCTTGCCTGACAGGCACTTCCCCTGTGTCACTCCGATTCATCCCACATGGGCCCATCTTCCCTTTTGTCGAACCCCTTTCCGGTGAACTTCAGGGAATGGGCCGGTGGCTCCCTGGAGAGGGTGAAATTGCAGCTTCCTGGAGAAGGCTTATAACGTCTGTTCTCCCTTTTGCTCCTTTCCTGTTATTAATAACTAGAGGCCCGGTGCATGAAATTTCGTGCACTGGGGAGTGGGGTTCCCTCAGCCCAGCCTGTGCCCTCTTGTAGTCTGGGACCCCTCCTCCTTACGATCCCTCAGCCAGAGGCAGCGGGGGCGGGAGCCTCTCCTGCCTCCGAGGTAGCGCAAAGGAGCAGCGAGCTTGGCTTCTGGCTGAGCGGCGGCCCCTTGTGGGAACACACTGACCACCAGGGGGCAGCTCTTGTGTTGAGTGTCTGGCCCCTGGTGATCAGTGCACATCATAGCAACCGGTCATTCTGCCATTCAGTTATTTGCATATTAGGTTTTTATTATATGGGACTAGCTAATTACAGTGGTATCAAGACCAGGCCAGTGGATCACAAGAGCCACACGGTGACATGTCCCCTCATGAGGAATCGAGTCTCCTGACCCTATGGAAAGAAAGGACCATGATGTCACCAGTTCCAGGGGGGCATCCTCAGGCACAACAAGGTCTCAGCAAAAAGAGGAAGACCTTGTGATTAGCTAGGATCCTCTCCCCTTTTCTTAGGCCAGAAGCCCTCTCTCCTGGCTGGCTGGCCCTCCCTGGTCCTGGCCCCCTTCCTTTGTAAAACCCAAATACCACTGCCTTTAATTGTTCTGCCAGAATCCATAGGCTGTGGATTTTGACCATCCCCTCCAGCTCACCCTTGACCTGGTTTTGTTTTTTATTCCCGCAAACAGTCTGTTCAAGGTCTACCCCTGAGCAGAGATTGGCTCACGAGCAGCCTCTGTCCTCTGAGCTGTAGGGGAGAGGGCAGTTCTGGAAAGTCACTGACAGAGGCCTGAGCTAAAACGTCAGTTATAAACAAGCAGCAGGCAGAGGGCCCAGATGCGGGTGTCCCAGCATCAGGAACAGTGTGGCCTCCCTAGAGCCGTGCAGACCGCTGCCCCAGTAAGAGGACCACCTTCCAGAGCACATTATCCCACAGGGTAGCCAGTTTCTCTTCTCTCTGGAACATGGCAGCCTTCTAGTATTTTGGAGAGAGGGCAGGGGGATTCTGGGAATGTCCTCAGAGACAGGGATCCAGGGGAGGGGTTGAACTAGATCTGGTCAGGGATGGGAAAGCCTAGGAGCCCAAGGTAGCCAATTCTACTTGACAATGAAAATGGGTTCTGCCTGAGACGTTGGGGGCAGAGGAAGTTGGGCCACGGGTCCCAGAGCTCTGTCCCAGAATGCCTTGGTGTAGTGGTGACAGTTGGGGGGAAAATCACATGGTTCCCTTAACTGGGGCTTCATGGAAATGTTGAAGCTGCCAGAGAAGAGTTTGCTCTGAGTCTAGCCAGGCTAGGGGCCCAGCCCCTGCCTCCCCGCTCAGCTCCTGGGCCAACCTGGGCCTTGACGAAATGCGCTGGAGCTGCAGAACAGGAGGCCTGTCCCTGTCTGGCGTGGCTGTTGGTAACGCCGCATTAAATGGATTGATGGGGTGGTTTAATAGTATGGCCAAGCATCTGAAAACCTTGCTAACGAAGTCACACCAGGCCAGTGGCTCACAAAGCCACTAGGTAATGTGCCTTTGTGAGGAATCTGGAAACGGAAGGGCCATGGGCAGCTCTCCCCAAGAGGTGAGTGTGTGATTGTATCCCAGACAGCGGGAGGAGGAAGACCTTGTAATTAGCTAGGAAGGAAAAGTGGGGAACTACCTGTGTTTTGGGAGAAGGAATTTCTGGCTTTTTAGCTCTAACAGAAGAGAGCTTTCCCTCTTTACTTGAAAGAAAACCTTTCCCTCAGTTCAAGGGGAGGAGAAACTGATAAGGGCGCCAAATGGCTTCTGGTTCTTATCTTCAGCTGCAAACAGGCCAGACGCTCTCCCAAGTCCTGGGACAGGAGTTCCAGAGGGAGAAGCTGGGGCATGTGTGTGGTGCCAGGCACAGTGAGGGGGAGGGGCATGCACTTCTCTCCACCCTGTTCCAAATGTTGGTAAATCTGTGCCTTTTGTGCCTGGTGATCTGGACCAGGGATGGACGGATGGGGCTCCTGTGACTGTTCCTTGTCACACCTCTAAGTGACAGGTGTCCTCGGGAGGGGGTTTGAGCACAGAGACAATCTGCACTTACTAACCTGATGGATCTGGAATAATCTTGTTTTTGCACTTGGTCTCCTGACTAGTTTTGTAAGGGCAGGGACCTCCTCTGTTTTGTTCAGGTGTATCTTCAGTGCCTAACAGTACCCATCATGTTGGGAAGACCCAATCAATATTGAATGAATGAATGAATGAATGAATGCTTTTTCTTCGCTTATCATTTCACTAAACACCCTAACTTCACCTTGTATTGGTTCTCTACCAGACTTCTCATCTGATCAGCATCTGCTTTGTGCCACCTGACCCTGACCTCACCTAGTCAGGCCAGACCTGCTTGCAGGGAGAGGCGGTTGACCCTGCTGTTCCCTCTCACCGCCTGCCCACTCGCTGAGCAGGTGCTGACACCCGAGCCCAGGTCCAGTCCCCTCCTCCATAGCTTTTACTCAGCTCTCCTCAATTGCTTACCTTCCCCATTTCCTTTTCCTCTGAGAGCAGTTTCTGTGCACGTGGGAGGCGTTCACTAAGCCTGTGTCTGGGGTGTGGTCCTGTCTCCTCACCAGATGAAATGTGCTCCGTGAACACATGGTGGCTCCAGTGTGGGACCTAATTGTTATTTTTGAGTGTGTTTTGTGGTTTACAATGGAAGAAACTAAAGGGACAGCCTGCAGTTTCACATAGGACAGGTGGCTTCCGCCAGTCTTCTGTGCTGGATGATAAAGACATTTTGTAGATGGGCTAACAGATTCGTAACTCTTTACTCATAATACTTCTGACATCAAATATGTGACCTTTTCCCTCACACCAACCAATCTTCCCATTCTCTGCAGATCCCATTGGGGTGTCCTACAATTCGTTCTGACACTACCCAGAGTTGGTGCAGGCCCCGCAGGTGAAGAGCCCCATCCCACAGACTGCCCCACTCCAATGCCAGTCAAAGTCCTGGCCTCCCTCCCACACTGACCAGTCAGCTCTACTGGTAAATCAGAGATTCCCATGGTCCCCTCCTCAGTTTTGACGATTTGCTGGTACCGTTCACAGAACTCAGAAAGCGTTTAACTTACTATTAGCAGTTATTACAGGATGCGGACGAATGGCCAGGTGAAGAGGTGCCTGGGCGAGGCCCGGAGGGTCCCCGAGCAAGAGCTTCTGTCCCTGTGGAGTTGGGGTGCGCTACCCTCCCAGCACATGGATGCGTTCACCAACCGGGAAGCTCTCTGAACTTCTTCGTTTAGAGTTCTTATGGAGGCTCCGTTATGTAGGCTAGATTGGCCATTGGTGATTAACAAAGTCTCCAGCCCGCCCCCCTCCCTCCCTCAATCTGTCAACCAGACCCCATCCTGAAGCTACTCAGGGACCCACCAGAGTCCTCTCATTAAGATACACTCAGATGTGGTTAAAGGGGCTTATTATGAATAACAAACCCTCAGGAAATCACAAGGATTTTAGGAGCTCTGCGCCAGGAGCTAGGAACAAAGTGTGAATTACGTATTTCTTATATATCACAGCGTCACCCTGATGGAGAGAGGTAGAGTGATCCCAAGATCACGGGGCCTTGTGGCAGAGGGCGAGTCTGAACCCGACTTTTCTGATCCTCGGGCCTTGCCCTTTCCATGGAATCACCGCAGCACAGGGCCCACCTCTTCTCAATGCTTCTCCCACACTCCGCGCTCCCCATTGTCCCGCCCCAGGACCCTGGCTGCTTTCCCTTCACCCTTCCCTTTATCAGAAAGTGGTGCTGAGGTGTGGGGGCCACAAATGGGGCTGGGAAGCCCACTTTCCTTATCTGTACAATCAAGATAATCCTGCCTTCCTGCTGGTCAGTGATGCTGGTAGTAGCATATGAGCGCGGCTATTCAAGGACCTTATAAACGACAGAGAGCCATAAGGATCTTGTTACGTATACTTATAATATGAAAGACACAGCTCACTAGGACTGCCATGTGGAGTAATGCCCACAGGACAGGTGTTGGTGGGATGATCTGGGTGGTGCCTGGTCCAGGGCCTGGCACTTAGCAGACATTTATGGCTTTTATTAATTATTGTTTTTGCACTTATTATAAGACGGCCTCCTCCTCCAGATGTGGGCAGGTGGCACTGGGCAGGCGACCTGGTGTAGGTGCGCTTGGGTTTGGGACTGAGAAGCTGGGAAAGGCAGTTTGTCACCTGGGGCTTTCATAGTTCATTTACTACCTCCTCAGGTCTGACGGCCTCCGCTGGGTGCTCCTTCCTCCCCAGGGAATTCTCAGCACTCTGACTTCTCCCAGTCGAGGAGAAACTATTCTAAAAGTGAGTCCTGGCCAGTCCGAACCTGCCCAGGGCTGTTGCCAGAGCTGTCAGGTCACCTAGCTCCTCTCCCCTCCAGGGTGTGTACTTAGGGCAAAGGCCACTGTGAGTCGGGAGCCTCTGATGGGTTCTGCGGAATTCCAGAACACCGCAGGGGAAGTTCTGCTTGGCTCAGTGCTCAGCGGGGTGCTCAGTCAGCCTCCCTCCAGGAGGGGCTGCCTAATCCTGAGGAGGAGGACTCTGGTAGGGAGGGGACAAGATGTGGGTGTGAATGATCCAGCTGGAGGGAAGAGGGGGCCCCGAAAGCTGGATGGTTGAAGAGGAGCAGTTGAGGTTGGCAGGAAGGGTGTTAGTTATGTCCTGTATTGGGGGATAGATGTTAAGTTACCCACAGGTGGTTCCTGGAAAGCAGGATGGTGTCTAAGGCCCAGTTTGGAACCATGGACCGAACATTATATGAGCGCCTTCAAGCTTTGAGACTGTGGCCAAGCTGTTATCCCGAGTTTCTGTTCACTTACTCACTGAGCTGTGGCCATACCCCGCCTCACAGAGCTTCTGGTGATCAAATGAAATGATGTGGCTCAAAGCAGTCACTGGCCCTCAGCGGAAAGCACAGACAGATGCTGTCAGTGGTCTGGCGCTGCCCTCAAGGCTATTAGTTTTAAAATCATCCATCTCTGGGAAGCCCCAGCCCAGCTCGTTCATCTTCCATCTCTGGCCTTTCCTCCTCAAATCCAGCGTCCTCAGAATGGCCAAGATGGCCCCTCTAAACTGCAATGATTGCTCACCGTCTGGTTTTCCTGACCCCATCCCTAACATTTCGGGGACAGTCCATGCAGGCAGCTCCTTCCCTGGAGACTAGGTACCTAGCCCTGGGTCACTGCCGCCTCCGGCTTCAGTGGACTTCACCAGGCTGTGTGCTCTGTTATCTCCACTCCTGAGCCGCCTTCCTGCGGAGTCCACAGGCTCTCTATGTGTCCGTCTGCTGGCGCTGCATGTGCTGGTGTTTGTTGCCCATCACCTGGCCTTCGCTGGGCTGGAGGGGACCTAATCCCCATTCCGTATAGTTCCACCTGCTCTGAGAGCCACACTGTGGCCCGCTTCAGGATGAGCAGATGAGAGCAGGGGACATTTCTATCACGCAGTGCTCCCCAGCCCCTGATTTCAGGGTCTCTGTGGGCTCTGGCCATTTGTGGGAAAACTAGGTCTGTTCATTGCCCACGGCTGCCATAGCAGAGTCCCAAACGGCGTGGCTGGCAGCAATAGAGATTTATTGTCTCACAGTCGGAAGGCCAGACATCCAAAATCAAGGTGCTGGCAGGGCCACGGCCCCTCCACCAGCCCTTGAGGAGGGTCCTTGTCTGTCTCCACTCATCCTGGTGTTTTCCAGCCGTCCTTGGCCTGCCTTGGTGCAGGTGCATCTCTGCGCACACAGCCTCTTTCCTGTGTCTTCACACTGGTTTCCCTCTGTGCGCCTGTCTCTGTTCACATCTCCCCTTTTTATAAGGACACCAAGGCTATTGGATGAGGGTCCACCCTAGTGACCCCATTTTCACTGATTACCTCTATAAAGACTAACTGAGGTCATGTTCTGAGGTCCTGGTCTCTGGAGCACACAATTCAGTCCATATGCTGGCATCCATTTTCCCGTCCCCTTGGGATGGTTGTGAGTGGAGTGAGTGTGTGGGGAGGAGGTCCTGGCTGGCCTCCAGCTGAGGTGATGGGCTGTGAGGGGCAGGGAGCTTTCTGGACCACCAGTATGTCTGCATGCTCTGGTGTCAGCTTCTGCAAAGCATTGTGTTGCCTTGTTTAAAATGGAGGCTATAGTGCCTGTTACCTCACTCCGCCCAGAAAGGCTTTCCTGGTTCCCCAGTCCATCTTTTTGCAGTACTTTTTGCTGATTTTGACCTTCTTTGTCAACATTCTGGCTCTAATCTATGTGTGAGGGATGCTTGTGTGTCCCACTAGGTTGTGGATGCTGTTCACAGGAGGTTCATGATTTATCCATCTTTTCTAAGAGTTACATAGCCCTACTCTGCAAACTCATTGTGCGACCTGGAGTATCCACCTATCCTTTCATCCATCCCTCCACTCCTCTGTCCCTCCAGCCATCCATCCCTCCTCCCCTCCACCCAGCCATCCATCCCTCCATCCACTCATTTGTTTATTCGTTCACTCCCCAGATATTTAATTCCGTGTCAGGTACCTTACAGAGAGCGAGGGAGACACTGAGCGGATGGGGAGTAGTGGTGGAGAAATAGATGGAGGGTCTGGCCCCCCAGTCCTCACAGAATCTCACTGAGACAGGTTATTAAGTGCTCCTTCCTGAGGACACAGACATGACCTTAAGGAAAGCCCTCAAGCAGGAAGACCATGGCCTGTCAAGGACAATGACAGAGCTGCACTGGAGGCAAATGGCTGTCCCAGGGAGGATATCTGAGCCAGCTTGGAGGTGGGAGTGTCCAGCCTGGCCTTCCTGAGTGAGCTTGAAAGGACGTGGAGAAATTAAGGCAAGTGGCCTTCCCATGGTGGGTCAGGTATCTGGGCAGGCGTGTGTGGTCCTCAGTAGCGCTCCTTTTGCACCAGGGGGCAGTGTTTGGCCTGAAAGTCTTTCTGCCCTGCAATGAGGCTGGGACTGGGCTGCCGCTGCCATGCCAGCTGGCCCTCCTTATCCCTTTATGTCCCTGTCGTTCCCTGCAGGCCCTGATCACCCTCCCTCGCTTCCTTTCTTGGAGCTCCTGCACTCCACTCCCCATCTACAAATCTCCCTGTCCAGTCAGTGCTCCCTGTCCCACAGTCACCGCTCCGCCCTGTCCTCTCTGCTCGCTGCCTGGACCAGGGGTGGTGTGGGCCTCGCTGGTGCAGTTCTGAGCCACCGTGGACCTGTTCGGGTAGGAGCCACTGGCCATGCTGTCCTAGGACCCCCGGCTATTTCTGCTTCGTGACTTGACCTGTCCTGGGTATTCGCGTTCTCTTTTCTTCCTTCATCTGCCCCTTCATTGTTTCTGTGTTTCCACCCAGAAATCTCAGCTTGGTCTGTCTTTGGGCACTTTGACATCCGTGGCTGCAGCCCTGAAAGTCAGGAGGTCTTTTCCGCTGGCTGCTAGAGTGGGCCCTCACGGGACATGGTTAGGATGGAGCAGAGGTGCGGAGGGAAGGGCCTCTAGAGGGAGAGGGAGAGGGAGAGCGCCCCATCCGGCAGGGCTCACTTCTGCCACCGCATGGAGTTCTCAGCCAAGAAATCTTTCTTTCTGGTTCTGACCTGCTTTTGCTGGCAGCTGTTGAGACCGGCGGGGGGCTGGGAACCGAGCCTGGTGGGGTGCTGGTGTTGCTGGGGGCAGTGGGAAGTAGGTGTATAGGAACCTCACTCATTAATCTGGAGATTCCTGGGGCCTCTTTCTGACCCATTCTCCCATGTGCGGCGGGCCTTAGTCCACACCGTGAACTTCCAAAACTCCCTCTGCCCAGCGCCCCCTGCGGCAGGCCCTGGCTCTCCCTTCCTCTTGCCTCCTGCCCACAGCTGCCCACGACAGCTGCAGGTGCAGGACAGGGAAGTTTGGGGTGGAAGCAATCAGTCTCTGGAAGGAACATTCCGGGGCCGTTCAAGTGGTGCTCTACCCTGATGCCAGCAAGGCTGCTCTGGCTGGGAGCATGTCCACCCGGAACAGTGGCCATGCCATGGACCACACTTTGGTGATGACGGCCTGACTGTGGTTACAAGGGGCAGCCCGGGAGGTGCTTTAGGTCAGAAGAAGCGGGCTTTCTGGTGCCATTTTGATGATTTATTGGACAAATTGTAACTGCCCTAGCTTATCAGGGCCACAGATTGGGCCAAGGACAGAGGTTTGCTGCTGGTGGCCCTGCCCAAATCCAGGCCAGTGACACAGTTTTTACTGGGAGTGGAGTCTGGAGTCTGGTTTTAGTTTCCACCGTGCTTCTGATGAAGGCCACGACTATTCCTTTAGCTCGGTGACGACTCCGTGCGCCCTCATGGCTCAGAGCTTGTGCTCCAGAGGGAGGCCCTGCAGGTGACCTTGGTGTCACTTAGTGCCATTGCGCCTGGTCCCTTTCCTGTAAGAGGGAGGATAAGGAGGTTCGCTCGCGAGTGATCTGACTTGGTGTTTGCAGTGCACGCTCTGTAGCCCGGTGCCTGGTGAAGAGGGTCGCCTGCCAGCACGGCCTGGCACACAGGTGGAGCTTGTGGAGTGTGGGGCGTCGTAGGAGTAACTGGCAGATCACTGGACCTGCACAGGCCACATTGAGACCTTGCCCCTGACTCGCTCCAGGGGGCGCTGCAGGCTCCTTCCTGGTGGGCTGGGAGGGGAACACCGAGCTGATCCATCCAGGGTCTGGGAGGAAACTGAAGCCGGAAGACAAGGAGACCCTGTCTGCGGATTCATGCTGAGCGGCGGGGAGGGTGTCCTAGACACACATGGCGTCACTGTGCCTCCTCCTGCCGGCAAGGCATTGCTTACAAGTCCCAAGTGAGAGCCAGCGCCACTATCCCTGTCCCTGACGCATAGTCTACATAGTCCGAGGCCGAGGAGAGGGAGCTATCAGCTGGCCTTTGTGAAAATAGTAGACAGGCCTCTGGGGCTGTCTGGGGCTGTGGGCTCTCTGTCAGAGAGGGAACTGGGTGAGAATCTCGGGGTGATGCTGGTTGCTTTCCTGTCACTCACCCGGTCCCTGAGGGCAGAAAAGCAGGCTGTGCTTGTGTGCAGCACCACCCCCAGCAAGGAGCGGGGAGCAGAGGCTGGCTGCGCCTGGCAGGCTCTCCCACAGGGAGGTCTCCCCACGCCAGGGGCTGCCCAGAGACCTCAGCCAGTGCGGCAGCGCTCAGGGTTTCCTAGGAGCCTGGTCTGGGGAACGAGGCCATCAGAGTTTTTCAGGAAGATTCTTAGCCAAACTGTCTCATATCCAACCTGCAGGTTTTCTCCCAGCCAAGCTGGGATTCCAGAAAGGCCTAAGGAAGTGCCAGGCAGCCGGCCCCTCTGGTTTCACATGTGGAGGGAAGCAGGGTTTGCTGCGGAAGGGGCTGGGTGCTGGGTAACCATGTTCTGGGAGGACTGGAGATGCTCTGGGCAGGAGGCAGTGTTTTTATTCATCTTTGTGTCTGGGGTCCCAGCCTGGCGTGGCAGGGGGTGACTGCGGATGACTGAGCCGTGGGCTGGGCTGCAGGGCTGTGTGGCTCTCAGCGCAGTGTGATGACCAGTGCCCTCTGTACCCACAAGAGCCCCTCATGACCAGCCGCTCCAGACCCCGCTCTGCCTGCTGGCTGATGCTTCTGTGCCTTTAATGTCAGTGCCAGCAAGCAGTCTACTGTCCCTCTTCTCCCCTGGTGTCCTGCTGGGACCACCTGCTGCCTGCGTGCCCCAACCTCCCTGCTGTCCCTCTGGCCCCAGAGCGGCAGGAGGCCGAAAGTTGCTCCACTGCAGGCCACCTCTTCCCCTGATTTCAGCCTTGGCTGCCGCCCAGGCCTTCAATGATCTGGTGCCGAGAACTTTGTATTCTGGGGCCAGTGACTTCAGGCTGAGCAACTGGTGGCCAGCAGGCTCCCTTGGCAGAAGCTGCGCTGGGCTCCTGGTGCGGGGTGAGTGCTCTGGGCAGGGCACAGCCGGTCTCCGGGCGCCGGAGTCAGGTGTGGGTCTCAGGTGAGCGCTGTCCATGGGCGCAGGCGTTGTGTGTGCAGGCTGCTGGTCCCAGGAGGCCCACTGAGTCCCCTGCTCTGGCGGGTGCTGAGTGGGGGTGGGGGGAAGGGATGAGAGCAATGCTGCGGGCATAGGTCTAAGGGTGGGGGCATGTGGCTGTGTTGGGGTGAAAGTCCTTGTTGTCCCCTGTGCTCAGCTGGGAAGAAAGGCCGGTGGGAGGCTAGTGGGCTCTGGCTGCTCAGTGGTTCCCAGGGCGACCAGCCAAGGTTGGGGGTGGTGATACCTGATGTTACAGATGAGACGGGGTCTCAGGTGCCCAGCTGGAGACGGCAGAGCCCTGGGGCACACCCAGGTGGGCTGATTCCAGCCTGGGGCTGGGCTGTCCTCTGTCCCACTTGCCCCACTGCCTGACTTCAGCCCAAGGGCCCTGACCTTTCCCTTTCTCTCACTCTGCACCCAACGCCTGGATGGCTCGGGTCACAAGTCCAGCCTGCCTTCTCCCTCGGCAGCAGCACCTGGCCCCATGTGTGTATCGCCGTGAGTGGTGCTGGCCAGCCAAGGGGAGTAAATATTTTATAGGCTCTTGAGAGGTTCTGCAGAGGTTTCCAGGGACCTGCTGCTCCTGGGTCCAGACACGCCTCTGGGAGGGCTTCCCAGCACTGGGTTTGGTTGTTTCTAACCCTGTTGCTAAGTTAATGGGCAAAGTGGCCCCTCACTGTTCTCTTTGGACTGGGTGATACTGGTGAGGCGGGCCTGTTAATGGTGTATGCACCCCTGGCACCTCCTGTTCTGCTGCTGTGTGGGCCTGAAGGAGCCCTTGGCCTCTTCTTGTCCTGGCCTGTGTGGCAGTTTGGGCTCTTTCTTCTCTGCCCTGTCCCTACAGATCCCGCCTGCAGACCAACGCAGAGCAGCCACTTGGTGCCGGGGTGAGGGTGAGATTTGCAGCCCATATATGCTCTCTGTTGTGTGTGCCATCGCCTGCCAGGGCCTGCCTGCCCCCAGCTGCTGGGCCAGAAGAGAATCTCCCCCCACTGGGAAGTTACCCCGGCAGAGCTGCTGGTTGCCTGTCAGGGGGAGCTAACAGGGTGGCATCTGCAGTTCTCGGGGACTTCAGTAAGGAGGGAAGGCCGATGAGTCCAGCCCTGAGCCCCAATTGTGAGCAGGCGCTGCTCCCACACTTCTCTCCTCCATCAGTGTCTTTTCTTATTTTGAAATAATTTCAGACTTACAGAAAAGTTGCAAAAGCAGTACAAACAAATCTTTTCCACCCCTCACCCAATTCCCCCCAATACGGACATTTACCCATGTGTTTCATTATTCTGTTTTCCCTGGGCCATTTGAGTGTAAGTTGCAGGCATGATGCTTCTAAACCTCTAAACACTGAAGTGTTTTCTAAGAATGAGGACACTCCCAGAGCCGCAGCACAGCCGTCAGGAAATGGACATTGGCACAGACTTTATTTAAAGTTTGTCAGGTTCCAATGTCCAACCCAGGATCACACGTGTGTTTCCGTGTTATGTCTCTCTAGTCTCCTTGAACCTGGGAGTTCTTTAGTCTTTATCTCTCATGACCTTTGACATGTTTGTTTTGTGGAAAGGCCCTTAGTCTGGGCTTGCCCCATGCTGTGTCCCTATTAGATCAAACTGTGGTCTGGCAGGAAGCCCTGCAGGACCTCCTGGCCTTCCAGGAGGCACACGATGTCCCTCTCACGTTAGTGATGTTCACCTAGATCCCTGGGCTACTGTGGTGTCCGCCAGGCCTGTCCACTCTGAAATGAATAAGTAAGCGCGCTGTCCCTCATTGCGGAAGCTGAGCTAGAGCCCAGCAAGACCGGCCTCCTGTCTGAGCAGCTGGTGTGACCCAGGGCACACCTCCCACCCAGAGCTGTCCCACCTCCAGCAGTGCCCTGCCTGGTCCTCGCCTCGCTCTGCCTCTTGGAGCTACAGGTCCCCAGAGCACACGCCTCCTGGCTCTCCTCCTTCCTCTGGGGCAGCCCTTCGTCTCCTTGGTTGGTTCATCCTCCTCCTCCAGACTCAGTGTCGGTGGACCAGGGTGCCCACCTACCTCTCGAGTCTGCTCTCTCTTGGCCGATCTACTTCAGGTCCATGGCCTCAAACACCGTCCATTTGCCAGTCACATCCAGGTTTTCTGCCTGCTCTGACCCCTCCTGGGGCCTTCACCACTCCCAGCGGGGCCCGGTTCTCAAGTCCCTGCTGTTACAGGGAAGGGCATTCCTACCCACCCAACATGGAGTCTCCCTTCCCCTCCGCTTCCCCAGCCCTGCCATCCTCCATCGCTCCCACCCAGCCCCGAGGCACTGCGCCTCCTCTCCTCCTCTCTCAGCCCTCGCTGCTCCAATCCAGAGAGCCTCCCGGAGTGCAGCGGGTCACCCCTTCCTCCACCCCGTGGTGCTTGGAGGAGAATGACAGAGGCGAGAGTCCAGCTGAGACCCCGCGGGCACCTTCAGCTCCACCTCACCCCTTGGCCTCCCAGCTCTGGGCCCTGGGTCTGGAGCACGTCCAGCTCATTCTTCCTCGGGGCCTGGGCCAACTCCGTTCCTCCTCTCTGGGCTTTCCCAGTCTGTGTGCGGCCGCCTCCTGTTCCTCCCGCCTCGATGCCTCGTGTGTGCCCCTCTTCGGAAGGCTCGCTTTCACACCCAGCCCCAGTGAGCTCCCTTGCCCACCCTCCCCAGTAATTCACAAAACATTACCTTCGAGGCACCGATCCTGATCTGAAAGACCTTATTTCTGTCTGTCCCCCCTTTTCTCTGTCCCTTTCTCTGGTATACCTGCTAGGAGAGCAGAGGCCGTCACCATATTGTCCTGCCCTGGGCCCGGGCCCGAGCCTGGCACCGAGCCAACGCTCAGCACTCGTCCTGTCTCTTGGTCTGATGGCTTCCCTCTTCTGCTTTATTTTCCACTTACCTTCTTTTTTCCTTCCTGTTTGGTCTTTTTCCCCTTCTCCATTTCATTGGCCATAAGACACTGAGGTTTTTCAATATCTACTTTATTAAATATATTTGTATGTTCCTTACTTAGAACAAATGGTTGAGTCAAGCATTTTAAACTTTACTGAGAAATAAATCACATGGTTAGCTAGACACAGGCTGTGGGGGAGGGCGAAGGACTGAGTGCCGGGCTGGCTGGACAGCTGGCTGACTTTGAACACATCTTTTTAAACTCTGGCCCTTGGTTTTCTTCATTTGTGAAACCAGGGGATGGCTGACCTCTGAAGATGTTCTCATTCTGGGAACACATTGCCCTCAGTTGGTTTTTAAAAAATCCTTTTTATTGTGGTAAAATATATATAACAGGATTTGCCATATTAACCGTGTGTAAGTGTACAGTTTGGTGGCATTAAGTCCGTCCACACTGTTGTGCACTGTCACCACCATCCATCTCCAGAGCTTTGTCATCGTCCCCAACATACACTTTGTCCCCATGAAACCCTAACTCCGCCCCCTCCCGAGCCCCATCCCCAGCCCTCCCACTGTCTGTATGAACTCGAGTGGATCCACAGACTTTGTCTCTTTGTGACCGGCCAGCTTACTTGCCCTCGGCTGACTCGTTACTAACGTGTCAGAGGCCCTCGGTGAAGGGAAGGCTCCGTGTGAAGAATCTGCGCTTTCCCTGCGCAGAGGCTGTGCTTCCTGCGGGCGCACATGGGTGTGGCTCCCCGGCCCATTGCTGCCCTCACTGTCCGGCCGGATGGAGCCCTGCGGGAGGAACCGCACTGGCTTGTGTGGCGGGAGGTCCTCAGATCTGGGCTGCGCAGCCGGCGAGAGCACTGAAAGGGACATTGCCAGGGGCACGCACGCTCGCAGCACTCCTTGGTCACGCAGGGCCTGGCTGGCCTGGAAGCTGCTTTAAGAGCTTGGCGTGTTGGAAACGCCACAGTGAGCTAGGGGAGTTTGGGTCCGTTGGGTTTGGATGTGCTCCCCTCCCTGTGGCCGGTCAGCCCTCAGGGAATGAGGGGGTGCTGGCGCTGGCTTTCCCCCAGGCTGCAGTGGCTGCGGTGGTCCTTCACTCGTGTGGGGTCCCTCCACTCCGAGGCCGCTCCACTCCGGCTCTGACTCCTCCCCAGATGCTGAGGCTCAGAACCATGTGCGGGAGCCTGAAGCTCCTGGGCATCCGCCGCACCTCCACCGCCCCCGCCGCCTCCCCGAACGTCCGGCGCCTGGAGTACAAGCCCATCAAGAAAGTCATGGTGGCCAACAGAGGTGAGCACTGGGCCCAGGGAGAAGAGCCGCCTCCACCCAGCGCCCACCTCACGTGGCATCTGCTTCTCTGAGGAGCCGGGAATCTAACCTCTCCCCCGTGCCCCGCCCGCAGGTGAGATAGCCATCCGCGTGTTCCGGGCCTGCACGGAGCTGGGCATCCGCACGGTGGCCGTGTACTCGGAGCAGGACACGGGCCAGATGCACCGGCAGAAAGCGGATGAAGCCTACCTCATCGGCCGTGGCCTCGCCCCCGTGCAGGCCTACCTGCACATCCCAGACATCATCAAGGTGGCCAAGGTGAGGCAGGCCGGGCAGGGGCCTTTAAGGGTCCTGTGCCATCCCCACGCTGTGCCCCATCGCCATGCCAGCCAGCAGTTAAGTGTCTGGACGGGTGGGTGGGGGATGGAGAGATGAATGAATGAAGCAAGTGAGGTGGTTTGGTCGGGGGGGTGGGGGGGCCTGAAGGAATCGAGGGGCACACCACTCTTCTGCCCCCAGGAAAACAACGTGGATGCGGTACACCCTGGCTATGGGTTCCTGTCGGAGCGTGCGGACTTTGCCCAAGCTTGCCAGGATGCCGGGGTCCGGTTCATCGGACCGAGCCCGGAGGTGGTCCGAAAGATGGGAGATAAGGTGGAGGCCCGGGCCATCGCCATCGCCGCAGGTGACCTGGCCAGCCCGCCTCGGGCCTGCAGCTCCCCCGGGGCGGGGACGGGTGGGTTTTCAGAGATTCAGGTTTGTGACAAAGCCCCACATGCCTGTTTCTCCACAGGTGTCCCCGTGGTCCCTGGCACTAACGCTCCTGTCACTTCCCTGCACGAGGCCCAGGAGTTCTCCAACACCTACGGCTTCCCCATCATCTTCAAGGCCGCCTACGGGGGCGGGGGCCGCGGCATGAGGGTGGTGCACAGCTACGAGGTGAGCAGGCGCCAGGGCTGGGAGGCCGCCGCACCGCCTGCCGGCTCCGGGAGTGGGTCGGGGTCACGCAGAGGGGCCCGGTGTCTGCTCAGTCTCTGCCCGCCCCCAGGAACTGGAGGAGAACTACACCCGGGCCTACTCCGAGGCTCTGGCCGCCTTCGGGAACGGGGCGCTGTTTGTGGAGAAGTTCATCGAGAGGCCACGCCACATCGAGGTGCAGATCCTGGGTGAGTGGGGGTCCCGGGCCGCAGAGCCTTGGGGACGGGGCCGGGCTCTCCCTCAGGAAGACGCTCCCCGTGCAGGTCAGGGCCCAGGCCTCGGGCGGCCGGTCCTCCCTGGCTGCCCAGCACTGGAGCGGGCAGTGCTGGCCTCCTAGTGTGAGGCTGTCAGGCCTGTAGGAGGTGTGCCTTCCCACAGGGGACCAGTACGGGAACATCCTGCACCTGTACGAGCGGGACTGCTCCATCCAGCGGCGGCACCAGAAGGTGGTGGAGATCGCCCCTGCTGCCCACCTGGACCCTCTGCTTCGGACCCGGCTCACCAGCGACTCTGTCAAACTTGCTAAGCAGGTGAATGGGGGCTCCTGGGGACCGTTGCCCACATAGAGACAGGAGCCTGTTCCTGCAGGTGTGCTCATGGCCAGTGGTCATCGGGGTCCAGTCGTGGATAGTCTGCTGGGAGCAGGGAACCCAGGGTGACAGCTCTGGGAGGGAGGGACTCTGCTGGAGGTCAGAGGCCAATGAGGAGTCCTTGAGGTATCAGAGGACAGGCCCAGAGACCAAGCCTGGAGTCCAGCAAGGAGAAGGAGGAGGGAGAGGCCTCGGACAGCCCTCTGCACCCTGTGCCCAGATGGAACTCCTGCGTGGCATCAACTTACCCCTGGAGCTGCAGGAGTGAGGTTCAGGGACTCTGCCAGGATTAAGACACGTTCCTGAGGCATTTCTTCCTCACTTACCGGCCCCTGCATCACAGTCCTGTAGCCCTTTTCTCCTGAGGTCCCTCTGCCCGTCTTGGCTCTGCTGGGGCGTGGACGGGGAGTGCTCCCCAGCAGCGGCCTGCCCCTGAGCCTGGCTCGAGAGAGCACCTGCCATGGCCAGACGGCTCACAGCCGCCTGCTCTCTCTTCTTCTGGGCCCTCCTGGCCCCGCCCCCTCAGAGTCCAGGCATCCTGCCCCCAGATCTGCCTCCGCTTCCCAGAGCCCCGGCAGAGCATCTTTCAGATCTGCGTGTCCCCCCCCCCCCCCCCCCCGCAATCCCACGCGGGCCCTGGTCCGGCTCTCCTTCAGAGCCACACTCCCCGGGCCTCAGGCAGCCGGACCCAGGCAGATGGTGGTCACCTTCCCCAGGCCAAAGCCAGGTCAGCACCGCAGTGAGGCTTTCGCCACGGCGACTGGGAGGCAGTGTAAGAGGGGTGTCTACCTCGATTTACTATCATCATCATCATCATCATTGTTGTTGTTATTCTCAGAACAGATTTGAGGGAGCTTACTGAAGTCTAGTTTGTGGTTGGGGAAGTTTAGAGTGAAACTGGAATTGGTTGAATTTTGAGTTAGTCATCATTGGTTGGTTTCTCTCAAATAGCATCTCTTTGGGTAGTGACCGGAGGTGATGACCGAGCGAAGATTGAGGGTCCAGCAGAGGCCGGGGTACACATGGGTGGGCCTGTGCCCGAGAGCAGAGAGGCTGCCGGGGAGAGGGCGGCCCCCGGGGGCAGGGGAGCTGTTGCTGTCTGGCCCAGATAGTGGGAGTGCAGCCCTGAGGCTGCTGGGGGCTCCCGGAGCCGTCCAGGCAGGGCCCCGCATGCCGTTGGGAGCGTCCATCCCCAGCGGCAGGCTGGGCAGGCACGCTGCAGTCTGTCTTTATGGAACCAAAGGGCAAGGTGCTCATCGCCACGCCTGCTTACACACGTGCCGCCCACAGGTGGGCTACGAGAACGCGGGCACCGTGGAGTTCCTGGTGGACAAGCACGGCAAACACTTCTTCATTGAGGTCAACTCCCGCCTGCAGGTGGAGCACACGGTCACCGAGGAGATCACCGAGTGAGCGGCCGGGGAGGGGCCGGGGCCGGGGCCGGGGCAGGGTGTCCTCCGGGTTTCGTGGGAAATCCACTCCGGTGGCTGCTGGGAGCAGGTGGCAGGGAGCTCAGCTCACTCTCCATTGGGATCTAGGTAACTTTATAAATATGATAATAACAGCATTACGGGTGATTATATTAGTACAAAGCAGCAAAAGAAATGAGTTAGAGCCCCACCCTCAGGACTGGATGCTGAGAGGCTCCCAAGCTGTAAGACACAACCACACGGGGGGAAAGTGTCGATCGTCCCCATCTTTTAGATGAAGCCGAGGCTCAGAGAGGTTAAGAGAGTGGCCCCAGGTCACACAGCTGAGACTGGAAACCCAGGCTTAAGTCTGTTAGAAAGAATTGATTTCTTTCCATCTTTATTTCCTTTACTATGTAAGTAGTTTGGTACAATGGCAATGTTTTGCATAGGATTTTTATTCTACTTTTTAAATTCAATATTTTTGAAGACATTTCTCCAGACCATTGGCTTTCTGAATACTTTTAGTGGCTGCACGCTATTCTGTCATCTGTGTGAGTCATGACTTGTTTGCACAGTCCTCTGTGACTAGTGAGGTGTTTCCAGCTCTGTGGTTAAGGGTGTGTCAGTAAACCTTTATGCCCACATCTCTGACTACCCCTCTGAAGAGGTCCAGGATTGGCACTTTTAGTGGCGTTACCTGAGCAGAGGTTAAGGAACATCTCGCCTAATTAGCTTTCTCGATTGCTTGTCCCAATTTGTTCGCCCAAAGCATAGAGTATAAACATTTAAAAAAAAAAAAAACGTGTCCACTTTATAAACAAAATAATCTTTCATTGTTTCAAGATACAGATTTTGAGCCATTTACATGTTAAGGCTGGCTTGGAGCGAGACCATCTCGCTATAGAACTTTCCTGACAGTTTCTCCCAAACCCTGCCTCCGTCTGGGTCTGAGGAAGCTGTGAGGTGGGGAGGGGGCCCTGCCTTTGCCCAGCAGGCATACAGAGCCCCCAGGTCTCCTTGTTCTCTGAGAGAAGACTGAACGGAGACTGACTCAAGCTCAGACTTTGGCCCCACACGACTTACCCTATCGCGCTGCCTGCTCTGCCAGGAGGGGGGTTTGTGTCAGACAGACAGGGCTGTGTGCAGGTTCCCCCGCTCACTAGCTGCACGGAGCTCGGGAGCTGCAGGCTCCCACTCGGCTCCCCTCTGATAACAATGACGCTCAGAGCGCTGTTGTGGAGATACAGCTGGAAGCGCACACCATTCCACCGCACGCAGATGTGGGGACACAGGTGACATCGCCACGCTGTGGGTGACTGAGCCGGAAACAGAGCTGGGAGCGCCTGCCAGGGCCGTTCCCAGGCTGTCCTCACCGCAGCCTCCGTGACAGATGTACATACAGGTTTCTAAGCAGCTGCTCCGCGTGACTCCTCGCTGTCCTCAGCAGCGTAGCCACCAGGGAGGCTGTTATCACTGCGCTTGGACAGCTCTGCTCTGTGGTCAGGGCCAGAGGGTGGCGTCCTGCCCACCGCACCCACCTGTGGGGACCCTCCTACAGCTGTGGTCCCATCCCAAGGAGCCTGCCCTCACAACCCCATTCTCTTGAAACTGCCCAGCACCCCACACACACGACTCCAAGAGCAGGTGTCTGAGGCTTCACATCCACGCTTGACCAAGGGGGAGTTTGGGGGCCGAGAGAGACAGGGAGAAAGGAGGGGAGTGTGGGGGTGCAAGGACAGGTGGATGCAGAGTTCAGCTGCCCCTCCAGCTGCCCGTTCCCCTCATTGAGGATGTCAGAGTAATGGGCACAGGGCAGGGCGCTGGGCAGGCGGAGGAGCAGCTGGTGAAGATCTGGAGGAGCTGGGTGGGCTGCGTCGGTGTGTGCACTGCCGCCTCGTCCAGCCCCTGCCTCATGCTCCCCTCTCGGCGCTGTCCCTTCCCTGCAGTGTGGACCTGGTCCACGCCCAGATCCACGTGACCGAGGGCCGGAGTCTGCCCGACCTGGGTCTGCGGCAGGAGAACATACGCATCAACGGCTGTGCCATCCAGTGCCGCGTCACCACCGAGGACCCAGCCCGCAGCTTCCAGCCAGATACCGGCCGCATCGAGGTAGCGTCCACATTCTGACGTTCCGACCGAGCAGCCGCGGGTCTCTGCCTGTGTAAGGACTGTGGCCAGACTGCTCGGAGGGCACGGAGTGAGGGAGCTCCTCTCGTGGGCTGGTCCGAGTCCGGCTGAGTACACGGGAGCCAGGCCTGGTCCGAGAGGCAGGCAGGAGCACCCTGGGGAGGGCTGCCATGCCACAGGCTGGTAAGCCAGTGGGCGGGTCATCAGAACGGAGCGGAGCAGCTGGTGGAGCCGAAGGCAGGGTCCCCAAAGGAGGCCCAGGTCCTGGCCTGTTCTAAGAGCCCAAACACAGCGGTGCTGCTGGCCACTGGCCTGCCTTCAGGGGGGTGTGGCTGGCAAGACAGCACTCGGGGTGCAGTGAAGGATTGGGGCCAAGCTGAGCAAGGGGACCATGGAGGATAAATGAGAGCGTTGGGGAAATGGCGGGGGGGCAGGGAGGAGGCCGAGAGGCAGACTCTTCATGGGAAGTTGAGGAGGGCCCGGGCAGGCACCCCAAATCTGGACCTGCACCTCCTCCAGGGACGCTTCCTGTGCCTTCTTTCTCCTCACATAGAAAGCCATCTCTCACCCCTGCCCTCTTGGCCTACCTTCCCTGGCTGAGGGCAGGAGCCTCTGGCCTGCTCGGAGCCTGTCCCCTGTCCCGCCCATGCTGGCTAGGAATTCCTCTGGGTCCTGGTGCTCTAAGGCCTCCCACGGCCTCCCCTCCCCGGAGCAGGAACTCGGACTGCTCCTGCGCAGCGGGGAGGGCGAGGGGAGTCTGAGATGCTGGGCTTCTGACACACGGACGGATCAGGGCAGGGCCTGAAAGTCGCATAGAGCTGGTAGGCTCAGGCCAGAGCGCTGGCCAGCCTGCTCTGCCCTCGGCCCGGAAAGGGCAGCCCTGCCCTGGACGCTGCCTCCCTCCGCCTTCCTTCCCAGGCCTGGCTCCTCCGAGCCTGGTTTACCACAGAATATTTTTAGCTCTCAGTTCCTGCTCACAGCTGAGTGTTCACCTTTAAATATTTTATTAAGTTCCTTTTTATCAAACACAGGCCCTGTCCCTTTTAAGTGGAAGCAGGGTGCAGTGGGGCTCCCTCCTGCCACTCATTTTCCTTACATGTGCCTCACAGGGTGTCCCCACCCCGTCATGGACTGCATGTGTGTGCTGCAGTTACTCCAGGCACCCCAACCCTCTGTCCCCCACCCTGGGTCCCTGTCCATTAGACTGTTTGGAGCCCCTATGGGTGTCTCCGGGCGGCCTCTCTGGCCCAGGGCGCTCCCGCTGCTCCCCTGTGGGAACCGGCAGAATGAAGCAGAACGTGGCACCCAGAGCTGGGGTCCCTCGTGCATCTTGTCCCGCTGGGGCCCGGGCCGCACCTTCACTCGGGCTCCTGACCGCTCCTGGCCCCGCTCTTCTCCCTGCAGGTGTTCCGGAGCGGAGAGGGCATGGGCATCCGCCTGGATAACGCTTCCGCCTTCCAGGGAGCCGTCATCTCCCCCCACTACGACTCCCTGCTGGTCAAGGTCATCGCCCACGGCAAAGACCACCTCACAGCCGCCACCAAGATGAGCAGAGCCCTGGCTGAGTTCCGAGTCCGAGGTGTGAAGGTGAGAGGCTGCGGGCCTGTCTGCCTCCGCTCGCTCCCGGCGTCCCGCCCCTCCTGTCACTGCACGTGGACGCTCCCGGGGGCGCTCGGGCACTGCTCTGCCTGCACTCCGCTCCCCGGGAGGGAGTCGGCCTTGTTCTGTGGCCCCACCCGCCTCCTGCCCCTCCTGGGGAGGTCACCTGGTGTGTGTGAGTCACCTTCTACCTGGCCTCCCTGCTGAAAGCCTGGGCCCACGTTTGGGCAGGGACCTCGGAGCCAGTTCTGAGCAGTGGTGGTGCCTCAGGGACACCAAGCAGGGAGGCTGCAGCCAGAGGTGTGAGCACAGGGCAGGGGGGCTCTCTCTGGTGGCTGGGCAGGGGCCGAAATGCCCACTGGCCTCTTGGTGGGATCCTTCTCGGAGTCTGTAGCTAGAGCTGAAATCACAGGCAAGTGCTGTCTGTCCTTGAGGTCAGGCACTGCCCCGGAGACGGCAGGACAGGGCTCTGTGAGCAGATCTAAGCGCCCGGTCTCCCTGTGAGGGCCCAGACAGCTCCACCCGCCCTCCTCCCGGGCTCCCAAAGGCTGGCCACTCACCGCAGAGGGCACCCAGGGGAGCAGGGGAACTGAGGTGCTGGCTGGCCCTCCCTTCGCATCTCCTCAGCTCTCCCAGCCCCACCTGTGGTGGTGGGGGGCGGGGGTCGCCCTGCGTCACTTCTCTCACCCTGGGAAAAGCACGCGGAGGGAAGAGGGAGCGAGTCTGCCTGGCGTCTCCTCAGCTGACAGGGAGCAGGTTCCCTGGGTGCTGGGCGGGGGAGAGGGGGGTAGCAGGAAGAGAGGGGGTCGCAGGGGGGGTAGAGGGGGTAGCGGTGGGAGGTAGCGGTGGGAAGGGTAGCGAGGGGAGGGGGGTTAGCAGGGGGGAGGGGGTAGTGGGAGAGGGGGGGGGCGGGGGGGAGGGGATGTAGCGGAGGAGAGGAGTGTTAGAGGGGGGAGAGGGGGTAGCAGGAAGAGAGGTGGTCGCGGGGGCTCTGCGCTTCTCTGTGAGGTGCCTCAGGGTTCCTGGTCCAGGGCCGTTTCGTGACATCATGCGCTCACTTTCTCACCAAGGGAGGGAGCCTGGTTTTCTAGGCATGATGTCCTGAGCTGCCTCTGGCTCCAGGTGGCCAGTGCTCACCGTGACCCCAGTGGGTGACCCTGCTACCCCACCCCTCACCTGCCTGAGCCATAGGACCACCTGCCCTTCGTTCTGGAGGCCCCAGTACCTGAGAGCCCTGGAGGTGGAGCAGGAGGTGGAGCAGGAGGACCGGGGCCGTGAGAGAAGGCGGAGGTCAGGGCAGGACACGGGTTTCTGGTTCCGGGGCACCGGTATCCACTGGTGCACCCAGGCCTGGCACGGCTCCTGCCACGCCTCGAGCCTCCGCCTGCCTGGTCTCTGTCCGGGCCTGGCAGGCTCAGCTCCCTTCTCCTCTCTGCTGAGAACCTTGTTTGTTTACTTAAAGCAGGGCCGCTCTGGGGATCCATCCAGGTATGTGTTCTGGGCTGGGAGGGCAGGCATGTGCGTCACCTCTGCGCAAACCCACACTGTGTGAGCTTGGCCTGCACACGTGTGTGCACACACCTTACTGTGCCAGCTCTGAGCAGGCTGCTCGTCAGGAACGCCATGGCTCACACAAAATGGACACGTACCCCGGCACCACTGCGGGTCCTGGGGACCAGCCGCCCTTCGTGGTGGCCCGGGCACCTGCACCTGCTTGAAGCCTTGGGCGGCCTGGCGCGGGCGGAGCAGCGAGGCGCCTGCGGTGTTTGTGCTCGGACCGTTCCGCCCACCGACACCCAGGAGCAGCCATTGTTCGGGTGGCCGGCAGGGCTGTGCCTGGGCCGGAGGAAGCAAACCCAGGCAGCCATGGGGGCCTGCGGCTCCTCAGCTGGGGCTGGAGCAGGGCTTGGCCTGGCAGGCATGGGGCACCTGTGTCCCCGGGGAGGTGTGACGCAGGTTCTCCAGCCCGGCCCAGCAGAGCCTGGCTGTCAGTGGAGTAGCGGGGGGTGGGCTCAGGCCTGCAGCACTGGCGGGCACCTTCCCGAGGGTGTGGGCAGTGAGGGTCCACCCCTCCCCCCCCCAGTTCCTTTGGGATGGCGCGCTGCAAACCCCGGGCGATGGAGAGTAAGACACAGGCCACAGGGACTTCCTCACTGAGCTGGTGGCGATGTGCAAGCCCAAGTGGCTCTGCCCTGCAGGGCTGTGCCGTCTCCCTCCTGCTCCTGTGGCCACTCTGTGCCCTGTAACATCCCTTCACCGTGAGGCTGGCACAGCCTGTCCACATGCTTACAGCGGCAACAGAGGGCTCAGCGTCCAGTCCGCAGGGCGCCAGGGGCCTGGCTGGGCTCACCGAGGTAGAGCCACCAGCCCGGAAACGGCCTGGGTGAAGAGGAGGCACCTACATCTGCTTGGGCCCCCTCTGTGGACGGCAGTCCCACCCTGTCCTGTCTGTGCCTCCACTGGCCCACACGGCCCCTCTCCCTCAGGATGACACCGAGACTAGCACTGAGGTGTCCCCAACAATTTTATTATAAAGAGAAACAAGACTCCCACCTGGTGGCTGCAGCCCTGCCTCAGTGGCTGTGAGCACCTGTCAGAGGCCTGTCCCCTTATGCCTGTCCGAGGCCAGAACCAGGGAAAGGGCCCCCGTCCTGCCAAGCACAAGGGGCCTGAGGTACCGAGGGGGAAGGCGAGAGGAATTCCCAGGCAGTGCTGACCACCCAGGCCAGGTGGCTGCCTGCCCCCACCCTCCACCCCGGCTGACGCCCTACCCATCACACCACACTCTCTTCCAGCCGTTCTGCACTGCCCCCCATGCCCTGGCAGCCTGCCCCCAGCAGTCCTCCGTGCACAGAGTGGCTCCGTCGGGCCCAGGCCCCACCTAGGCGCCTGGCATAACCATAGCACCCGCCCGTGTCTCCCAGGTCCAGGGAGCAGCTGCGCTGGGGGCGAGGCGGGGGGCTCCGCGGCGGGTGGGTCTTGGGTGTGGGGCTGGGGCCTCCGTTGGTCTGGGATTGGACGTGGCTGAGCTTCAGGGGGAGGCGGCCGTTCCCAGCCCCCCGGCCCCGAACCAGCAAGGCCACAGTGAAGACCAGTAAGGCAGCCACGAGGACGCCCCCCACGGCCACAGTCAGGGTCCCGCCCAGCATGTGGGCCTGTGGGGCGTGGCACAGGGGCATGGCCGGCAGCGTGGAGAAGTGGGCGCAGCCCAGCAGCTTGGTGGACGTGAGGTCAGAAGGCCCGGCGGCAGGTGACAGGGCCAGCAGGCAGAGGTCATAGTCGGCACCAGGGATCAGGTGCTTCAGCAGGAAGTGGTGGCTGGAGGCTGGGACGATCCTACAGGCAAGGTCTGGAGGTCAGAGCCAGGGCCTTGGGGTCCAGGCCCCAGCCCCACCCCACATGGCCTTGAAGCCCCCTTCACCGCCCATCCCCCACCACCCTGGGTTCCCAGGTCCCAGCTCTGAGCACCCTCTTCTCCTGGGACCACAAAGGCCGGTGTGTTCACTCAAGAAGATGGAGAAACCAAGACAGGCATGCATATGTATGCGCGTGTGTGTGTGTATGGGTGTGTGTGTATGTGTGTATGTGTGTGTGTGTGTGTGTGTGTGTGTGTGCGCGCGCGCGCACGCACGGCACTGGAGACAGTGCAGGGGGGCAGATAGTGTGTGCCCTGACACACAGGCCCAGCACAGCTAAGGAGGGCTGAGAATCACATCACATCGCCAGCGATAACGTGTGTGGGGCTGGCCACATGTTCAATCACACACCAGCCTGGAGGCCTCCTGTGGCTCAGCCACATGGGAGAGATCTGGGGGGCACTGCCCACCTCCCACTTGTTCCTGGTCCCTGACACTCCCCCTCCTTCCCCTCCCCCAGCCAAGATCCCAGGCAGCTCAGACGCCGAGGAGGGGGGTGTGGAAGCCCTAGGACAGAGGAGGAGCCGAGAGTGGCCCAGCCTGGAGGGGTGGGGCGAGGCGCCCGCAGCGGTTCTCACCGGTAGATGAGGGTCTCGTCCTCGCTGCTGTTGTACTGGATTTGGAACATCCACACGGGGTCTGCTGGCCGCCCAGGCCCCCAGCTCACCAGCCCTGAGGTGGCGGTCACCTCTGTCACCTGCACAGTTGGCTCAGTCTCTAGTGCCCCCTCGCCCTCGGCAGCAGTGCGGGCCGAGGCAGCAATGTCCGAGGGCCCGGGGCGGCCCCCCTCGGCACTGCCGTTCCCACCGTGAGGCAAGGCCAGCACCCGGAGCTCCACGTGGGCTGTGGCTTCACCGGCAGGGTTGGTAGCAATGCAGGTGTAGTCCCCGGCGTCCCCAGAGCCGGTCACCCCAATCTCCAGGGTCCCGTTGGGGAAAGCCCGGGCGCGGGAGGAGTTGCCGACCAGCCGGTCATCAGGGCCAACCCAGTGCATGGTGGGCGCAGGGTCTCCGAGGGCCCGGCACCGCAGCGTGGCCCGCTGGCCCTCCAGCACCCAGAGGCGCTGCGTGTGGCGGGCGATGAGGGGCGGCTCGCAGGAGAACTCGCCCTCGGGCACTGCCCAGAAGTAGCGGCCGGCCAGGCCTGGCGGGGAGGCGCACGTCTCCAGGTCGTCCGGCCGGGCCAGCCGCCGCAGCCACAGCAGCTCACAGTTGCAGTGCAGGGGGTTCCCGCTGAAGCTCAGCACCAGGGGGGCCGGCGAGGCCTCGGAGTCGCGCCCCCGGGAGAAGAGGGGGTCGGGTGCCAACGTGGCCAGGCGGTTGGAGGTGAGGTCAAGGCGGGAGAGCTGGCTCAGTTGGGCAAAGGCGCCCGGAGGCAGCACGTCTATGACGTTGTGGTCCAGGTTGAGGGTGTGCAGGGCAGGCATGGCGCCGATGCCGGCCCAGGGCACCTGGCGCAGGTTGTTGTAGGACAGGTCCAGGTCCTCCAGGCTGTCCAGGAAGTCATCGAAGGCCCCCGGTGCGATGCGGCCCAGCTGGTTGCCACTCAGGATGAGGTGCTGCAGGTTGACGGGGCCCCGCAGGCTGCCGGTGCCCAGCTCCACCAGCCGGTTGCCATCCAGGTGCAGGGAGCGCAGGCTCTCCAGGTCCCCAAAGGCGCGGGCCCCGATGCGGGTGATGGCGTTGCGGGACAGCGTCAGGTCCACCAGCCCCGTCATGTTCCGGAAGTCTGGTGGCCCCAGAGCCTGGATGAAGTTATCGGCCAGCCGCAGCTCCACCGTCCGCCGGTCCACATTGGGCGGCACGAACAGCAGGCCTCGGTGGGCACAAAGGGTGCTGAGCGACTCGGACAGGTTCTGGCAGACGCAGGGCAGTGGGCAGGCGGCCGCTCCGCTGGCCAGCAGCAGCAGCAGGAGCGGTGGGGCCATGGTGAGTGCCCTGTAGGGAAGGGCCAAGGCCCAGGCACAGGTGGGGCTGGTGCAGGTGCCTAGGCCCAGTCCCAGGAGCCAGCTTCCAGAGCCTGGCCTGGGGGCGGGGGCGGTAGGAGGGGAAGTCAGTCAAAGGCCCAAGGGGCCCCTCGGGATGAGGGAGGGCTGGGGCCTGCAGGGCCAGCCTCCTAGAGCACAGGCCACATCTCCCAGCAATGAAGGGGAGCACAGGCTCTGGGACAGGTGAGGCCGGAGGCAGGAAGCAGAGGGGGGCTTGAGAGCAGGGAGGATCCCGAACTTCCTTTCCCTGGCGTCCCTGAAATCGTCAGCACCCCCACTACCCCGCCATCTCCTCCCGCACCAGGAAAGCCACCCCCAAAACCCCTCCCAGGTGCACTTCCCTCCCAAGCTAGCCCCACGCTGTGTCCCGAGGAGGGGGTGCTCACCTGGTATCTGTAGTTCACGGGGCACAGGCCGGCCTCCCTGCGGGTCCGGCCGGCCCCCAACTCCAGGCAGCTCTCCCGCGGGGGTAAGGCCTGGGGCTGACCAGCCGCCCACCGATCGCTCTCCGGCCCATGGCGCTCGGGCCCGGCCCGGGGCCCGGCTCAGTCCGTTCCGGCACCTTTTCCCGGCCCGGCTATGCTCGTGGCGGTGGCGACCAGCAGGCGAGTGCGCGCTGGCGAGTACGCGCGCGCCGCGGACACGCACGTGGAGGGCGGACAGGGAGGGGTGCACAGGGACCCACCCTGGGCCGGCTCCTGAGGTCACAGGGACACGCGCCCACGGGTGGCTCCAGGTCACACCCGAGGCCCAGGCCGGCTCCGGCCCTCCGCACAGCGCTCCGGTCCTGCCGCAGCGCACTCACCCCGGCACAGGCGCGCGCCCCCGGACACCCTGGCGCCCCGGCATCCTCACTGCACGGGCGCCCGCCGCCGCCGCTGCTGCTGCGCAAACCGTCACTCCGCAGCCAGGCAGACAAAGCGCCAGCTCGCGGGCCCCTTCACCCCCTCCCGGAGACGGCGATGGGAGTCTTTGTTACATGCCGCTGGGCACCGTCCCCAGCACACCCACACATGCCCACGCACCCACGTCCCCGCACCCACAGGCAGGCCGGGCGCAAACCCGCGCTGTTGCTGGGACCCTCGCATTCACAGATACACGCTGAAGGTCACAGCCGTTCTGCATCACCAAGTCACGTGGAGGGTCCCCAACACGCACGGGGCCCGGAGGGGGGGCTGGGACGACGCCCCCGCCGGGCTGCTTCAGGGTGGGGCCGAGAGGGCTTGGTCTCCGGGCTGGCGCCGCGCCCCGTTGCCTGCCCTCCCCTCCCCGCCTGCCCAGCAAGCTCGGGAGCCAACCGGTGTGCGCCTCGGGCCCGATTGGTCGGCCGGCTCGGTTTCCCAGCAGGCAGGCGGAGGCTCGCCGTTTGAAGCTGTGCCGGCCCACCGCCCGCCTTCCCCTCTGAGCCCCGAGAACACCCCTCGGCCCCTAGGAAGCAGGCTGGCAGGAGGGAAGGGGCAGGGGACCCAGGCCGCCTGAGGACTAGGAGATACCAGGGAAGGGGTGACTTTCTCAACTGGGGGGACCATTACAAAGGACCAGGGTGCTGGACCGGATTCAGATCCCTCCACGCTCCGCCCAAGCTTAGCTGTCAAAGGCTTGGAAGCTGGGGTCTCCCCATCCCCAACAGAAGCCTCTTCTAGCCTAAGCAGAGTCAGTCCTGGGAGAGGGAACCGTATGGGGCTCCATGACAGCCCTGAAGACTCCATCCTGCAGGAGCGGAAGCAGCCCCCAGTGGCTACTGGGGAGGAGGAGGAGGGCAAGGTGTCTGGGAAACGCAGGAGTGTGTGTGCAATAGCCATCAGCAGAGAAGGGCGTGACTGCCACTGGGTTTACCACAAAGAGGGACCTCGGTGTGAATTCACTGGGAGGGGGTGTGTGTGGGAGGGAGGACCCTCTTTCAAGAAGCCTGACTGGGAGGGCAGGAGGGTGCTCCCACCTGCTGTGGGAGGTGCTGGTTTTCTGAGCGGGAGGTGGTGGCAGCTGGCACTTGCTCTGAGGTGAGCGAGGAGGGAGAAGTGGGCTCAGCCTCCTGCAGCTTCGGGGACCTTGCCGGAAGGTGGTGGGGTGGTGAGAGGGAGAAATGCCACTCCACAGGGAGCATGGGATCCTGGGGACTGGGAAGCTGGCCTTGGTGGCCCCTTCAGCTTCTTTCCCTGCCCGTGCCAAACGGTGACACCCTCCCACCTCTGTCCTGCAGACCAACATCCCCTTCCTGCAGAATGTGCTCAACAACCAGCAGTTCCTGGGAGGCACCGTGGACACCCAGTTCATTGACGAGAACCCGGAGCTCTTCCAGCTGCGGCCCGCACAGAACCGGGCCCAGAAGCTGCTGTACTACCTTGGTCCGGCCCCAAGACTGCCCTGCCCTGCCCTGCCCTGCTCTCCTCTCCTCTCCTCCCCTCCCCTCCCCTCCCCTCCCCTCCCCTCCCCTGAGGCCTTGCTCCTGGCCTCCTGCCCTCAATCTGGTCTTCCTTTCCTTTGCCTTCCTGCCCAACCTCCTTGCTCAAGATTTTACAGACACCCCCTTCCCCTTTCTGTCTGCACGGTCCTCAATATGTCCTCACTGCCGGGCCCAGCAGGGCCTGGCTGTGGAGAGGACAGGGGCCAGCTGGAGCACTGGGGTCTTGGAGGAATCTCTCCACCCCAATCCCATCTACTCACTCCTGCTCCCAACTCACTGCCCAACCTGCCCTGACCCATTGTCCGCTCTCTACAGGACATGTCATGGTGAATGGCCCGACCACCCCAATCCCCGTTAAGGCTGACCCCAGCCCCACCGACCCCATTGTCCCTGTGGTGCCCATAGGTAAGTGAATTCAATTCTGCCAATTCATGGGGAGACAGGATGCCACCTGCAGGATGGGTACTAATGCCTGGTCTGCCCTAGGCCCGCCCCCGGCTGGTTTCAGAGATATCCTGCTGCGAGAGGGGCCCGAGGGCTTTGCTAAAGCCGTGCGGAACCACCAGGGGTTGCTGCTGATGGACACAACCTTCAGGGATGCCCACCAGTCCCTGCTGGCCACTCGTGTGCGAACCCATGACCTCAAGAAGATCTCCCCCTATGTTGCCCACAACTTCAACAAGCTTTTCAGCATAGAGAACTGGGGAGGTAGGCTGGGATATGGCACAGAACCTGACAGGAATGGGGCACCCGCAGTGTGTCAGGCCATTGGAGACACAAGAGAAGCTAGAAACACTAACATTGAGGGAACCAGTGAGAACTGAACAAGGCACGGTGTGTGTGTGTGTAGCAGACAGTGACTGGTGCCCACTCTCGCCAGGCTGAGGTCAGAGTGGTGGGGACAAGTTAATGACAGCAGAGAACTGGGGAGGAGCTGTCAGAGGAAGGACAGCCTGAACGACCCTAAGATCACGAAGGAGAGTCTGTGAGGGTCTTGGTGGGAACAGGAGGGACCCTGAGGTAGGGGCGGCATTGGGGCCAGAGCAGCAAGGTGTGGTGGGTCCCCAGGACATGGGCTGACCTGGGGCTGTGGTCCCTCTGCAGGAGCCACGTTCGATGTTGCCATGCGCTTCCTGTACGAGTGCCCTTGGCGGCGGCTGCAGGAGCTCCGGGAGCTCATCCCCAACATCCCGTTCCAGATGCTGCTGCGGGGGGCCAACGCCGTGGGCTACACCAACTACCCGGACAACGTGGTCCTCAAGTGAGCCTGGGGGGGCACTGGCACGGCCAGCAATGCCAGGCCACACGGCAATGGCCTCAACGGCCTGCACTCCCCACAGCAGACTCGGAGCCGAGATTCCCAGTAGCTGTGCCCAGAGAGGCCTGCTGTTTGGAAACGTGTGCCGCGTAGAATTGTAGCCGGAGACCTGGGCCGGCTTCTAGACTGTGGCACAGGGAGATCCCCAGCCGGCAGGTGGTGTAGAGCTGGGGCTGTTCAGTGCTTTCTCCCTCCGCCTGCCACTCCTTTGCAGAGAATCCCCGCTAATCCCTTTGACCTGGGCGCCAAGCTGCCCTGGAGGCCTTGTCCACCGTGTGGTGCCCACCCCTATTCTGTGGGGACCATGCCCTCTGCCAGGCCCAGCTCATTCCCTCGGACACCCATACCGGGCCAGGAACCAAAGATGTGAGGGGGCGAGGGAAAAGCAGGACGTGGTTAACCCCTGGACTCTTCCACGCACTCAGGTTCTGTGAGGTGGCCAAGGAGAATGGCATGGATGTCTTCCGGGTCTTTGACTCCCTCAACTACCTGCCCAACCTGTTGCTGGGCATGGAGGCAGTGGGCAGTGCCGGTGGTGTGGTAGAAGCCGCCATCTCTTACACTGGTGACGTGGCCGACCCCAGCCGCACCAAGTACTCGCTGCAGTATTACATGGATTTGGCTGAAGAGCTGGTGCGAGCTGGCACCCACATACTGTGCATTAAGGTGCCTGGGCCCGGCCCACCTACAGCAGTCTCCCCAGTCCCATCTCCCCTACCTCCTTGCTCTGTTTCCCAACACCCCCCCCCCCCCCCACCACCACCACGCACACATGGTGCCCACTTCTTACCATCACTTCCTGCTCTTTCCCCAGGACATGGCAGGGCTGCTGAAGCCCTCGGCCTGCACCATGCTGGTAGGCTCTCTCCGGGACCGCTTCCCTGACCTCCCGCTGCATATCCACACCCATGACACGTCAGGGGCAGGTGTGGCAGCCATGCTGGCCTGTGCCCAGGCTGGGGCTGATGTGGTGGACGTGGCATCTGATTCCATGTCAGGGATGACTTCACAGCCCAGTATGGGGGCTCTGGTGGCCTGTACCCGAGGGACTCCCCTGGACACAGGTAAGAACGGCAGCAGCCCATGGCCATTCCCCTCAAAGCCATAGCCTCCCCCAGCCCCAGGAGTCTGACCTATCCTAGACTCCACATGCTCTTGCCTGGCCTTGCTGTCCATCACTCCATTCTGAATGGACCTGAGCTGGCCCCGGGGTCCTGGGAGGAGCACCTGGGAGTTTAGCACATTTCCAACCCCTCCCTGCCTCTGGCTCCCTGCAGGGGTACCCCTGGAGCGCGTGTTTGACTACAGTGAGTACTGGGAGGGGGCCCGGGGACTGTATGCGGCCTTTGACTGCACGGCTACCATGAAGTCTGGCAACTCGGATGTGTATGAGAATGAGATTCCAGGGGGTCAGTACACCAACCTGCACTTCCAGGCACACAGCATGGGGCTTGGCTCCAAGTTCAAGGAAGTCAAGAAGGCCTACGTGGAGGCCAACCAGATGCTAGGTGACCTCATCAAGGTAAGCCAAGCCGTGTCCTTACCTGTGCTTCTGGGCTTCCGTAAGGTGCCTGGCATTCTGAGCCAAGGGCCTGTCTCCTCAGGTGACACCCTCCTCCAAAATCGTGGGCGATCTCGCCCAGTTCATGGTGCAGAATGGGCTGAGCCGGGCAGATGCTGAGGCCCAAGCAGAAGAGCTGTCCTTCCCGCGCTCTGTGGTGGAGTTCCTGCAGGGCTACATCGGCGTCCCCTACGGGGGGTTCCCTGAGCCCCTTCGCTCCAAGGTAGGGGAGGCCCAGCACAACGGGAGGTGGGACTGGGTACGAGAATCAGGTCTGATCCTCTGCTGTGCTCCCCAGGTGTTAAAGGACCTGCCGAGGGTGGAGGGGCGGCCTGGAGCCTCTCTCCCGCCCCTGGATCTGCAGGCGCTGGAGAAGGAACTGATAGAGCGGCACGGGGACGAGGTGACCCCCGAGGACGTGCTCTCGGCGGCCATGTACCCTGATGTCTTCAATACCTTCAAGGACTTCACTTCCACCTTTGGGCCTGTGGATAGCCTCAACACCCGCCTCTTCCTGCAGGGCCCCAAAATTGCAGAGGAGTTTGAGGTCAGTGGCTCTGGCACCTCGGACACTTCAGACTAGGAGCCCTGCCCTCCACCCTGCCGCCCCCCAGCAGGACCCCAGCACATCCAGAGTGCCAGACCGGCCTGGCTCTCACTGGGCCTTAGGAGACCAGGGCGCTAGGCCTTTGTTAGGAAGGAGGGGACTCAGGTGAGGGCTGTGTACGGGGGCTGCTCTCCCCATACTTGCCCCTTCAGCTTGGCTCCCACACCCTCCCTGCAGGTGGAACTGGAGAGGGGCAAGACACTGCACATCAAAGCCCTGGCCGTAAGTGACCTGAACTGGGCCGGCCAGAGGCAGGTCTTCTTTGAGCTCAACGGACAGCTGCGGTCCATTCTGGTCAAGGACACCGTGGCCATGAAGGTAAGGCCCCCTGGGCCAGCTTGGTGGTGGGGACGGGCAGGGCCTGGAGTTTCACGTCTCCTCTGCCGCCTGCAGGAGATGCACTTCCACCCCAAGGCCCTGAAGGATGTGAAGGGCCAGATCGGGGCACCCATGCCTGGGAAGATAATAGACATCAAGGTGGCAGCAGGAGACAAGGTGGCCAAAGGCCAGCCTCTTTGTGTGCTCAGCGCCATGAAGATGGAGACTGTGGTGACCTCACCCATCGAAGGCACGGTCCGCAAGGTCCATGTGACCTCAGACATGACACTGGAAGGGGATGACCTTATCCTGGAAATTGAGTGATGTTGCTGACTTGCAACCTGGCCATCCCCCTTCCCCACCCCCAGCCTCTATGGACGCTGTGCTGCCAGGGCAGGCCCAGCCAGCCAGAGCCTGAGTGCAAGAAGGCTTGGCCCTGGAGCTCCTGCCTCGCTGCTCCTAGCGGGAGACCATGACTGCGGTGGCCACCCCTTCTCCAGCCATCTGCCTTCTCCCTGTGGCGGACAGCAGCTCACGTATTCATCTCCTGCCAAATGAGGGTCCTACCCTTGCTGGAGACTAGAGGTGGCGGCACAGGTGGGCCTGGGATCCGGGAGAGCAGGTGTAGGGGTCCTACCTTGGAAAGGGGTTCTGGCCCCAGGTCCTGAGAACTTTGCTCAATAAAACTCTCACCTGCTCTCCATCGTGGGTCCTTTGCAGCCCACCCCGCATGCCACTCAGAGAGGGCACAGCTGCCCCTTGCCTCTCCCCAGGCCAGTTGTATGTTCTTCCTTGAGAGTAGTGAGGATAACAGTGGCCTTCATGTAAGCTACTACTGAGTACCTACTGTATACACCCCCCAAAATTACTGAGATCTTGGAGAGGGTGGAGAAGTGGGTCAGGTAATCAACTTTCACCCATTTTATGGACTCAGATGGAGTCATGGGAAGGACCCCACAGCCAGGAAGAGGCAGAGGGCTCAAGGGCTCAAACCTAAGCTGCCAGTGAACTTGCTTCCCAACCAACCTGGGCCCACCTCACCCCCATTCTTTTAGGACTGGATGCAAACAGGCACCAGTTCTGGGAAGCAGGTGAGAGCCTCAGTATAGGAGCCTGGGGGTATGAGGATTTTAGTGGGAGGCTGGGAGCACTCGATGGAGATTCTCGGGATTTAATCCTGCCCATCCCCCATCATTAGCTCTCAGGAGAACGCGATCCTGAGCCCGTTCCCCACCAGCAGGGTGAAACAGTAACCCTGCCTGTGCCACTGCACTGCTGCCACTGCATAGGGAGATGAGGATGGTGGGGTGGGGGGCAGTTCCTGAGCAGAAACAAGAGTATGAGGTAGGGCAGAACCTAGATACCCTGACTGCCAGGACCCTGCACCCTGCCAGCCAAGTGCTCCCAGGGCATTATAATCTAACCTTTGGCATGGGCCTGGGCTTCCTCCTCCTTGGTCTCCAAGACTCCAAAGGTACCCTGTGAACAGGTTTGCTCACTTCTTCTGCCTCCAACAGCTGCTGCACAGAGCTGTCCGCAAGGTAGGTGTCAGCCACAGCCAGCCTAAGGGCGCCATGAGTAGTGACTGCACACCGATTCCTTCCTTCAACCGCCAGCCTTGGAGAATGGGACCTGAAAGCCATTCTGAAAACAAGAGGAAGAGCAGAGAACAGCAGGTCCTAAGGACCTTGGATTACAGTGCTCTCCTCAAGGCCTTTGTTCCGGTTCCTCCAGGGACAGGCAGGCAGCATGGTGGCAGAGGTCCAAGGGGGAGACAACTAGAACAGCCTCTACTTCCATGTCCTCTGAGCTGGTCCTTCAACGCTTTGGGTCTATTTGCTCTCACATAATCGAGGCTGATAAACTTTGGGGAGATCCTGGTGGAGGTGACAAAAGCTGGAGGCGCTCTCACTGGGGTCAGGGCGCAGGGTCCCCCTCTCTGGTGGCCAGGTCACGGGCCCACACCGGGTACCTCCAGTCCCAGATCCACCTCTGCTAGGACCTGGGCCTGGCTCAGTAAGAAGGAAGCTATGAGACCCAAGTCAGACAGTGGTCCCCATCCTGTCCCCTCCTGCAGGGAACTGTCCCTACCAAGACTCCAAACAGACTAATTCCCAAAGGTCCAAGGCCATGTTACCCAAGTTAAATCTCTTTAATATCCCAATACAAAGTCCTGATGCAAAAAGACGGTGAGAAAACCCTGGGAAGAAGTTGGGGGAGAAGGGGTTCTGGAAAGTCTATCCCTCAGCAGCTTTTCAGGGACAGGAGCTGAGAGAAGCAGCAGTCCACAGTGAGGGAGGAGTGCACAGCTCCTGGGCCTGCTCCTCCCTCCCCTTCCAGAGGGGCCGCAGCCTTTGGCCATCTGCTCCTTTCTCTTGGTCCCTGGGATTTAACTAGCTCTGGCTTCAATCCCCTACAAAAATTCCTGAGATCTCGGGACCCCAGCCAGCTCCTCCCCTGCAGGACCCCTTGGTGGGGAGGACTGAGGAGCCATGAGAGTTCATAGGAGCACAGAAGCATGGGTCAGGAGCACAGAGGAGCCTCTGAGTCCCCTGCCTGCTCCAAAAGCACGCACAGGGGAAGACTGCCGTAGAGCTTCGGGTCCGTGAGGGGCTGGAGTAGCAGCAGGAAGAGTCCTACACCCAGGGCATAGCCTGCCAGCAGGGGCCGCCTCTGTGGATGCTCCAGGGCTGCGCACACAGCGGGGAAACCCATGTAATTGCAGAAGGAGTGGCAGAGAACCGGCCCAATCAGGTGTCCTGGGGAGGAGAGAGCACAGCTCTAGAGGAGCCCCACCACATCCTCGGGTAATTACCCTCGTCCCCTGGATCAGTGTCCCCGTCTGCCCACGCACATGGCCTCTGCCTGCTCCCACCTCTCACACCTCGCCAGGCTGAGGGCCCTGCCTTAGCCTGTCTCAAGGACTATGGTTAAAAAAAAAAAAAAAAGGTGCTCATAAAACACAGTTTCCCCACCTACTCCTATCGGCCCCTGAACACCTGGGCATCGTGAGGGACGAGGACCAACCTGTACGGATGAAGAGGAAAGCGGTGTAGGCACCGAAGACAGCTGTGTAGGAGAACTGGAACGCTGGAGACAGGGAGGCCAGGAGTGACCACACTTGCATGCCCTTCTTCCCAGCACTGTACACCCGTCAGCCAGCGATATCCGCTCCCCGCTGGGCAGTGACTCCCTACCCAGCACCTCTAGCTGTGCTCTACACCCCAAATCCTGCCCTCCGACATGATAGCCCTCTGTTCCCAATTCTTTCATATGGCTAATTACCCGAGGCACACTCTATAGGACTCACCTGCAGACAAGAAGATGCTCCCCACACTGCTCTGACGGAATCGAAGCTGCTCAAAAATGTGGTGAAAATGGGCTGGGAAGAAGGCAAGAACCACATCACATTGCTCTCAGCCTGCCCTCTGTGCCTCACCGTTGCCCCAAGCCCCGTTCTCAGCTCTCATGCTAGGAACATGTCAGAGGACCAGGTTGCACACTCACCAACTCCAAAAAACAGTGGGCAGGTGAACACGGCAGGGCCCAGGCCTGTACACGGTGCTAACATGGGCAGCATGCAGGCCCGGAACACCAGCTCCTCTGTAAGGGGCGCAATCACTTGGTTCCGAAGCCAACGCATGTCCATGAGGCAGCGGGCCCAGGAGCGAGGGGCTAGGGAGGGGATTCAAGAGCAGCAATGAGCGGCTAGCTATTGAAGAGACCCCAGAGGCCTCCCACAATCTCCTGGCCAAACTCCGGTTAGGCATTCACTGTGTTTATCAGCAGAAGACAATGTCTCAAGAAGACAATGGGAAGGCTGGGGTAGGATATCTGGATCATAAAATCTGCCCAAGACCAGCTCTGGCTTGGAGAAGCCAAAGGTTAGGGGAAATAGAAATGCTCTCTAGTCCACACCAAACACACTTTGAGGTCCCTGGGAGGATCCCTAGACATCAGGAACCAACTCTGAGAGGCCGCCTGCTCTACGTTCCCGTCTTACTGATGAGGAAATACAAAACATCGCACATCTCACGTTCAGGTCCTGGACTGCCTGCTTCTTCCCTTAGCCCTAAGGACTCACTCACCTAAGACAACCTTTAACCCATCTGCCAGGTCACAGGGGCAGTCCATTGAGAGCTGCATCAGTGGGCCCAGAAAAAGGATCTGGAGACACAAAAACAGCAATCAAATGAAAGACTTCAACTATAATCCGCTGCTTTTGCCCAGAGAAGGCCTCAAGTTTCCTAATCTCAGCAGGGCTTTCCCCACCAACGCATACCCGAGGACCTGGAGCCATCTCACAACTCCTGTCTCCCATTAGGCACAAACGGACAAGCAGGATGAGTAAAACAGGTCACAGAAAGGGGCGTCATGCTCGCACACAGACAGAGGAGCAGAGATAGTGGAGGACTCACCATGGTCAGCAGCAGGGGCAGCAGTGCTGCCGGGAAAATGCCCTCCAGCCTGAAGCCCATCAGCGTGAGCAGGGATGTGCCTGGCTGAGCCACAGGAAAGGAAGCATCAGTCTTGCTCCCCCCAAAGACCCCGGAGCGCTCTCCCCTGCTGCCCTCTGCCCCGCCTCCTTTGCACCTGGATGCCTGTGAGTTCCCTCCAGAGGAGCACGCAGAGGGGCGAGAGACTGGACACCACTAGGACACTGGTGAAGCGCCGCTTGATGACGGCAGGGTGGTCCCTACGGAGGGGCATAAGTTCAGGGGCCCAAGTCGCCCCCCGCCAGCGCAACCCCGCCCCCACTGTCCAAGCTCCGCCTGCAGCCCCTCGCGGAGGCGCGGTCCGCGCGCGCAGCCCCGCACCTGGGCAGCTCGCTCTTCCAGACGTAGAGGCTGCCCACGTAGGAGCAGGCGAGGCTGAGGCAGGAGAACACGGACACCCAGCAGCACAGCCCGGGGCCCGGGCCCCCCAGGGCCGCCGACTCGGGCTGCCGCTCGGGTCGCGACACCGACAGCAGACGCAACCCGTCCCCGCCCAGCGCCGCCATCGCGCCCGGACCGGCGCGCACCAGTGACGCACGCTGTCGGCGCGCCTGCGGGCGGCCCCGGGACGTCATCGGACGGCGCGGCCCGCGGCGCCCTCCCAGGAAGCAGACGGAGCTCGGGAGCAGGTTTATTGAACAGGCCGCACGCGTCCGCCGCGCTCCCCGGCGGTGCGGGGCGGGAGGCGGGCTCAGGGGCCGGGCCGCAGCCACTCGGCCAGATTGGAGACTTCCTGCAGCCACAGTGCGTCCTGGGGAGCAGGGGCCCGGGGTGAGGACGCCTCGGCGGCGGGTCCCCGTCCTCCCTGCGCTGCCCTCATGACCTCCGGGCAGTTCCCGGTCCCGGGGCCCGCCCTGCTTCCGCTCGGAGTCACGGAGGCCGCGGGGGGCTCCCCACGGCGCAGAGGCGCCTCGGACGGGCTCGGGGCCCCGGCCGAGCGGAAAGCCCGTGTTCCCTCCGCGGCCGGGGGGAGGCTGCCCTTAAGCTTCTTGTTGGCCGCTAGCCCGCTGGTCCCTAGGAGAGAACGCACACTCAGCCCTGGGCCTGTGCCGGACAGGACCCTCAGGGGAATCCGGGAGGGAGGGAGGGAGGAGCCGGGCGGCTCATCTGCTCCCCCTCAGAACCGTCCTGACCCAAACCCACAGCCCCGGGCCTTCAGGCACAGGCCGAGGCTGCAGAATGGCGTCACGTCTCTGTCCCGGCTCCGCTAAGCTGAGCAGGGGCATGTGGATTGTACCAAGCCCTCACTTGGGACTCTGGTCCACTGGATCACTGCAGATTCTTTCCAGCTCCGCCCTCCCTGCCAGGCTCCGATTGCCCTGCCCGAAATCTGACCTCACTTCTCAGCGAATTGGGCAGTGCCAATAGGCAGCCTTGCTATTGATTGATTCACTGTTTTGTCCGACAATGCATCCCCATCAGACACAGATGCGCCAGGTTGCCTGGGTTAGATTTCTGGCTCTGCCATTTACTAACTGTGTGACCTCAAGTAAGTTTATTAACAACTGGGCCTCGATTTCCTCATCTGTAACATGAGAAAATAATAGTACCTATACCTCAGTATTATTTTGAGAAGAGCATTTATACATTTTAAAAATTCAGAACAGTGCCTGGCACCTGCACCATACAGGCTCAGGCACCTGAGTGTCTGGTTATTTCCAGTCTGTGGTTATTTACATGTTTACATCCCTGGTCCTGCAGTATGATCACCACCACATCACATACACTGACACCTCCCCACAACCCGGAGCAGCCTCCAGAGCCCCAAACAGATTGGTAACCAGAACGAAGGAGTGAGCATCAATGCTAAAAATCAAAAGAATGAACACACTGGATTCAGGGCCCCATCCCATCATGCACATCTAACTACACAAACGGAACTTTCTAGTCCTATCATATCCGCTTTTGAGATGGAATGCCTCCTCCTGCCTCTGAACACCCAAAGTAGTGGTGAGAGCCAACCACATCCCAGCCAGACTGCTACGGGGGAAGGTGCAGTTTGAAAGCCTGTAAGTGATGCTTTTTACATCCCAGCTTTGATGCAGAGCTGACTGAAAAGCTGAAGCTTACCTGCATGGAGCTCCAGGCTGCTGTCCTGTGCATCCTCTGCGCTCTCCTCTGGGTCGTTTTTCTCTGGGTGCAGGTGCTTAAAAAATTAGAAGTCCTAAGTTAGTTTTGCAGAAGGCACCTGTGAATCCTCCTTCCCAGCCTCCAACTTCACGGTTCCTTTTGCTAGAGCCTTTGCAGCTTACCCAGCATTCCCTACTCCTCTGACTGGTCACTCTCTACTGTCTGCCCCCTCAGACTGCAATATCTACTGCATGCCCCGGTTCATTATTTTATATGTCGATGGCCATTTTTCTCTGTCACAAACTCTTTGATAGGTAAGGTTCATCATGCTTACATCTCTTTATATCTAGCATAGTACCTTGCACGGGTAAATGCTCAAATATGACTGACCACAGGGCAGGTTTTATAGTCCTCAGTAGCCTTTCAAAGCCCTGCCACATTTGGTTCAATTTGGACAGAGGAACAAAGATACTAAGATCAGAACCCAATTCTAGCTCCTTGTTTTTCAAGAATACAAGTGTATGAAAATAGATAACCTCTTCAAAGTTTAAAATTTTTGTGCTTCAAAAGACATTACAGAAAGTGCAAAGTCAACACAAGAATGGAAAAAATATTTGCAAATCATATCTGATAAAGTATTTGTATCAAGAATAAAGAACTCATATAACTCAGCAATAAAATAATAATCCAATTAAAAAATGGTTTAACAAAGGAATTGAATGACATTTCTCCAAAGAGGGACATATGCCCAATATACACATGAAGGATGATTAACATCATTAGTCATTACAGACATGCAAATCAAAACCACTATTAGATACTACTTTACACCCATTATCGTGATGATAATAATAGGAGACAATAACAAGTATTGGTGAGGATATGGGGAAATTGTAACCATTATATAATATTGGTGGGAGAGTAAATGATGCAGCTGGTTTGGAAGTTCCTCAAAAAGTTAAATATAGAGTTATGACCCAGCAATTTTACTAGATATATACCCAAAAGAATTACAAACATATCCACACAAATGTTCATAGAATTATTCACAATAGCCAAAAAGTGGAAACACAAATGTCCACCAACTGATAAAGAGAGGAATAAAATGTGGCACTTATCTATGGCTTCATTTTCTGTGGTTTCAGTTACCCATGGTCAATCTCAGTCCAAAAATATTAAATGGAAAATTCCATAAATAAGCAATTCATAAATTTTAAATTGCACACCACTCTGAGTACTGTGATGAAATCTCATGCTGTCCCACTCCATCCCACTTAGGACATGAACCCTCCCTTTGTCCAGCGTATCCACACTGTACACACTCCCTGTCTGTTAGTGGCCATCTCGGTTATCAGATTGACTGTTGGTGTATCACAGTGCTTGTGTGAAAATGTTAATTCATTTAAATGAAAAGGTATGCATGTATAGAGAAAAACATAATATTTATAGGGCTCGGTTTTATTCCCGGTTTCATGCATCCACTGGGAGTCTTTGAATGTATCCCCTGCAGATACGGGATACACTGTACATCCATACAATGAAATAGTATCTATATATATAAAAGCCTAAGAGATTGTTTGACTGTTTCACCAGTAGCATGAAATGCACTGACCACTAGGGAGCAGACGCTCTGATGGGTAGGTTAGCTTGCTGCTGGGATCCAGCCAATCGAGACTGGGCGAGAGGGACTGAACACGCCTTGGACAAATCCAGGTCCACTGGTGCAAGAATCCATGCACTGGGCCTCTAGTCCAACCATATAAAGGAATGAAGTACTGTTGCATGTTATAACATGGATGAATCTTGAAAGCATTATGCTAAATGAAATAAGTCAGATACAAAAGACCACTTATGGCACTATATGTTCAGTTTATATAAAATTCCCAGAATAGGGAGCGGCCAGACCCGGGGGAGCAGGCGGGTCGGGTGCGGCCAGGCCCGGAGCAGCGGCTGCCAGGCTGGGAGCGGCCAGGCCCGGGGGAGCAGCAGCCAAGTCCAGAGCAACTAGGTCGGGAGCGGCAGTGAGCAGACCCGGAGCAGCTGGTTGTGGAACGAACCAGAGCAACAGAGGCCAGGCCCTGAGCAGCCAGGCCCGGAACAGCTCGCTCCTCGCCTGCCCCTGCCCCACGGCTGCTTCTCAGACATGGCTGGAAACTTTCGCAGGAACTTGAGGGTCTGCTGAATCAAGTGATGAAGGCTTAGATCTGGATGTGTTGAGTTAGTTTAGGACTGGGGTGTTGATCTGTGAGTGCCTTGGGTGGGGCCTGGATGAGGCTGGTGGACCTATTGGGAAATGTCTTTTGTGTGAAGTGTATCATTGGGCATGTGGAGGTATTATTGATTTGAGAAAATGCTAAGTAACTGATTTACTATCTGAAAAGGGATTTACTGTTGGGGAAAGGGAGGGAAGAAGAGACTGAACATAAACTGCACCTATGGATGAGGACAATGGGGGATGGGGAGGGGTCAGAGGGTGGGGTGGGAACCTGGTGGAGGGGGGAAGAAATGAGGAACCTTTCTAATAATATGAACAATAAAGATTGATTTTAAAAAAATAAAAATAAAATAAAATTCCCAGAATAAATCCATAGAGATGGAAAGTAGAATAGTGGTTACCAAGGAATGGGAACAGGAGAATTTGGTACTGGCTGCAAATTAGGTACAGGTTTTCTTTTAGGCATGATGGAGTTATTCTTGAATTTAGTGGTGATGATTGCACAAATAGTAAATATACTTAAAACCACTGAATTGTATAATTTAAAATGGTAAAATTTGTGGTACATGAAATATAATGTAATAAAAATAAATACTCTATCATACTATTTACTAAAATAAGTTTCCATTTCTAAGTAATTACATCCCAGGGAACATAGAAGGGGTAATGGTAGACCCAAAGATGTGAAAAAAGAAATAGCATTAGGAAATTTTCCAAACATTTCCCCCTTCCAGCTAGTCTCCATCCCCCACATTTTTTCTTGAAAGTTTATTCTTTTATTTCTCTCTAGCCTAGAAAATCTCATATAATAGATAAACCTCCTATCTTGATATTGGTCTACAAGGAAATACCCACATTCAGATTAAAGCACTAAGGCTCATCATCAGGTTCCCCAGATCAGACAGACCTGGCTATCCTGGGACACGCCTCCTTGGATTTAACACTTAGTTTTGCTCTCCCCTCACCCCACCCAAATTACAATACTTTTCCTTAGAAAGCTGTGTTCGTTATTGATCCTGCTTGAGTTTAAGTTTTCAGTTCCTACATACATCTGCAACAGGAAGGCTGGAGCGCTGTCTCACTGACCGCTTCATAGCCCACTGTCTGCTGTTTTAATACCCAAGCTGAAAATCTCCATTCCTGGCATAACCTTTCCCGGCATATATTCTAGAAAACTCTAAAAATATATCCTTTCATTTCTTCCTCCATAAGCTATATAATGGCCATAGATAATGTTATTCTTTACCACTCCAGAGGTCAGCACTTCTATTTTAACAGTTTATAAATGGAAACGGAGGGAGGGACTGGTTGGTCTAGGGGTAAAAGAATTTGACCTATTATCATTGATCTTGTAATTTCTAGCTAAGCCACTGGGTGCCACTCAAGTGCCATTAAAAAGTTATCACTAGCCCTAGCCAGTTTGGTTCAGTGAATAGAGTTGGCCTGCAGACTGAAGGATCCCAGGTTTGATTCCAGTCAAGGGCATGTACCTAGGTTACAGGCACTGGTAAGGGCTGATGCAGGAGGCAACCAGTCAGATGTGTCTCTCCCATATCATGTTTCTGTCTCTCCCCTTTTCTTCCCCTCTAAAAAAAAATCAATGGAAAAATATCCTCTGGTGAGGATTAACAATAACAACAGAAGTTGTCACTAAGCGGCCATTATCAGAGAAAAACAGTAACAATCTTGAGTGGAGAAGCATGAATTCTACTCAATGCCTCTGGTTACTCATCTCCACTGGGCTTCTGATCCAGTCCTGTGAGGTAACAATGTTACTAATCTTCAGAGCCAGGAGACCGCTCTACAAACCCAACCCTTGCCGTTTACTGACCGAGATTCTGGGCAAATTAGAAATTTTCTCTAGCCATTTTTTTCATCTATAAAATGGAAAAACCACAACCTACCTCACAGGATCTTTGTGGAAATCTAAGTGGAAATCTTCGCACAGATTCATGAACCTTAGGTTCACTAGCCATCTGCCATGTTAACTGGACTATGAATGGCCCTGAAGCTATGAGTCATCACTATAGCAACAGAATGGGACAAAAGAAGTCAGATTATTTCCTTTTGAGAGCTCTCTAGGATCTCAGAGAGGCCCAAGCAAAAGGATGTCACAGCCTTACATACTTCTAGATCCTGCCCATCCATCCAAGGTGCTATGAGAACAGCTCATGCCTTAGCCTGAACTTATCCCTAGAAATCTGAAGCTGTGGATGGCTATATTAAATAAATAGTGACCCACCAAAAGATATCTCCAAGTCTTACTACCCACTCCCCTCCAACCGGTGAGCATGACCTTATTTGTAAAAGGCATCTTTGCAGATGTGATTAAGGACCTGAAGATAAGACCATGGTGGAGTCAGAGTGGGCCCTAAATCCAGTGGCACTTATTTGAGAGGGAGTCATGTGAAGATGGAGGCAGATAATCGGAGTGATGAGCCAAAGAACATCTGGAGCCAACAGAAACTAGCAGGAGTGAGGAAGGATTCTCCACTAGAGCATTTGGAGAGGGGATGGCTCTGCTAATACCTTGATTTCAGACTTCTGGACTCCAGAACTGAGATAACAAAATTCTGTTGTTTTTAAAACACCAAGTTTATGTAATTTGTTACAGCGACCATAGGAAGCTGATACAATGGACATCACTATTATTTGCGCAAGTTGTGAGCAGCAGCTTTCCAAGTTGGAGGGAAACCAGCCAGAGCATTTGCAGTGAACCAACTGAACGGAACAGCCGCTGCGGTCCTAGGAAGGTGCTTCCTAGAAGGTACCTTAGCCATGGGAAAAGGTGTGTAAAGGGAGCGTTTACGGAGGTTTCTCTGCTGTCCTCTGCCTTTCTAGCTACAGAGCAGAAGAGGATGGGAAAATCGATGAGATGCTGTAAGTGCCTGGGCATCTCAATGTCCTCATCCAATCAGGCAAACAGAAGCAGGAGAGGGAGAGAAGAGCAGAAGTGCTAAAGGTCCTGTTATTCTCTTAAAAACGGTCTGTAATTTTTAAAAACAAGTTTGAAGCATACTAGTAACTTGTGTACATATAATAAACTACATACATAGAATGTACAGTTTGATGTTTTGACATACTTGTTAGACCATCACCACAATCCAGATAATGAACATATCCACCTCCCTCAGAAGTTCCTCCTGCCCTTAAAAATCACTCCCTCCAACTCCTAAACCTGCCCATCTTCAGGCAACCACTGATCTGTGACTATAGCTTAGTTGGCATTTTATAAGATTGTACGTAAATTCAATAATAGTATGTACTCTTGCATTTCTAGGTTTTAAAAGAATTCAGTATGGCTATTTTATTTACTCATCTTATACTTTAGATCCATGCTATTTTGTGTATCAGCAGTCCATTTCTTTTATTGCTGAGTTGTAGTCCCTTGAATTAACAGACCACAATTGTTTATCCACTTACTTGCTGACACTAGGTTGTTTCATTTTTGGCTAGTAGAAATATGACAGCCCTGACCAGTTTGGCTCAGTAGATAGAGCATTGGCCTGCAGACTGAAGGGTCCCAGGTCCAATTCTGACAAGGGCCTGTACCTTGGTTGCAGGCACCTCCCCAGTAGGGAGTGTGCAGGAGGCAGCTGATCGATGTTTCTAACTCTCTTTCTCTCTCTCCCTTCCTCTCTGTAAAAAAATCAATGAAATACATATTTTTTTAAAAAAGAAATATGTCGGAAATGAACATTAATGTTTTTGTGTAGACATATGCTTTCATTTCTTCTGTGTTATCTAAGGCACCTGTACCTGTATACAGGCTCTCACTCCTTGGTAAGGAACATTTCCACGGAGTAACTGATTGTTACTTTACAATTACCTGCTTCCCTTCACATGAGCAGGGAAGAGCTCGCTGCTGGGTGACCTCGTAAAATGATCTGTGCAGTTTGGTCCCGAACTCCTGTGTGTCAGCTGCCTGAAATGAGTCCGAGATAGAGGTGTTAGTTCCAGTCCTGGCACCCAAAAAAGAAGTCCCCACAGGAAGTTTCTATGGAAAGGGGACAAGACAAATAGGAAGGCAAACCGAGACCCTGCTCACGTCGTGTGAGGGGTTCCGTTAGCTCCTGTGGGCACGGGGAAGTAGGAAGAAGCCGAGATACTGGCATTAAGCGGGGAGTAGTGGTTCCTATATCTCTTCCAATTTCTGTCACCAAAGCAAGATCTTTCAAACAAGGTGTTTTTTCTCTCTATAAGACATAAGTATCCCAGGGATCCATCTGTTTGTGAAGGGGTTTTATAAATTGCTTTCCTCTAAAAGAAGTTCCAAGAGAGCAAAAGTTCCTCGGAACAACTAAGGCTGATATAAGAACTTTTCTTAGGTCTTTTCTGGAGGAAGTAAACAAAATAATACAGTTTGCATTAAGGAATGGGTAACAGTTTCTACCTTTTAGTATAAAATTGCAGAATATCAGAATTAAAGGGGACCAGAATAACCACCTAATGCAACATACTAAATTTACAGACAAGAAAACAGAAATTCAGAAAGCAGTGACCAACCCAAGATCTCACTGCTAATTAGTACCAAAGTTAGGGATGACATAAGACGGCCAGCAGAGTGTTCTTTTCTCTCCCCGCTATACTGTCCACATGAACCAGGAAGTTGAAATTATGATAAAATGCACTGGATTATAAAGGTGTTATACTCTTTGACCTAGCATCTTCCACTTATAGAAATTTATTCTAGGAAATAATTCAAAAGAAATAAGACATCTACAGTTATAAACAATAAGACACTATTTAAAAACAAAAAGCTTTAAGCTTTGATCTCTTAATGTGGTTATTTATTCCTTGAAAAGGAGGCAGTATGAAGTAAGAAATGTGTTACCAAAAGTACACAGGATGAAGAAATTCAGAAAGTAGAAGATATTATCTAAAGCACTATTTATACTGGCAAAAAGAATATAAACAACTTAAATGTTTATCATTAGGGGAATGTTTTATTAAATTAGATTAAACTGACATAGTGGAATACCAGGTGACAATACAAATTCTAAAACAGCTGAAACAGGGAAAAGTCAAGTTATCTATAAATACAGAACACTTTGGTTACAGCTATCCTATCTAATAAAGAAGGAATGTGCTAATTGACCCTCACACCATCGGAAAGATGGTGGCGCCCACAGACAATAAGGAGGGAATATACTAATTGACTGCCACACCCTCAAAGATGGCAGCACCTACAGCCACAAGATGGTGGCACCCAGTCCCCTCAGCCCTGCTGGGGCATGGCAAGGTCCTGCGTGCCTGCCTCCAGAGTTCCCCAGTCCTCTCAGCGCCCCAGCTGCCCAGGGCAGGCAAGCCTCGGATGGCAGTTGCCCAGCCACCCAGGGCCACTGGAGGCTCAGGTAACCAGGGCTGGCCAAGGCTTGTGCTGCCAGCAGTGGCAGCAGCAGAGGTGTGATGGGGTGTCACCTTCAACCTGATCATCGGGTTGCCTCCCGCTCCTGAGAGCTCCCAGACTGTGAGAGGGGGCAGGCTGAGCTGAGTGACCCCCCCTCCAGTGCATGAATTTTCATGCACCAGGCCTCTAGTGTAATATATGAGATAATACGCCCGAATGTTAAATTAGACTGGTAAAGTTTATGTTATTATTTAAAATGTAATGTGTAGCCTGGATAGTGTGGCTCAGAGACTGAGTGTCGACCTATGAATCAGAATGTCATGGTTCAATTCCTGGTCAGGGTACATGCCCGGGTTGCAGGCTTGATCCCCAGTGAGGGGTGTGCAAGAGGCAGCTGATCAATGATTCTCTCTCATCATTGATGTTTCTATCTCTTCCTCTCTGAAATCAATAAACATATATTAAAATAAAATAAAATGTAATGTGTATATTTTCTTTAAAAAGAAAATTTAAGAAATAAAGTCATAGATATGGAATAAATATGTTACCTCATTAATATATTTATGTTATTTCTTTCCAAGGAAGGAAAGAAATAACATCTATTGAGAACCTACCATATGTTATGTACTTTCACGTGTAAGCCCTCACCCTCATAATCACTCAATAGAGGTACTATTAATTTTTCCAATTTATAGATGAAGCTCAGAGAAGTTAAGTACAGGCCTAAATCTACATAGCTAATAAATAAATAAGCTAAGATTTGAACTTAGGCCTCTGATTCCCAAACTTGTTATATACCATTCCATACTGCCAGATAAATGTCATACTGATGGCTGCTCAGTTATTTTCATGTATCCTGACATCATGAGGTAATAGAACATTCTTCAACAAGGAATTAAGAATCACTGATCTAATCCTAACTCTGTTCATAACTAGCTGTGTCACCTAAAGGAAGTAGAAATTTTAAATAACTTGTTTTCTCATTTATAAAATAGTATACACACCACTATCCATTCAACAAATATTTCTCTTTTTGTGTTACTCCTCGCCCAAGAATATTTTTCCCATTGATTTTTAGAGAGAGTGGAAAGAAGGGATAAAAAGGGAGAGGGAGGGTAGAGGGAGGATGAGGGGAGGGTGAGAGGGAAAGAGAAACACTGATGTGAGAGAGACACATTGATTGGTTGACTCCCACATGCACCACACCAGCCAGGGCTCAACAAAAACTTCTTAAAACACTCACCACAGGTGCCTCTGTTGGTTGGAGCATCATCCCATACACCAAAAGGTTTTGAGTTGGGTTCCTGGTTAGAGCACATTCCTAAATTGCAGGTTCTATCCTGGTCAGGGTGTGTACAGGAAGCAACTAATTGATGTTTCTCTCTCACATTGAGATATCTCTCTCTCTCTCTCTCTCTCTCTCGCTCTCGCTCTCGCTCTCGCTCTCGCTCTCGCTCTCTTTCTCATTCTGCTCTCTCTTGCGCTCCTGCTCCCACTCTCTCTCTCACTCTCTCTCCCAGCAATTACCATAGGCCTGGTACTATATAGGTTCACAGTAGGATCTCATTCAATAATGTTCCTAAAGCACTGTGCATATTACTAAGTTCCTAAAAGCACTACAATGTCATTAAAACTCTGTCACTTTAAAGCATCCCCAACTTCCTACTAACTTGAAGGGCCTGAAGGCAGGTCTTTCGGAAGCTGCAGCTGGTGCTGCCAGTCACGATACTCATGATGGAGTTCACAGCCACAGGGAGTGAGGTCTGGAATTTCTGATGAACCTAGGAAACATAAACGTAAGGGAGACCACAAACTGCTGGCTCAGAGAATCCCAAAGGGACCAAAGATTTCAGTCAGAGCAAGATTTCACAATTCTTCCCTCCATCAACAATAGTTACTGAGACCATGCCATGTAAAGGACACTCAGGACTGAAATAAAAAAAATGTTTTCTCATTTTACAAGAAGATTCGTTGACACAGACACTTTCAGAAAAGACAAGCAATGAGGCACTGGGTCATTAAATAGATACGCTTCCAATTTAAAAACAAAAAGCTTTAAGCTTTGGTTTCTTAGTGAGGTTGTTTTGGCCGTATAAAAGAAGAAATATGTTACCAAAAGTACACAGGATGAAGGAACTTAGAAAGTAAAATAAGAGCCAAAACCGGTTGGTTTGGCTCAGTGGATAGAGGGTCGGTCGGCCTGCGGACTCAAGGGTCCCAGATTCGATTCTGGTCAAGGGCATGTACCTTGGTTGCGGGCACATCCTCAGTAGGGGGTATGCAGGAGGCAGCTAGTCGATGTTTCTCTCTCATCGATGTTTCTAACTCTCTCTCCCTCTCCCTTCCTCTCTGTAAAAAAATCAAATATATATATATATATATATATATATATATATATGTATATATATACATATATATATTTTTTATTATTATTATTTTTTAAATAAGAGAAAGTGTGTTATAAAGGTTAGGAAATGGGAGCAGTAGCTCCAGAAGAATGTGTGGGAAAAGGAGATGGATGTAGGGGTAAGGACGAGGAGCATTGAGTCACTTTTCTCTATTATTCCTTCCCTGTTTACTCAAACTTACCTACTGGGGGGTAAAGCTAACCAGCTAGTTACAGTGACCAATGTACGTTAAAGCTTGAGTTCATAGGCTAGATGCAGTATACGTGATCAGCTCAGGGGACAAAAGAGGAGAGGAAGAGGCATTAGGAAGGACAGGGTCTCAGGCCCCATTTACCATATATTCTAGCTATCATTTCATGAAGAGAGTAGGAGAAAGAAAATTGTGAATTTCGCCGAAACCAGTTTGGCTCAGCGGTAGAGTGTCGGTCTGCGGACTGAAAGGTCCCAAGTTTGATTCCGGTCAAGGGTATGCACATTGGTTGCGGGCACATGCCCAGCAGGTCGATGTTTCTCTCTCATGGATGTTTCTAGCTCTCTCTCTCCCTTCCTCTCTGTAAGAAAATCAATAAAATATATTTTTTTTAAAAGAAAATGATTAATTTCTTATTACCTTGGCAACCTGATGCTGCTGTTCCAAGGCCTGGTCCACAGCAAACTGGATGGAATCCTGCACCGCGCTATGGCTCTCTTGGAGGATGGCACTGAGATGAGCTGTGAGCAAAGTGTGAATTCCTAAAGGCAGGGAGAGTGTTCATAGCCCTGAGTGAGCATGACCATTGCAAAGCTGTGGCTCATGTGCTAGTTCACTCCTACCACAAATAATTACTGTTTTAGACCACACACACACACACCAACAACATACAAGCCCACCCAATTCCCATTTACAAATGGAAGACAGCTCAGGAAAACTAAGTGAACGATGACATTTGGGGATGAGGGGTGTGTTCTGACAGGGAATCCAACCAGCACCTTTTCAGAGCACAGGATGATGCCCAGCTGACTGAACTACACTAGCCAAGGCTAACATTACTTTTTAAGAAACAAGTGTGGGTCCTGTTTCATTCATATTAGAAACATAAATACACATCACATACTATAAACAATAATACTAGTGACTCCAAAGGAGGGAGACTGCCTCCTGCAGAGTGTTTAGCCCTACTGCACTCCTCTCTGAGCATCACTGTCGTGATGAGCCAATTATTGCCTGTGTGTCACCAATCCTTTCAGATGTGCTGTGGTACAGAAAAGGTAAAACTCACAACATACTCTAAAAACTGCTGGTAAAAGGTCTTTTTAAATGGGTGACTATCTCTGATAAAGTAACTTTAAGCACCACTGCTCAGCATCATTCAGAAAAGTTAAAATGTAAGAGAGTTGGGCAAAATATGTCATCAAGCAATAGGCTAGCACTTATTATCCTGATGAAACAAAGAAAGACAAATCCCCCCTAATATGGGACACTTGGAAAAAATGCTTAATTAATCTTACTTTTTTCAGTATTTTTCTACTCTCCACTGGGTAATCTGTTCAAATATACAATGGTGAAACTCCTGGTGACTGGTTGGCTTGTCTCGGGGTTGCATTAAGAATGCAAGGCAGCAAAAACGTTTTCTAGCATGAGGCCAAATTGCTCTACTGGAAGGAAAGGTAATATGTGGTCTGCTCAAAGGGGCCTGGAACTGACATCAGGGGACATAGATTCTAGGGTCATTTCTGCTACCCACTAGTGGTGATAAGTCACTTCACTTTTCTCACTTAAATACAGAAAATGGTTTTATATCACCTGTTCTCACAGGTATTTTGTGCAGATAAACTGGGATAACGTAAATGAACTGTTTTAAATGTACATTGTAATATGCAAATGGAAAATACTGCTACTGCTATGATGATGTCATTTGAATTACTATTTTCTACAGTTTGATTCTAATAATAACCTCAAGAAATCAGCTAGAACTCTTTTAAAAACAGATATTTAATTAAAAAGCTACAAGTTTCTTCCTAAAACTGTAGATACCAACAGATGCCTTTAACATTGTGGCAAAATAACGAGTTAATCATAGAAAAGTTACCATGACAAGGTGGGCAGAAGGCCAATTAAGTGGTTTTTTAAGACACTGGAAACAGACTGTGGTTCTACACAATCTGTTTCCCAAAAGGAGCTCTAGAGAAAGCTTTAAGAATATATGAAAGGGGGAGGGATTATTATATCTATATCCATATACTAGTATCTCTATCTATACTAGTATCTACTTACCCTCATAGCACATCTTCAAAGGCTAGTCCTAAACTACCAGATGTATAAGGCATTTTAAAAGATACTATTTTTATTAATGCAGCAATGCATTTTCATTTAATCCAGTATAAATACAACTACCTGAGATGCTGCAGGTCTTTCAAGTCAAGCTAAACAGAGGTGTTTAAACTATCACAGTACCACAAGATTGATAGGCAACACTGGCTTCTGAGGAATATGAGTTCATACTAGTAGATATGTTCAATAGATTCAGAGCATGGCATCAGATTATATTTATGTCATCCTAAAGAAGACTGAATATGGTGTTCCTCTTAGATCTAAATTTTAAAAAGCCAAAATATCACAGATTTTTGTCGTTATTAAGAAGGAGGGGGAGGAGAAGGGAGGGGGAGGGAGAGAGAAGGGGGAGGGGAGGGGAGGTGGAGGGGAGAGGAGGGGATAGGAGGGGAAGGGAGAGGGGGAGGGGAAGGGGGGAGAGGGACAGAGGTGATTGATTGGCTGCCTCCTGCACATGCCCCAACCAGGGCCAGGAATCAAGACTGCAGTCAAGGCAGGCGTCCTTGACCCGATGCAGGCCAACTCTAACCACTGAGAGACTGGCTAGGGCCAAAATATCACAGGTTTTGTCTTAAACGGTCTTTAGACTTGGAAGGGCCTTTGATATCACCTAGCAATAGTCTGTGCAGCTAAGGTTGAACACTCATTTAAGGTAATACACCCTATAGGAAGCATTATATTAATAGGAAGTGTCTGCTGACTTCTGGTCAACCAAATCCAGAAATGTCATCATTTAAGTAATGCTTCAAGATTCAGATCTTTCTGCCCTGGCCAGGTGACTCAGTTGATTGGAGTGTCATCTAAAGGTTGCTGGCTTGATTGCTAATCAGGACACACCTAGGTTTGGGTTCAATCCCTGGTTGGGGTAAGTACAGAGGCAACCAATCTATGTTTCAGTCTCTGTCTCTCCATTCCTCCCTTCTTCTTTCTAGAAAAATCAATAAAAACATTTCCTCAATGAGGATTAAAAAAAGAAGATATAGATATTTTCCATAGAGTATATAATTTTTTTACTTTATTTAAGCAAGTTTTTTCTCTATTGAAATTCATTGTTCTACAGAAGTATATTAACTCAGATATGTGCATCATATAAAGTCTCCTTTTCTCTTAAAACTTTGGTTTTATTTATTTCAGAGAGAGAGGAAGAGAGAGTGAAAGACAGAAACATCAATGATGAGAGGGAATCATTGATCGACTGCCTCCTGCATGCCCCTAACTAGGAATCAAGCTCACAACTCAGGCATATGCCCTGACCAGGAATTGAACTTGGACTTCCTGGTTCATGGGTCAATGCTCAACCACTGAGCAACACTGGCTGGACTAAAGTCTCCTTTTCTTTATTCTTTTAACATGTAAACACACCCTGGCTGGCAGCCCCATTCTCTTATACCTACCCCAGAGTTCCATTTGCTTGACTGGACACTGGCTATGAAAATCCATAAAGAGAATAAGCAGCAAAGTTTGTTCCTGAAGATCCATATTTTGAGACTGATGCCCCTCACTGGATTCCACCTGATAACTCACATCTGGAAGCACCATATCTAGAGAACAAAATATTGCACAGTATTCTAAGATAAATAAAGCCTTCAAAATACTAACTGAATAAAGAACCTATACCTCAAAAAAAGAAAAATCTGAGATAAATCTAAATTTGAACACTGCCTTCTCCTCCTGAATTTACTTCTCTTTCTACAGGAGAGAAGCAAATAAAGTGATTCTCAGGAAGAACATCAAAACAAGTAGGTGTGCCAGATGCAAACCAAATAGCACTCCTTAGCACTCACTGAGAAGCATTCTATAATAAATTCATGCATCCCTTATACAACCTTCTAAGGTAGGTATCACTAGTAAGCGTCAGAGGTCAGAGTCAAGCCTGAGTAATAACAGCTAACTTGTATGGAATGCTTACTCTATGCCATGTACAATATTAAATTCTTTACATGTACTAGCTCAACATTTAGACTTCATAACACTATGGCATAGGACCTATTCTTCTGCCTTTTTACACATGAGAAAAGAGGCATAGAGAGGTTAATTATGTTGCCCAACATGAGAGAGTAAGTGTTGGAACTGTTTTAAACTGACTCCATAATCTGTATTTATAATCAGAATACTCTGTGTATTCCCAAGTAATCTGATGCCTTGTGGTGACTTTCTAGCACCTTTATCCTTTAGAATACGATCAGGATAACCTAAATTCCACCCAGATCCATATAGAAAAGTACCTCCACATGACCCTGATCTGTCCTTCAGAGTAAAGGGGGGGGGGGGTGAGACAAGGGGCATTTTCTACATTATTCATTTCCAAAATTAAGTGAGAAAATTCAGGCATCTCAACTATCAACATGATTCACCCAAAACTAATATTGGTTAGGCTCTACATGAATATTACCGCCAGGTTCCTAGCTTTATTACTATAAGATTTATACTCCTGCCTTGTATTTATGTGGTATTTTAATTTTTTCTAAGAAATTTTATGTGGATCTTCTCATCTCACTAGGAAACATTTCTCTCCCACAAAGATGCAATTGCTCCCTTACTGATTTATAAAACGCCAGAACTGACAGATTGAGGTACACAACAGAAGATGAAGGCCACTGGCTACTCCAGGAATAAAGGAGGCAAAAGAGGAAATGGGAGAAGAACCAGCATCATACGGAATGCAAAAACAGCTAAGCTCTGATGGGGCTTTGTTTCTTGACACCATTTGCCTCACTCCAAGTGGTCTCTCTGACTTACACCTGGTATTTATGCTTCTTTGCATTTCTCTGATATTCTCCAGGGTTGTTTTTTTTGTTTGTTTGTTTTTTCCCCTCCAGTTTTCTTGATTCCTATGCAAAAAGAGAAAGATATACCTCTACCCAAATTGAGATCCAAATTGGGCATCATACACAAGTGGTACTTCTTCCAGTCAATGAAATAAGAGGTATCTTTGAAGACAGTAGTAATTGATTGTTCCTGGTTTGGCAATATCAGAGGCAGACCGGAAGGTCCATATAGAAATATGTATAGGTGCTAAAGAAAACTTTCAAATTTTAGTTTTTATATGTATTCATTTGCATAAGACAAACATATAACATTAACCTGGTTCACATTCCCAGAAATAAAGTAGTGTGCCAGGCAACTACATATTAAGCCTTTTATACACTGAAAATAGGTGTCAGGTATCAGAGATAGATAGATCCACTAGAATCCTCAGAAATTTATTCTGGGTTCAATGAGATTGAGCTACAGGTAGAGTATTAGGGCAATTAGTTATTAATTCATCCTACTCATTCAATCATAGATTTAAGTGATATGTCAGGTTAAACATCATACTAAGTTCTGGGGATGCAAAGATGAATATCCAGATTTAATACCTACTTTAAGTTATATTTATAGTGTAAGAGAAACATATGTAAAACAGTAAACTGCAATACAATATGATATGTGCTAGAATAAAAGTATACACAAAGGAATATTTTCCAATAAGTTTTTTAGTATATTCAGATTGATAAGGAAACTCCTTCTCACCTTCTCTAATCCTATTCTCTAAGACAAAGAAGGACAGGTCCCTGAAATGGTTTCCTTCCCACTCTTATTTTCTCTCTTACCCAGGGTTTCTCTATCTCAGCACTATTGACACTTTAAGGCAAATAATTCTTTGTTGTGTGTTTTTGGAAGAAGGGCTGTATTGTGCATTGTAGAATGTTTAGCCACACCCCTGGCCTTTACCATTCATGACAATAAAAAATGTCTCCAGAGCCCAGCTGGCATGGCTCAGTGATTAAACATCAACCTATGAAATAGGAGACACAGTTTGATGCCCAGTCAGGGCATATGCCCAGGTTGCAGGCTCAATCTCAAGTGTGAGGTGTGCAGGAGGCAGCCAATCAATGATTCTCTCTCCTTCTTTCTTCCTCTCTATGAAATCTAAAAATACATATAAAATGTCTCCAGTCCTAAATGGTTTGGCTTATTGGATAGAGCATCGGCCTGCAGACTAAAAGGTCCCAAGTTCGATTCTGGTCGGGGCACATGCCTGGGTTTTGGGCTCTGTCCCCGATGGGGAAAGGGGAATGCAGGAAGCAGCCAATCAATGATTCTCTCTCATCATTGATGTTTCTGTCTCTCTTTCCCTCTCCCTTCCTCTCTGAAATCAATAAAAGATATATTTTTTTAAAAAATGTATCCAGACTTTGTCAAATGTCATCTGAAGGCAAAATTACCTGGTTAAGAACTACTGCCTACTCTTTTTTGTACCCTGAAGCAAGGCTAATGAAGCTATAATATATTTTCCCTTTAGTTTTCTTTGTTTTCATCTTTTTAATAAGATAAACACAAGGCATTCGGTGTAAAGACTGAAATTCTTACCCAGTAGGCACTGGGGCATTATGGAAAGTCACAACAAAACAAAGGTTGGCATTGCCCATAAATTAAGTCTCCATCACAAATCCAAGAACATGAGCTAAGGCCAACACATTCACTGTTTAGAGCCAGGGAAGCTTTGAGATTCTGCCAATTCAAATTAAGAGTGGAGGATTTGGCTGGCCAGCTCAGTGGTTGAGTGTTGACTTATGAACTAGGAAGTCAAGGTTCAATTCATGGTCAGGGCACATGTCTGATTGCGTGCTCAATCCCCAAGGCATGCAGAAGGTAGCTAATCAATGATTCTCTCTCATCATTGGTGTTTCTAACTCTCCCTCTCCCTTCCTCTCTAAAATAAACAAAAATATATGTTTAAAATTTTTTTAAAAAGAGAGGAGCATCTGAAGAGTCAAAATATGTGACTGTCTTTTTGCTGGGTTAATCATTTACATTTAATAAGAATACCGCTATGTTTCAGTTTAAATCTACATCTTGTTGTCTGTTTTCCATTTGTTTCTAGTATTCTGTTTTCTTTTTCCTCTTTTCTATTCTTTGGGTTCTATTTTTGATTTGACATATTTTATAGTTCCATTTACTCCCCTTTTTTGCTTATTAGTTATAATTGTTATATCAATTTAGAGATTGTTTTAGGCTTTATAATATACAACTTTAGCTTATCATGTCTACAAGTGATATTGTAACAACTGACTCACATAAGTGTGAGAATCTTTCAACAATATCCTTTCATTTCTCTGCCCCTAATCCCTCCATATTCCAACAATAAATTGATGACCTCATTATGTTGATTCCTTCCAATAATAAGTCTCTCAGTCTCTCCTTTCCATACTCATCACACTTTTAGTTCAGACATTCAATCCCTCTTGCCCAGTTTACTTTTTTACTGATTACGGACTTCTCTCTCCCATCTATCCTGTACAATGCAGCTAGAAACTCCTAAAACACTCAATGTTTTCTCACTATATAGAGAACAAAGTTCAGAACCTGTAGTTTAGCATTCAGTGTCACCATATTCAACCCCAAATGACTTTTCCAGCCTCATCTCTTCTTGTACCATTCATTCCATGCTTTAGTTATATGAGATAATATGAAAAGAGTGTGGCACAGGTAGCACATTTTATAGTTTTCAGTTTCTTGGAAAAACTGTCAGCTTGGCTTTCATACTGGATTTTTGTTTTTATACAAATCATATTGGCTTTTACACTCAGAGTTTACATGCTAAAAGATTTTCTAAAATTTGGGCATAACAATTCATTTTCAAAGACAACTGTATGAATTCTGTCATCAGAAGGATATGGAAACTGAAGAAATCCTATTCATCAGCTGGTTGGATGAGACCTCCGGGCAGGGACACACAGCAGCAGCTGGAGTCAGGATCAGTTTTCCCACCAAGTCCACACGAGCCACGTCATTGGGGATGAAAAGCATTACTGGATGCCCTCTTACAGGATGGATTCTGCTGCAGAGTAATTGAGTTGTACCAAATTTTGGTCTACTGTCAAAAAACAAGGAAGACAAATTCAGCTTTTTTCCTCAAGAAATTATTTTTAAAGGCATTCAAAATTCCTTTTATGATCTCTAGCATGTGCAAAGTCACATAACCTGCCGTATCAATAACTTGCGTCCCACTCAGGGAAGCACAAGCAAAAGAGCAGACAAATCAGCATTTCAGGAATGGTATCATGACTCCTGCTTTCGCTGCCACTAGTGGCAGTTTTATTTTCTCAAAAATGAATTTCATCCACTAATTACTCTATGGTGCTAAGCAGAAGTTTCCAAGATCATTCAGAGATCAGCATGGCAGAAGTGAAAGTGAGGGGTTCCTTCATCACAAATAACCTAAAAATGGCATCCCTATTCTCGGATGACTGCTCCCACACATGCTTCCCTTGAAGAGGTCTGAAGTTATTGTTTGACAGCAATAATAAGAAAAAATGAGGACACCTTTCTCTCTTAGAAAGAATCTAGTGAAATTTAATATTTGGTTACTTTCCAACAGCTCTTTTCTAAATACAAAAGAGTAATGAATCTTTTTTCCCTCCAAGCTAATCAAGTTGTCCAGGAAAATGTGTCCATAAGCATCGTCTTTTTCTCTTTTTAAAGTTATGATAACAAGATGTCTACCTGTAAGGAATGTATGATACTTTAAGATTACTAGATAAAGATATGGAGTGAGGGTGTTGTTTTTCTGCATGTATTAAAGAATAAAAAATATTCTAATGGGGGCATTCTGTCTGTTCCATATTATATATCACCTCCTCCATGGATTTATTTGCAGTTTTAAGAATGTGGAGATAGGGAGAGAGATGATTTCCAAACCTAGGCAAAATGCTGATGCACAAATAATAATACACAAAGAATTTCTTTGTAGCCATTGTATCTATCTAACCAAGAATTCAAGTACCTTTTAAATTCAATCCTCTCTTCTCATGTCTAAATGGGATTGGAAATAGCAGGGTATGTTTTGTTTCATTTACAGGAGAAAATAAGGTGTGGAGAGGAGAAAGAACATGTCCTCAGGTCAATCAGAACATATTTAAGGAGCCAGGAATAACAGTAATTTTCAATATAATTAGCTTAAAAGTTTTACTTTATTTTTCTTATAGAGACTCTGACATCTGGTACTGAGAAATGACAAGTGAGACCATTTTCAACTTCTGCCACATTTATATTCATAATAGGAAAGTAAAACAGGGAGAGGAACAATGCTTTCCCCTTCACCTCATATAATGCTGATAGTTTACGACAAGAGCAATTCCATTCGACAGGTTCAAAGTAGGTTCATTCTTTGCCCTGCAAAGCAATAAAAAGCTAAGCCATATCTCAAAATTCTAATACCGATTTCTGCCTGGTACAAATTTTGGTAATATGACTACTACCACCCCCAAAAATTATTGAAATTGAGTAGCCAATTAACCAAGGGAAAATGACAATTTTAAAATTCACTCACTCTAGCAAAAGGGAAAGACATAAAAGGTTTAGATGAATCTATTTACTTATTTTAAAAGCTAATATAGAATAATAAAATGGGGGGTCTCAGAATATTAGTTTCAAAATGAACTTGGCTCAATAAGTAAAACTGTGAACCTACTGGAAATAGGACAATGATGACTGAGAAAAGCTCTAGAGCTATGGCATAAACGTAAGCCATGGATTTAAGGACTTACTCAAAGATTTCTGTGGAGAGGATACCATTCACCTTTACGCTGAAATTAAATCTAATCTGCAAAATAAATGGTGTATAAGATTTAACATAAACCAGGATAGAGATTTAAAACTTCCATACCTAAAGGAGATACTTTTTATATCATCTTTTTTTCATTTACACCATCCCTAAACATAATTAACACTTGTCTGTGTTCAAAATCTGTCTCTTAAAAATACTGCATCTTAACACTACAATTCCAAGCAGTCACAAATTACCAGGAAATCCTACCATTTTTTCTTCTGTTCCTCTAATGTATCTTTTCTTCCCTTTCTTAAAGGAACTATATCAATTTTCTCCCTATTCTTTCCATTGTTATCACATAAGAAACATTCCATGTTCATTTTCTTTGCTTTTTCTTCCCCTGCCCCATCTGACTTTTTTGTCCTCCCTCCAATTTATTTCACTATTTCCTACCTTCAACCTATATTTTTTTTTCTATATAACATAATGAGTAATAAGGGACTCCACAGTCAGACTGTGCTTAAATCCTGGCTCTACAAGTTATTTAACTTCTGTACCATAGTTTCCTCAGCTATAAAATAGGAATGATGATAAAACCTAGGTTATGTGGAGTGTTACAAGGGTTGAATGAGTACGTGCATGGAGAACACTTAGAATAGTGACTGGCAAGAAATAGCACTGAATCATGCTGACAACAAAAAAAGTAGGAAGCCAACAAGAGGGGAAATAGGGGAATTAATATAGCATATTTAATTGTGTGCATTTTTATAAACACATCTAACTGCAAATAATAATAAAAAGTTGCTCTCCCAAGTTCAAAATACTTTATCAAAATTTCCTTATTTACCAACCAGGTTTAACAAAAAAGAATGAAACAGAGAGGAGTGGGAAGAAATACCCAAATTGGTACAATAAAACAGTATAGAAGCCCCTGGCCAGTTTTGCTGGATGATTAGAGCATCAGCCTAAGGACCAAAGAGACTCGAGTTCGATTCCTGGTCAAAGGCACACAACTGGGTTGTATTTCGCTCCCCGCCCTCAGTAGGGGCATGTGTGGGAGGCAACCAGTTGATGATGCATCTCTCATATCTATGTCTCACTTCTTCCCTCCCTCCCTTCCTCTCTCCCTTCCTTTCTCCCTTCACTCTCTCAGAAAAATCAATGGATCCCCAGCAGGTTTGGCTCAGTGGATAGAGCATCAGCCTGGGGACCAAAGGGTCCGGCTTCGATTCTGGTCAAGGGCATGTACCTTGGTTGCAGGCTCCTCCCCAGCCCTGGCTGGTCAGGGCTCCTGCAGGAGGCAATCAATCGATGTGTTTCTCTCACATTGATGTTTCTCTCTGTCTTTCCCTCTTTCTTCCATTCTCTTTAAAAATCAATGGGAAAATATCCTCAAGTGAGGATTAACAAAAACAAACAAATTAAAAAAAATAAAGGTGGTTAAATGTTTAAAGAAAGAAAAGAAAAAAAGCAATGGAAAAATATCCTTGGTGAGTTTAAAAAATAATAATAATAAAAATAAGAACCCAAAAGACAACTCTCTCTATATCCAAGGGCTCCCAACTATGTCACATCACCAACACCAAGATTGCCTTAGTGCCCTAGCTCAGTGGTCAGCAAACTCATTAGTCAACAGAGCCAAATATCAACAGTACGACGACTGAAATTTCTTTTGAGAGCCAAATTTTTTAAACTTAAACTATATAGGTAGGCACATTGTTGTTAACTTAATTAGGGTACTCCTAAGCTGGCCTTTGCTAAAAACAAGGGGCCAAAGAGTCACATATGGCTCACGAGCCACAGTTTGCCGACCACTGCCCTAGCTGACTTGGCTCAATGGACAGAGCATCAGCCTGTGGACTAAAAGGTACCAGGTTCAATTCTGGCCAAGGGCAACATGTCTGGGTTGCGGGCTCAATCCCCAGTGTGGGGCATGCAAGAGACAGCCAATCAATGATTCTCTCACATCATTGATGTTTCTATCTCTCTCTCCCTCTCACTTCCTCTCTAAAATCAATAAAACATATTTTTTTTTAAAAATGATTGCCTTAGGGACATAGAAACCAAATCAATTCCACATTAAAAGTTGTAATCATGTCATTAAAAGTAAGAGAACCAACCAGGTCCTTCCATGTTTTACAGAGTAGAGATCTCTTGAAAACATGACTTAGCCTAGCCAGTTTGGCTCAGTGTCAGTGCACAGTCTGAAGGTTTGTGGGTTCAATTTCAAAGGGCACGTACCTCAGCTGCAGGCTTGATCCCCAGCGCGGGGCTCATGTGAGAGGTAACAAATCAATTTGTCTTTCTCACAACGATCTCTCTCTCTCTCTCTCTCTCTCTCTCTCTCTCTCTCTCTCTATATATATATATATATATATATATATATATGTATATATATATATATATATATATTTATTTCTCTATCTCTCTTTCTCTGTCTCTACCCTCCCTTCCACTTTCTTTAACAAACCAACAAAATAACAAAAAAGAAAATAAAGTAAAATGCTTAAAAAATTTATTTAAATAAGAGAATCTTTATTGTGCAAAAATAACAGCTTACCTTAGGGTGCACCATGACAATTTTGCGTAAAAAATTCTTTATAACCAGACTATCTGTCATCAAAGTTCTTAGCTTTTCATCAACCTGTAACAACAAAACAAAACATCCACCACTTAAACACAAACTCAAAAGCACAAATAAATTAAATTATAGTATTTATTCCTATAAAAATAACACCTCAGAAAGCTTTTCAGACATTCAAGGGGAAACATCTTTGGGTCTTAGAATTGGACACAAAAGAGAATCTAATAGTCTTTACTTCTTAGGTTAAAGTACTTATTTTATGGACCTTCAGGAGACACATGAACAACAATCACAGTAAAACTTACAATAACAAAATTACCTTCTGGAACAAATATAAAAGTAATTTAAAGTAATTCAGACTGGAGCTGAGAAGAATAATATCTGTATTAAGAATATGAGTGAAGCCCGGATGGTGTTGCTCAGTGGTTGAGCTTCTACCCATGAACCAAGAGGTCACACTGGATTGATTCTTGGTCAGGCACATGCCTGGGTTGCAGGCTTGATCCCCAGTAGAGGGCATGCAGAAGGCAGCTGATAGATATTTCTAGATCTTTATCACTCTTCCTTCCTCTCTCTAAAATCAATTTTAAAAAACATATATAAAAAATTACTTAAGCCTAACTGGTTTGGCTCAGTGGATAGAGCGTCAGCCTGTAGACTAAGGGGTCCCGGGTTCAATTCCAGTCAAGGGCATGTACCTTGGTTGCAGGCACATCCCCAGTGGGGGGTGTACAGGAGGCAGCTGATCAATGTTTCTCTCTTATCGATGTTTCTAACTCTCTATCCCTCTCCCTTCTCTCTGTAAAAAAAAAAAAAAAATCAATAAAATATATTTAAAAATAAAATTACTTAAGTGATCATGGATTAAAAAAAAATCACTTAACTGCTCTGGATCTTATTTCCTAATATACAAAAGAGGGATAAAACTCACCCTTTTATCTCAAAGAACTATTTTAAGAATCAAATAATCTGAAAATATCCTTTATGATAAAACCCTAATATGCAAATTGATGGAATGGTGGAACAACTGTTTGCTATGATGTGCACTGACCACTAGGGGGCAGATGCTCAATGCAGGAACTACCCCCTGGTGGTCAGTGGACTCCCTCAGGGGAAGCGCAGCTCAGCTCATAGCTGGCAAGCACAGTGGTGGTAGTGGGAGCCTCCCCACCTCCACTGCAGGCTGGCAGTAGGGAGCAAGAGGTCCTCAACTGCGAGAGCCCTGGACTGCGAGAGAAATATCTGACTGCTGGGGACTGGGCCTAAGCCAGCAGGTGGACATCCCCCGAGGGGACCTGGACTACAAGAAAGCACAGACCGGGCTAAGGGACCCCTCCAGTGCATGAATTTCATGCACGGGCCTCTAGTCTATATATATATATCTATATATATATATATAGATATATAGATATATATTCCCTAAAACCAAAATTAGAATATATATATATATTCCCTAAAACCAAAATTAGAAAGTATCTCCTGGAAAAGGGAGAAGGCCAAGAGAATAAGAAAAAATAGAGTCAGAATTAGTAAGTTCTTATTGGTGGCTCAGAGAATACAGAGCCATGTACTGGGAACATAGTAAAGAAAAAGAAAAAAGGTCCAATCTCAAAAATCTCATAATATAAAGAGAAATATGCAAATATATAATAAAGGATAAATTATAACCTTTTATTAATACACTGAAAAAGAGTTAAGAAACTGTGTGATGGGTTGGGGGTAATTAGAAAAAAGGATTAGAATTATTAGAAAATTTTGGAAACCAATCTACAATTATTCATATACATAAATAGTGGTAATTAAATAGTAACTGCAGCACACATCATAGTCACATTCTTCATTAAAATTTTTTTATTATAAAATGTTCAAACAGTAGGAAAGCAATGATCTCTTAAAAACATTTTCTGTTCTTCACATTTCCAAAACAACTTCTTGGAACAGTTTCAAACTTCTGTAACCTTGGTGATTATAGGGCGTGTCGTAGAAAGCGCTAATTATATCTAGCAAATACATGAAAGTTCCTTGAGCAGCTATCAGAGGGGAGCTGTAATTAATAATGATGAGAGCTACCATTTAATGAACACCTGCTAGATGACAAGCAGTTTATATTCAAACAGGGAACACCCCCACTTTATTGATGAGGATAATGAAACTAAATAAGCTAATTAATTTGTCCAAGGTAACATATAGCTCATTAAGTGGCAGAATTGGTATTCAATGGCAGAATTGGTATTCAAACCTATATCTGACTATCTCCAAAACTCACATTTCACTATGCTATGCTGTCTCTCCAAAGAATGTTCATTTTCTATCCATACAGCTATCTGAATCAGATATTACATAATCTACCATTATTTTTTATGGATCCTGGCAGGCAATGCTTATGCATGACTACTGAATATATGTATTTATTCACTCTTAAAACACTTAATGTGGCTTATTATGCACCTACGCCTTCAGAGACAAAACAATCTCAATTTGAAGAGTTCACAGTAAGTAGAAGAGAAATACAAATAAATAACTTTTATGACAACATAAAAAGTTTTATGATTTAAATATATAAAAATATGCTAAAAAAAATACAAGAAGGATTGGCATCCAATCCAGACAAGAAGATAAAGAGACCTACTGTCAGGTCAGCAGAGGATAGTTAACATAAAGCAAATAGCTTCTTTTAATATCTCTTGTAGATAAAATACTGAGAGAGAGAGACAGACAGAGATGGCCAGGCAGACAGGCACACTTTGACTGACTGCGAAGGCTTTTAGGGCCTTTTATAGTTGTGTGTTAAAAACCCAGGATCCCAGCCTGACATACATACAGAAGCAGTGAATTTACTTAAGTGCTGTTAGGAAAAAACAGATGCTGCCAGCCCGCGGCAGCAGAAACCACCCTTGAATTATATGTTTCAGCCTTTACCTTCAAATACAAGTCTAATTATATGATGGAATATGGGAACTGTTTTATATTTTGAAACCTGAACTTATGCAGTCATGGGACCTATATGACTTTCTGAAAGAAAGTCAATCAGTGTCTTTGTCTCTTTAAATAGATAGACAATAGATAGATAAATACAAAGATCTAGAGGTATAAATACATAGATATGTTTTCATATATACATATATATATATATATATATATATATATATAATCTACCCATTTTTTCATTTAGCATTAAAACAAAATATAAATATAAAAATGGGTAAAGATGTCAAGAAGATCCTGTAAAATCAAATTTTGTTTGGAGGGACATGTTACCCAGCCTAATAGGCCCCACGATGCAGGACTGACTCAGCATAACCCAAACCCCACATCTCTCCTAAATGAAGCATTTCTCAGTCTTTCCTGAGATTAGTGATTCTCACATGCCCTAGAAAGTGGATTATTTATTATAGCTTTTTCATGGATGTCTGCCATGAATCTTGCTATCTGACCCTTCTCCCCACCTGAGGTATATATAATGAAGTCTTTCACAATCTCCTCTTCTCTTTTCTTACTATCTTCAAATACCTTTATTATTATTTTTTAAATCTACCTGAGGATATTTTCCCATTGATTTTTAAAAAGAAATGGAAGAGAGAGAGAAAGACAGATATAAATATTCATGAGAGAGAAACACATCAATTGGTTGCCTTCTGCAGGAGCCCAGACTGGGGAGGAGCCTGCAAGGAGGTATAGGTATGTTCCCTTTGACAAGAATCAAACCCAGAACCCTTTGATCCGTAGGCTGAGTCTCTATCCACTGAGCCAAACTGGCTAGGTCTTCAAATATCTTTAAACAGCTGCCCAGTACTAAAGACAATGAAACATAATGAAACACATGCTTTCAGGAAATCCTTGTTCCTCTGAGGTTATATTTCTCTTTTACAAACTCTCTTCGTCCATCACCCACTCACTGCTGAGCACTAAACTCAGTTTTCCACTGCACTTCAAGTCCTGCCATCATTTTAGCTGATTTCCACATCCAAGTAGTTGACCAGTCTAAGCAACAATTTAGTCTCACAATTCCCTGGCCTCTTCAACTTCAATAATATTGACTTACAGTCATTTCCAGACATCCATTTCAGTAGACATAGCTTGAAACCGTATCATTCTGGAAACCTTAAATAAAACGTTCCATTTTTATGTGAAAAGCTGTATATCAAGTTGTTAATAGTGGCTACCTTGATTAAGTAAAATTATTTGTGCTCTAAATGCTCACTTTGATTTTCCTGTGGGAAACACTGCTTTTGTAATAAGAAAAAAACACAAGAAGAACTTTATCACTCTGATGACAACTTCCTACTCTTTCAAGTCTCTGAACCCTGTATAGTCAGAAAATCTGTTTTTCAGCCTCAAGACCTAGATCTTTACCCCTTCTCACTGGGTTAGGTACTCTTCCTCTATGCAATTACAGCATTTAGTGCTTACTTCTATCATGATACATATTACACTGTATTGTAGTTATTTGTTTATCTTTTCCTTTAGATTCCAAGTTTGTTGGCATTAAGGAACATATTTTGGAATTATATATCTTCAATATCTAGCACAATGAGACCAACTTGAACAAAAACAGGTTTCTGAATGAATGAATAAATACTGGAACAGCACTGATCAATGATTAAGGCTTGTTCAAATTCTGTCACTTAACTTTTGTAGGACCTTAACTAAGACAGTCAAATTCTGTGAATCTCAGTTTTCTTTACAATGGGGTAATAATCCTTGTCCTATCCATTTAATAGAGACTCAGTAGGCTTACGTAATATAAAAATGTTAGGTATAAGAATTAGCATTGTTCAGACTGACTAAAACACGTGATCTTTTCTAGAACTGCTTTCCTTGGTTCACTGGCATCAGCTATTTTATTGCTATTTAACATTAAAAGTTTCAGAGCTGACTAACCATTAATGGCTCCAGATTGTTTACCCTTCAGTTCTCCTGAAGAAGATAAGGCACAGTCAGGGATATTTGTTGTCTGATACCATACGCATTCCTTTTAGAAGGAGCATACAGCCCAAACCGGTTTGACTCAGTGGATAGAGCCTCAGCCTGCGGACTGAAAGGTCCCAGGTTTGATTCCGGTCAAGGGCATGTACGTTGGTTGTGGGCACATCCCCAGTAGGGGGTGTGCAAGAGGCAGCTGGTCGGTGATTCTCTCTCATCGGTGTTTCTAACTCTCTATCCCTCTCTCTTCCTCTCTGTAAAAGATCAATAAAATATATTTATTAGAAGGAGCATACAATTGTTCAAACATGTAAAAAGGCCTTTCAAGTGCTTTTTTGGGAGGATGTTTAAGGTACTCTAATTCTTCATGTCTCCACCAACTCAAAGGAAGGAAAGAGGAACTTACCTGCATATTAGGGATCATTGGAATTTTTAAAGTATTCCAAAGCCCAGGCCACACTTGTTGTGAACTGAATTGTGTCACCCCAAATTCATATATTGAAGCCTAGCCCTCCATGTGATGGTTACTATATTCAGAGATAATCCCTTAAAGATGTAATCAAGAATAAATGAGGTCATAAGGACGAGGCCCTAATTTGATAAAGCTGGTGTCCTTATAAGAAGAGGAAGAGCCCTAGCTGGTTTGGCTCAATGAATAGATTTCGGCCTGTGGAGTAAAGGGTTCAAGGGTGAATGCTGGGGTGTGCAGGAGGCAATCAGCCAATCACTGATTTTCTATCATCATTGATGTTTCTATATCTCTCTCCCTCTGCCCTCCTCTCTGAAATCAATAAAAATATATTTTAAAAAATAGATTCAGAAGAGGAAGAGATACCAGACAGCTCTCTCCAGATATGTACAGAGGAAGGACCATGTGAAGAAATAGTGACAAGGCACTCTGATCTTGGACTTCTAGATTTCAGAAGAAAATAAATTTCTGTTCCCCTAAAGAACTCAACTTTAAGCCACCCAATCTCTGGTATATTTTTTTACAGCAGCACAAGCGGACTAATCCAACATCTTAGACCAATTAAATCAGTACCTTTTGGAGTGGGACACAAATATTAATATTTTAGAAGCTGATTTAAAGTTTGTTCAGGGAAGTTTGTGAATTAATGCCTTATTTCATTTCAACTTTGAACTGTGATGCACCTAAGCTTTTCTTTCCTGTTATTAGATTTGTAAAAAGCTAAGAACCAAAATAACAATGATTTATAGAAACACACACACACACACACACACACACACACACACACAAAAAAAAAAAAAAAAAAAAAAAACCTGCCTCAAAAGACATCTGGAAAGGTGTTACCCTCGAAATGTCCTGAGAATAGCTGACTTCCTCGGAAGTCCAATTCAGTTTTGCAGAGGATCCAGGCAGTATAGATTGCATTTCTGTGTGAGAAGAAATGGCGACAAAATAGAACAGTTTGGATAAGCACCAGAATTTCTGGAATTGTTTATTAAACTTAAGAGCCAAGAAGGCTTTTCCCTGATGAAAAGATTATCTGCAAAATTTAAAGTATGACTGGAAATAGGGATGCATCAGCAAATTGCTTGAATATTTAGAATTACATTATGGGGTTAAGACATTTAATCTCATGTTTTCAATTTTTCACATTTGCTAAATCACTTCTATTTTCAGTTACTTTCCACAAGGTCATATCTAATTCCAGAAATGTTCAGAGTTCTATCTGATATTCTTGTATTTTTAAAATAAATTCATTCATTATTTAATAAACACAAATCCAGCAAGTGAGCTTATTTAGAACCAAAAATGGAAAAATTCAAGAATGACCCTCTCAGCCACTTACTAATATAGTATGTTATTTAATAAGGTACTTTTTAACAAAGAAAGCAAATCTTGCTGCTTTAATTCATAAATTAACCTCCTGGTATATTTACATGTGTTGACTCAATTATATTTCCACAAGGCAAAAGTGAGTCCTAGATCATCATGAACAAAGAGTACCTCAAGCTATGCACCATCCTTCTTCCATTCTGTACCCTGACACTCATATTACAAAGGGAAAAAACAAATTTCCCATTTTATAACATGCCATCCTTATTTCCTCTCTACAGTAGTATTATAAAGAACTAATAAATATAGATATATCCATCTCCACAAGTTCTACCTTGTGAGGCTGACAATGATCCTATCTAATAAAAAAGTAATATGCAAATTAACCATCACTCTGCTGCACCCACAAACCATGCCCAGCAGCCAATCAGAGTGAGTATGCAAATAAACCCAACCAAGATGGCTACCAGAAGGGAGGCATGGGTTTCCTCAGCAATAGAGGAAGCCAAGCTTTTCACAAACTCTGGCAGGCCCAGACCTCCACTCAAGGATACGAAGTTTCAATTATAGAAATGATGGCAGCCATGGATGGAGCAGGAGGCTTGGCTCCGCTCCAGGCTACAAAGTTTCAATTGTAGAAAGTAAATCACTGAACAATGAAGTAGATATAACATAGTTACTGAACTAAATTCAGAGGCACACTGTTAATTTTGTAAAAGTACATAATTCTTTAGCATCAGGAAATCCGATGGTTAATGAATCAGCCATCAGAGACTTCCTGATGAAACTAATTAAAGAATGTAAAGATCTATGAATGCACCAATTTAAAGCAGTTTGAAAATAGTATTACAGGAATGCTAAATAAATAACAATAGTAATAAAGGCATAAGCTAGAAAGATAAGGGATTCAAATTCTTGTTTTGGACAATTTCCTTTGTGAGTTTCAATGTGTCATTTCTGTTGCTAATTAGTAAGAATAAATAGCAATATTGAGTGGATGTTGTTAGTATTAAGAATCCTAACAGCTGAAGAAAAAACAGGCTAAAGTTGCCTAATAAATGTGATTAAGACTCAATTTAAAAAAATATATATTTTTTTTTATTGATTTTTTTACTGAGAGGAAGGGAGAGGGATAGAAAGTTAGAAATATCGATGAGAGAGAAACATCGATCAGCTTTTTCCTGCACACTCCCCACCGGGGATATGCCTCCAACCAAGGTACATGCTCTTGACCAGAATCGAACCTGGGACCTTTCAGTCTGCAGGCTGACACTCTATCCACTGAGCCAAACTGGTTTTGGCAAGACTCAATTTTTATTGTGTACCTGATGTGCAGTACTTCCTCTCTGGACAAAAGTCATCTCCACTTTATCATAAGACTATAAAAATATGGTTAAATAAATATGCATATAGTTGCTTTGATTTTTTAAATAACAATTAAGTCACTATGAAACAAACTGTCTTACTGTCTGTATAAACAAAATAAATAGATGATTATTCCATAAACTATTCTCAACTCATTATCTTCTCTCTAGTATTAACAATGATAATAAAACCATTCTTTACATGGCTTTAGTCTCATGGAAAAATGGGTCATTCTTTACCTTTTAGGAAATTCCTGTAGACCAAACCACCATAAATGCTTCCTGCAGAAGCAACTATAAAAAAACAAACAAGAAAATATCATAAATAAAACAATTAAATGGATTTTATCAAAAGAATCAAATGGGATCCTTAAAACACTGCTTATAGATACAACATAAAGCAGGTGACCACTACTAATGAGTTCAGTAAAAATAGAGGCACCAAAGAAAAATTATGAGACTACATGACTTTTGGGGGCAGAATAACTTCTTGGAGATGAGACCGAATAGCAAGTTTTTTCACTTATATTCAACACCAGTACTGCCACTTTGGGTATTACTATTTCCAGTAAGAAAGAAATTTAGGAAAACTGTACACTGTAGCTGTAAACAGAATATATTATGCCAATAAACCATATTCCAGTGTAAGATTCAATAAAAAATTTTTGCTTTATTTAACCAATTTACTCTTTAGTAGAAAATACTAGGCTATCAAGTAAGAATTATCTGTATCTAGAGTTCTAAATTGGAACATTAGGACATTTGGAGCAATAATTCGTCATGGGAAGAAGGTTAAGGAAAAAGCATACCCTAAGAAGGGAAAAAAGATGAGAACTACATGGTGGAGTTTTTCCAAATTGAACATGTCCTCTCACTGAAGAATGTGATCTGATAATTAAGATTCCAATAATCACTGCCAAATGTGTCTATCCCTCAAGAAAGTAGTATTCGTTAAGCAGGAAAAAAAAAAAAAAGATTGAGAATATGACTAATGACTACTGTACTGAGTAACACAGATATAGAACATTCCCATTATCACAAAAAGTTCTATTAGATAAGCTATGTCCTAGATCTCTAGATTTTGAACGATCTGGACAAATGGTACATACTTCAAAAGGCATAAGTCTAAGTAGCATAGAATATTTAATAAGAGACAATCATCTATTTTTTTCCTTAGTGTTCCTCTCAGGCATACACTGGCTATAACATGAAGAGTGGGTGTTTGGTACAGGGATGGCATGTAGGAGTAGGTCTATATTAGTGATTTGTGAGGAGCTACAACATTAACTAGAAAAATTAACAAAATTTGTATGTCTTGAAGCATTTCATGATATTTTTCAATTATATGTCACACTTTTTCTCCTAACACCTTTTCTTAGTTTTAATAAGTATCATGTCAACAACTTTTGGTGCACATGCTTAAGGAAAACAATCATCTTACACTTATCCATCCCCAATTTTCAGCTATACTTTTGTTTCTGTATTAAAGTGCTGTCATTCAAATGCAAAGATGACAGTAGAGACTAATTTGTAGAACACATTTAAAAAATATATATTTTATTGATTTTTTTTACAAAGAGGAAGGGAGAGAGATAGAAAGCTAGAAACATCGATCAGCTGCCTCTTGCACACCCGCTACCAGGAATGTGCCCACAACCAACGTACATGCCCTTGACCGGAATCGAACCCGGGACCTCTCAGTCTCCAGACCAACGCTCTTCCACTGAGCCAAACCGGTTTCGGCTGTAGAACACATTTTTAGAGCAACTGCGTTGCCCAAAATTCCCTCTTGAAAACAAATGATCTTTAAAAAAAAATTTTTTTTAAGAGCTGTAAGGTCAAATATGTTTAGGAAACGCTATACATAACCCATTTTGAATGATTCACAGTCCACAATGACATTAAAGGCTTTGAGAAGATCTTTAGATTCCACTTTGTAAAGTATATGATTGTCTAACTGCTATGCTGTATACCTGATGCTAATACAAACTGTAATTGGAAAGAGAAGAAAAAAAAAGTTGTTGATTTTAACATCTTATAGAGCCTAAAGTACTACCCAATCGCAACTGGTGGACTCTAAGGTTTATGGGACTTCATTCCAAAGTCTCCTTCAATAAATCTACACACACACACACACACACACACACACACACACACACACACAAAAAAAACAAAAAAACAAAAAAAAAAAACAAGGAAGTTATCACTTTACAAGTTCAAGAAAATTACTTTCAGAGTCACTCAATGCATAAGCTTTTCTCAAAAGTTTAGGCAAAGTGGCAAAAGAATAAGTGCCAAACGGAAGAGATATGTATTTTCAAACTTACTACAAGTTAGGATTATCAAAATATGCACTATTCATAATTTTATTTCTTTTCTTCCTCCATTATTTTTTGGCTTTTCCAACTATGAAAGAAAGGAGATGAAATTCAAGGCAAAATCATTTTGCTGTAAAAGACACGAAAACCAAAAGCAAGAGTAAAGTTATTTCTGAGCAATCGTATCTTAAGCCAGTAAAATAAATGATCCTGTGATAAGTCATTCTGCTCAGTTTTCCCTTTGACACATTTGTAAACCTATCAGCATATACTTATTACATAATCACTTGTTTTTTAACTATGGAACAACCCTGAAGTGATTACATAGAAGATTATGACTAATTGAATTTTTTAAATAAACTATAACATAAATCATGACAAAGATAAAAAAAATCAACATTTTTCTTCCTCCACTTACTAGTTGTTACACAATGAAGAGTATTTTCCTGTTGCTTAGAATTTAATGCTTCCATGGAAATCACTAGCTGTCCTTCTAGCAATGCTCCCTTTGCTGTTTCACACTTCCAGTGAATTATTAAATATTTCAAAATCTGAAAAGGGCATAATTCAAAGAAAACACAATCTTCTTTAGAAATTATAGTAATAAAAGTATATGATAGTTAATAGTTTAATTTCAAAAAATAATATTGTTTGCAAAATATCAGACTTACATTTGTTCAGAACAAAGCATTTGTCTAAACAGAAGAAATAACTTAAGGGAGTGACATAAATGAGACAGTTAAATTCAACACAATGCCCACTAAGACAGGAAGTGGAGACACTAACTTGCTTTATCCAAAAAATAAATTCATTTGGAAATAATAATTTGAAAAATTAAGTGGGAGTTTGTTTTTCTGTCTCTTTTTTTTCTTCCCAAATAAAATATAACATTAAGTTATGACTCATCTTTGCCTTTCATTAAATCAATATTTCTGAGGGTCATCCCTAACCGGTTTGGCTCAGTGGATAGAGCCTTGGCCTGCAGACTGAATTCAGGTCCCAAGTTTGATTCCAATCAAAGGCACATGCTTTGGTTGTGGGCTTGATCCCCAGTAGGGAGCATGCAGGAGGCAGCCAATCAATGATTCTCTCTCATCATTGATGTTTCTATCTCTCTATCCATCTTCCTTTCTCTCTGAAATCAATAAAAATATATTTTTTTAAAAAAGAAAATGTCCAATCAAAACAGAAAAAAAGAATTAAAATTTTTTTTTCTGAAGGTCAGAATACTAATTAAGAACACTGGCTCTGGAGGCAGATACCTCTTTTTTAATCCTGATACCCCAATTCTAGCTCGTGACCATGGGAAGTTATTTCTCTGGATCTCAGCTTCTTCATTTATAAAAATGAGAACCACATATGGCTACTGCTGAACGTGCAAACTGCTCAATACAATGCCTGGCATATAGTAAATGCTTGCTAGATATTACCCATTATTTCTAATAAGTTCATCTGCAGTAGACTGCACACAGTATTTTAAGTTGAACAGCCCTCCAAGATGTCTGGATGAAACATTCAATCTTGAAGAGATATATTTGAAATAAAATATACTGTATTTAATTCCATTATTATTTATGAAAGTGGACGCACACTAAGGTACCATACTAATGATTACCCCTTTAAACACACACACACACACACACACACACACACCTCTCAGTAAGAGAACTTGGGAACTTAGATCCTAATTTGTACCTGAGTTGTACCTAATTTGTACAAAGATGGTCTCCTGGCTTTGCAGTCTTAACACTTTCCCTCACATATCCCGTGACTTACTGCACTCCCTCTGTGCAGATTTCCCCGCAGTTTCTTTACCCACAATGAGAGAGAGCAGATGGGAAATGAGCACTGACGGCCCCGAGGCAGCAGCTCTGTGCTCTATCCTAGGTTCTGTCGCCTGTAAAATCTGATCCTCCCACTTTCCTTGATGATAGCAAAGGCGGCAGAAAGGCCCAAGAACTCCACGTGCCGTCTGGTCAACCCCGTGTGGCTTTCGTGGTTTGTCATTGGCCTAGTCCCATGATGGGCAAACTGCAGCCCTCAAGCCACAGGTGGCTCTTCGGCCCCTTGAGTGTGGCTCTTCCACAAACTACCACGGCCTGGGCGAGTTTATGTTGAAGAAGTGGCGTTAGAAGAAGTTTACGTTTAAACTGGCTCTCAAAAGAAATGTCAATCGTTGTGCTGTTGATATCTGGCTCTGTTGACAGAGTTTGCCGACCGCTGGCCTAGTCTCCCTTGCAAAGCCAGGAGCTAAGGATTCCGCCCCAGAATGGCGGTGGACGTGCTGTACCAGACGGACAAGCAGCCCCACTGTCCTCTCTCCGGTCCGCAGTGTGGTCCGGCCTGCGTGTGGTCAGGGTGTGGTCAGGGCTGGGCGCGGTCGGGGCTGAGTGAGGTTCACGCTGGGGGCGGCCAGGGCTGGGTGTGGTCGGGGTGTGGTCGGGCTGGGGGCGGCTGGGTGTGATCAGGGCTGGGTGTGGTCGGGCTGGGTGCGGTCGGGGTGCGGGCTGGGTGCGGTCGGGGTGCGGGCTGGGTGCGGTCGGGCTGGGGCGGCCAGGGCTGGGGGTGGGCTGGGTGCAGTCAGGGTGCGGTCGGGCTGGGGGCGGCCAGGCTGGGGGGCGGCCGGGGCTGGGGGCGGCCGGGGCTGGGGGCGGCCGGGGCTGGGGGCGGTCGGGCTGGGTGCGGTCGAGGTGGGTGCGGCTGGGCTGGGTGCGGCTGGGCTGGAGGCGGTTGGGGGGCGGCCGGGGCTGGGGGCGGCCGGGGTTGGAGGCGGTCGGGGCTGGGGGCGGCCGGGCTGGGGGCGGTCGGGGCTGGGGGCGGCCGGGGCTGGGGGCGGTCGGGCTGGGTGCGGTCGAGGTGGGTGCGGCTGGGCTGGGTGCGGCTGGGCTGGAGGCGGTTGGGGGGCGGCCGGGGCTGGGGGCGGCCGGGGCTGGGGGCGGCCGGGCTGGGGGCGGTCGGGGCTGGGGGCGGCCGGGCTGGGGGCGGCCTTCCTTCTCCCCGCTGCTCCCGGACAGGCCGGCAGCCGCCCGCACCTCGGCTGGCCGAGGCCCACCGCCGCTCTCCGCACCCCGTTTGGCACGGATGGGTCCCCCGCCGCCCTGCGTGGCCCGTCCCTCCGGTCACCGCCCTCCCGGGATCGGATGGGGCCGAGGCTGGCCTCCCGCCCGAACCGGTGTCCGCCACCGTCCGGCACAGTCCGCCTCCCGCCCCGTTCCCTCAGCGGTGACCCGGGGCGGCAGCGTCTGGCCGTTCCCTCAGCGGAGCAACTACCCCTGCGAGGCCCCGTGCTTCCCGCCCCCGGCGCCCACCCCCGGGCCTCATCTGCCCCTCACAAGCCTGCACCGAATCGCATCGTTCTCGAACTTTCCTTCGCCCCCTCAGGCGAGGCCGTCCCCCGGCCACACCCCTCTGCCCAGACTTCGAGGTCTCACAAAGCCCGGCTTCTCACAGAGCTTGTGACAGGCTGTCCCTTCCGGCATCACCTCACAGACAGCCGCAGCCGTCCCCGCCATGTCGCACGCGGAGCGGCGCCGCCCAGCAGAGCCGTGTCCGCCGGGGCCTCGACCTCCGCCCGCGCTCGCGCCCACGCCCGGCGCACAACGCGGTTTCTTCCCGCCCGCGCGCGCACGCCCCGCCCCCGGCCGCCGCGCCTGCGCGCTGGGCGCCGCCCTCCCGCCCCGCCCCGCCCCGCCCCCGGCCGGCCGCGCCTGCGCGGAGCGGCGCGGAGCGGCGCGGAGCGGCCCTCCGTGGGCGGCAGGTGGGCACGGGGCGGGCGGTGAGCGGGAACGAGGCCCGGCCACGGCTCCTCCTCCCTCTCGATGGAGACTTTCCCACGGTCCTTTCACCCGCCGCCCTCAGTCGGGAGAAGACGCGGGTGCGGGACAGCCTCACCTCTGCGGGGGCTGCCCCAAGTGCCCCAGGCCAGTCGCTGGTTCCCAGATTTAGGGACAACCGGACAACCGAATTTGAATGATAGTTTTAAAAGCGACAATAAAAACTTAAGTATATTCCATGCAGTATTTGGGACAAACTTATACTTTAAATTTTTAAAATATATTTATATATAATATTTTTATTTTGTTTAGTATTTGGACATTTGAAATTCAAAAACTGGACGGCCTGTATTCTCACTGGCAACCTGTCCCAGGCATGTCCCCGAGCCTAGTGCCAGGGTGCCCGGCCCGCCCTTTCCAGCAGGACCTGGAGGGGGACCCTCGCCCCCGGAAAAGGCAGAGCTGGCCTTCCTAAGCCCCGCTGGCAGGAGAAGCTCTGGGTTCTCCACAGTGTTTCTTGCTGAAAGGAGGGTAGTCAGTCCTGCAGACGCCGGCTGCAGGGCTGGGGCACGCTCAGGGAGGGTGTGGCCAGTGGGGGCTGAGCCCAAGGCGGTGGTGATGCGGCTGGTTCCTCAGGCAGCCAGAAGAAACCCGGTGAGAGAGAGTCCTGCCTGGCAGAGAATTGCCCAAGGAGAAGGGTGGGACAGGGTGTTGGCTGCTTCCTTCAGGGAAAATTCTTCCACCTCAGCTCCGCGGAGCCAGGATTGGACAGCCGGGCAGGGCAGCTGGCGCGGTGCCTGTCCAGTGCACTGGTGCTCCTCCAAAGAACACGTCTACCGAAACCTGAATCACCGCTTCCCTGAGCCTGAGCTCAGCGCTAGTGAGTGATTGACCCCTCTCCCCATTTCAGTTGCTCCCAAGTAATCTATTGGGGGGGGGGGGGGGGGAGGAAAGGTGGCTTTCGTTTCTGGAAAATTCTTCATAATACCATTTCAGTCTTGATGAGCTGGCATTTGGGGTATCGCTGGAGCCTTTCACTCACTCCCTGCTCTCTCAGGTGCCCCTTTAGGAGTTGCCAAGGGGAAGGGGACTAACGTTTATGTGATGACTGCCTGTTGTCACCACTGGCTCTTTGTATAAATTTTTAACTCTCACAGTATCTTGTGAGACAATTGTTTGGTGTGTGTGTGTGTGTGTGTGTGTGTGTGTGAGAGAGAGAGAGAGAGAGAGAGAGAGAGAGAGAGAGAGAGTGGGGAGAGAGAGAGCGAGAGAGAGAAGGAGAGAGAGAAAGGGGGGAGAGGGGGGGAGACAGAAGAGAGAGAGAGAGAGAGAGAGAGAGAGAGAGAGAGAGAGAGAGAGAAAAACATTGGTTGGTTGCCTCCCACATGTGCCAAACCAGGGCTAGGGACCTAGCCTGCCACTGAGGCATGTGCCCTTGATCAGAATCGAACCCAAGACCCTTCAGTCCACAGGCCAACATTCTATCCACTGAGCCAAACCGGCCAGGGTAGATGGCTCTTGAAAGCCTTTCCCATGGAGAATATTGGCTCAGCAGAAAACGCCCCACCTTGATGATGGCATTGGGAATGAAAGGTGGGGTCACGTGGGCCTCCAGCTCTGTCTCTGGAGCAAGCCGCGGGGATGAGCGTGCAGTGGAGCACCCAGCCCATCCCAGAGGCAGGAGAGGCCCGGCAGAGGTAGCGAGGGACACAGCTCCCCTCCCTTCCTGTGGTAGGCAGGACCTAGGAAGTTTCCCTTTGCTATAAGGGCCTGCCATCAGGACTTCCACAGCATGAGCCCTGGAGTCAGGCAAGGGATAGGGCAGGCTTGACGTTTGGTGGGCGTCTCCTCTGTGCTAAGTGGTCTTTGCTTTTTCTTATTTATCCTAAGCAGTCCTCCCAATCTTGTATGGGAAGTGTTATCATTTTATAAATAATGAAGTTGAGGGTCCAAGAAGAGATTGTATCACACTGACTTTGTCAATGGCAGAGCCAAAATCTGAAACAAAAAAAAATATGTTTTTATTTATTTCAGAAAAGAAGGGAGAGGGAGAGAGAGAGAGAAACATCAGTGATGAGAGAGAATCATTGATTGGCTGCCTCCTGCACACACCGCACTGGCTGTTGACCCCAAAACCCAGACATGTGCCCTGACAAGGTATCAAACCGTGACCTCCTGGTTTATAGGTTATACTGTCCAACCACTGCGCCACACCAGCCAGGCTGAAACAAAAATCTTTTAACCTTCTTTCCACTCCCCAGTGCATCTCCCACCTGGTTGTGACCTGCCTGACTGCTTGTCTCAGAATTCTCTGGCACGGGAACATGAGTATTACCGTGGGAAGCAGATGTCTCTGTTGAAAAACTAAGGAGCCAATGAACTCAGATGCCCTCATCTCCCACAAACTAAGACTTGAATGAGCCACAGCATCCAGCCCTGCTCTCACCCGGCAGTGTTTGCCCCCAACCTGCCTAGGGTCTGGGGTCTAATTTACAATTGGGCTGACTTCACATTCTTAAAACTCTTTTTACTCAGACCTCATGTTTAGAGCAATAGAATGTTAGAGCCAGAAGAGACATTTTGAGGTTATTAATTATCTTCAATAGATGAATGTGAGGCCCAAAGACGTTAAATGATCTACCCAACGTTAAAGTTACCTTAGTCAACCAGGTCAACCAAGGAGCCTTTGGATGCTGCTCTGGATACTTCCAGCTCTGGTGTCCAGGGTTTTAGCAGTGCCTTCAAGGGGCCAGCTCTCCCAGTCCTTAGACTTCCTGGTATACTGATTCTGCTTCCACTCCTTCTCTCACCTCAGGGTTTTGATTAGTGTTTCCTGGACAGTTTGGACATCCTGTTGATTTTCAGAAGAAACCTCCTGTCTGGCCAGAAGACAGCCCATCTGAAGAACCCCAGGTTGATTCTGACCCAAACCCAAGGGTTTGAATGAAACCAGACATCCCAGAGCATGCTGCCAGGGGAACAGTGACATTTTAGGAACCGTGGAACCGGCTCTCCCTTCTGAATGCGCCCTTTCTGTGTATGTCATTCCCAGACACATCTTAGGTCCTTCCTTGTTCTCAGGCTCCCTTAGAGCATTTGAAGGCCCTGAAGAGACTGACCCCAAGAACTTAGTTGGAAAATATTCCTGAGGTCCCCTTTATCAGGCTGATGCAAAATGAAGTCCATTTGAGGAGTTTCTTTCACTCTGGAGAACTATGAAAAGGCTGTTTCTGCCCTAGCCAGTTTGGTTCAGTGGATAGAGCATCAGCCTGTGGACCAAAGGGTCCCGGGTTCAATTCCAGTCAAGGACACATACCTTGGTTGCAGGCTCCTCCCCAGCCCCTGCCCTGGTTCGGGCTTGTGCAGGAGACAACCAATCGATGTGTTTGTCTCCCATTGATATTTCTCTCTGTCTTTCCCTCTCTCTTACAATCTAAAAACCAATGGAAAAGCATCCTCTGGTGAAAATAAGTAAAATAAAAGAGGCTGTTTCCCATACAGACAGTAGAAAAGGGTTAACTGTTTCTCTCGGGTCCTGAGCAAAGTCTGTCCCCCACCAGTTCCCATAACCGGGTTTCCTGAAGTGGGGCAGGTCCCAGGTGCCTCTCCACTAATCACAGCATCGGAAACGGGGCCACGAAGCTCAGATTAGCTCATCCCTTCACCTTCTGGAGGCCTTCTCCACCTGGAGCACAGAATCTGGGGCAGCGTCACTCACCACGCTCTGCTCTTCTCTGAGGGGTCAAACAGGGATGTTTGTGCGGGGGGGAGGGGAGAATGTTAGGTGAGGGGGGCACTAGGGGCCATTGTGGCGCTGACTTTTGAGCCACATCTTGGACTACATTCATTCATTCCTCCTCATCCTAAGATGGATGATGGGCAAAGGAAAGATCCTCCAACCCCAGGACACTACCAACGTTTACACGACTGGAGCGTTTGTTCTCCGCTCCATTCTGTTCTCTTCCTCTGCTTCTTAAAAGAACTGACGATGATACTGGATTGCTCCATGTTTTTCCTGGCTGATAATCACCCTTTGCGCGGTTTTTCTACTAGCAGCAGGTTCTGGCGCCAGCCCAGGAGGTTTTATTCCTTTCCTGTTAGTGTCCAATTTCTCCTCTTCCTCGATACCCAATAACGTCTGTCGCACTAAGCGGTTCAGCCCTCTGTCATGGGCTTTTGCCTTCTTTCTAGGCAGGTGTATTTGTCCTGCCTGCTGATACCCACTGGAGAGGAAGTATTCTTTGTGCATAGAAGCCTTGGGAATGGAAACAGCAGTGTAATCTAGTCACAGATGGCTAAGTAAGTCTATTGATCCAAAGACCAGATGATCAACTTGCTTTTAAAGACAAAGAGGGGAACTGGGACAAAGATTTGTCTTCTAGGGGCCCCACTAAAAAGGACACGGACTGCATGTGTTCAGTCTGGGGTCAGTCTTCTGTATGTTCACGGTACGCTGAAGTACTCCACCAGGAACGCTGGTGTACCAGGTCTCTAAAGTTGGTAATATGGCACCTCATTGAGCTAATTTTTCACTGATTTCTTAATTTGACTCGATTTTCATCTGTTCTAGTTTTCAAGCCACTTCCATCTTCTGTCTCCCCAACTTTCATTCTCACCAGTTGAAAACAGACTGTGGGATCGAAAGTCTAAAGGGGTCAGGATGTCTGAATTATTTTCCCATTTTACCACTCACTTTAAGTGTTATGTTCTAGTTTCCCACAACTAAAATAGGAAAATTCTCCCAGGAATGTAGTTACAATAACATCTGTGAGACAATTTGAGAGCTTTAGAATCTTCAAATTAGAAGAAATCTTAGAAGTCATTTAATCTAGTATTTCCTAATTGGAGGAACGATATTTTTTCCAATTCCTTTCAATTATCCTACCCCTCTTCCCGAATAGCCTCTCTCCTTTCTCACGTCTTCCTAGTATTCAAGATGGAGAATTGATCTACTTTACACAATATATTTAGCGTGTAATAGGGTTGGGAAACACTGCCCTAATTCACCTCCCTATTTCATGCAGTAGTCATTCCAACAGTCCTGACAGGTTGATATCTAGCTTTTAATTAAATACCTAGTGTTGGGAAATTTGCCACCTCAGAATCAACCCATTCCATTTCTGGACAGCAGTGGTTTGGTGAAGACTTTTTCATTATATTGAATTGAAACCACAGAAAACTCATCTAATCTATACTAATAAAGGGGTAATATGCTAATTAGACTGGGAGACCTTCCAGACAAAGCTATGGTGGTAGGGCTGAGACAGAGGTGGTTATGGGTGATCAGGCCAGGAGGGGAGGGCAGTTGGGGGGAGCAGGCCAGCAAGCAGAGTGGTTAGGGGCAATCAGGCAGGCAGGCAGGTGAGCGGTTAGGAGCCAGTGGTCCCAGATTGAGAGAGGGATTGGACTGAAACCGGCAGTCAGACATCCCCCAAGGGGTCTCAAATTGGAGAGGTGCAGGCCGGACTGAGGGACCAAACCCTTGCCTGCACTGGGCCACTAGTCCCTTTATTAAAAGGAGTGGAGAATACCCAGGATTGTTATTGTTCACTTGTCACAGTAGTTCAGCCCTGACCAGAGTGACTAATGTACAGATGTCCTGTGCTTTGCACACGAGCTGTGTTCCTAAAACATCATATAAACCCAATTTTGTGTGAATCAAATCATTTTAGACATACTGGAAAGTTGACTATTTTTTAAAAAACTGTTTCCAGTTCTGTCGTAAACTGAAGAATACCTTTGCAATACAAATAACTTCCCCCATTAACCTTTTATGCAAATCTAGATTTTCCTACATCATTCCAGGCGCACCTCATTTTGTTTTACTTCACTTTAGAGTGCTTCCAGGATGTTGTGTTTTTACAAATTGTCGTGCAATTCGTTTTTACAGGTTGAAGGCAAGACCCTCACCAGCAAAAAGATTACAACTTCTGCCGAGACCGGTTTGGCTCAATGGAAAGAGCATGGCTTGGGGACTGAAGGGACCCGGGTTCGATTCTGCTCAAGGGCATGTACCTTAGTTGTGGGCATATCCCCAGTAGGGGGTGTGCAAGAGGCAGCTGATCGATGACTCTCATCGATGTTTCTAACTCTCTATCTCTCTCACTTCCTCTCTGTACAAAATCAATAAAATATATTTAAAAAAAAAAAAAAAAAGATTACAACTTCCTTTATTGCAATGCTTGCTTCGTTGCATTGGTCTGGAATTAAACCTGTAACATCTCTGAGGTGTGCCTGTACGTTTCACTGAAGGCGCCCCGCCTCCCCACGCCCTACCACCAGAATGCCCCAGTTGACGTAAGACTCTCCCTTGGCTCACCTGCAGACTTTCACTTTCAAATACACGATCATTCTTTGCAAATTATGTCCTGAGCTGGTGTTCCACTGGCCCGCGGCCCACAGTAGTCGCAGGAAGTCACACCTGTCCTTGTGAGGTGCTGGCACTCCCCTTGCAAGCCATCCTTTCCTTTCTGGCCTTTACCTGTATCTCAGGCTTATTGACAATCTCAATCATAGACTCCACTGAGGAAATGTGTCATTTTCTTTAGCTCTCAGCTTAGTTCTTTGGACCCCATTAAACCTGGGCAATGCCAACTCAAGACAACTCAATCGTTTCAAGTGGTATGTGCGGTTCCTTAGGATTCTCATCGCTGTCCCCTTCCCTTCATGATGTTTTGGTTATGGATTTATGGGAAGTGGGGTAAGGTCATGTGCCATCTTCTGTCTCTTACCTAACTGATAAAGAGCTTCCTGGCCCAGCTGGGGTGGTTTAGTGATTGAGCATCGAACCCATGAATCAGGAAATTACAGTTCTAATACTGGTCAGGGCACGTGCCCCAGTTGTAGGCTGGATCCCCAGTAGGGAGGGGGCTTGCAGGAGTCAGCTGATTGATGATTCTTTCTCATCATTTTTTTTTTTAATATTGATTTTAGAGAGGGATAGAGAGTTAGAAACATCGATGAGAAAGAATCACGGATCAGCTGCCTCTTGCACACCCCCTACTGGGCATGTGCCCGAAACCAAGGTACATGCCCTTGACCGGAATTGAACCTGGGACCTTTCAGTCCACAGGCCGACGCTCTATCCACTGAGCCAAACCAGTTTCGGCTCTTTCTCATCATTGATGTTCCCATCTTTGTATTCCTCTCTCTTAAGTCAATAAAAATATTTTTTTAATATTTTTTAAAAAATCATGTCCCAAGTTGGTATTACACTGGCCTGCTGGTCCAGTGGGCCCCTTCTGCCCACTGTTGTTTGCATCTAAACTCTTGTTCTCCTTTCTCAGTTCTTCGCTTGGCCTTGGCCACTGGGCTCCATGGCCAGTGCATCTGCGGCCGAGTCCCCTGGCGGGTGGGACCTGTGGTCTGGGTGTGGACAGAGCAGTCATTGCTTCATGGAGAGCTTGGTGGCTCCCCACTCTGATTCCTGGTGCTACTGAACCTCCATCTGTTCCCTAGTCAGTCAGGTACCCCTCAGCCTCTACTGTGGGGTTCTCACTGCCCCCCTCTCCCCCCCATACACACACTCCAAAGCAATCCCCACAGGCAACCCTGACTTTCAATTTTCAGGTTAAAATCTTATATTTCTCCTCGGCAGGGAACTGAGGAACTTTCCAGATTGCCTCCAAACATGAAGAGAATCGGGCTTAGGAGGTGAGAAGGCTGGAGGTGGTGAGGAGATGGGATTTATCTCAGACCTGCTGTGCCTACACAGGCGACAATGCCACTTGTACTCTGTGGTGATGACCCCTGTCGGCATAGGGTACTTTGAAAGGCTGTGAGTTCCAGGAAGTATATGAAACATAAGCCTCTTCTGTCCACAACTGTTTGCATCCAAACTCTTGCTCTCCTTTCTCAATCTTTTCCAGTTCTGCTCCAAGCTCTAAAAGGATTATATTTTCCGTGTGGATGGGAACCTTACATTTCTTTCCAATTCAACAGCTGATGGCATAAATTCTGAGCTTTGGTTTTATCAGGTTCTGTCTCTTGACATTTAGCAGGAAGCTTCTTCAGAAAAATAAGACAGTCCCTTTCTTCCTGGCCTGAATTCGTCACACATTCTCTCTTGCCCTCTGTCTCCCCTCTCACTGCCCTTCTCTCCATCTCTCACATGCCCCATGCATCAGACCTGGTAGCCACACACTCTGTGTCCCCGAAGCTGAGAACATGACTCAACTGTCAGACTGTCATTAATATCCCAGCTCTCCCTCTGCCTGGTTCAATGACCCTGAGTAAGTCGCTCAACCTCCCCATGACTCTATTTCCTCTTCTGTAAAATGGAGTTAACCCTCAGAGTTGTTATAAGAATGAAGTGAAATATGTAAAGTGCTAGAAAGACAATTTCCAATTAATGTGAGTAGTGGCTATTATTAGTCTTCATCCTCTGCCTGGTTAATGCTCTCATATTTCAGATCTAGCTCAGATGATCTGACCTTTCTAACCAGGTTATAACTCACTGTTTTATTCTCACATGACCTTTTCATTCATGACACTCCTTCCTTATCCTTTATGATTATAAATCTGAGTAGATAGCCCTGGCCAGGTGGCTCAGTTGGTTGGAGCATCATCCCATACACCAAAAGGTCTCAGATTCAGCCCTAACCGGTTTTGGCTCAGTGGATAGAGCGTCGGCCTGCGGACTGAAGGGTCCCAGGTTCGATTCTGGTCAAGGGCATGTAAATTGGTTGTGGACACATCCCCAGTACAGAGTATGGGATATGCAGGAGGCAGCTGATCGATGTTTCTAACTCTCTATCCTTCTCCCTTCCTCTTGTAAAAATCAATAAAATATGTGTGTGTGTGTGTGTGTGTGTGTGTGTGTGTGTGTGTGTGTATGTGTGTGTTTTGAGAAAAGATAACAAATGCTTAAAAAAAGAGGTCTCAGGTCAAAACCGATTTGGCTCAGTGAATAGAGCGTCAGCCTGCGGACTGAAGTTGTCCCAGGTTCGATTCCAGTCAAAGGCATGTACCTTGGTTGCGGGCACAACCGCAGAAGGGGGTGTGCAAGAGGCAGCTGATAGATGATTCTCTCTAATCGATGTTTCTAACTATCCCTCTCTCTTCCTCTCTGTAAAAAAACAAAAACAAAAACAATAATAAAATATATTTTTTTAAAAAGAGGTCTCAGGTTCAATTCCCTACCAGGGCACATACCTAGGTTTGAAACCTGGGGCATGTACTCTCTCATCTCTCTTCTTCCCTCCCTTCCTCCCTCTAAAAATCAATAAAAACATGTCCGAGGATCTAAAAAAATAATCTGAGTCTATATACTTTGTGATTAATATTTTATTAATGTCTGCCAAGCCTACCAGACTGTAAACTCCAAGGGGACAGACAGTGTCCATTTTACTCATCTTCAGACCCCCAGATCCAGCACAGTGCCTGGCACATAAGCCAGGTAGTTTGTGAATGAATGTTTGATTAAATGGAAGGCAAGGACGTGGAGCCAATGAGTTCAAATGACTCCAGAAGGTTGTGATCATGAAGACGAAGGGCAATGTGAAGGAAGATCGGGATTTCTCGCTTATTTTTCTAAGCTGGCAAGTTCTTGAGCTTGTTTGAATGCTGATGAGAATGAGCCAGAGGAAAGGGAGCTCACCAGAAGGAATTTAAGCCACGAGGCTGTGGGAGGGGAGGGGATTTGGGGAAAGAGCCAGAAGAATCACTGTCAGACAGAAGGAGATAAGAATTTCAGTTGGGCTGGTAGGTTTCATGGCAGGAAATCCTACGGAGACCTTCCCTTGAGTCTTGGTAATGTAAACAGAAAGTCTGGATTCTCTAAGAAGCTCAGCATACTTGGTGGACATTATTTCATTCACTTTTGCAACTTATGTAAAAAGGAAGTAGATGTTTTCTTCATCTTTGACTGTCCTGACACAGAGCAAAATAACAAGTTTCCAAAGCAACTCGGTAACAGAGCTGAGACAAGGATCCGTGTGTTCTCTTTATGGAGAACACTTCCTCCCCACATTGGGAAATCATATGGCAAAATGATAATGCGGTAAAGCAATAATCGCTGGCACTGGCTGAGTATTTGCTCTGTGCCAGGACGTGTTCTGGTACTTCACCTGCAGTAACTTATTTGATCCCTGCATCGTGATATCATCTTACAGGTGAGGAACTGAATCCCAGAGAGATTGAATATCTTACCCAAGGTCAAAGGTGAGTGGCAAAACTAAGTTTTACACCCGAAGAGCCTGGCTCCCAAATGGCTGACTTTAATTGTATTGCTAAACTCGCTTTCTAGCAGAGGGGAAAGGATGTATTAGGAATCAGAAGAGCTGGTATAGGCCCTGGCTGGGTGGCTCAGCTGGTTAGAGCATCATCTTGATATACCAAGGTTGTAGGTTCGATCTCTGGTCAGGACATCTATAAGAAGCAGTGAGTAAGTGGGACAACAAATATTTGCTCATCAATAAAATGAGAATGGCTGAGACCGGTTTGGCTCAATGGATAGAGCGTCGGCTTGGGGACTGAAGGGTCCCGGGTTCGATTCCGGTCAAGGGCATGTACCTTGGTTGCGGGCATATCTCCAGTAGGGGGTGTGCAAGAGGCAGCTGATCGATGATTCTCTCTCATCGGTGTTTCTAACTCTCTATCCCTCTCTCTTCCTCTCTGTATAAAATCAATAAAATATATTTTAAAAAAATAAAAAATAAAAAAAATAAAGTGAGAATGATGCTTACTTTACAAGTCTTTTTTTTTAAGGATTCTGAAATGTTGAAAACGGGAGCTCACTGTACAAAAACACATGATTATTATGCTAATTAGAAGACCTAATATTCTTTTTTTAATATATATTTTATTGATTTTTTACAGAGAGGAAGAGAGAGGGATAGAGAGCCAGAAACATCAATGAGAGAGAATCATCAATCAGCCGCCTCCTGCACACCCCCCACCAAGGACGTGCCCGCAACCAAGGTACATGCCCGTAGACCAGAATCGAACCTGGGACCCTCCAGTCTGCAGGCTGATGCTCTATCCATTGAGCCACACCAGCTTCGGCTGAAGACCTAATATTCTTGTCTTCTAATTGGGTGACAGTCTAATAGGCTGTTGTTGAGACCCTCGGCTCCCATAACCAGTACAGCAGCAGAGCTTTGGGGTTCCTTGAGCAGATCAGCTGATTCTCATCCCATCAGCTTTAACGTCCCTGACGGAGCCTCTCTGATGACATAAAGCACACCTCAGTGCCCCTCCCCCAAGACACACTCACTTCTGCCTCTGGGAACTGTTATAGCTTATGCCCTCACTTCTTTGATTCCATTGGCTGGAAGAGTGACTATTTAAAAAAAAAAAAAAAAGTAGTAAATATCCTGATAACAGCTAATATTGAGGTACACCCCAGAAGGCCAAGTTCCAATTTGGTGGTAGATTCACTGTTCCAGTTTAGAATCAGACCATCAGAGCTGGAAAAGCGCGTCAAGGCCATTTTTTTTTTTTTAATATATTTTATTGATTTTTTTACAGAGAGGAAGGAAGAGAGATAGAGAGCTAGAAATGTCGATGAGAGAGAAACATCGACCAGCTGCCTCTTGCACACCCCCTGCTGGGGATGTGCCCACAACCAAGGCACATGCTCTTAACCAGAATCGAACCTGGGACCTTTCAGTCCGCAGACCGACGCTCTACCACTGAGCCAAACCGGTTTCAGCTCAAGGTCATCTTTTAATGCAACTCCCTGACCTTCCTTCCAACCCATTTTATAGACAAGGAAAACCGAGGCCAGGTAGGTGAGAGGACACAGCTGGTGAGGATTGGTAAAAGAACTTTCCAAAATAAGTATATATTTTAGAATATATTTTTATTGATTTCAGAGAGGAAGGGAGAGGGTGACAGATAAAACATCAATAATGAAAGAGAATTATTGATTGGCTGCCTCCTGCATGCCGCCAACTGGGGATCAAGCCTGCAACCTAAGCATGCACCCTGAACCTGACCGGGAATCCAACAGTGATCTCCAAATTCATAGGTCAATGCTCAACCACTGAGCCATACCAGGCAGACAGTAAAAGGACTTTTTTGAACTTTGTAAATGATTTCAAGTGGGTTTAGCACAAATGATTTCTGCTTGGCAAAAATCGTGTCCGGGGTGTATTTCAATTACTTTTATATTTGTTTCAGTGTGCCTATCTTTTCAGAAAGGAGCAAAATCTTAAAATTCCGTTGTTCATAAATAAATAAAATCTTAAGTCCAGGAATTCAGGCATTCTTCACATTGCCCTTCCTTGGCCATTTCGGGCATTTCCCTGGTAGAAGCAGGCCGATCTCACCTAACAGTTAACTTCCGGCTGCTCTGTAGGGAACCCAGGCTAGGATACCAGTTCATCTCTGAGCTTAGCTTCCCAGTCTGGAAGAACAGTCCCTATTTCTTTAAGCTGGAGTGGGGATGGGGATGGGGGGGGGGGGTCACAAAGGATAATGTGCTGTTCGTGCAAACAGGGCACTTTCTAACTTGACTATTATTTGGGCCTAATTCTTTTCTCTTCCCAAGCAAATCGCAGTTCACTTTAGATTTAGCTCACGACCAAGGAGAAACCCAACGGGTGCCAGGCCTAGAAATGTCCCTCCCCGCCCCCACCCCCTCTTAAGGCGGTGAGTAGGCCGGTATTCTGGCTGATGCAGGAGAGGAGCCGAGAAGGAGCTGCAGGGATGACTGTTCTGAGGATCTGATTTGTGAGCAGGCAGTCTCCATCACATGCACCATGGAGATGCTCGGGGAGGGAGAGGCGGCCTACCTGCCCGCCGGAGCATGGGAGGGAGCGGGGATGGGTGGAAGATGCGTGTGAGAGGAGATGAGCTGGAGGCGCTGGAAGAGGAAAATCTGACCAGGAAAACAGACTGAAGATCGGGAGCCTCCTGGGCGGTGACTGCCGCTAGAGGAAGGACTGCGCGTCCTGGGGGTCAGATTGTGGACAAAGGTGGGCTGTGCAAACTGCGGAGCCCGAGCCGGTACGCTGCGGAGGGCCTGGGGGCGGCCGGAAGGCGGGGTCGCAGGGGCCCCCCGCGGGGCGGCGGGGAGGGGGCCGGGCGCCGGGCCGCCCATGCGTTGGCCCCGGGGAAGGTCAGCGGCCCCGGACCGGGAAGCCGCGCGGAGGACCGAGCGGGGCCGCCGTTGCCATGGCGCCGGGCGGGGAGGGGGCGCTTCGGGCCCGGCCCGGGTCCCGCGGGGCCGCGGCTCCAGATGGTCCCGGGCCTCCTGCGGGAGCCGGCGGCCTGCGGCGGGGAAGCCATTGTCCTCCTGCCGCCGCCGCAGCCCCGCCGCCGCCACGCGCCCCCTGCGCCCCGCACCCCGCGCCCCGCACCCCGCACCCCGCGCCCCGTGACAGCGCCGCCCGCCCGCCGCCTCCGGGCCGCCGCGCGTGGCCGGGTGCAGGCGCCGCGCCGCCCAGCGCCCCCGCCGCCCCGCCGCCCGCTCCGCGAGGTAGGTCCGTCCCGGGCGCTTTGTCCGCGCCGGGCGGCCGGCGGCTTTGTGCAGCCGCGTGCGGGCGGCGGGGCTGGGGCTGGGGCTGGGGTCCGGGTCGGGGTCGGGGCTGGGGTCGGGGTCGGAGCTGGGGTTGGGGCTGGGGCTGGGGTTGGGGTCGGGGTTAGGGTCGGGGCTGGGGCTGGCGTTGGGGCTGGGGCTGGGGTTGGGGTCGGGGTCGGGGTCGGGGCTGGGGTTGGGGCTGGGGCTGGGGCTGGGGTTAGAGTCGGGGTTGGGGTTGGGGTTGGGGTTGGGGCTGGCGTTGGGGCTGGGGCTGGGGTTGGGGTTGGGGCTGGGGTTGGGGTCGGGGTCGAGGTTGGGGCTGGGGTCGGGGCTGTGGCTGGGTTGGCGCTGGGGTCGGGGTCGGGGTCGGGGTCGGGGTCCGGGCCGACCCGGGAGCAGGCGGGGAGGATGCGGCTCCGGTCTCAGCTCCCGCCTGGCGCCGGGAAGGGATGGAGATCCTGGGCCGGGCGCCCCGGTGCGGGGTGCGGGCGGGGGGCCGGGCCGGGGAGCCTGGGGGAGGGGGTGACCGGCGCGCTCAGGGTCCGGCCGCTGGGGCTCGGAGCGCGTCTGACAGCGCCGGCCGCTCGCGCTGGAGGCTCCTGGCGGGCGGGCGGGCGGACGGACGGACGGACGGGCCGGCTCCGGCCCAGACACTGCGGACACTGAGCCGGCTTCCCCCGGGGGCCGGTGGGGCCCTCGTCGCCGGGGCGAAGCTCCTGGCCTCTGGGGCAGCTGCCCTGTGCTCTCCGTTATGCTCGGCGCGGTGTGGGTGTGGGAAGGGGACGCAGCGGGCTCTGGCGCCCCGGACACTGGCGGAGCGAGAGTGCAGCCCCCTGGGGCGATGGGGAGGCTGGGGGTGAGGGGTCCCTGCGGCCGAGACGTCCAGGGGGCTTGGGGTCCACCCCGCACAGAACTGCCTGGCGAGGCCTCCTCCTGGGCTGCTCCAGCTCCAGCACAACATGCGGCCTTCACCTCCCATCCATCTGGCTCCGGGGGCCTGCCCCGCACTAACCCCGTGGCACTGCGGGCTTGTCTGGCTGCAGGCTGGCCCCTGCCCTAACCTGCTACGCGTTGTCTCCCTGAGTTGTTGCTCCCCGCCCGCCCCTTCCACAAGCTGCCACATTGCAGCTCCGGGAGCCGGTCCAGGCACGGACAGGGCACCCACAAACCAGTTTTCCCTGAAGATGAAGGGGGCAGCGGGAGCGCCAGAGATGTGTCTTAGCTTGAGGTGCTGGCAGCCTCTCAGCACCGGCAGAACAGCAGAGGATGAGGGAGGGAAAAGCTACCGTGAGTCTGAGGCTTGTCCCTCAGAGAGACTGGGGAAACCCGCGGGTGGCAAGCTGGGGGGAGGCAGGAGCAAAGGGCGAGAAAATTCGTCTGAATAGCTCTGCCCCAGCAGAGGGTCCTAAAGGAGATCACACAGCAATGCAGCCCCTCTCTTCGCCCCGAGCCGAGTTCCTCTGCTTGCTTCGTGAGGAACCGGCCTGGGGTGTCACATGGGGTTCTAGGTTTGCCCCCCAGACCGTCCCCTGCCCCTAGCACCTCTTCCTTCTGCTCTTCCAGGAGCCCCGGTGCACCGGGGAGGCCCTTTCCTGTTCGCTCTGTGCCGCTCCTCTCCGACTCTGAGTCAGATGAGATTTGTACTTTGCCAAAGTCCCCATCGCTTCCATCTATTATTCATCCGGCTGTCATGTGTCCCGCTCCCCTCCCTCCCCTCAGCGGCAAGGCCACAGCCTCCCCTCACATCTGTGACTCGCCCGTGTCGGGACATCAGCTCAATTTGTCTCGTTAGCTCCCGAGCTCCATCCGTCTTCATTTTCCTCCCGATGCCCGAGGCTCCGGGCTCCCTGAGGGGGGAGCTATATTTGGGTTGAGCATGGGACGCTGACCTCAGGGCACACGGACCCCTGGGCGCTGTGTCTCCTCAGCCCTCGTGGCTCCTCTCACCAACCCTGGCTGCTCCTTGTCTTTGGACAGCATGGCCCTCCGTGTGCGGTCCCCAGACCGTAGCCTTCATGTCACCTGGGAACAGGGCAGAAATGCATATTGCCAAGCCCCACCCCAGGCCTACGAATATCCGAGATTCCAGGGGCAGGCCCAGTGATCTGTTTCCATGCCCGCCTCCCCCGGCCGCCTCCAGGTGTGATTCATGCCCGTTTGAGCCTCCGTGGTCCTGGACAATAGAGTTCAAGCCTCCACAGAGGGCTTCTCTCGCCCCTTCTCATTCTTCCCTTTGGCTTGTCTGTAGCTTTAAGAAAGACATTAATACAAAGGCAAAAAAAAAAAAAAAAAAAAAAATGATGGCCTATTCAATTCGATCTGTCTTTATTAACAATCTATTGTACTGGGCGTGGAGAACACAGCCCCTGTCCTCGCTGTGTTAGAAGTGGAGCAGGAGAGAGACACATAAACAACTAACTGTAACACAACGTGATCGGTGCCATCACAGCAGCCAGCTGAGGTGCCGCCGGAGCACAGAGCGGGCGTGATCAGCTCCGGGAGGTAAAGAATTAATCAGGAGGAGGATGTGGTGAGAGGAGGAATTAGGGAACGAGACAGGCTCTAGCCCCAGGGATAGGTTTTCTGGCTTAGAACGCCAGCTAACAGGGAGAAAGGGGGAGAGGGGGGACGAGGGGGGGCGGGGGGAGCAGCTGCCGTGAGGATGCACGGCTGAGCAGTCCGGAGGCTTCGGGGATGTAGCAGGGCCCAGCTTGCAGCCGGCAGAAGTTGGCTTTGCTGCAGCAGGAACGATGTAAGCTACTTGGGTCCGGCCTCGAGGTCAGTGGCTAAGAATAAAGTGCCGGTGCCCCGTAAGCGGGGTTAGCCGCCGTGCCACCCTCTCGCCCGCGTTCAGGAACCCACGGTGGAGGAGAAGGTGGACCAGTCTCCGGTGCAGAGACAGACGGGGGGTCCTGGGCGGTGGGGGGCCTGGGGGGCAGGCAGACTGAGGAAAGGTGAGCCCGGGGAACCAGATCGTAGGCAGGCAATGATGCGCTCAGTGAGAAGGAACCAGAGCAGGACCTGTGTAGAACACGCTCGAATAGAAAGCTGTGGGGCTCGGAGATGGCAGCGGGAACACAGCACATTCTCCCCGAGTCCAGGGACTGCACAGCCCAAATGCTCGAAAACCCGAACTCAGAAACAGGGAGACAGGGCCTCGGAACCAGCAGAGAGCAGTGTTTTCACGTGCCAGTCTACGGGATCAACTCCTTGGAGAGCCAGCATGGGGGCCTGAGGAGGAGCTGTGACCTACAGACACCAGTGCCATCTCGGTTCCTTTTCCTTTCTTCCGTTGTGTTGTTGTTGTTGTTTTGTTTGTTTTTTTAAGTGTGTTTTTATTGATTTCAGAGAGAGGAAGAGACGGATAGAGGGATGAAAGAGGATATTGGTCTTCTGCCTCCTGCTCGCCCCCTACTGGGGATCAAGCCCTCAACCCGAACATGTGCCCTGATCAGGACTCGAACTATGACCTCCTGGTTCAACCACTGAGCCACACCAGCCGGGCTCTGCTCCTTTTCTATATGGCAACATCTCCAGAAACTTAGGACACAAGACATGTATGTCAAAACTTGATTTGGCTAAAGGCCCACTCAAGTGGCTGAATTTTTATTTGGAAAAAGGGGAGGTTCCAACTCCATTCTTTCTCCCAAATAATAAGATTCCACATAGCCCTGACCGGTTTGGCTCAGTGGATAGAGTGTTGGCCTGCAGACTGGGAGGGTCCTGGGTTCGATTCCAGTTGAGGTTATGTAAATACCTTGGTTGCAAGCACATCCCCAGAGGGAGGTGTGCAGGAAGCAGCTGATCGATATTTCTCATCGATGTTCCTGGCTCTCTATCCCTCTCCCTTCTTCTCTGTAAAAAAAATCAATAACATATATTTTTTAAAAGAAAAATAAAGATTCCACATAGAGACTATAACAGCCAGCCCTTGCTGGGAAGTCTGGATCCTTTGAAGGCTGGGCCCCAATAGGATTCCTTGGGCGGACCATGTTGGATCCCCAAAAGGGAGCCAAAGCAGTGCACCTTGAGGTTCTTGCCAGCTTAGGGGTGGCCCAGGGACACACAGCAGCTTGGAGGCCAGGCCAGGCAGTCCACTTGTTTACATCTCTGCTCTTTGTGGGGCACAAAGGCGTGGAGCAGGGTTTGGAGTCCTCTCAGGCCTTCAGGGCAGGCAGGTAATAAAAACACGGTGCGGCCGGGAAGGAGACTCTAGGCCCCACCGGGAAGGAGTCCTCTCTAGCCCATGGTGGGGCCTAGAGAGAGATGGAAACGCAGGCCCACCTGGGGGAATCCAAATCAGTTGTTTATGAATCAGTCTGCTGGCCACTCGCTGGGGGACTGGCTTTAATGCGTTTGTGAGGCCTGATCTAAGGAAAAGGGGCAGGGAAACAGAAGACCAGGGGGCATGCATGGAGGAGTTTTCGAGGGGAGGTGTGTGCAGGGAGAGTGTCCATCCCAAAGCTAAGCGTGCGCGTGGCCGCTGGGGAAGGGCTGAGAAGAACGGAATCGAAAAGGTCCCGGGCTGTAGAGGTGACGAGCTCGGGTCATGCCTGGCCCACGCCACTCTTTGCTCAGGGTGACTCAACTCTGACCTGGAGTTTATTTTTATATAAATATTTACAGAGCAAATTCAGAAGAGTCTGGTAGGGAAACGGTGGACTTAAAATGAGAGAGGAGGCCTAGTGAAATGAAGCTTCTGTTAGAGGAATGAAAACCCAAGTCTAGGAACCCAGACCTTAGCTCCTCTCTCCTCATCAGGTCTACTCCCAGGGAAGTCCTGTGCGCGCTTTCTCTTTGGGAGAAACGGGCGGGGCAGACAGTGCTGACCTTCACGTGGGTCAGGTTCAGCTTCAGGGAACCAGTTAACGACAGAAGCCAAGTTCTGCCTCTGTGTGCCCATGGGAACACACCTCCCTACCCACTCACATCTCACCGCCCACGCCTTCTTCCTCCCCAAACCACACAAGAAACAAACACACACACACACACACACACACACACACACACACACACACACTGTACCTCCTCTCCAGAACCAGAAACTGCCAAGATCACAGCCCTGACCCTAGGAAGGGCTACTAAGGACTAGCATGTATCTTTGTATTTGAGAGGTACTAGGACAGTGAGTAATGCAGAATTTGGGGTTCTGATACAGTTCCAGATCCAGCCAGCCCCTCCATTGCCTTGGATGGCCGCTGAATGCTGAGTTACATGGGAACTTTGGACGGTAGATGTTTTTTTAAATTCCCTAGAAGCTAACCTGAAGCTCATTGGTTGGTTTTGAGAAGGACAGAGTTTGCGTAACGTAGCGTTGTAAGTTGCCCTGGCAAGCACGCTGGTCCTGATCTCCCAGCCCGGGCCCTGGAAGGGAACGAGGAATAAGAGCCCCCGGGAGCTTACAACATGTGAACGTTGTGATTACGAGCTTGTCCTCCAAGGTCACTAGAGAAATTCAGCTTCAAAACCCAGCTCTGCCCCTTCCAGCTGTGTGACCTGGAACCGTGACTCAACGTTCACGGTGCAACTTCTTCATCTGAGAAACGGGGCTGATAATGGACCCATGGGTTCTGATGGGGTGATGCATGTGTCACAGCTGGCATTTACCAAGCACCTAGTACGTATTCCCTGTCGCAAAATTTTTAGGAAAAAAAGGGGGGAGGGGAAGGGGAGAGAATCGTACTGCGTCCTCCTCTGAACTCCTGGGCACCATCAGGGCGTCCCTCTTCCTGGTGCCTCAGAGATGCGTCTCAGCTCGAGAGCAGGGTCTCCGTCTTTCCATCTCGAACCGCCTGCAGGGCCTAGGAGGCAGTCTTATGTAGAGGAGCAAATTGTGAGGCCTCCTGGTCTGTGCTCACTATGGCTCCAGGGGCCCCCAACTGCGTCCTGCAGTTACCCTGGTGCACGCACTGCCCTCCCGAACCAGGCTGACGGCATCGCCACGTTCAGCCCCAGCTCTGTCCATGGTCCCTCCGGGGCCCGAGGCCCTGGAGCCCTCCCCGCCCACTGCTTCGCTCTGAGCCACTGCTGCCTTCCTGCCTCGTTCCACTGCACCCTGGCCCCCACCAGGAGGGTGTGCCCTCTACACCGGGGGCTCAATTCCACGGACAGAAAGACCAGCCACCACCGTCGCTGGCCATCGGGAGAGCGAGCGGATCTTGGGCAGGAGGAGGGAAGCACGTGGTGCGTGGTGGGCTCGGTGGCCCCACGATGCCCCCCATCAGCCATATCCCCCCTTGCAGGAGCAGGAGACCCCCCCCCCGCCGCCATGAGCAGCACCCTGTCACCCACAGACTTCGACAGCTTGGAGATCCAGGGCCAGTACAGCGACATCAACAACCGCTGGGACCTGCCCGACTCGGACTGGGACAATGACAGCAGCTCCGCCCGCCTCTTTGAGAGGTCCCGGATCAAGGCCCTGGCAGGTGAGATGAGGGGAGGCCCGGGGAGATGCTGAGAATGCTGGGGACGGGAGCTTGTCACGGGGAGGCCAGCCTTCCTCAGCTGCTGACGGACGTGGCCAATCCAGATCGCCCTGTCAAGACCCTGGTCCCCAACTCCGGCCTTCAGAACCAACGCCACGCAACCCAGAACACGCCCCAGCTCCCCCGGCCCCAGCGGAGGGAGGGCCCGCTGACTCTGGGACTGAGCTGTGTTCCCCTCCTCACTCCGCTGACTTCTTGGCCTCTGTCCCCGAGTCATGGCCTCCGTTCTGTTGCACTTAGTCTTGCTGTTGGCTTCCACCCACCTCTCCTTCACCTTTCGTCTCCTTGTGTCCTCACTGATTCCCACTGTCACCTCTCACACCTGTTCTCTCCCCGCCACACCCACCCGCCCATTATCCTCCCCTCTCCCTCCTCACCTGCTCCCTCCACCTGCCGCCTGTTCCTCCATTGTTCCACCTCCCTCTTCCCTGGAGCAGGTGTCCTCTCCCCTCCCCGGGTTTGCTCTCTGCCTGGCCCCTGCCCTCCCCTCCGGCCTGGGCTTTCCCCTTCGGCTCCTCCAAACTCAAACAAACCCGTTGGACGGGCCTCCCTGCGTTCCCTGGGAGGAGTTGTCATGGCGACAAGAGTGCGGCTGCCACCTGACACCCCTAGCGGATGGTCTGGCCCGCGTGGGGCTGAGTCACCCACACACCCCGAGACTACCCACCCCAGCAGGCTGCCCTCCTCCATCCTCCCCCCCCCCCCCGCCGTGCCGTTCCCACTGGCTGACTGGCCTCCCCACCAAGTGCAGTGGTGCCACGCCGGGTGGCTTCCTGGGAGAAGGGAGACACGGTCGGGGGGTGGTTCCCAAACCCGGCCACGTTCTCACAGAATCCACGGGGGCCGTTTTTACAAGCTCGATTGCCAGTTCCCTTCCTGGGCGCTTGGGTTAAAATCCTCAGACCTACGGTCCAGGTCCCGGGTTTTTAACTCTCGGGCAATTCTTTCAGCACCGGGTGAGGCCCCCACGGGTGGCACAGCTCCTGGGGACCCCTTATCCTCGTAGGCTTCTCTGTCCGCGTTGGGTCTTCAGGCTGGGGAACGCCCATCCCTGTGGGTGGGAGAAGACAGAGACTCGGGGTCCGGGGGAAAGTTTGCCTGGCGTCCCGGCTCTGGCTGCACGCGGCCTCCGGAGCTGTCCTGAGGTCTGAGCGCACGCCAGGCGCTCCCAGGACCCGTGCGATGTCTGTGCGCCCACGCTGCCCCTGGCCCTCTGAAGAGGCCTCTCCTATGAGCTCTGCTTTGCACTGCACCTGGCGTTAGTAGGGCCAGACAGATGCTGAATGGATGCGGAGGGGAGAGGCGAGGGGGGGCCTGAGCCGGGTGGGAAGGGAGTCTGGCAGATCGCTCAGCTCCGCGGTGGGAGTCCTGGGGGCCTGGGCTGGCCTGGCGGGGGCCCTTGGGGCCCAGTGCCGGGAAAGGGGTGGGACTGGAGGCGATGATGACAAGTGGGAGAAGAACAGGGATTTCACAGATACAGGAGCGTAAGGAATTTCTCTTTCTCTGCTCTCTGAGCTGGGGATCAAAGCCCATGTCCTGCCCTAACCGGTTTGGCTCAGTGGATAGAGCATCGGCCTGTGGACTGAAGGGTCCCAGGTTCGATTCCCATCAAGGGCATGTACCTTGGTTGTGGGCACATCCCCAGTGGGGGGTGTGCAGGAGGCAGCTGATGGATGTTTCTAGCTCTCTATCCCTCTCCCTTCCTCTCTGTAAAAAAATCAATAAAATATATATTTTTTAAATGCCCAAGTCCTGCAGGGGGACCTCCCAGGGCTGAACCCCTTTGGGAAGCAGGACTCACTGTGGGGGAATCCTTTCCTGGCTTTTCCGGCCTCAGAGGCCTGACGGGCAGGTCTCAGAGGCCTGCAGTTCCCGCCTTCGCCCCACAGGGCCTGGCCCTGCCCCAGCCGGCGGCTCCGCCTCCACCCCTCCCCCGGCACTGTCCAACCTGTTTGTCTGGAGCCGCCTCTGTCTCCTCTCGCACAGCCAGGTGTGCCCTGCTGCTTGTCTGGGCGTTGGGGGACCCAGACATCCTGTAACTCCTTTTTCTAACGCCTTGAACTTCTGCCATCGTTGGACCACCCCCCTTCACCACCACCCAGGCCCCAGCCTCTGGGATCCCAGGCTCCCGGGAGGCTGACCCTGCTCCCCCACCCCCGTGCGGGCAGGGCATGGACGCTGGGCGCCCAGCTGTGTAGGAGGCAGCGGGCACCATGAACGGGAACGGCGTGAGCAGGGGGCCGGGGCACAGCCTGAACGGGGCTGGGGAGCTTTACTACGAGGCGGTGGAGGGGTCCCAGAACCCCGGGGGCCTCCTGCTCTCGCCGGCTGCCTTCATTAACCCCGCTCAGTACGCCAGTGTGCTGGACGGCCGCTTCAAACAGCTGCAAGGTGAGCGCCGGGCCGGGGAGAGGGGCGGAGGGGGTCCCGGGCGCGGGGAGGGGAGCCAGCGCGGAGAACGCGGGTGGCACGCTGGCTGTGCCTCAGGCGTTGGTGCGGGGAGCCGGTGTGCCAGGGGAGTCATTACAAGTGGCCAGGAAATCCGCGGATGCCGACAGCAGGGGGAGGCTGCGACCCACCCGCCGGAAGGGCCTGTGTGCGCGGGAGTGGGTGTGACCGCGAGGTCCCCCGGGGAATGCAGTGACCACGGAGGCGGCCGGCGGGCTGAGCTGGCAGCGCCGGGTCTGCAAGCAGGAGGCCTTCCCGAGGTCCCGCTGAGACGCTCACTGGCAGCGAGGGCCTGCGGGGTGTCTGGGGAGGAGAGGGCAGGGAGCCCGGAGGCCTGGGAACAGGCTTGCTGGCGTTGCCCGCGTTCTGAGGGGGCCTGAGCCTGTGTGGGAGCTGGGCAGCGTGTCAAAGGGAGCTGGTGCGGGCAGGCTCCGGTATGAGTCTGAGCAGGCGCGGGGCCGTCTGGCACCGAGTTTCCGTGCGTTTCTGGAAGCCGCCGCGTGTGGCTGGGGGTGTCTGTGGACGCCGCGGACGCCTGGTGAAGTGACATCTGTGCACATTGCTCTCCCATCCCCGCGTCTTCCCCGTCATCCTGTCCGTGGGCCGAAACGGCCTCGCCCCGGGGTGCCTGGCCTCCCCCCGGGGTGCCTGGCCTCCCCCGGGGTGCCTGGCGGGGACACCCCGGGGTGCCTGGCGGGGACACCCCGGGGACCCGGGAGAGGCAGGGGGTTCTGGACACCCCTGGCTCAGTCGGCAGACCCTGAGAGGAAGCCCGGCCGCTGCTAGCACCCAGGCCGGCCCAGGCGCAGGGCTGGAGGCAGGAGAGACAGGACCAGACACGGGCGTGTGTGCGCTTTGTGGGTGAGGTGCGGAGGAATGTGAGATTAAGGGATGAGTCCTCCCGGCTCCTGAGATGCTGGTGCTGAGAGGGAAGCGAAAGTGGCTCTGCAGGTCCGGGCGGCCGGGGCTGGGTCCTCGCACGGGGCTCCGGACGGACAGAACCTCAGTGACTGGGCGCGTGCAGGGGCCTGCGCGTCCCTCCTGGCGGCGTTTTTAGTTTCCTTTGCTGCTGGAGCCGGAGCATCCCTCGCAGCGCCCTCCCCGTGGACCAGGCCGCAGGACGTGTCCTCCCTTTTTGAGATTATGGCACTTGCCTCTGCCCGGCTCCGCCCCACGCGCACCCGTGTTTCTGTGGCTCGCTCTTCCCTGGCCCCCGCCTCTAGGTCTGCTTTCTCTCCTGGGTGTTGGGAGGTGGGTGTCCTGGGACCCATCCCTGCAGCCCTCTGAAGGAGCCCACCTCGGGGACACCAGGAGAGCCAGCTGGCCCCGGCAGCCTGCAGTCTGTCCTGGCACACCCTCCTGGTCCAAGGTGACCAGACATCCCGCTTTTGGCGGGACAGTTCCGAATCTCAACAATTTTCCCGTGTCCTGCGGCGTTTTTAAAACAAAGTCCCGATCTTTGGAAAGAATCTTTCCAATCTTTCCAAACACCGGGACTTTTTTTTTTTTTTTTTTAATATATTTTATTGCTTTTTAACAGAGAGGAAGGGAGAGAGATAGAGAGCTAGAAACGTCGATGAGAGAGAAATATCAGCCAGCTGCCTCTTACACACCCCCGACCGGGGATGTGCCTGCAACCAATGTACATGCCCCTCACCGGAATCGAACCCGGGGCCTTTCAGTCTGCAGACCGACGCTCTACCGCTGAGCCAAACCGGCTCCGGGACTTTTTTAAAACGCCGAGGGACGCGGGGAAAATTGTTGGAAATCGGGACTGTCCCGCCAAAAGCGGGACGTCTGGTCACCTTGTTCTAGCGGCCACTTGCAAGAGCCGCTGCTGTACGTTATCTCCGCACCCTCCCCTCCGCCCGCCGCCCGGAGAGAGCAGCCCCAGGGCCTGCCGCCGAGCGCCGCCCTTGGCCTTGGCTGGCGCCTGCGGAGCAGACTCACCGGGCACCTCGCACACCTGGTCCGTTCACCAGCACAGGGACCTGCTGACGCAGGAAGTGCGATACCCGTTTAATAGATGGGGAGAGTGAGGCTCCGGGAGAGGAAGGACCAGCCGCACCCCTGTTACCTGGCCGCGCCCCGACCCCGGGTCCCAGCCCTTCCCTCCTGTTTCCCAGCTTCCCCTTCCTCATCCTTCCTTCTCACAGCGTGCGTCTGGCTCTCGTTCTTGTCCTTTTGCTTGCTGGATGGAGCTCATTCCAATTTCTCCATTTCCCTGCTTTTCCGGTTATTTTCCTCCCCCCCCCCTCCCGCCTTCCTTCCCTCCGCCCCGTCCCCCGACCTCGAGTCCCGCCTCTCACCCCACGACCCCACCACCCCACCTGCTGGCGGCTGGAAACACTGTGTGAGGCGCAGCCCTGACCCCCTGCTGCCCCCGCAGACGAGCGGGAAGCCGTGCAGAAAAAAACCTTCACCAAGTGGGTGAACTCGCACCTGGCCCGGGTCGCGTGCCGCGTGGGCGACCTGTACAGCGACCTGCGCGATGGACGCCACCTCCTCAGGCTCCTGGAGGTGCTGTCGGGGGAGACACTGGTGAGCGGCGGTCCCCGGGAGGAGGGGCCTGGGAGACGGAGGCGCAGGGGGCTCCCCTGGACAGGAGGGTGACCCCCGAGGCGGCGGAGAGCAGCCCCCCGCCCGGCACGGGGCCCGGGTTCACGCCGAGGCTTCGCCGCGTGGATTACCCGGGAGCATTGCTCCACGGAGACGGGAACAGTGGCCCCATTGAAAACATTTCTTTTCCCACCCACTCTGCGCGCAGTTAATTCCCCCGGGAATCTTAATCTGGCCCAAGCCGCCGCCTCTGCAGCCTCGGCTTTGGCTCCGTGAACTTGGGCCCAGGCCCGAGGCTGCCCCCGTGCTCCTGAGGGAGGTCCTGGGGGAAGGTGGGCACAGCAGGGCCCCCGGGGAGGCGGGAGAGGAGGAGCAGGAGGCCCACGGTCCGAGCCGTTGTGTCCCCGGCCCCTCCGCAGCCAAAGCCCACTAAGGGCCGCATGAGGATCCACTGCCTGGAGAACGTGGACAAGGCGCTGCAGTTCCTGAAGGAGCAGAAGGTGCACCTGGAGAACATGGGCTCCCACGACATCGTGGACGGGAACCACCGCCTGACGCTGGGGCTGGTCTGGACCATCATCCTTCGGTTCCAGGTGCCCGGGCGCCTTGCACCCGGAGCGGCCCCTGCCCGTCCCGGGCGTGATCCGTGGACAGCGGAGGGGGTGGGACCCGGTGTGGCCATCAGGGGGCGCTCCTCACTAACCAGGGCGGAGACTGGGGTGGCCAGGTCCCTGCGGCCTGGTCTCTGTCCTGGCCTGGGCAGTAGGACCTCATGTTGGTCCACGAGGGACCGGAAGTTTTACAAACTGGCTCTTCACCGCAGAGGGTTTGGGAACCACGTCTTGAGTGTGGTCACTCCCCGTGCCGCTGCCTCTGCCTCTGCTTACCTCCCAGGCTCCCCCCCCCCCCAAGCCCTCTGCTCCGAGCAGAGCCCGTCCCGTGTCCGGTGCCACCACTCCCTCCTGGCCTCCCCGGGTGTGGCCTCCTGTGCCCCTTCCAGCCCTGAGCAGGGCTCTGTCCGCTTCACCTCGAACCCCAGCTCTCAGCAGGTGTTCACTCGCCTGCCCGAAGGTCCCCCCGCCTGCAGGAACCAGCATCTCTGACTTCCTACCCCACTCGGCCGCTGCAGAGCCCTTTGACCCGGGCCCTGCGGCCACTAGCCCAGGGGGAAAGGCCCCCAGGCTCCGTCTCTGCACCCCAAGGACAGGGTCTAGAGAGCAGTTTCTGCCGCCTCCCTTGGAGCCTCTCTGATAAGTCCGGGAGCCCCTGTCCGGGGAGTCAGGCCTCCCTTCCTTCCCTCTTAGATCCAAGACATCAGCGTGGAAACAGAAGACAACAAGGAGAAGAAGTCAGCCAAGGACGCCCTGCTGCTGTGGTGCCAGATGAAGACAGCTGGGTGAGGTGCCCGGGCGGGGAGGCAGCGAGGCCGGGCCCTACAGGCAGGGCGGGCCCAGGAGCCTTGCGTCTCAGACCAGGGCTTGGACCCGTTTCCCCTCTGTTCATAGGTACCCCAACGTCAACGTGCACAACTTCACCACCAGCTGGAGAGACGGGCTGGCCTTCAACGCCATTGTGCATAAGCACCGGTGAGGAGAAGGGGCCCGCGGGGCTGTCAGAGCAGCTGGGGGCTGGTCCCTGACCCAGGGACAAGCACACACGTCGATGGCGCTCCACAGCCTTGGCGAGCAATGAGCGCTGGGAGAGGGGCCAGGATTTGGGGACGCAGTGCAGCAAAGAAGGCTTGTGAAGGGGAGCGAGGGGCGTGGGCGCCGGGAGCGTGGGTCTGGGGTGCCTGGCTCTGGACACAGTGGACGCAGCGACTTAGGATAGAGAAAGGGGCGGCGTTGCGTTTCCTCTTTAGGACCTTCTGCGTTTGTGACATTTCTGATAATCCTCCCGTCCCAGGCCGGACCTGCTGGACTTCGAGTCCCTGAAGAAGTGTAACGCGCACTACAACCTGCAGAACGCCTTCAACCTGGCCGAGAAGGAGCTGGGGCTGACCAAGCTGCTGGACCCCGAAGGTGGGCAGAGCCGTGGGCGCACGGTGCCGAGCCCCCGAGCAGACGGGGCCTCTCCGGGGAGCAATGGAGGTTTCTGGAATTAGCCGGTGGCGACGGCTGCACGTGCTAACCACCGCCCCTGAGGAGCACACTCTGCCGGGGTGAATGCCTCGGTGCAAAGCTGCGCCCCGGTTTTAAACACGTGAGGCTGCGGGGAGAAAGGCAGTCGGGGCCAGAAATAGCGGAGGCACCAGGCTAGTCCCAGCCCCGCCACGGGGCCGCTCTGTGGCCCGGGGCCGGTCACCTGGCTCAGCGGCTCAGTTTCCTCGTCTTCAAAGCGAGAAGGTGGTCCAGGGGGTCCGTCAGGGCCCTTCCTGTTCCCAAACCGTAGGGTTCTAAGTAACGCTGCGTGACCTGGAGGGCTCGGCCGGCGCTGGGCTTACGGTCAGCGGACGCTGCTGATGGGCCCCTGTGGTTCCGATCTTAATGCTGATGAGACCGGGAATGGCCACTGGGCTCTTGTTCTGTACCTGGCACCGCCCTTGGCATACTTTCATTGACGTGACCCGCACAGCACGCCCTCTGACCTCAATGTCATTGCCGCCCTCGGCTGGTGGAAGAGGAGCCGGGGCCTGTGAGGTCAGCTGGCCGGTGGAGCTGAGATTCAGTCAGGCAGCCTGGGTTTCCCCCAACTGCCCTCCCCTGCAGGCCTGGCCGCCCCCAACTGCCCTCCCCTGCAGGCCTGGCCGCCCCCAACTGCCCTCCCCTGCAGGCCTGGCTGCCCCCAACTGCCCTCCCCTGCAGGCCTGGTCGTCCCCTACTGTCCTCCCCTGCAGGCCTGGTCGCCCCCAACTGCCCTCCCCTGCAGGCCTGCTCGCCCCCCACTGCCCTCCCCTGCAGGCCTACTCGCCCCCCACTGCCCTCCCCTGCAGGCCTGGTCGCTCACCAACTCCAGAGCTGGGCTCAGTGGATAGAGCTGCGGACTGAATGGTCCTGGGTTCGATTCCAGTCAAGGGCATGTACCTTGGTTGCGGGCACATCCCCAGTAGGGGGTGTGCAAGAGGCAGCTGACCGATGATTCTCTCTCATCAATGTTTCTAACTCTCTATCCCTCTCTGTAAAAAAAAAAAAAAAAAAAAAAATCAACAAAATATATTAAAAAAAAAAAAAAAAAAAGTAAGGTAACCAGGCGTCCCAATTTCTAACCATTTGTCCCACGTCCCACGGCGTTTTTAAAAAAGTTCTGATTTTCCGCTGAAACCGGTTTGGCTCAGTGGATAGAGCGTTGGTCTGCGGACTGAAAGGTCCCGGGTTCGATTCCGGTCAAGGGCATGTACATTGGTTGTGGGCACATCCCCAGTAGGGGGTGTGCAGGAGGCAGCTGGTCGATGATTCTCTCTCATCGATGTTTCTAGCTCTCTATCTCTCTCCCTTCCTCTCTGTACAAAATCAATAAAATATATTAAAAAAAAAAATGTCCTGATTCTCCGCAGGACAAATGGTTAGAAATCGGGACGTCTGGTCACCTTACGTAAGAGGTTCAGGTGGCAGGGATCCTTCTGGAATCCTGACCCGAGTGCTCTCTTCCCCCAGATGTGAATGTGGACCAGCCGGATGAGAAGTCCATCATCACCTACGTGGCCACGTACTACCACTACTTCTCCAAGATGAAGGCCCTGGCGGTGGAAGGCAAAAGAATCGGGAAGGTAGCGTCCACCGCGGGGAGGGAGGTGTGGGGGCGGAGAAGGCCCGCCTGGGGCCTCACCCCGCTCCGGCGGGGGCGGGCGGGGCTGCGGGGCCGGGCCAGGGCCCGCGGGCGGGACCCCACGTCGCTGTCCGGCAGGTGCTGGACCACGCCATGGAGGCCGAGCGCCTGGTGGAGAAGTACGAGTCCCTGGCCTCCGAGCTGCTGCAGTGGATCGAGCAGACGATCGTGACCCTCAACGACCGGCAGCTGGCCAACTCGCTGAGCGGCGTCCAGAACCAGCTGCAGGCCTTCAACTCCTACCGCACCGTGGAGAAGCCGCCCAAGTGAGTGCCCGCGCCCTGCTCGCCGAGAGGAGCTGGTCAGGCGGCCCTTCGGGAGGGAAGCCTGGCAGCGCCTAGTTGCCAGGGGGCTGCTCTCCCTCGGCTCAAAGCCCTAGAGGCGGTTCCCAAATAAGTCCTTAAATGATTTTTTTAAAACATATTTTATTGACTTTTCACAGAGAGGAAGAGAGAGGGATAGAGAGTTAGAAACATCGATGAGAGAATCATCGATCAGCTGCCTCTTGCAGCCAAGGTACATCCCCTTGACCGGGATCGAACCTGGGACCTTTTCAGTCCACAGGTCGACACTCTATCCACTGAACCAACCTGGCTAGGGCCACCCTATATATCTTAGAAATTAACTCTTTATATGGCTGGAACTGCTGTTAGGCAGTTCTATACAGTATATGCTAAAAATGTCTGTTTTCTAATTTTTTGGAGCTTTTTTGGAGTTAGTATGCTTCAGCTGCAAAGCCAGAATTAATCCAGAGAAGCATCTATTCCCATACATTCCAGGGAATGATTTGGCCCAGAGAACCCTCTTCTGGGCACTGAACAAAGATGTAGCTCCAAGGGTGTTCACCAGCACGACCTTTGTAAAAGAAAAATTAGTCACCGCCGCTGACAATGATGTTGAAGAAATGTGTCGATTGGCTGAAAAGATGCTCATGACAGTTCACAAAACGGTTATTTGTGGGCCACAGCGAGCAAAGGGCTAAGGGTCTAGGTTCAAAGTGCCCGAGTTCAAATCCTGGCTCTTCCACTTACTGGTTGTGAGTTGCTGCCCTCTCTGTGCCTCAGTTTTCTCATCTGGAAAATGGGGGTCATGGGAGGGTGTAGCAGGGAGAACTGAGCACTGTGTGTGGAGTCCTTGGAACAAGGCCTGCCCCGCAGGGAGAGAGTCCTGGACACGTGTCAGCCGCAGCCGTGATCCGAGCCCTTCTGCGTCAAGCGAAGACGCATCCAGTGCGGCCGGCAGGGAACGGGCCGTGTCTGGGTGGTGGTCGGGTGTTCTTAAATCGCTGTCCTTTGATGCGCCAGCATTCTCTGGCTTTCATGAGAAGAAAAGCAGCACAGGACACGTCAGTGTAAAACGTGGAGTCCCTGTGTTTCCCCACCCCCGCTCCCGGCCCCGTGACCTTTGACTCTGACCCCGCCTGGCCTCCCGCCCAGGTTCACAGAGAAAGGGAACCTGGAAGTGCTGCTCTTCACCGTCCAGAGCAAGCTGCGGGCCAACAACCAGAAGGTGTACACGCCCCGCGAGGGCCGGCTCATCTCGGACATCAACAAGGTGCACGGCCTCCCTTCCCCCCCAGAGGGGCAGCCCACGCCGGGCGCCGCCCTGCTGCCCGCTGCCCGCGCCCTACGGGTGCGGAGTGTGACTCACAGGTTCTCTCCTGCCTCCTGCACCCCCCCCCCTCTGCCTCTCCTGTGCGTTCACATCATAAAGCCATGCCTAGTCTCTCGGTCAGCCCGAGGGCTAATAAAAGAAATAGGGGTCTCCCCCTGCCCCCCCCCACACACACACACACATCCCGTGGCTTCCACTGTTCCCGGTCCCCTCGGTCGCCGCCCGGAGCAGCCTGGTTCCCCGCGGCCCCCTCCTCCTGCGGCGCCCCGGCTCTAACTGACCGCATTCCACCGATGCCGGACCGAGCTTCCTGGCCTCGCCCTGTGCCCAGCCCCAGGGACCCCCGTTCCGAGCCGCGGCCCCCAGCACTGACCCGCGCCCCCGCAGGCCTGGGAGCGGCTGGAGAAGGCCGAGCACGAGCGGGAGCTGGCCCTGCGCACCGAGCTGATCCGCCAGGAGAAGCTGGAGCAGCTGGCCGCCCGCTTCGACCGCAAGGCCGCCATGCGGGAGACCTGGCTCAGCGAGAACCAGCGCCTCGTGGCCCAGGTGGGCGCGGGGCTCGGCCTGTCCGGGCTGCGGGGAGAAGGGGGGCTCAGTCTGTCCGGGGAGAAGCGGGGGCTCGGCCTGTCCGGGGAGAAGCGGGGAGAAGCGGGGGCTCAGTCTGTCCGGGGAGAAGGGGGGGCTCAGTCTGTCCGGGGAGAAGCGGGGGCTCGGCCTGTCCGGGGAGAAGGGGGCTCAGTCTGTCCGGGGAGAAGCGGGGCTCAGTCTGTCCGGGGAGAAGGGGGGCTCAGTCTGTCCGGGGAGAAGGGGGCTCAGTCTGTCCGGGGAGAAGCGGGGCTCAGTCTGTCCGGGGAGAAGCGGGGCTCAGTCTGTCCGGGGAGAAGCGGGGAGAAGGGGGGGCTCAGTCTGTCAGGGGAGAAGAGGGGAGAAGCGGGGGCTCAGTCTGTCCGGGGAGAAGGGGGCTCAGTCTGTCCGGGGAGAAGGGGGCTCAGTCTGTCCGGGGAGAAGCGGGGCTCAGTCTGTCCGGGGAGAAGGGGGCTCAGTCTGTCCGGGGAGAAGCGGGGCTCAGTCTGTCCGGGGAGAAGCGGGGCTCAGTCTGTCTGGGCTGCGGGGAGAAGCGGGGGCCAGTCTGTCCGGGGAGAAGCGGGGCTCAGTCTGTCTGGGCTGCGGGGAGAAGCGGGGCCAGTCTGTCCGGGGAGAAGCGGGGGCTCATTCTGTCCGGGGAGAAGCGGGGGCTCGGCCTGTCCAGGGAGAAGCGGGGCTCAGTCTGTCTGGGGAGAAGCGGGGCTCAGTCTGTCCGGGAAGAAGCGGAGGCCATTCTGTCCGGGGAGAAGCGGGGGCTCATTCTGTCCGGGGAGAAGCGGGGGCTCGGCCTGTCCAGGGAGAAGCGGGGCTCAGTCTGTCCGGGAAGAAGCGGGGCTCAGTCTGTCCGGGAAGAAGCGGGGCTCAGTCTGTCCGGGGAGAAGCGGGGCTCAGCCTGTCTGGGCTGCGGGGAGAAGCGGGGCTCAGTCTGTCCGGGGAGAAGCGGAGGCCATTCTGTCCGGGGAGAAGCGGGGGCTCAGTCTGTCCGGGGAGAAGCGGGGCTCGGCCTGTCCGGGCTGCGGGAAGAAGCGGGGCTCAGTCTGTCCGGGCTGTGGGGAGAAGCGGGGGCTCAGTCTGTCCGGGGAGAAGGGGGGGCTCAGTCTGTCTGGGCTGCGGGGAGAAGGGGGGGCTCAGTCTGTCCGGGCTGCAGGGAGAAGCGGGGGCTCGGCCTGTCTGGGCTGCGGGGAGAAGCGGGGGCTCAGTCTGTCCGGGGAGAAGCGGGGCTCAGTCTGTCCGGGGAGAAGCGGGGCTCAGTCTGTCTGGGCTGCGGGGAGAAGCGGGGCTCAGTCTGTCCGGGGAGAAGCGGGGGCTCGGCCTGTCCGGGGAGAAGCGGGGCTCAGTCTGTCTGGGGAGAAGCGGGGGCTCAGTCTGTCCGGGGAGAAGCGGGGCTCAGTCTGTCCGGGGAGAAGCGGGGCTCAGTCTGTCCGGGGAGAAGGGGGGGCTCAGTCTGTCTGGGCTGCGGGGAGAAGCGGGGGCTCAGTCTGTCCGGGGAGAAGGGGGGCTCAGTCTGTCCCGGCTGCGGGGAGAGGCGGGGAGGGGGTGGCGGGTAAGAAGCCCTGCAGGGAAGGGGGGGCTGATGGGACAGGAAGTCCATCACGGGGATACAAAGACCAGGAATCCCGGGAGCCAGAGGCCTGAGCAGGAGAAAGGGCTGGCGAGACGGGATGGGATGGGATAACTGAGCGCCATCCCCTGGGGTGGCACCTTGCAGCCCCAGTGCTGGGGGGCGAGGGGGGCTGAGCTCCCGCCTCCCCTCCCCGTCCCAGGACAACTTCGGGCTGGCGCTGGCGGCGGTGGAGGCGGCGGTGCGGAAGCACGAGGCCCTCGAGACGGACATCGTGGCCTACAGCGGCCGCGTGCAGGCCGTGGCCGCCGTGGCCGCCGAGCTGGCCGCCGAGCGCTACCATGACATCCAGCGCGTCTCGGCGCGGCAGCACAGCGTGGCGCGGCTCTGGGACTCCCTGCGGCAGCTGGTGGCCGCCCGGCGGGAGCGGCTGCTGCTCAGCCTGCAGCTGCAGAAGGTGTTCCAGGACCTGCTCTACCTCATGGACTGGATGGACGAGATGAAGGTACGGCGGCCAGGGCGGTGGGGGCAGTCCCTCCCGGGCGCGGCGGGTCTGCACAGAGGATGCTCCGGAGCAGGGCCCTGTCCCCAGCGAGAGGAGCGGAGCAAGCAGGTCCCTGCCCTCACGGGCTCGTGTCCCAGCGGGAGGGGGCGGGGGATAGACATGGACCTGTCAGCAAACAGAAGAGCAGGTGCACGATGACACCGCTGAGGAGACAGCGGGGCTGCGGAGGAAGGGAGTGCCTGCACGCTGAGCTCGGAATGGTGCCAGCAGCCAGCACGGGAGGCGGAGGAGAGGAGGCCCTGGCGGAAGGAGCGTCCAGGGGAGGCCTGGCCGCTGCAGCTGGCGTGTCCAGCACGAGAGGGGGCGGGGCGGGGCGGGGGAATGAGACGAGGAAGGCGGTGGCCAGCTCAGCTCACTAGGGCCTGCAGGCCTGGTCTAGGAGTTGGGATTACTATTTTTGTTGTTGTTAATCCTCACCTGAGGACATTTTTCCCACTGATTTTTAGGGAGCGTGTAAGAGAGAGGGAGAGACAGAGAAACATGCATGTGAGAAACACATCGATTGGCTGTCTCCTGCACAAGCCCTGGCCAGGGCCCGGGCCGGGGAGGAGCCTGCAGCTGAGGGTATGTGGCCCTGGACTGGAATCGGATCAGGGACCCTTTGGTTTGCAGGCCGGCGCCCTATCCACTGAGCCATCTCCTGCTTGGGCAGGAGTTTGGATTTTATTCATAGTAACATGGAGCCTTTTTTAAAATATGTGTGTGGTTTTTTTTATTATTATTGATTTCAGAGAGAGGAAGGGAGAGGGAGAAAGTCAGAAACATCAATGATGAGAAAAATCATCCATCAGCTGCTTCCTGCACACCCCCTGTCTGGGATTGAGCCCAAAACCTGGGCATGTGCCCTGACCATGAAACAAAGCAGGATCTCCTGGTTCATGGGCTGACCACTGAGCCACACTGGCCGGGCTTTTTTTTTTTAATTTTTTTTTTTTCTTCTCCAGGATATTCTCCCACTGACTTTTAGAGAGAGTGGAAGGGAAGGGTACAGACAGAGACACAGAGAGAGAAACATCGACGTGAGAGAGACACATAACAGTGCCGTGGCGTCTTAAAAGCGATGAGAAGGTTTTGAAAGGGGGAGAGGCAATTCCACTCTGTTTGTAGGAAGGCCACTGTGACGGTGGGAAGAGGGGCTGTGGGCAGCCCGCGGGGAGCGGAGAGGCCGGGGATATAGGCTGCCGCAGGGAGCTCGGTGACAGATGGGGACACGCAGGGGCCTGGGGAGATGCTGAAGATGACTAGGGACCGAGCCACGATACCAGGAGGCGATCTCTCTGGGGCCGAGAAAAGGAGTCAGAGCGGAGATGCCGGGGGCAGGAGGCGAGTTGAGGACGGAGGGGCCAGGGGCCAGGACACACGGGGCGTCCCCGTGTGCGTGTGTGTGTGTGTGTGTGCGCGTGTGTGTGAGGGCTCACAGATGGGAGCAGGTGTGTTCACCCGGGTGTGACGCCAGGAGCCGCCCGGAGAGGTCGGGACGTGCGATGGACCCAGGAAAGGGGGTGAGGTTAGCCAGCCTGTGGCGGGGCTGGCAGAGGCCCGGTGAGGAGGCCCTGGGGGGGCTCTCGTGGGCACCCACGTGCCTGCTGTGCCTGGCAGGGCCGGCTGCAGTCCCAGGACCTGGGCCAGCACCTGGCCGGCGTGGAGGACCTGCTGCAGCTGCACGAGCTGGTGGAGGCCGACATCGCAGCGCAGGCGGAGCGGGTGCGGGCTGTGAGCGCCTCGGCCCTGCGCTTCTGCGACCCCGGAAAAGGTGAGGCCGGGCAGCCCGGGCACGGGCGCCGGGAGGGAGGGCGTGATGGGCCGGAACGTTCGGAACAAGACGGGGAAGTCTGGGGTGAGCCGGGAAGGGTGGTGTGCGGATGGGGGGTGACAGAGCCAGGGAGGGAGCCCCGGGGAGCCGGGTGAGGGTTTGAGACCAGAGATGGATGGGCCACAGGAGGGCCACGCGGCAGCTCTGAGCCCCGCACCGTGGCCTTTCCAGAGTACAAGCCTTGCGACCCGCAGCTCGTGTCCGAGCGGGTGGCCACGCTGGAGCAGACCTACGAGGCCCTGTGCCGGCTGGCCGCAGCCCGGAGGGCGCGCCTGGAGGAGTCCCGGCAGCTCTGGCGGTTCCTGTGGGAGGCGGGCGAGGCGGAGGCCTGGGTGCGGGAGCAGCAGCACCTGCTGGCCTCGGCGGAGACCGGCCGGGACCTGACGGGCGTCCTCCGGCTGCTCAACAAGCACCGGGCCCTGCGCGGCGAGATGAGCGGCCGCCTGGGGCCCCTGCGGCTCACGCTGGAGCAGGGCCAGCAGCTGGTGGCCGAGGGCCACCCCGGGGCCGGCCAGGCCGCCGCCCGGGCCGCCGAGCTCCGAGCCCAGTGGGAGCGGCTGGAGGCGCTGGCCGAGGAGCGGGCCCAGCGGCTGGCCCAGGCCGCCAGCCTCTACCAGTTCCAGGCGGACGCCAACGACATGGAGGCCTGGCTGGAGGACGCGCTGCGCCTGGTGTCCAGCCCGGAGCTGGGGCACGACGAGTTCTCCACGCAGGCCCTGGCCCGGCAGCACCGGGCGCTGGAGGAGGAGATCCGGGGCCACCGGCCCACCCTGGACGCCCTGCGGGAGCAGGCGGCCGCCCTGCCGCCCGCGCTGAGCAGCAGCCCCGAGGTGCAGGGCCGGGCGCCCGCGCTCGAGCGGCAGTACGCCGAGCTGCAGGCCCGGGCCGGCGAGCGTGCGCGGGCCCTGGAGGCGGCGCTGGCCCGCTATACCATGCTCAGCGAGGCGGGCGCCTGCGGGCTGTGGGTGGAGGAGAAGGAGCAGTGGCTCAATGGGCTCAGCCTGCCCGAGCGCCTGGAGGACCTGGAGGTGGTGCAGCAGAGGTAGGCCCCCTGCAGGCGCCCCCCGGGACGGCCTCGGGGGGGTGGGGGGCCGGCGAGGGCCACGGAGGGTCTCCCCGGAAACTGCCCGCTCTTGCTCTGTCCCTCTGCGTCCTGGTTCTTGGTTGCTGTTTTCATGAAAAATGCTAAGCACGCTCGACAGCAGAAAAGGTGGTGCAGCCAACTCTTGTGTGCCCACCACCTGGGGTCCGAGATGGTTAGCGCTGGCTCTGTTTGACTCATTTTCCCTTCCAAAAGCCAATCCCCAATGTTATCGTTCCATCTCTGCCTTCTCCAGGATGCCTCCTTCCACAAATATGAGGAAGTATTCTTAAAAGTTATTTTTTAACCGTGTGTGTGTGGACTTAAAATAGCTAAGGCTTTGACGCTGTAAGCCTTTAGGTAGAGACACTGATTGACCTCAGGATGTAGCTTGATTTGCAGAATGATAAATGTTAAAATCATATAGAAAGGTCGTATTTTTTTTTTTTTATATAGAACCACAATACCATTATTACACAGAACAAAATTAGCCATGCCTTACTACCATCTACTACTCAGTCTCTAGTCAGATTTCCTGATGGTTTTAAAATGGTAATAAAAATTTTTTATTTTTTTTTTTTTAGTTTTCAAATTATCCTATGACAAGTTGGCAAACTGCAGCCCTTGGGCCAAATCCGGCCTACAGCCTGATTTTGTAAATAAAGCTTTATTGGAACAGAGCCACGCTCATTCAGCTACACATCATCCGAAGACAGCAGAGCTGAATACTTAATGTCAGAGACCATGTGGCCCACAAACCTAAACTATACCTTTAAGAAAGTGTGTGCTGGCAGTCTCGGAGGATGTGAAATGTCCCGGGGAGAAATTACGCTTCACATCTTGATCAGTTCCGTAGTTGTGGTTGTCAGTTCCTTTTTAACGTGGGTCCCAGGTAGGCAGCGAAGGCGTAAGGGCCAGAGGAAGAAGGTAGGATCCGGCGAAGGCTGGGGCCCCGAGCCAGGATTAGTTAACTTGTGCAGCTGTTCCTGACCTCTCACTTCCACCTCTTTCTGAGCAACGTTAGAGGTGACCGTCTTTCTGCTTGTGTAGGGGGAGTTGGGGCTCACGCTTGGTCCACAGACACTGTGAGCCTGTAGGTAAGCGGTGCAGAGGCTCCTGTAAACGAGCTTCAGGCTGACGGGGAGGCGTGCCATGGCCGTCTAGGGAGGCTGCAGGTGCGTCACCACCTCCCGCCGATCTTACCCGGCCCTGCCGCCCCCTCAGGTTCGAGACCCTGGAGCCTGAAATGAACGCCCTCGCGGCGCGAATCGCCGCCGTGAACGACATCGCAGAGCAGTTGCTGACGGCCAACCCCGCGGGCAAGGACAGCATCGTCAACACCCAGCAGCAGCTCAACCACAGGTGGCTGGAGGGAGGACGAGGGGCTGAGAGAGGGCACAGCAGATGGGATGGCAACCAGAGGGTCCTGTAGGGCAAGGGGATGGGGGCGGAAATGAGGCGGGAAGGTGGTCTGGAAGGTGCTGGGGGGAGGGGAGCGGTGGGAGATGGAAGGGGCCGGAGCCTGGACGGGGAGCAATGGAGATGGGGACGTGAGGATGGAGCGGGTGGTGGGGAGAGAGGCAGGGAAGAAGCTTCCAGATGTACCCGGACGTCAGGCCCTCCCTGCACGCCCAGGTGGCAGCAGTTCCGGTCCCTGGCGGATGGCAAGAAGGCGGCTCTGACGTCGGCCCTGAGCATCCAGAACTACCACCTGGAGTGCACGGAGACCCAGGCCTGGATGAGGGAGAAGACCAAGGTCATCGAGTCCACGCAGGGCCTGGGCAACGACCTGGCCGGGGTGCTGGCCCTGCAGCGCAAGCTGGCCGGCACCGAGCGCGACCTGGAGGCCATCGCCGCCCGGGTGGGCGAGCTGACCCGAGAGGCGGACGCCCTGGCCGCCGGCCACCCCGCCCAGAGCGCCGCCATCCACGCCCGGCTCGGGGAGGTGCAAGCCGGCTGGGAGGGCCTCCGGGCCACCATGAGGCGCCGAGAGGAGTCGCTGGGCGAGGCGCGGCGGCTGCAGGACTTCCTGCGCAGCTTAGACGACTTCCAGGCGTGGCTGGGCCGCACGCAGACCGCCGTGGCCTCCGAAGAGGGGCCGGCCACCCTGCCCGAGGCCGAGGCCCTCCTGGCCCAGCACGCGGCCCTGCGGGGCGAGGTGGAGCGGGCCCGCGGCGAGCACGGCCGGCTGCGGGCCTTGGGGGAGGAGGTGACCCGGGACCAGGCCGACGCCCAGTGCCTCTTCCTGCGGCAGCGCCTGGAAGCCCTGGGCACCGGCTGGGAGGAGCTGGGCCGCATGTGGGAGAGCCGGCAGGGCCGCCTGGCCCAGGCCCACGGCTCCCAGGGATTCCTGCGGGATGCTCGCCAGGCCGAGGGCGTGCTCAGCAGCCAGGTGAGAGCCCGGCGTCCGGTCCGGGAGACCGGGGAGCGGGGGCCGGGCGTGGGGAGGAGAGGTGGATTGGGGGGTGGGGGGGATACGGCGGAAAAGGTGGGGTAGAGGAGGAAACAGGACGGGCAGGAAGAACACGTTAGGAAAATATGGGCCATGACTTATCGAAATCGACATAAACTGGCTTGTCATAGAAGTGCTACAGAAATGGACTCTGTCGCTAGAAACGGGATGGGATAGGGTTTGGACCTTTTTTTTTTTTTTTAAAATACCATATTTTCCGGCGTATAAGACGACTTTTGAAACGGGGGGGGGGGGGGGGGGGGGGAAGTCCACCGAAAATCGGGGGCAAAAGACCAAAATCGCACAAAAATTAGCTGCAGATCTTGACGGCAAAGTAAGTCTTTTCTTTGAAGGGGGGGACGGGGTAGTCTTATTCAGCGAATATAGGCCTAAACCTATGTTTTTGTTTATTTTGTTTTGTGTTTTTTTTTTAAAGATATTTTATTGATTTTGTACAGAGAGGAAGGGAGAGAGATAGAGAGTCAGAAACATTGATGAGAGAGAGTCATCGATCAGCTGCCTCTTGCACACCCCCTACTGGGGATATGCCCGCAACCAGGGTACATGCCCTTGACCGGAATCAAACCCGGGACCTTTCAGTCCCCAAGCCGACGCTCTATCCACTGAGCCAAACCGGTCCCGGCATAAACCTATGTTTTAACTATAAAATTAGGGGGTCGTCTTATACTCCGGAAAACACAGTATATATCTTATTGGTTTTTTTACAGAGAGGAAGGGAAAGGGAGAGAGAGTTAGAAACATCCATGAGAGAGAATCATCGACCAGCTGCCTCCTGCACACCCCCCATCGGGGATGTGCCCGCAACCGAGGTTCATGCCCTTGACCGGAATCGAACCTGGGACCCTTGAGTCCGCAGGCCGACGCTCTATCCACTGAGCCACACCGGTCAGGGCAGGGTTTGTACTGTTAAAGCTTCTCCAGCCCGGCTCTCTACAGCCTCCTGACACTCCCGCAGCCAGGCACGGTGCTGGCCGGCACGGCTGGGCGGCCTGCCCTGCCTCCCCGGGCGGCCGCTGGCTGAGCGCCGAGCCCCGCGCTGGGGAGTGACCTCGGTGCCCCCCCCCCCAGGAGTACGTGCTGTCCCACACGGAGATGCCCGGGACACTGCAGGCGGCGGACGCCACCATAAAGAAGCTGGAAGACTTCGTGAGCACCATGGACGCCAACGGGGAGCGCATCCGCGGGCTCCTGGAGGCCGGGCGCCAGCTGGTGTCCGAGGGCAACATGCACGCCGAGAAGATCCGGGAGAAGGCGGACTCCATCGAGCGGAGGTAGGCCGAGGGCCGGGCCGCAGGGTCCGAGAGAGGAACGCAGGGAGGTCGGCCCGGCAGAGGGGCTGGAGCTGCCAAGAGGTAGACGAAGAAGCGCTCAATGGTCAGAGAGGGCCCAAGCCCGAGGCCGGCAAACTGCGGCTCTCGAGCCACAGGCGGCTCTCTGGCCCCTTGAGGGCGGCTCTTCCACAAAGCACCCCGGCCTGGGCGAGTCTGTGTGGAAGACGTGGCGTTGGAAGGAGTTTACGTTGAAAGCGTGGCTCTCAAAGGGAATCTCAGTCGCTGAGCTGTCGATTCTCGGCTCTGCGGACTGATGGGTTTGCCAACCGCTGGCCTAAGCAGCTGGGAGGGCCTGCCTCCCTCCCGCGGGAGCAGAATGGAGTGAGCCAGGGCGCCCGGTGCCCGGCGGGCGCGGTGCCCGCGGGAGGCCGGGAGCCCTTCCCGCACGCGGCGGCTCAGAGGGCCGTCCTCACAGACACAGGGCGAACCAGGAAGCCGTGCAGCAGCTGCTGGGGCGTCTCCGTGACAACCGGGAGCAGCAGCACTTCCTGCAGGATTGCCACGAGGTGAGGCTCCACCCGGCCCGGCCCCACACGGTGCCTTCCCACGCCGGCTCTCCCAGCCAAGAAGCCCGCGGCCACGGCCCCTGAGCGGGACCGCACAGCTTCCCCCCACCCGCCAGCTTCTCCCACACCCGCCCCTTCTCCTGCCAGCTTCTCCCACACCCGCCCCTTCTCCCACCAGCTTCTCCCACACCCGCCCCTTCTCCCGCCAGCTTCTCCCACACCTCCGCCCCTTCTCCCGCCAGCTTCTCCCACACCCGCCCCTTCTCCCGCCAGCTTCTCCCCACCTCCGCCCCTTCTCCCGCCAGCTTCCCCCCTTCTCCCGCCAGCTTCTCCCACACCCACCCCTTCTCCCACCAGCTTCTCCCACGCCCGCCCCTTCTCCCGCCAGCTTCTCCCACGCCCGCCCCTTCTCCCGCCAGCTTCTCCCACACCCGCCCCTTCTCCCGCCTAAGTTTTCTTAGTCATGTCCACGAGTCAGTCCTCACTTTTGCTCCCTTGCTGCCATTCTCAGTTAATTCAGTCCATAATCAATCATCCATTTATCTACCACCATTCCAACCATCCAACCACCCACCTATCCACCCATCCATCCATCCATCTACCCATCCATCCATTCATCCATTCATTCAACAAATATTTATTGAATACTTATGAGCTAGGTACTCAGCTTCTCCCACACCCGCCCCTTCTCCCGCCAGCTTCTCCCACCTCCGCCCCTTCTCCCGCCAGCTTCTCCCCACCTCCGCCCCTTCTCCCGCCAGCTTCTCCCACACTCGCCTCTTCTCCCGCCAGCTTCTCCCACACCCGCCCCTTCTCCCGCCAGCTTCTCCCACCTCCGCCCCTTCTCCCGCCAGCTTCTCCCCACCTCCGCCCCTTCTCCCGCCAGCTTCTCCCCACCTCCGCCCCTTCTCCCGCCAGCTTCTCCCACACTCGCCTCTTCTCCCGCCAGCTTCTCCCACACCCGCCCCTTCTCCCGCCAGCTTCTCCCACCTCCCGCCAGCTTCTCCCACACCCGCCCCTTCTCCCAGCCAGCTTCCCCCCACACCCGCCCCTTCTCCCACCAGCTTCTCCCCACACCCATCCCTTCTCCCAGCCAGCTTCCCCCCACACCCGCCCCTTCCCCCAGCTCCCAGCCCCCCGGATGCCTCCCACTCCCCTCCTCCTGACACGCACACGGCCTTTCTCCGCCCCGGCCTGTGCCCGTCCAGCTGAAGCTCTGGATCGACGAGAAGATGCTGACGGCCCAGGACGTGTCCTACGACGAGGCCCGCAACCTGCACACCAAGTGGCAGAAGCACCAGGCGTTCATGGCGGAGCTGGCGGCCAACAAGGACTGGCTGGACAAGGTGGACAAGGTGAGCGCGGCCAGTGCGGCCGGAGCGGCGGGCGGGGCCTGTGGGCTCCTCCGGGCCGGGCCTGGCCACCGTGCGGGGCGGACCCGGCGTCCGGACAGGGCTCTTCGGGGCCAGAGGTCACGGGGCTCCCATGCCCATCTCCGAAGGCGGGGCACTCTGCCCTGAGGCACACACGTGCTGGGTGTGTGGGACAGGGACTCCAGAGCTTGGAGGAAGCGCACGTTGGTAAGAAGCCAAGCTGCGGTTTTGGGGTCCCATCGGGATGACACCCCTCGGCAGGTCAGCACTTCCTCCGGGCCGGGGGGGGGGCGGGGATTTACTCCAGGCTTTTGGGAGCCTCATAGCTTCTGCAGCGACCGCTCGCCTCTGCCCTCGCGGTGAAAAGCGGCCGTGGGGTACGCGAACGGACTCGTGTAGCAGAGTGCCAACAAACCTCGTTTATAAAAACAGGCCGCAGTTTGCCCAGCCCTGCTTTTGAGTCTTGCAATTCCTGGTATTTTGCTCTCCTCCCAGCTCTTCCTCAGGGGCTGAGCACAGGGAAAACTTCATTTCTACTCAGCGAGTGTTGCTGGACACGATGATATGTCCTCAGCGCTCCGCGGGGGCTGCGAGGCGTATAAAGACACCCGCCTTCCCCAGGGCATACCGCTGGCGCAGAAGAGACCATGTGTATTCCGTGTTTCCCTTTGTTCCGCAAACAGTGACCTGGTGCTGCAATGTGCAAAGCCTTGTATACGAAGCGGGGCAGGTGCTGCCACTGCGGCCAGGGTCTGAGTCCCACACACAAGCAGAGAAGTGGAATCCAAAGCAGAGTATCGGGAGCACAGTGAGAGCCAGGGAGGCCTGGGCTCCGGGAGCCGGGTGGGGCCCGGGAAGCAGGAGCCGCAGGGCAGTCGTGAGGGGTGAGCGGCAGGTGGACAGCGGAGCTGCTGGAGGCGAGATATTTGTAGGCAGAGAAGCAGAGCAGCTGGGAACCAGAGGAGGAGGTGGGGTCTGTCTCGGAGCCCAGGGGAAAGTCCGTCTAGAACACAGGATTCGTGCAGGGGCCCCGGGAGGAAGCGGCGGGAGAGCCGGGGGAAAGGCCGTGGGAAGCAGCGGGCACCGTCAGGACGGGGCGGCGGGTGTGGGTTGTGCTGAAGGTTTGGGAAGTGGCCCCAGCAGCGTGGACGCTGACGCTGCATGTTGTGATGTCTGCCCCCTGAAGCGAGACTTTAGAACGGGGCGGGCGCCGGAGGCACCAGAGGGCAGTGGGCAGAGGAGACAGAGCAGGGTGGGCAGTCAGTAAAGGGCCCGGTGCCATGCTGGCTACCCCAGAAGGCAGCTGGTTGGTGCCCAGTCCTAATGTGGCGCCCAAGTCATCCCAACCAAAGCGCCAAAGTGCTGTTTGTCCACCAGCTCCATCGTGCAGGCCTCTGCCTCCCTCACCTCCCCAGAAACCAGTCCTCCGGCGGAGAGGCTGCGAGGGGGCGACAGGAGGGTGAGGAGCTGAGAAAAATGAAACCAGCCGAAACCGGTTGGGCTCAGCGGTAGAGCGTCGGTCTGAGGACTGAAAGGTCCCGGGTTCGATTCCGGTCAGGGGCATGTACCTTGGTTGCGGGCACATCCCCGGTAGTGGGTGTGCAAGAGGCAGCTGGTCGGAGTTTCTCTCTCATCGACGTTTCTAGCTCTCTATCTCTCTCCCTTCCTCTCTGTAAAAAATCAGCCAAAACCGTTTGGCTCAGTGGATAGAGCGTCAGCTTGCAGACTGAAGGGTCCCAGGTTCGATTCCAGTCAAGGGCATGTACATGGGTTGCGGGCACATCCCCGGTGGGGGGTTTGCAGGAGGCAGCTGATCGATGTTCTCTCTCATCGATGTTTCTGACTATCTGTCCCTCTCTCTTCCTCTCTGTGAAAAATCAATAAAATATATTTTTTAAAAATCAATAAAATATATTAAAAAAGAAAAAATGAAACCGTAACAGATAACAAGACCGTGCGCAATGTGACACCAGAAACCACGAGCTTGAGGGAACTCGAAATGGGGGAGATGGCAGAGGCTTCTCAGTGGAGCTGAGATGTGAGGGGGAGCTGAGTTGGAGCAGCAGCGAGAGAGGGAAGTTGGGGGGGGGGGGATCCAGCGAGGGAGGGGAGTTTGGGGGGGGGTCCCCAAACCTTGGAGAAGAGCAGGTCAAGGAGAACACACGAGAGCTCGGAATTGTTGCTCACTCTTAGGCCTCTGCTGTCCGTCAGTCAGGCCTCTGCCCCACGCAGTGGGGTCCAGGCCAGACTTACACCTCTCTGCCCGCCGCCAGGAGGGGCGGGAGCTGAGCCTGGAGAAGCCGGAGCTGAAGGCGCTGGTGTCGGAGAAGCTGGAGGACCTGCATCGGCGCTGGGACGAGCTGGAGACCACCACGCAGGCCAAGGCCCGCAGCCTTTTCGACGCCAACCGGGCCGAGCTGTTTGCCCAGAGCTGCTCGGCGCTGGAGAGCTGGCTGCTGAGCCTGCAGGCCCAGCTGCACTCGGACGACTACGGCAAGGACCTCACCAGCGTCAACATTCTGCTCAAGAAGCAGCAGGTGTGTGTGCGGGAGCCCTGGCTGCGGAGGAGGAGGCGTGCAGGAGGCGGGAGGGGCCGCCCGGAGCTCTGGAGATGGGGGGCCGTTCTCAGGTACCCCCAGGCTCGGTCTGGAACTCTGTGGCGAGGGCCGAGCCCACTAGTGGCGTTGGGAATCCCCTGGGGAGTCTGCAGCTGGCAGGCCAAAGCTGGCCAGCAGGGCATCGCCACTGAGGCCAGGGAAACTTGCTGGGGGATAGCCCCTGGCCTCCCGCACACCACACGGTGGGCAGCTTTGCGTGGGCGCTGGAGAAGAGCCAAAAGCCGGAGCCCCCCTCTCCGTGCCTTGTGGTGTCTCCCCATCGCCCTCTACTGGCAGGGCCCGGCATTGCACCAGCTGGAGACTTGTCTCCAGGGTCCATCATCCTCAGGCCTCCCACCGGGAGGGAAAGGTGGATCTGGGACTGAGAGGCAGGGGATTGCCCACGGGCACAGTGACCAGGGCCCCTTCCCGGACTCTATGTCCGTTAGAGCGTGAGACCCACTCCCCAGGCCGTGAGGGGTGCTGCCCTGGGGGAGCCCAGGGGAGATGGGCTGGTATTGGCTCGGCCCCGCTGGGGTGACGCTTCCTCTCGCGCGGCAGATGCTGGAGCGGGAGATGGCGGTGCGGGAGAAGGAGGTGGAGGCCATCCAGGCCCAGGCCCAGGCGCTGGCGCAGGAGGACCAGGGGGCGGGCGAGGTGGAAAGGACCTCGCGGGCCGTGGAGGAGCAGTTCCGGGCCCTGTGCCAGCCCCTGCGGGAGCGCTGCCGGCGCCTGCAGGCCTCCCGCGAGCAGCACCAGTTCCACCGGGACGTGGAGGACGAGATCGTGAGTCCGCGGTGCCCACGGGAGCCGCCCTGCCCTGCGCCGGGGAAGGCCAGCCGCGTCCCCCTCCCTTCGGCACTGAGCACCATCCCTCTGGGCCACGTGGGATCCCTGGAAGCTCCCTTTCCCTGGAACCAGGGCTGGCCGTCTCCTGCGCACACACACAGACACACACACTCACAGGCAGACACACACACACACAGACACACACACACTCACACACACACAGAGACACACTAACAGACAGACACACACACACACACACACTCACACGCTCATACACGCTCACACACACACACACAACAGGGGCCTGGATCACGTCCCCTCCGCGGCCCCCCAGCTCCCCACTCCGGCCTGGCCCGCGGCCCCTGACCCTCCTCTCTCTCCAGCTGTGGGTGACGGAGCGCCTGCCCATGGCCAGCTCCCGGGAACATGGCAAGGACCTGCCCAGCGTCCAGCTCCTCATGAAGAAAAACCAGGTGAGGCCGAGGCGAAAGGCGGAAGGAAGGTCCCAGCCGCCTCCGGGGACCTGGGGTTTCTCTGCCCCCCCCCCCCATGCCGGTGCGGCCCTAGACCCCTGGCTGCCTCCCTCAGAGAGGACCTGGAGTGGGGGAGCTTCACCGGCACCTCCTGGGCCAGGAGGGAGGGCTGCAGGGGATTCAGGAAGGAAGAGACGCAGAGCGTGAGGGGGTTGGTGTTGAGGAGGGGCAGGGGCCCAGCCAGCTTCTCCGTGTCCTCCCCTGCTGCGGGGAACAGACGCTGCGGAAGGAGATGCAGGGCCACGAGCCCCGGATCGCGGAGCTGGGGGAGCGGCAGCGGGCCCTGGGGGCGGCCGCGGCGGGCCCCGAGCTGGCCGAGCTGCAGGCCATGTGGGAGCGCCTGGGCCGCGAGCTGGAGCTCCGCGGGAAGCGCCTGGAGGAGGCCCTGCGCGCCCAGCAGTTCTACCGCGACGCCGCCGAGGCCGAGGCCTGGATGGGGGAGCAGGAGCTGCACATGATGGGCCAGGAGAAGGCCAAGGTGAGGCCGGGCAGAGCCGGGCCGGCCCCTGCCCCGCTCCTCCCCGGGCCCCTGCCTGACGCCGCCGCCCGGTCCCCAGGACGAGCTGAGCGCCCAGGCCGCGGTGAAGAAGCACCAGGTGCTGGAGCAGGCCCTGGCCGACTACGCCCAGACCATCCACCAGCTGGCGGCCAGCAGCCAGGACATGATTGACCACGACCACCCCGAGAGGTGAGCACGGCGCCTGGGGAGGGACCCCGCGCCTGGGGAGGGCAGCAGTTCCGGGAGGTGCAGGGGCCGCGGAGCCTCCGGTGCTGTGTGCACACCGACCCGCCCGGAAGGGTGCGGCCGGCGGGCCGAGAGGGACAGGACCCTGCGGGACGGGCTGGGGTCCCATCAGGGCATCCTGAGTCCCGGGCCGCTCCCCTCCCCGCAGCACACGGATATCCATCCGCCAAGCCCAGGTGGACAAGCTGTACGCCGGCCTGAAGGAGCTGGCCGGGGAGCGGCGGCAGGGCCTGCAGGAGCACCTGCGGCTGTGTCAGCTGCGCCGGGAGCTGGACGACCTGGAGCAGTGGATCCAGGAGCGCGAGGTGGTGGCGGCCTCCCACGAGCTGGGCCAGGACTACGAGCACGTGACGGTGAGTGCGGGGGGGACACCGGCCGCAGGCCAGCTCCCGGCGAGGTGGGTGGGCCCCGCTGGGGGACCGGGGCCCCCTCCTGCGCGGGGCACCCCGGGGTGGGGCAGACCCGGCTGCACGGCACTGTGCTCCGGGTTCTGAGGCATGTAAGGGGGAGAATTGGGCAGAAAGGAGGCCGGGTGGGAAGGAAATGAGCGACCACTCTTTTCCAGGGGAGCTAGGCAGTGTACGATCCCTGTCTGCAGGCTGCAGGCTGCAGGGTCCCCACGGCCTCTGCTGAGGGCCCGGGAGTTCAAATCCAGGGTCACGGGGAACCACTGGCATCTGTCATGGGCTCAGCTCAGCTGGAGCGCCCTGTTTTGGTCCGTGTGGCCCAGGGAGAGAAGGGGGTGCTCAGTGTGGGGTGAGAAGCCCCCCCCACCCCCCGCTGCCCCATCCTGTGAGACAGGGGCCAGAGTCAGAGCTGTCGGTGCACCCGTCCCCTCCCCCAGATGCTCCGGGACAAATTCCGAGAGTTCTCCCGGGACACGAGCACCATCGGCCAGGAGCGCGTGGACAGTGCCAACGCGCTGGCCAACGGGCTCATCGACGGGGGCCACGCCGCCCGGGCCACCGTGGCCGAGTGGAAGGACGGCCTCAACGAGGCCTGGGCCGACCTGCTGGAGCTGCTGGACACGCGGGGCCAGGTGCTGGCGGCCGCCTACGAGCTCCAGCGCTTCCTGCACGGCGCCCGCCAGGCCCTGGCGCGGGTGCAGCAGAAGCAGCAGCAGCTGCCCGACGGCGCCGGCCGGGACCTCAACGCGGCCGAGGCCCTGCAGCGCCGGCACTGCGCCTTCGAGCACGACATCCAGGCCCTCAGCGCCCAGGTCAGGCCCGAGCACGTGCGGCCAGGCGTGGCTGGGGGGAGACTCCGTGGGAAGGCCGGGCCCTCGGAAAGGCCGGGGTTGGCACCCTCTGGAAGGCCACGTAGGGAGGAGGTGGAATTGCTCTAGGGAAACATCTCTGGCCAGAGGACATCTCGCCACCACGTTCACACCTTTACGACAAGCCTCCCTGAGGGCCGTGGCATCGTCACGTGGTCCCGTGGCATCGTCACGTGGTCCCGTGCATCGTCACGTGGTCCCGTGGCATCGTCACGTGATCACGTGGCATCATCACATGGTCCCGTTCATCGTCACGTGGTCCCGTGGCATCGTCACGTGGTCCGTGGCATCGTCACGTGGTCCCGAGGCTGGAGGATTCATGTGGTACCAAAACCCACCCATCGGTCCCACCCAACTAGAGCTCCAGACCCACACAAACCAAGCAGGGATCCTTCCTGCAGCCGTTTAAACTCAGTCATCCCCTCCTCCCCCGCCCAAGTCCCTCTTTCAGGCTGAATATCTCATTCTGGCCAAACCTGAGGCTCACGTCTCCGACAAGCCTCTGAAGGCCCAACCGGCTGGTCGCCCTCTTAAAGGGCACGCCAGGCCACGCCCAGGCTCCCACTGGGGACCCAACAGGGAGAGGATGGCAAAGCTTACTTGGACCCAACAGGGAGAGGATGGCAAAGCTTACTTGGCACCAGCTGTCACCTTTTCCAGCAGCCACCTTTCCCAGCCCCACCCCCTGCTCCTCCTCTCTCCTCCGGCGGGGGATGGGCAGGCGGGCAGGCAGAGGCCAGGGTGGGGTGGCGGGGAGGAGACTGCGGCTCCTCAGTCTCTCCGGCCCTGCCTGACGCTGAGCCGGGCCCTGCAGGTGCAGCAGGTGCAGGACGATGGCCACCGGCTCCAGAAGGCCTATGCGGGAGACAAGGCCGAGGAGATCGGCCGCCACATGCAGGCCGTGGCGGAGGCCTGGGCCCAGCTCCAGGGGAACTCCGCCGCCCGCCGCCAGCTGCTGCTGGACACGACGGACAAGTTCCGCTTCTTCATGGCCGTGCGGGAGCTGATGCTGTGGATGGACGGGGTGAACCTGCAGATGGACGCCCAGGAGCGGCCCCGGTGAGGCCCACGGCGCCAGGCCTACAGGGGTCGGGAGCTGGCGGCTGGGATAGGGCCGAGGGTGGCGGTGCCGTGACGCGGTCTCTGTGCCCCCAGAGACGTGTCCTCCGCAGACATGGTCATCAAGAACCACCAGGGCATCAAAGCAGAGATCGAGGCCAGGGCCGACCGCTTCTCGTCCTGCATCGACATGGGGCAGGCGCTGCTCGCCAGGAGCCACTATGCCGCTGAGGAGGTGGGCGAGGCCTGGGCACAGCCAGGCCGTCCTGTGGCAGCGGCCTCGGTGCTGTGCTTTCTCCCGAGTCTTCCTCACCCTTCCTTACAGGAACCTTCCTCTCTCCCCTCCCTGCTGCTCTCTCTCTCCCCTCCCCACCCTGAGCTGTCTGCTTCCTGAAATCACTAGTTCCCCTGGGTCAGTCCCCCAGAGCTCCCCTCCCCTCACCGCCCTCCCCCCCACCCAAGAAGCCCAGTGGGGTGCTAACTCGCTTCTCGGCCCCCAGATCTCGGAGAAGCTGTCTCAGTTGCAGGCCCGGCGCCAGGAGACCGCGGACAAGTGGCAGGAGAAGATGGACTGGCTGCAGCTTGGTGAGGGTGCCGGGCCCTGCCGGGAGGGGCTGGGGGTCTCGAACCCTGCAGTTTCCAGAGTAAGACCAGGAATCCTGGGCGTGGAACTCACGGCTCCCGCCCTCGGCTCCGCCCTGTGCCCCTGCTCGGGGGCAGGAGCGTTCTCTGTGCCCGTTCCTGAGGTGGTCACAGTGCTCTGCCGGGCTCCACTCTGACCCGCCCCCTCCCTGCAGTTCTGGAGGTGCTCGTGTTTGGGAGAGACGCAGGCATGGCGGAGGCCTGGCTGTGCAGCCAGGAGCCGCTGGTGCGGAGCGCGGAGCTGGGCTGCACCGTGGACGAAGTGGAGAACCTCATCAAGCGGCATGAGGCCTTCCAGAAGTCCGCGGTGGCCTGGGAGGAGCGGTTCAGCGCGCTGGAGAAGCTCACCGCGGTGAGGGCATTGGGAACTGGTGTCTGGGGTAGGGTCGTGGGCAGCAGTACCCGGTCCCGCTGCCCCGAGCCCGTGCTCCCTTCTGCTGGGAGAAACAGTTCCCCTGCTCCCCCTGCCCCGGCACCTCCGGACGTGAGCCACGAGGGCCATGTTGTCACCACAGCGCCGGGAGTCGCCGTCCCCCTGAGTGACGCTGTGAGGCGCCGCCTCCCGTTTCTCCTCATCCCCGCCTTCGTCCGGAATTGTAGTTTCCTTTCTGTTCATCAGAGGGGAGCTGAGCCACTGCATCTTCCCCAGCCCCCTGGTCCCGTCCCATGGGGCCCTCTGTGCTCTGACCTGGGTGTTTTGGCAGCTGGAGGAGCAGGAGAAGGAGCGGCGGAGGAAGAGGGAGGAGGAGGAGCGGTGGAAACAGCCCCCTGCGCCCGAGCCCACGGCCAGTCTGCCCGGAGGGGCCCTCGCGGACGGCCAGACGGCGCCTGAGGCCTCCGGGGACAGGTGCGAGGGGGCGTCTGGGGAGGCGGCGGCGGCGGCTGGAGGGCAGCACCCCGGGGCTTACATTCGTCTGTGTCCCCTGCCGCTCCAGAGCCCACCCCCGGCCACCAGCACCCGCACAGCCAGCCAGCGTCAACGGCGTGTGCGCCGATGGGGAGTCCCCCCAGGTGAGCCCGCACCCCGGGCCCCGCGGGAACGTCCGCCCGCGCCCCGCACTCTCTCACGGCCTCCTGTCCTCGCAGCCCCTGTTGGAGCAGCAGAGACTGGAGCAGGGCAGCTTCGCCGAAGGGCCTGTGAGTCCCTCCCGGGGTGTGGGTGTCGGTATCCGGAGGGACGGTGTGTGCTGGGCGGCGGGGCCGCTGAGGGCAGGAGAGGGCAGCAGCTCAGAGGCACTTGGGGGCGGGAAGCCCCGCTCTTGGACTTGAAGCTCCTGACGTCCAGTTCCCGCTCCCTCCTCCTGTGACACAGACTCTCTCCCCACAGGGGTCCGGCCCCCCCGGGGACGAGACCAACGGGCCCCAGGGAGAGAGGCAGGCCCGGAGCCAGGGCTCGGCCCCTCCCGCCCTGCCCCAGAGCTGGTCCTCGGAGTCAGCCCGGGTGGCCGCGCTGCCCTCCCGAGGCCCGGAGCTCTCTGCCCAGGAGCAGATGGAGGGGATGCTGTGCCGAAAGCAGGAGATGGAGGCCTTCGGCAAGAAGGCTGCCAACAGGTAGCGGGGCTGCGGCCTCTGCAGGCACCGCCTCTGAAGAGGCTTCCCCCTGAATGGCGGGAGCCGTGGCGGGAGCCCTGCAGGAGGACGGTCCTCCGGGGAGGGACCGGCCTCCGGAAGGCCGGGAGGGTGTGTGTACGCTGCCAGGCCTGCGAACAGAGCGGCCCTGGAAATCCTAGAACCCGCGCTCTGCCCGGGGCTCCCGGCCCCACAGAAGCTGGTCGGTCTGCCTGTCTCGCCCCGTCACCGGCGCCGTGTCCCTCCCAGGTCGTGGCAGAACGTGTATTGTGTCCTGCGTCTCGGGAGCCTTGGTTTCTACAAGGACCTGAAGGCAGCCAGCGCGGGGGTGCCGTACCACGGAGAAGTGCCTGTCAGCCTGGCCAGGGCCCAGGGCGGCGTGGCCTTTGATTATCGGAAGCGCAAACACGTTTTCAAGCTGGGGTAGGAGCAGAGCCGTGCCCCGGGGGCGGGGGAGGGGGGGGCGGGCGGGCAGAGCGATGCAAGCTGAGGAAGGGTAGAGTTCAGGCCAGGCATTTGGGGGCAGGAGGAGAGATGGGAAAAGATGGAGAAATTGTATTTCACACCAAGGGGAGCAGGAGCTCCAAGACTCGGGCCTGATGGCTGACCGTGTCAGGCTGAAAACTGTCCTGGATGGATGTCTGAGGACAGGGCGCTGGCATTCCCCTGCCTCCAGGGACCTCCAGGCGCCGGCCCCTGCTGCCAGCAAGCAGCCAGCGCTGGAGGCATGGCCTGGGGTGGGAGTGAGGTCACCCTGGCCCCTGTAGCCAATCAAGAAGCATTTGAGACTGAGACTCAGGGGGTGTGCAGAGGTGTCCTGAGACTGGGGAGGGTGTGCAGAGGTGTCCGATCAGCTCCGAGGGCCCCAGCAGGCTTGTTCTCCTCCCAGCACTGATTGGGCCAATCCCGAGTCTCAGCTCTGTCCTGAGGCTTCTCTCTCTCCCAACAGCTTGCAGGACGGGAAAGAATATTTATTCCAAGCCAAGGATGAGGTGAGCTGCCCGCTCTCCGCCCACACCCCCGTCTCCCCATTGCCATTCTCAGGACCCTCCAATTGTAGATTCTCCTTTCTTCCCTCTCTGCTCTCTTTTCCCTTAAGTGTCGCATTCTTTGGAATCAGACAGCCCACAGGGTGCCACCTGGATGTCTGTGAAGGCCACACCAATACACGTTCCCTGTCTTAAGGGGACTTTTTCTCCAATGGCATGGAATAGTCAAACCACTTTCCTGCCGCCTCCTCCCAAGCTTCCCCGCTGGCCAAGGCTGGCGGCCTCGGCGCAGCCACCGTGACGCTGACCGGTTGTCTTTCTGCTCCCTCAGGCAGAGATGAGCTCGTGGCTGCGGGTGGTGAACGCAGCCATCGCCACCGCGTCCTCTGCCTCCGGCGAGCCTGAGGAGCCAACGGTGCCCAGCGCCACCCGGGGCATGACCCGGGCCATGACAATGCCCCCAGTGTCCCCGGTCGGGGCTGAGGGGCCCGTGGTACTTCGCAGCAAGGACGGCAGAGAACGAGACCGAGAGAAACGCTTCAGCTTCTTCAAGAAGAATAAATAGTTGGGGGCAAGACTCCCCGGCCAGCTCCTCCCTCTGTTCAGGAAACTGCCAGGGACTGTCAATAGGGGCCACCCTCTTGTCAGGACAACTGCCTGCTGCTAGGGTCTGTTGCCAATGTCAGCCCATCACCAGGAACTGTCTCTGGGGACAAGTCAGTGTTCCCATGGACAACCCTTCTCTCTGCTATTTAATTCCAGACTGGTGGTGGGACCCAGGCAACCCCCGATTCTACTCCCCCCACTCCCCTCTTCCCCGGCCTTAAACCTCTGTTACCACCACCGTGCGGACAGTGCCAAGTCCTCAATGCAGGCCACGTGGGGAATGGCTGCCCCGGCCTCAGGGTCATCTCCCACCGCAGCTGGGACCAGCCAGGAACCTCTAAGAGCTGAAGCAGGACCTGGGGGCAAGATGGCCGGATGATGGCGTCAGAGACACTGAAGCGCCCCCTTCCTGTCCTCCTTCATCCTCTGACTCGAGTGGCCACTCCATGTCCAGCGACTCTTAATGGCTTCCAGGTGTGAGCTGTTCAGGGGCAACCACAGCCTTGAGTCTGGCCAAGGAGACAATTAAACAGCTCCGCTTCTCTTACTGCCTCTGGGTGTCTTTGCTTTCTTGACCACAAGCTCCCTGCCCGTGCCCATGGTTCCCCCTTTGGCACCAGTCTCCTGTGTGTCAGGCTTCCCTTCTGTCCCAGCCTCCACGCCCTCAAAGGACCACATTATTTTGAGAGCCTCCATACCTTGGCCTAATTTCCCCATGAGAATGACCTCCAGTTTGACCGATGTCACAAGGAAGTTCACCACGGGTCAGGATGATGTGAACAAGCAGTGAGCGACAATTTTCCTGGTGGACAGCATTCTTTTTTTTTTTTTTTAAGTTTACTTTTTTAATAGATTTTATTGATTTTTCACAGAGAGGAAGAGAGAGGGATAGAGAGTTAGAAACATCGATGAGAGAGAATCATCGATCAGCTGCCTCCCGCACACCCCCTACTGAGGATGTGCCCACAACCAAGGCACATGCCCTTGCCCGGAATCGAACCCGGGACCCTTCAGTCCGCAGGCCGATGCTCTATCCACTGAGTCACACCGGTCCCGGCAACAGCATTCTTCACTTGTGATTCTCTCAACTGTTTTCAAAAACAAAAGACTAAAAAACCCCAAAACACAAAAATCTGAAAGATTGAAGAGCGTTGCCACAACCTAGTCTCAGCCTTGCTCAGCCCAGCTGGAGAACCGAGCACATCCCACCCTCTACTGAGGAACACCAGAGAAGATCCAGGGCATTCAGACAGGGTCAGATAAGTGACAGGTTCCAAGTCCACTGCAATAGCATAACAGTCCCTTGAGAAGCCACCAAGTACATCCTGAGTGTATAAATACACAAACAAGGGGATATTCTAGACCCAGTGAAGTAGGAAAAAAAGGATTCCCCCTGGCCTCTAGCCAGGTAATTAGAGATTTCAGAGCAATAGTATGTGCCTCAGTGGCCTCCTACAGGAAAACCTTTGTTCTGTCATTGGTTCCCATCACACACAAACAGCCATATCTTTGGGGGCTCAGAGAAAGCAGCCCTATCTTTAGCATAATTGGCTGAGGGCCTTGGTTGAGCAGACCCCTGACTATCATCAGCCGTGACAAAGACAGGGTCAGGTGTGTGCAGGCTCAGGACTAGCACAGCCCAGCCCCAGAATGGCTTCCAACCATGCGATCTAGTAGACCAGATGGCCCACAGGATAATTACCCCTTTCTCTTAAGAAAATCAGATTTAGAAATACCCATAGTAAACATGTAAGTAAATGTAACTAGAATAATCTGTCATGGACTAGATGGAAGAACACATCGGCACTAGAGCCTCTTGTTCTTCAGGTACAATTGTAAAATCCCCATTCTACAAAGGAAAGGTCAGCATTGTGGAATGTTCAAGGAATCTGAGTATCTGCACACTAAGAAAGCAGGACTCGCCGAAACTGGTTTGGCTCAGTGGATGGAGCATCGGCCTGCGGACTGAAAGGTCCCGGGTTTGATTCCGGTCAAAGGCATGTACATTGGTTGCAGTCATATCCCTAGTAGGGGGTGTGCAAGAGGCAGCTGATCGATGTCTCTCTCTCATCGATGTTTCTGACTCTCTATCCCTCTCTCTTCCTCTCTGTAAAAAATTCAATAAAATATATTAAAAATAAATAAATAAAAGCAGGCAGGCCTCAGGGTTGAGAGGAAAGCAATAATTGAAATTTTAGGAGAAAATGTACATGGGGGTGAGAAAATGGAGCAATTATCGTTTTAATGTGTAAAAGATAAGTGAAGGTCCTACAGAACGGTGCAATCAGTCATTGTGAATGGAAAAGGAATGAAAGTGGGACTTGAGCGTCACGTACATACACATGGCAGCTAAAGCTACCCGAGTGCGTGAAGCCTTGAGGACAGGACAGAGCAGATAATAAGCCCAAGGTCAGGAAGTACGTGTTGGGAGACACTTTTAGATCTGGGTGGAAGAAAAGTTCCAGGAAAGAAGACAGAATGGTATGGAGCAGAGAGGGGTGTGAGACAGGTTAGAGCACAAAAAGACAATAGAGTGGGCACCACACGTCAATGGGGAAATATGGGCAGATAAAAATGGAGGAATTATTTAAAGAAAAACATGTTTACATTCTTACCTAATACCATCTCCAGGGGTGAATGCTGCATTGGTGTCCAATACAGCAGCTGCAAGCCACATGTGGCTACTGAGCACATGAAATATGGCTAGCTGAATTGAGATGTGTTCTAAATGCAAAATGCTCACTGGATTTCAGAGACTGAAGAGAAAAAAAAAAGAAGTTAAGGTATCTCATTAACAATTTTTATATTGCCTCAGCCGGTATGGCTCAGTGAATAGAGCAGACCAAAGGATCCGGGGTTCGATTCTGGTCAAGGACATGGTTGCAGGCTCCTCCCTGGCCCTGGCCGTGGTTGGGGCTTGTGCAGGGGGCAACTAATCAATGTGTTTCTCTCACATCGATGTTTCTCTCTGTCTCTCCCTCTCTCTTCTACTCTCCCTAAAAATCAATGGGGAAAAAATACCCTTGGGTGAGGATTAACAAAAACAGACAAAAAAATGAATTTTTATATTGATTATATGTTGAAATGATCTTTTAGCTATATTGGGTTTCAAAAGAATTAAAGTTCATTTTACTTTTTAAATGTGTTTACTAGGCAATTTTAAATATATATATATATATATATATATATATATATATATATATATATCTCACATATTTCTATTGGGACAGCACTGCTCAAAATGGACTACAGACCTAAAAGTGAGAAACATTGTTAAGCCCGAAGAGGGAGTGATGAAAGCTCTCCTCCATCTCTCTGCACAGACAGTCATTGTCCCGGCTGCAGGTGGAAGGAAGGGTGGACTGGTTTCTAGAGAACAACCTAGCGATTTCACCCTGAGTTTACACCCTCCCAAAGTCTCACATGGACCCAGGAAGGCATTCCTAATCAACATAAGGGTGCTAATTTCAACTCTGTGTACAGTGGTGGGGAGCGGGGGGAACCTGATGCCCTACATCCAGAGATGAATCGGGAGAATAAGGTGGTTGCATACTGCGGAGTGTTGCTATGACACTGTAACATAGCACTTAGTGAAAAACGTTAGAAGCGATGAGCTCTACAACACAATTTACATAAAGTATAAGAAACCAATGGCAAAAAGATATTTGCAACCATGTAGGGGAAATTGAATATAAGTTTCAGATAATATTAGCATAGCATACGCGGGACGTTTTAATTGGAGGCAGGTAGTGAGGCCTTCATAGGAAAAATTACATGATGTCTGGGATTTGCTCTTAAAAACTCCAGCCCTCCTCCAAAGGAGTAAAGGGGCTAAATGAAGTGTCGGCAAAATGTAATGGTCAAATCTGGGTAAAAGGTCCATAGGTGTTCATTATAATAGTCTCCATTTGTGCCTTTTGAAATTGTCCACATAAAACATTTTAATGGGGGGAAAAAGCAAATGTGCCCTAAGAAGACATGTCTTGCAAGAACACAAACAAAATGATGGCAGGCCCTGGCGCATTAAACTGACTCATTAGAATGATTGCCCGTGAGGGCAGGGAGAGGAGAGGAAGGGAGTAGAGTAAGGAAATGGGTGGGTCCCTTTCCCGGAGCCGCCCCTCGCCATTGGCACGCGGAACAGCAGGCCTGAGCCTCGAGGTGTGCCCGGCCCGGAGTCGGAGGCATTGCCCTCTTCAGCCGTGAAGATATTCGTGTACTCGAGTGCTCAGTGTCCCGTGGAACCGAGTGCAGCCGCGTGGGCAAGCAGACTTTCCTCATCACCCTGGGCTGCAGCAGCATCCTCACCCAGTTAGTACACCGGTGACTTCTGTTCCTTCTACAACATCCTGAGGTCCTGCCGGGGCCGTGCCCCAGACGGTCGGACGGTCGGTGTTCAGCAAGCAGACAGAAGAGGCCTCGCTGTGCAGTATTTCCGGTTCTATGGCTACCTGTCCCAGCAGCAGAACATAATGCAGGACTGCGTGCGGCAGGCACCTACCAGCGTGCGATACTGCAGAACCTCTCGGACTTCTAGAACAAGATTGTTCTGGATGCTGGCTGTGGCTCTGGAATCCTGTCATTTTTTTGCTGCCCAAGCTGGAGCAAGGAAGATCTGAGCGGTGGAGGCCAACACCATGACCCAGCTTGCCAAGGTCAGTGGCCACTGGAACCCCTGCCTGTCCTGGTCCTTCAGCTATATGCCCGCTCTGACCTGGGGAGCTGGCCCTGCTGGGAGCCCCCAGGAGGCCTGACCCCTTGGATTTAGAGGATTATAAGAACATCATTTCTCTTTGGTCTTTTATCCTCAAAACCTGAGCTGAGGTGGTGTTTCCTCCATGATGGGTAGTCAACTACTAGGTTCAGGGTGAACTGGGGCCTTCAGAGGCTTGGTGGCCTTGTGCTTCAGGGGACTGTGCAGTCACACAGGCCGGGGTGAGATCTCGGACCTGGCCAGTGGCCTGCCTCTCTGAACCCCACTTCCCACATCTGTGAAATGTGCATAAAAACAGGGTTTCATTTCATTAAAGCTGTCATTTTCTTTGTTTTAAAAATAAGAGTAAGGAAACAGGGGAAAGAAATGGAATAGTACTGTCAGAGCTATGCAAAGAAACTGTATAAAAACAGAAGGGTGATGAATGAAATGAACATTTTAAAAGGGTTAATACTAAGCCAAGGACATTAGTTTTGATGATCTCAGAAAATTCTGGGAATTGGAGAGAACAGAACCCAAAACACAGGGCATAAAGCAGGTTCAGACCCTCCATTTGTGAAGCCAGTATAGTGAAGATGAGTGAAAGCTATTTCAGAAGTGGCTAAGGAGGTCCCTATACATGTTTTAAAAGTTTGAGGGTGGAGAGAAACTGGAAATGGCCGAGAGAATAAGGGATGGAAGGAGGTAGATACTAGTACATGGGAGACAAGCATGACTGTTATTAGAATTGCAAGAACAGTGCCTCTTCTGAGATAGTTGGGAAGCAAAACGATGCCAGTGAAAGAAACATATCAGAATAGTTGGCGGGGAAGAAGGCAGCCTCAGGAATGTGTGCCTGTGGTCTCAGAAGAGCTTCTGTGAAGCCATCACAGTGAGGAACGGTGGTTGACAATCACCCTGACAGGCTCTACTCAGAGAGAAACAGTCCCTCTCTCTACAAACTATTCTTTGTTCAAGGGTGACAGTAACCTACCTGACAGCTTCCCTCTGGCCACCAGGAGGTGCCCTGAGACCACAGCTGTCTAGTCCACAGAGGGACTCACGGTTGCCTAGTCCAGCAGCTGAGTGTGGATGTGGAGACCCTATCCCCACCCAAATCAAGGAGCCTCTCTGGCCTTTGCACCAAGCATTCCTTTGGTGCCCTCACCACAGAGGCGGCCTGTGAGGGACACACAGAGAACCAGCCACGTCCGCTGGTATACATTAGCAAGCGGAACAAGACCCAGGGGAGCCTCCATAGAATGCCTCCTAGACTCTCCCAGCTCTGCTGTCTTTGGTTCTACTTCATCAATGAACCACATGCTTGTAATGAAAAGTTCTTAATTATGTGTAAAGCTTTTCGAAAAAATGGCTAGGTTTTCTCAGAATGTGTATTTCTAAAATGTTGTACCAAGCTGGCAACCCTTTTTAGGGGACCCAGCGAGGCAACCCTTTGTCATCAGCTGCCGGCCCCCGCTCGGCAGGCGCTGGCAGCGCCCCCATTGTGACGGCAGTGACCCCGGATTTCTGATCTCACGGGCGGTGTGTGCGCCCGCGCCTTTCTGACGCCGAGCCCGACCCCCGCTTCCGGAGCGGTGATTGGCGGGCTGGGGCCGGGGGCGGGCTGACCTGTCTCCGCCGCGCCGTCACCAGCTGGCCCCGCCCCGTGCCGGGGTCGCCGGGAGCTGAGCCAGGGGCAGTGATTTACATGCGGCCGCGGGATTGGTCGCCCGGCTCCCGCGAGGGGGAGGGGACGGGAGCGCGCACTCGCGCGTGCGTGAGCTGGCGCGCGGGGAAGGGCCGGGTCGCGCGGAGGCTCGAGCGGCCTTCGCCATTTTGTGGGGTTCTCTCTGACGCGGGAGCCGCCGCCGCCGCCGCCGCCCCCCGGAGGTAAGAGGGGCGTCTTGGGGTGCGTGGGGAGCCCGAGGCGGGCTGGGGCGGCGCGGGCCGGGCCTCGGCGGCCGGAGGCGGCCGGGCTGGGGCTTCTTGGGGGGAGGTCCGGGGAGACAACGGGAGGAGGCGGGGCAGGGGTCGGGGCGAGCCTTTGTTGGGACCTCGGAGCCGCAGGTTGGGCCATGGGGGGTCGCGGGGAGGGAGTAGGGGGTGTCCTGGATGGGGACCCAAGGGGCCTTTATTTTGAGAGAATCTTGAAAGGTGGAGCCTGAGGGAGGAGAGGTGCACAGATTTCCCTCCAAAACCTCGCGACCGGGGACACTCAGAAACGTGCCCCTTGCCCCGGCTTGAGCGCTTCTTTCCTGCCCAGAAGAGTGTGAAGACGCGGGACGAACGGCTAACGCTGTCCCTTCAGTGCTCACTTCACAGAGGCGATGGGGACGCGATGCTTACTGACCCGACCTCCTGCCGGCGTGCCCCCTCTCACCGCTCCCCCTTCTCCCGCTGGAAAAACGCTGTGCTGGGTACCAAGCGCTGAACCGGGGCAACGCGCCGAGACTGCCGCGGCACCCCTAACGAGGGGATTCTGTTTCTTCTCTCTCAGGCTCTCTCAGGATGGTGAAGCTGTTCATCGGAAACCTGCCCCGGGAGGCCACCGAGCAGGAGATCCGCTCGCTCTTCGAGCAGTACGGGAAGGTGCTGGAGTGCGACATCATTAAGAACTACGGCTTCGTGCACATAGAGGACAAGACGGCGGCCGAAGATGCCATCCGCAACCTGCACCACTACAAGCTGCACGGGGTGAACATCAACGTGGAGGCCAGCAAGAACAAGAGCAAGACCTCCACCAAGCTGCACGTGGGCAACATCAGCCCCACTTGTACCAACCAAGAGCTCCGGGCCAAGTTCGAGGAGTACGGCCCGGTCATCGAATGTGACATCGTGAAAGATTACGCCTTCGTCCACATGGAGCGGGCCGAGGACGCGGTCGAGGCCATCAGGGGCCTTGACAACACAGAGTTTCAAGGTGAACTGCCCTGGGGTCTTGGTGGCAGAACTGAGTGGGGTCCAGGGCAAGACAGGCAAGAACACAGGACCCTGGGGCTGGCAGGGTGGTCCCTAACATTCTATTTTAGCTGGGAATAATAGGAAGATTGTATGTTTACCATTCTTGAGATTTGCCAAATCCTTTTCAGATTGTCGACAACCACATAGAATCACAAACTCCGGGTTACTTTACCCTTCGGGCTTCACTCATTTCAATGCTGTTGGGAGTTTAAGTCTGTGGCTTAACTGCCGCTTTTGTCATGGCCAGGAAGCCTTGTTTGAGAGGTCAAATGTGTAGAATTGATTTTTTTTTTTTTAAGTATATATTTTAATTGATTTTTTACAGAGAGGAAGGGAGAGAGATAGAGTTAGAAACATCGATGAGAGATGTGCCCACAAGCAAAGTACATGCCCTTGACCGGAATTGAACCCGGGACCCTTCAGTCCGCAGGCTGACGCTCTATCCACTGAGCCAAACCGGTTTCGGCGAATTGATACTCTTTACTACTATGCGTAATGGGTTGTGGTGGGCAATTTGGGGGGTGAATCTGGATTTGGGGGGAATATTTGTTCAGCTCCAGCAGAGCCAGAAAGCACGAACTGCGTGATTCTCCTCAGCTTATGTCCCAATAAACCCATCGCAAGTTGAAAGTATCGCTCAGTTGAAAATACATTTAATACTATACCATAGAGCATCATTTGTTTGCCCTTGTTATCTGCTGGCTGAAGCAGCTGTGGCTGGGCACCACTGCCCAGCGTCATTAGAGTAGCATTCCGCATATCGATAGCCTGGGAAAAGATCAGAATTCAAAATATGGTTTCTAATGAATAAATATGCTTTCACACCATCATAAAATCAGACCACTGTAAGTCGGGGAATATCTGTATTCTGCCCCATCTATTATTTAATCCTAAAGGTAAAAAATTCTAAAATTATTAGATTGAATGGGAATGATGATCCTGCTTCTGAGGAGATCCCATAAGATATTCTAGTAAGTGATATATTATTTATACCAATCATAAAGGTACATAGCTTGTCATTAATACATAGGTCATTTGATGGCTCTAGAAATGGACTGTCCACAGATAGCTATTAAATGAAATTTAAAATTCAGTTTCTCAATTGTACTGCACCCAGAAGGCACACGAGGTGAGTGGCTACTGTATTAGTGCAGATATGAAACACTTCCATCATCATAGAAAGTTCCATTGGACAGCACTGTTCTACAAGGTTTTTGTTGATAGTGTCATCTTGAACCACATTTACAGCCACTTCTCAGGGTCATAGATTAACAATTTTTTGTCTGAGTGCCAGTAAGAGTTGTTAAGAAGTACTTAAGGGCCCTCTGCTAACCCTAGAAAACAGAAAAGAAGTGGAAGAGGAAAAGTTGACCAGAAAAGGGTAAGAAAGTTTGCAAAATAGAGATTACAGAGAGTGTAGCAAAAGCTCTGGTCACAGCCAGTGTTTTAATAAAGCAGGTTTAATTATTTTAAGTAGTAGATATCTGACTACACACGATTCATAAGATTTTTTACAATGTTTTTACAAAGATCCTTTATTTGGTTTTCATGTTCTTAGCCTGACCCCTCTGGAGGAAGTACTCTGAGTTACATACAGAGGCATTTTTATAACCACCTTTATCCCCCCCCCCCCCATGACAAGAGAAAGTTTAGCATCTATAATAATAAAAGCATAATATGCTAATTAGACAGACTTCCTTCCGGACAACCTTCCAGAGGAAGCCAGGGCTGTGAGGGCCAAGCCCATTGCACAAATTTTGTGCATCAGGCCTCTAGTTGGATAGTAAGTTGCAGTTTTACAGAAAATACCATCTAGATACCAATTTATCACATTTTTTGATAAATCCTTTGCAGGTGTTTAATGAAGGTAGCATCTTAAGAATACCACTTTAGGCATCAATTGAACCTTTATATGTTAATGGCTGCCATTTAGGCTTCTGACTTGTTTGACTTCTAAAAGGAAGCAGCAGAATCTGAGTGTATGTCTTTCAGGATCTGTTCCTCTCCACAGCAGCAGTGAATGCACCCCTAGTGAGTTAGCAAACAGCTTGCATTGGAAAACCTTAAAAAAGCCTTTCCAAGTATCCGCTCAGGCAGCCACACTGGGACTATGTAAGAGTCAGGTGTCTTGGGTTTCCCCCCAATATGTAAACAAGCATTACACTTAAGTGCTATTGTGTGTCAGCTACATCCCCAGCCTCTGGATCCTGGCAATGATAGGAGTTCAGCAATTAGGATCACAGGTTGCCCATCTCAGCTTTTAATACTCCTTTCTGTTCCAGAATTAAGAAAGAAAAAAAACACACACTTTTATTGGGCTAGTTCTCTGGAAAATGTTGGCAGTGCATTTCAGTAACTTTTAAATATATATATATATATATATATATATATATATATATATATATATATATATTTTTTTTTTTTTTTTAATTTTTTTTTTTTCAGAGAGGGAGAGATAGAAACATCAATGATGAGAGAAACATCAATGGCTGCCTCTGGCACACTCCCCACCAGGGATCAAGCCTGCAACCTGGGCATGTGCCCTTGACTAGAATCAAACCTGGGACCCTTCAGTCTGCAGGTGCTCTATCCACTGAGCAAAAAAGCCAGGGCGTGCCGAAACCGGTTTGGCTCAATGGATAGAGCATCGGCTTGGGGACTGAAGGGTCTCGGGTTCGATTCCGGTCAAGGGCATGTACTGTGGTTGCGGGCATAACCCCAGTAGGGGGTGTGCAAGAGGCAGCTGATCGATGACTCTCTCTCATCGATGTTTCTAACTCTCTATCTCTCTCCCTTCCTATCTGTACAAAATCAATAAAATATATTAGAAACAAAACAAAACAAAAAACAGCCAGGGCGCATTTCAGTAACTTTTAAAGGTATCAGGAAATCTTTATGTTTTCCAAGTGTTGGGTGTTGGTAAAATTTACTTTTCTTTCAGTTTTATTTGCTCTGGTTCCTTAAGATAATAGAGAAGCACAATATTTTTTCAATTATTATAAAAACTTTAGGGGGTTTAAATTAAAAGCATAGTTACAATCTTTGGGAAGATTATGCTAGGGGGAAAAACTATCCTATTATATATCTTTTAGTTCTAGGTAAAAATGTAAATTAATAAAAATAACCTACATCCTTTTCAGTTACTACTAGAAGTAGCTTTTGCCAGATGTCTATAAACTTAAGAGGTTCCAATCTTTGGATCTTTAGAAGTTCCCTAAAGCAGGGGTAAAGACTGGATGAATTAACAGAAACATCAAGGAAAAATTGTTTTTTGTTTCTCAAAGAGAGAGAGAGAGAGAGAAGCACCCAAAATCTATAAAAGAACAAGTTAAATTGCAGTTTTTTCCTTAAAAATGTATTTCTAAGTTTCCTGGATTGACTGATTTTTTAGATTGGCATGGTTACTGTGACTTCACAATTGGAGCACAGTTCGTATCTGTCACACAGATTAATGTCACCTTGCATGGTTGAAAGACAATTTGTAACCCTCCAGTCTCAATTATAGTGAACCCTACACTTTCTATATGAATTGGAGCAAAAAGTCTATGTGTTTTTGTTCTTTGCATAGTATGTGGCCCTTAACTTCTAAGAATATTCAAATCTCTGAAAACAGTGGGATGGCTAAATGCTGCTTTCAGAGAATTATTGCTATTTGATTTCTGTTGACTGGATCAATGGAGATGGTGGATACGAGATGGTGGATACTGCCTCAGCTAGCACTTGGAAGTAAAAATCTGAGCGCCTTTATTTCTGCTAAAGAAGGGGTTTAAGTTGGAGGCAGCAACTGCTGGAAACTGGGTGGTAGGACTTGGACATTGGGCAGAAACGAGTGTGACTGAAGTGATGTTACTGCACTAACCCGCTCCCCCTCAGGGTCAGTGCATGGCGCTGTTCTGGCTGCCGTCCTGAATCGGCTGTTTCCAACAGGATGGTGGAGCACGCGGCCTCCTATCGCATAACTGCATCCAGAACAAGGTCTGTCAAAGAGAGAGCAACTTGCTGACGTGGAGGGGGGACGTTTGTTCTGACCAGCCCTTAAGAGTGATGTCTGCACTGGCTGTGTTTGGGCTATCATTTGAAAAGCATTGACTTGATCTCCAAAGTCTTAGGCAGTTTGAGACTAAATACTGCCCAAATACCCGTTTTCTCAAACTGCTTTAAAGACCTTGGGTGCTTTCACCAGTAAGGGTGCCTGGGGGCTTGAGGGTACACAAACCAGGGCAAAACTGTTTCCTCTCTTAGCTGCTCCTTAGTGCTGGTCATTCCCTGAATGTGGTTTGTTTGTATGGGTGCCCAGAGGACTTTAGACAAATGCTGCATTTTTCTGACAAGTAGATCATCCTCTCTAAAGAACTGTAAACGCCATGGTAGGATGAAATGTTAATTATGCATTACATGGGAGCACAACATCCCTAAGAAACCAGTACTACTACAAGATCTCATTTTGCTATTGAGAGACCTTGGTCAAATAGTATTCTTTTCCACAGTAGGCATGCTGAAAAAGTGGGGTGGGGTTGAAATCTGAAGTTTTATAACTTATAAAGTATACGATGAACCAGGTATGATTTGTATAACCAACATAGCCTTCTGAGACACCTGCAGTAATGGCTGGAGGAAACAAGATGGACAGAAGTTGGCTGTGGTCTTTAAGCCGCAGTAATTGTTCAGACCTAATGTGACCCTGAGTGAATCAGGGAGAAGTTGGTAAGATCCTTTCCAAATCTGGCATCACTGAGGTTGTGTTGGATATTTGATTTGGAAGAATTAGTAGGTTTTGAATTGCTACAATCTCATAGTCCCATTTAAAATGAATAAAATCCCAGTCTTAGCAGTGAAAAGTGGAAACTTTCCATTTCTGTATTGGGGGGTATGGGGAGAGTAATGGAGACAGAAGTAAGATGGAATTCAGTCTACCTAGTGTAAGTAGAAAGTGTTTCTGGTCTCCGGGGACCCAAATTTTCTAGCTCTTATCTATATTTAAACTTTAACTGCTTTTGGAGGGGTTGCTGAAACAGAATCTCAGGAGTGTGTGTATGTATGTGTGTTTAGTGCCAACTAGTTTACTTTCATTTTTGGGGAGGATAAAGACTTCTCAGTGAGTTATAATAAATCTTGTATCTATTTTCTCAAGGCAAAAGAATGCATGTGCAGTTGTCCACCAGCCGCCTTCGGACTGCGCCGGGGATGGGAGACCAGAGCGGCTGCTATCGGTGTGGGAAGGAGGGGCACTGGTCCAAAGAGTGTCCGATAGATCGTACGGGCCGCGTGGCAGACTTGACTGAGCAGTATAACGAACAGTACGGAGCTGTGCGCACGCCTTACACCATGGGCTATGGGGAGTCCATGTATTACAACGATGCATATGGAGCACTGGACTACTACAAGCGTTACCGGGTCCGCTCTTACGAGGCAGTGGCGGCGGCAGCAGCAGCTTCTGCGTACAACTACGCAGACCAGACCATGTCCCATCTGCCTCAAGTCCAGAACACGGCTGTGACCAGTCACCTCAACTCCACTTCTGTTGATCCCTACGACAGACACCTGCTGCCGAACTCCGGTGCTGCTGCCACCTCAGCTGCTATGGCTGCTGCCGCGGCCCCTTCTTCCTATTACGGGAGGGACAGGAGCCCCATTCGTCGTGCTGCAGCTGTGCTCCCCGCAGTGGGAGAGGGCTACGGTTACGGGCCAGACAGTGAGCTGTCTCAGGCTTCGGCAGCTGCACGGAATTCCCTGTATGACATGGCCCGGTATGAGCGGGAGCAGTATATGGACCGAGCGCGGTACTCAGCCTTTTAAAAACTGGAGGTGAGAGTGGGGCGGGTGTGGTTAAAAGATTCCATTTAGTTCCCTTGAAAGAGACCCATGCTTTAGAGGGGAAGGTATAGCCACCTGTTTGCTGTCAGGACATTAGTATCCTAAAGGTATAAATTACTTGCTTAAATGTTTCTTTAACTTAAGCCAGAGGTTTATGTGGCCTGTTGAGGTTTTAGTGTTTTGACTTCCCAACAATCTCGTTCCTTCTGAGAGAAGAAACTGAGTTAGTGAGAATACTGTTAAATTAAGTGTAAACTAATCTGGGATACAGAAATAGTTAAGAGAGCTAACATTTATTAAGTGCCCTCTGTATATATCATATAATTTAACCTACACAAGAAGCCTTTAAGGTATGTTCTGTAGTTGAGAGAAGGGAACTAAGCCTCAAGTTAAGTACTTTGCCTGGAGTCATCTGATAATTGAGTAGAGCCAGAATTCAAACTCAGGCCTGGCTGACTCCTAAACCCATTATCTTTCCACTAAAGTCACTGGTGTAAACTTAAGAGTACAGAGTACAGGTTCAGGAGTTAATAATGCATGTCACAGTGAGAATTTTAACTATATCTTTAGACTTCCAATTGGCTAATAAAAATCTACTTGTCATTAAGCTTTATCAGAGGAACCTTTTCTAATATATAGCTATAAGCCAAATACAGTTTATAAATTTTCGGTGTTTAGTTATAAGACACTTGCTTGAAATCGGAATGTTTTGATGCCACTGTCCTGTGAAGTCTCTTATTAGTAATCTAGAGCAGCGGTCACCAACCTTTGTGGACCACCAGTTGGCGACCTCTGCTCCAAATGTTTCCTTAAACCAGTGGTCGCCAAACTTTCGGACCTCATGGACCACCTGTTGGCGACCCCTGATCTGGAACATCTCATTGTCCATAGGATCGTAAGCCGTATCTGCATAGTCAGTGATACTTTCATATACAGCCTGATGCGTCCCCTTTTCCCCAGCAAGTTTGGTTTGGTTTGAGAATATTTAAGGAACTAATAACCGGGTAATTTTGGATGTGTATAAAATCCCACTGGTGACCCTGGGAATTTAATGTTTCCTACTTCAGAAAATGTATGCAAAGATGTTAGGGCAAGAGGAATAAGATTGACACATCTCTTCAAGTAGAAATGGTATCATGACAACTTTTTATTCTCCTGGTTTTCCTTGTACCTTGAAATTGAGAATCACTTGAATGGGAGGCCTAATAGCAAAGTTAAACTTAGTTACCATGAGTTTTCAGGGTACCTAACTTATCCCTTTGGTAGATACTTAGAAAAAACAAAGCAGTAGGAACTGCCCTTTTTCATAGTGAGGAGCAAATTTGGCAGGAACTTATGACCATGAGACCAGGACAAGACGGATCTCCTGAGACCACTATCCAGCCGTGTGTTCATATACATGAAGTTGATAACCTTACAACTTGTGTAGTTTGCCATTACTTTTACTTTTAATACAGCTGAATCTGCCATGAAATGGGATATGCCTCTAAAATAAGGTGATATTATCCATCAGATAACTTCTCTTGAATGTTTCAAAGTTAAATATTGTTAGTATATAGTATTTTAAAGTGAATTTTGAGTGCAAACAGTGGTTGTTCAACTAACCTCTTTTTAACCATGACTTTTAAAGAAACTTACCTTCCAGGTGTGAACCTCAAATGGACTGAATAACCCTGAGTTGGTTGCAGTCCCAGGAGCCTGATGGTAAATGAGGCTGCCAGGATGAAATACTCCAGAACTGTTGGGGATCCAATTTCGGGTTTCACTCTAGCAGAACTGATTCAAGAACGTCACAGCTTTTGAAGTCCATTGGCACAGATCAAGACCAAGATTTGGCCCTTTGTCTGTAATAAGTAGAGGAGCTTGGTGTGAGTTAACTTTTTTCCCCCCCCAGCCATTGGTGTCTGGAGCTTCCATCATCAGTGGAAGAATTAGAGAATTTTAGGATTTCTTCTTTTGATTTGATAAGGGAGATGTGGTCAATTAGGGGAACTACTAGAATTATGGTTCTAAATCTAAGACTGACCTGTAGGTATGTTAGAGGGTAAATAAACACTCCTTGATACTTATTTACTGTGAAAGATTAAGATGAAACAAATTTAGAATAGAGCAGTTGGCCATATTTGAGATCTTAGCATCTTCTGCTTTTCCTGGACCCAAAAATTAAATTAACATTTCTTGGTAGTCTGTATGCCCTTTGGTATAGTGAGAATAGCTTTGTTTCACAGAAGTTGTCTTGCCTAAAAAAATAGATAAGAAAATGAGAAATATGTGTTTATCAACACAGCAGTCTTCCAGATAGATTGCTTCTAGTTCTATTATAGCTATAAGTAGATTCCTATATATAGTCATGATCATGATCCTGGGTAATTACATGGGATAAGTTTGATCCAGTCTGACTCGGTTTTGTTTTGTTTTTTGTTCTTTTCCCCCTGGAATGCAGGACAGGACCAGGGCCCTTGTACTCGGAGCCAAGCTGCTCTCCAGGCAGTGTGTAAGCCTCTTGTGTTGTGCTCTCTTTCAGGTAGGATAATTGTGGATGAACCCTCGGGCTGCGGTCATATAAGAGAACTTGCTTCGCGCGGTCCCCTTTGCCGGGATGTTTCCATTGCTTCATGTTTCAGTAAACAAAGGAGTTTGTGACCAACTATGTTTTCTTTCTTAATTTAATTCTTCTAAGTTGACTTTTCTTTTTTCCTAATATAAGGGTCTATAGCCTTTCATTCTATTCCTTATATTCCCAGCCTCTGAGCAGCCTTAGGTAAGGATTATGCTGGTACCCCTTTTCCTGTACAGTGGAACCCTCTTACCTTGCTTTCCGTAGGAGTTGAATCCTCCTTCCTGTCTACCTGAAAAACATCTCCTTAACCTTTAAAATGACCATTTAGTGGCAAGCAACCTTTTCCTCTTCTGTTAGCTTTGGACTTAACATTGAAGCTAACCTTCTGCAATTGCTAGGACCACTGGGGTGGGGGTGGGATGTTTTGTTTTTTTTTATGTCTGACATGTGATCGTGGTACAGCATTTGCTGAAATTGAGCCTTGTTTTGCTCCACTTTTTTTTTTTTTTTTTTAATATTTTGACAAATAAACGTTTCTAACACTTAAGTATCTTTGTGTGAAATATTATTTACAACCATTATCATCTTCGCAGTTGTGCTCAAATTACAAAATTGAAGTGAATTCAAATTTAGATTGTAGAAGTATTCAGTGAAGTAACGTGGCCTCAGCAGAGGATGGGGAAAAATTAGCTAACTAGCATTTGAGACATTGATAAACATGCTCCTCCTTTCTAAAAAGCAGAGCTACACTTTCCAGTGTAAAGGCTAGCACATCCAGGGCAGCAGGATCAGAGTAAGCCGCACAGGGAGAAGCCTGCATCGGGAAAAGGATGAGCCAGAGCATCCCCAAGGACCGTTCGAGGTGATTCCATTTGACTTCAGAGTGTGTTTGTTTAAATTCACTTACAAACTATTTTAAGAGTTCTCTTTCCATTGTGTTAATATTCTGCTAGGATTAAACTTTGGCTAAAATGAATAAGATAGTTGTGATAGGTCAAAAGAAAACATGTCATAATATTTTGAGCAGAAAAATTAGGATATTAATGATTGGCACTGACAACATTCTGTAATGAAATTTGTCCTCTAGAATTTTTTACAAAAAGATTTATAGACATTTTTATTATTACTTAGATCCCCATAAATAATTTTAATAACACATTCAACCCTACTTAAATTTTATTGTATCCTATATGGATGTTGACATGTAAGTTCTGACTGCCCTGGCTGCTGTGGCTTGATTGGTTGGGCACTGTCCTGTGCACCAAAAGATTGCTTGTTCAATTCCCAGTCAGGACGCATGCACGGGGAATGGGCTGGGTCCCCAGGTGGCAACCAATTAATGTTCCGTTCTGGCATCAATGTTTCTCCTTTCTCCCTCTCCCTTCCTCTAAACATCAATAAAAAAAAAATTAATTTTGATTACCTGTGACTATAATTACAAAGTATTTCCCCCACATATTTTATCCTTACACTGAAAATAATCCTGACCTAGGTGAAGCAAAATTTCCCCCTGCTTTTTGGGGGTAGGATACAACAATCTAGAGAGGTTAACCTGTCAGTACATATATTCCAACTAGTAGTGCAGTACACAAAAAGGGAGAATAAAGCAAAGATACTGGGATTTCCTTGTGATTGATCTGCAACATACTCTGCAAAGCAAAGAAATATATTCAGGTTTGCTGGCCTCACCAAAATCTCCAGTTCTCTGTGTTAACAGTGGATTCTGCAAAAACAGTTCTACATCCACACTGTCAGTAAAACACTATCAGTAATGTTGGAAGTGTTTTATATCTGTGCTGTCCTATTTGTAGTTACTAAGTATTTAAAATGTAGCTTGAGAAACTGAGTTAATTTTTTTTATAATTAGCCACATGTGGTATTGAGGACTTGAAATGTGGCTAATGGCCCTAACCGGTTTGGCTTAGTGGATAGAGCGTCAGCCTTCGGACTCCAGGGTTCAATTCCAGTCAAGGGCATGTACCTTGGTTGCGGGCACATCCCCAGTAGGGGGTATGCAAGAGGCAGCTAATCAATGATTCTCTCATCGATGTTTCTAGCTCTCTATCCCTCTCTCTTCCTTTCTGTAAAAAAAATCAATAAAATATATATTTAAAAAAAATGTGGCTAATGAAGCTGAGAAGCTGATTTTTAAATCTTACAATTAACCACATGTGGCTAGTGGCTACTGTACTGGACAGCAGTTTAGATGAGCAGTCGCCAAGTGGTCCAAGAGGTCTGAAAAGTTGGCGACCACTGGATTAAGGAAATCTTTGGAGCAGCGGTCGCCTCAAATGCAAGCCACATATGTAATTTGAAAAGCTCTAATAGCCAATTTTGCAGAGTTAAAAACAGGTGAAATTAACTATGCTTTTTAATAATGTATTTTATTTGACTACTACTGACCCAGAGCACAAAATTCGTGCACAAAAGGGGATTAGAGGAAATAATTTAATATTGCTATTTGCCCTTTATAATAAAAATGTCAGAGATAAAAGAAAATTAGTAAAATGTATATGAAAACCTTCCTCCTGTCCAAGAGTCTGGGGCACACCATGGGACCCAGAGTCAAGTTCCCGCCCACCCACATGCACCTCAAAATCTCTTAAGACCCAGACCCGACCAGCCCTCCCCCTTCCTCCCCCAATATGGGCTAGATCCAGACCTGGCCAGTTCCACCCTTGTCAAGCCCTAATGGGCAGGGGGTGTAGCCTCAGGTCCCCTGGCCCAGCACCAGGACGAGGGGGCATGGCCTGAGGTCCCCCAGCCCATGCCTTGAGGTCCTCCATCAAGCCCTGCCAGGTGGGGGACACAGCCTGAGATCCTGTCAAGCCTCACTGGGTGGGGGGAATGGCCTTGAGGTCCCCCGTCAAGCCCCGCTGAGGGGCATGGCCTGAGGTCCTGTCAAGCCATGCCAGGCGGGTGGTGTGGTCTGAGGTCCCCCAGACTGGCACTGGGGCGGGTGGCAGCCTGAGGGACCCTAGCCCAGCAGGAGACGTGGCCTCATGGCCTGGCCTGGCACTGGGACAGGGGATGCAGCCTGAAGTTCCCTCAGCCTAACACTAGGGTGGGGGGTGCAGCCTGAGGTCCCCTGTCAAGCCCCACAGGGGAGGGGGAGGGCGTAGCCTCAGTTCCCTGCTGATAGCTCGTTAAGGCTCCTTATGGGAACTTGGCCTCAACTGTGGGTGCAGCCATTTTTATGAGTGATGGTCAATTAGCATATTCTCTATTAGATAGGATTTCCAAAACATCATTTCAACATATTATCATGTTTAAAATGAGTATTTTACATTCTTTTATGTTCTTCAAATCTCTTGGGTATTTTACACTCAGCACAGTATGTGTGGCTATGACTCATGTTGGTCAGCACTACTTCCGAGGGTATACAAAGCCGAGGGATTGATAAAATCACCTAAAACAGCCTTGGTACTACTGATATTTGAGACTGGATAACTTTGTGGGGGCAGGATGTTCAGAGCACCACTGGCCTAGGGATTGTAGGTCCTACGGAAATGAAAGGAAGGGGTGGGGTGACTGTGAAAATTGCAGAAGTCCAGTTTCTAGCACATGAAAAAACCCAACCAATGTCTCTAACAACATTACATAAGAGGTCTTCACTGTCACATCTTATATAATGAAGTTTCTCTCTTCTCTTTTGATCCTTTCCTCTTGACAACCAGTAGCATTTACTGACAGCACTGTCCTCAAAGAAAAATTCTAAATACCTGTTTGGACAGATCGGGGGTTTCTAAATTAGAAGGAACCATGGGTGCAGATTCAAGAATCAAGCTCTCATGGTCTCTTGGCCAGATACAGCTTGTTTAAGCAGAAGAGAAGAAAGTTTTGGGCTGGAGACACACATTTAGAAATCTTTGTAATCTAGACAGTAAAGCCAAGGAAATTAGTGATACTACTTGAAGAGGAACGTGGAAGAGGATAGAGCCATAGACTCATTTTTATTGCCCTGAAAATGTGTCAGTTTTTTTTTTTTTTTTTCGCCTTGAAAACTCACATGTACTGTGGACAACTGGAGAAGAACAGCTGGTGAAATGCCAAGGGAGGAGGGGCCTAGCATGGCTACAATAGATCTACACAAAGTCCGTCCAGTATGTATGGCTGAAGCTCAGTGAGCAAAGGAAAGCAGAATAAATTTGTAGAGCTAAGAGGAGGCAGAGCACAAGGGGCTAAAGGCTTGTCCATGGACTCTGATCTTTAAACAAGAAACCCAGGATTAAGGGGGAGGTGGAATAAATGGTGATCCAAGACTTGACTTGGGATGGTAAACACAATGTAATATCTATATTAATAAAAGAGTAATATACTAATTAGACCAGGAGACCTTCCAGACAAAGCCATGGTGGTGGGGCTGAGGTAGAGGCAGTTAGGGGCGATTAGGCCTACAGGGGAAAGCAGTTAGGGGGTCAGGCTGGTAGAGGCAGCAGTAGGGGGGGTGGCACTCAGGTTTGCAGACAAAGGCAGTTAGGGGCAATCAGATAGATAAACAGAGTGGTTAAGGGTGATCAAGCAAGCAGGCAAGCAGGAGCCAGTGGTCTGGGACTGCAAGAGGGATGTCTGACTGCGGGATCGGGCCTGAACTGGTAGTCAGACATCCCCCAAGGGGTCCTGGACTGGAGAGTGCAGGTGGGCTGAGGGGAACCCCACTACCACCACCTTGCACAAGTTCCATGCACCAGGCCTCTAGTCTATATAATAGAGCTAATATGCTAATTAGACCAAGTAGAACCACTGGCTACAGACCTTCCAGATGAAGCCGGCCTGTTAGAGCTGGCTGACGTAGCTGGGCCGCGAGGGCCGAGCCCCTTGCATGAATTGCATGCATTGGGCCTCTAGTGTATGTGTGTATGTTGGTGTATGACAAGTTCCATTTTATTCAAGTTGTGTCTGAAATATTATACAATCAAGCAAAAATATCAAATGGGAAGTAGGATATGAGGCTGGAGTTTGGGAAATGTGAACTGGTGATATAAATTGGGGAATTCTGTATACAAAATGGCATGTGAATCCACAGGATCACCAGAGACCAAAATCTGAACCATGGAGCCTCCAAAATCAAGAGCTCAGAGAGAGCCAAAACTGGTTTGGCTCAGTGATAGAGTGTTGGCCTGCGGACCAAAAGGTCCCAGGTTTGATTCTGGTCAAGGGCATATACCTTGGTTGTGGGCATATCTCCAGTAAGGAGTGTGCAAGAGGCAGCTGATCAATGATTCTCTCACATCTATGTTTCAAACTCTCTATCCCTCTCTGTAAAAAATCAATAAAATACATTTAAATTTAAAAAAAGGTCAGAGAGGAAACAGCAGAGGAAATTGAGAAGGTAGGAAAACCAAGAGGATCATGTCCTGGATATCAAATAAATTAAGTGTTAAGGAATATAGTAATCACCTATGTCAAGATACTAATAGCAAGAATATAAACAGGTAGACAAAGACTAAGAATTGACCAGGGATTGAGGGGGTTAACTGCAAAGCAGCACAGGTGACAAACATGTTCTATATCCTGACTGGGTTGATCATCATACACTCAAAATATGTCAAAGTATACTCTTAAAAATTGTGTCATTTGTGAAAAATGGCAATAAAGCCATTTTTTAAAAAGCACATCACATAATACTCCTCTACTTAAACAATGTAAGGCTATTTCACTCAGAATAAAGGCCAAAAAAGCCCTAGATGATCGTCGTTTAACTATCCTACCTTCTCTTCTACTCCTCTCATCACTCCACTCTTGCCCCGGTGTCCTATTGGAATAGCTCGGCTACAATCCCAGACCTTGGGGCCTTTTCTCAAACTGTTCTGTTTGGAATTCTAGAAGTCTATTTGGCTAACTCTCATCTCATTCAAGTCTGCTCAAATCTCAATCTCTCAATGAGGCTTGGCCACCCTATTTATTACAGTAATCTGCACACCTATATATTCCTCTAGCTCAGTGGTTCTCAACCTTTTTAATGCCTCGACCCTTTAATACAGTTCCTCATGTTGTGGTGACCCCCCAACCATAAAATTATTTTCTTTCCTATTTCATAACTGTAATTTTGCTAGTTATAAATTGTAATGATCTGGGGGTTTTTTGATGGTCTTAGGCTCTACAGCAGTGGTTCTCAACCTGTGGGTCACAACCTGAGAACTGCTAGCAGGGTCACCTAAGATCAATGATTCTCTCTCATCATTGATGCTTCTCTCTAAAATCTATATATATCACTTATTCACTCCAGAACTGTAGGCATCAGAGCACTTTAGACCTTAGAGTATCACACTATTTATTGAATCAATGAATACTGTTAGTCTCCACCTTTTAAAACTTGCTAATTCAACCCATCAGACCAAGGACTATATCAATAAAAGTTTAGATTTGTGATAGGTCTTTTAAGAGAAAAAGGGAACCACCCTCCAAAAAGTGGTGAATAACCAATCCAACTAGATAAGATAAAAAAAAAAATGGGAGCAAAGTACCCAGCCTAGATATTCGTCATAATCTTAGTCATTGACCACTTCCGGCCCATAGGAGTAACTATTCCCACCTCCAATCCTCTTTACTCCAACAGTATTCCTGGAACTGTTATCTTAATCATGACCTCTCATCAAAAACAGCTTCCAAGTTCAGCAATTATTTGTATCCTGAGGGTAGAATAAAAGATTGTAACGGACAGAAAAATGCAATAGAGGACACATGGATCACCTATCACAAGGTTTCACATAGAGCAAATATTCAATAAATTACAAGTTATATTAATACAGAAGTATTCCCATCTAGGCCACCTATGAACTAGAAAGTATCAATCAGGGTAGAACCATTTAGTACAATTCTGATAAATCGCCCAACTCAAGACAGCTTTTTATTTCCCATCATCACAACCACTTTTCCTAAAGGCATGCCTAGCATACAGTAGGTGCTCAGTATTTGTTGAACGATTCTGGGAAATGCCCTAATTAGGTACTGCCCTAAGTGTTAAAACTAGAGCAAGAAAGTATAGACAAAAATAAAATCTGGAAGACAATGTTTTTATAGAAGCACAGAACTAAGAAGTGGCTGGCTCTTCCCTGCCCTCACCAATCCATCCTCATTGTTAAATAATCTAAAACTCAATGCGAGGTCCTTTTTTTATGCCATTCATTCTAAAGGCTGTAAGTACAAGTAATGAGGTACTAGTGAGATGTTTGTCAGCTATACAAATAAGACGGTGAAAGGTATTAAAAAGTGTTACTGGCCTAGTAGTAGAATGCTGTTGAAGCCATAACCCCACCACCACCACCACCCCATGACATAAAAAGTGAATGTTCCCTCAAAAATGTCCTTTTCTTAAGACCTCTTCCTTGGAAATAAGTCAAACTAAATGTATTGACTGGGAAGCTGGAATGGTAATAGTAAGGGGCGGGTGATGGCTGTTTCTCAAGCAGGAAAAGACCTACAGCTCAAAACTACTGGTAAGCAATTAGTTTTACAATTTCAAGGTGGACCGATAGGGGTACATAAGTCTTTACTGGAATAAGGCTGCCTGGCTCTGTCCTTCTGCATTAACCCTTTTACCTTTTACAATAAAGAAAATCAACAGTGATGTCCTCCCAAAGCTGAATGTCAAACTTTACATCCTCCTCTCTTTTCCGGGGACAAATAAGGCCAAACAAGAACTCTTTCACAGCACACACATTCCTAAGTTGAAAAACCATTTATTTCACTGGAAAGAAAAACAAAGTGATCCAACTCTTTGTGTCCACCTGCCACAAGCCTTTGGGCCAAAGACTCAGAGGCAGTGACACTCTCACCAGGGTCATTCCCAAATCCAACACAATTGGAAACAGGAGGTGAGGAGATGGCACAGCCCCACCAGTATCTGCACTCAACGAGGCCTGCTAGGAACAGAACATGAAAGGGAAGCTACAGAAGTATTGAAGGACAGGAAGAACAGGAAGATGGGCAGGAAGGAGGAAAAGAAGAGGCAGTCTGAACTTAGCAAGGTAAATTAAGGTCCACGATGCCTGAGGGACTGAACGCACAGAGCCGAGAACTTCCCGGAGACGGGTACCATGAAGGGCGTATTCTCATGCACAACCGCAGCGTGGGATTTCAGCCCACACACATCCCACCTGAAAGAGAGCACAACACAGGGGCTTTACAGCAAAGCTCAAAAGGCCTTTCCCACATAAAACCTCCAAGAACATCTCTACAAAGTCTGGTAACATGACTTCGGTAAGTTTACTTACTTGTACCCATCTCCAGTATGTATCACAATACTCTCTAAAAGGGGAAAAAGCCTGGAGGCCAGAGAATAACTAGGAAGGTCAAGCAATCCCAGTCTGGGGCTTTTCTTTAGATTAAATTGTAAATTTTCTTTCATGAGAGTAGGTAAAGAATTGCATTTCCCTTGATGTTAACATTAGCATTTCTCAGAGAAAGTAATTCCACGTCACCAACTGTATGTAGAAGGTAGGGAAAAGGAAAAGGTTCCAATTAGCTCTCTGGGGTAAAAAGTCAAAAGTATGTTTGAATCTGGGAGTTACTACCAAGGTCCAAGTTACTACCAAGGTCCAAGTTGCAGACCATTCAAAATCGAGGCAAAAGCAGCATCAATTCAACAAACTGTAAGACCAGAGGACATCCCACTCTGCTTAAGAATGTACTAGAGGGCATATGTGAACTATACAGTTTCTTTTCCAGCCCCGAGTAATTTCCCTAGGCAAGTTACATACCTTCTGCCAATGTCTGGGCACACTGGGGAATGCGCAAAACAAAAGGGCATTATGAATCACCCTTTAATACAACAGCAATCTCAGACACCTGGAGCCCACGCTGGCAAGCATCACAATATTCTCCAGTAAAACCAAATGGCTCATGGGACTCAAAATGTGTAGATATAGGAAAACGCCAGAGGACTCGAGGTAGAGCTGGTAGTTCAAGAGGATTAAGTGCCCATAATTAGTGGGAAGGGAGTGATCTAGTTAAGGCAGCGATTTTCAGCTCATGGCACACATAAACCGATTACTAAAATTCTGTGGCACACCAAAAAGTGTACCTTTTGTCCAGCTGACAAAAAATAAAGGTATAATTTTGACTCATTCACCCTGGACAGTTACTGTTGTGCTGGCTGTTATTTTTTTTATCATTTAACCTTCTAAGGCAGCGGTCGCCAGCCACACCTGCTGCTCCAAAGGTTTCCCAATGGTCGCCAACCTTTTGGACCTCACGGACTACCAGTTGGCGACCACTGATCTAAGGGAAAAGAGGTCAGTGTCCCTGATTAAATAGTCAGGTATTATGTTTTTAAGGATTGAAAATCACTGGCTTAGCTGAAACCGGTGTGGCTCAGTGGACAGAGCGTCAGCCTGTGGACTGAAAGGTCCCAGGTTTGATTCCATTCAAGGGCATGTGCCTTTGGTTGCGGGCACATTCCCAGTAGGGGGTGTGCAGGAGGCAGCTGATCGATGTTTCTAGGTCTCTATCTCTTTCCCTTCCTCTCTGAAGAATCAAAAAATATATATTTTAAAAATGTGTATTTAAAAAAAAAAAATCACTGGCTTAAAGCAAAACTCCCAACCCTGGAGAATAAAATTAACAGGTGTGTATACATAATATCTATCTTTAAGAAGTGGAGAGATGTCCAATCTAACCCTGTGGGGACAGTTTATAGAACAAAGTAAACAGGTTCTTACAGGGCAGATTCTAAGATAAAGCAATGGAATGGGTGCACTCTTCAGGAAATGAATCTTGAGCTGTGTGGAGGAGGAGCTTTGAGTCTATGCCCCAGATTCCTTATCGAACTCAATTTTATAAATTAAAGATACCTTTTCTCCTCTCTGCCCCAACCTAACATCAAATAAGGTTTTTTATAAAGTTCATAGTGGGTGAACTGTTCAGGAATGCCAGAAATATGCTGCTTCAAGATTGTGATGCTGCCATTTGGGTAGTCTTCATAGTAACTGGGACTTGAGCAGTGATGACCAGTTAACTATACAGTTACTGATTTTATCACTACAGGTCATAATCAGACCTGTCACACATTACAAAGCAGAACAGGAAACTTGCAGACCTTAGTAATGTCACATACCTAGAAATTTCAAAGGCTCTGAAAAAAAAACAACACACCTTAGTCTAAATGTCTGGGTCTTAGTTTCAGTTCATTTATAGCACATAGGTGTGACCCAAGATTCATCTCACCATTTTGTTTTTCCAGACACTGAATCAGATGGACTCCTACTACCAGGATCCCTGGAAAAATAGCTGTGAGTGGTAAGGGTGTTTACATATTTCAGAAAGTTAACTCGTTAGGACTTTTTCCTAGCCTCTGAACCATGCTAGTAACCTTACCTTAACCCTGCAAAAGCAAGCAAGCAGAGCAACCTAACTGGAGCCTTTAGGCTGTAGGAGGGACGGCAAAACCAGAACAGGTGACACCCCACCGCTCTCACCTCAAGCTTTAAAAGGCTGAATACCGCGCCCGATCGTACTGCGCCCGATCGTACTGGGACCGATCTGCGTACTGCGCCCGGTCTGCATACTGCGCCCGCTCTGCGTACTGTGCCCGGTCTGCGTACTGCTCCCGCTCATACCGGGCCATGTTGTACAGGGAATTCCGCGCGGCCGCTGAAGCTTGGGACAACTGATTGTCATGCCCGTAACCGTAGCCCTCTCCAACAGTGGGGACTGGGGCTGTAGCGCGACGCAGGGGGCTCCGATCCCGCCCGTAATATGAAGAGGAAGCTGCAGTAACAGCAGCAGCGGCTGTAGCAGCAGCTCCCGAGGTCGGCAACAGGTGTCGATCGTAGGGATCGAGAGAGGTGGAGGTGAGGTGATTGGCCATGGCTGTGTTCTGGACTTGTGGCAGCTGGGACAAGGTCTGCTCTGCGTAATTATACGCGGAGGCAGCTGCAGCCGCCACCGCCTCATAGGAGCGGGCGGCACGGCAGCGCTTGTAGTAGGCATCGAGCGCTCCGTACGCGTTGTTGTAATACAACGACTCCCCATAGCTCATGGTGTAAGGTGTGCGCACGGCTCCGTATTGCTCATTATACTGCTCGGTAAAGTCTGCCACGCGGCCCGTACGATCTATCGGACACTCTTTGGACCAGTGCCCCTCTTTCCCGCACCGATAGCAGCCGCTCTGGTCTCCCATCCCGGGCGCAGTCCTAAGCCGGCTGGTGGACAACTGCACGTGCATTCGTTTGCCTTGAAGAAACAGATGCAAGAAGGGTTGCTATCACTCTTAGTCATAGCCCCGGCCCCTACCCCCGACACTGGTCATAGCCACGGCTTTACCTCCACAATGCTAATGCAGGACTCAATGCCAGGTTTTATTTTATAAAGTCCAATAAATAAATTTAGTATAGTGACCTGATTTCAGACAAAGATTAGATGAAGAAATGTTTCCACTCTAACACCTAACACTAGTGTAATGCTTAAGAAAGAAACCACTCTTGCACAAAAACAAGTATCTCATTCTGTACCAAATAACTGTGTACAAAAACTCCTCTGAACAGTGGACCACCGAATGTCAAAAGAAACCACAAGATTGCTCAGCAAGATTCTGGAACTCCCATCTTCACTATCAAAGGCTCTGATTTCATTAAGCAAAGGAATGCAAAGACTAGTACCCCCAGACTTCCGCCCCTCTCCAAAATCAGAGGGAATAAAATAAGCTAACCCTAACAGAGGCTGATCCAGACTTGATCACTGAGTGGGATAGCCGATTTTCAGATTTTTGGGGAAAACACTCACAAACTGGGGGAAGAAGAGTGAAATACCAGTTGAAGGACCGCCATTCCTCCTAACAAGGGTACTTGACAACCTGACTAACTTAGATGACCCCTCGTGGAATCAAAGGAACCAGGACTGAGTTCTCAAGTTGCCTGAATTTTTAAAAAGATTATGAAAAATATGGAAGGATGTGAAAAGTCAATAACCAGTAATATTAGTTGGTGGACCAATCTGTTCATTTTAGCAAGGTTAAAGTACATTTCCCCCTTAAACTAGGGTTCTGAGATTCTAAGAATATGCACTTATTACTATATTTTTGCCAAAAACTACAATTTGCATTCAGGAATGCAAAATATCACTTCTGAAAACCTAACCAAAAAGAAAGCAACAACAAAAACATTTTTCTATTAAAAGTTGAAATTTAAAAAAAAAAGTTGAACTTTTAAAACTTTTCACAGAAGCAGTTTCCACCTTACATGATCTACCAATTTAATGGTAAGCAAAAGTCCAGCAAAAACTTTCTAACGCAACTGGCTGTGATGCAACCAAACATGCAGATGTCAAAGAAGTGAATGGTGAGAACTAGGGGAGAGTCAACAGGTCATCTGTTCATTTAACATTACAGAAAGTAGTAAATACACAATTTCACCTGCAAAATTAAAATTAGGTTAAGTGAGGCTAGAAAAGGAAGAGGCAGAAGGGTCAAAACACTAAAAAAGCCATGGTTACACATTGGTAAGTGTAGGCTGCAGGTTAAGAGTTAAGATGAGTGCTTTAAGGTGCTAACCTATGTCCCTCTGGCATTTGCCCACAAGGCCACTTTGGCATCTAACAAAATAAAAGAAATAAATGTAACCAAGTATATCCAAGATATATAAGATCATTATTAAATGTCCTGAGATAAGCTAGTTTTTAAAATATCTATATGTTGGCCCTGTGGATAGTGTCAGTCTGTGGACCGAAGGGTCCCAGGTTCGAATCCAGTCCCCAGTGAGGGTGTGGAGGCAGCTAATCGAAGTTTCTCTCTCATGGATGTTTCTAGCTCTCTATCCGTCTCCCTTCCTCTCTGTAAAAAAAAAAAATCAATAAAATATATTTAAAAGTAAAAATAAAATAAAAATCTCTACTTTTTATAATATGACAAACAATAAATACAGTTCACCCTTTAACAAAATGGGTTTGAACTGCGTGGGTCCCCTTATGTCCACAAAATTCAAACCAATATTGTCCCAAGAGCCAACTGTATTTTCAACTGAGGGTGGGAATCCACTTATGCAGAAGGCCAACTGAAATACTAGGATTTTCGACTGTGGAGTGAGCCAGCGGCCCTAAGCCTCATGTTGTTCAAGGGTCAGCTCTAAACTCAATACTGAGAAACTGAAACGGGAAAGGACCACTAATATAAAATGTTATTCTACATAAAACTCTACTAGGCAGCATTAAGGAGAATGGCAAATAGTAAGAAAAATAGGACAAGAGTAAGTATAGGTAACAGAGAGCCTGGAGTTCAATGCTAAACGATTTGTCCCTCCTTACACAGAACTGCTACAAGCAGACACCACCACCACCTCTTCTGTGACTGCACGTAAGTGTAAAAGGGTGTCCAAAAATTAGGTGTCAGGCCACAAATCCTCCACAAGAGCTGCGTTTTCTCCCAATTAAGTTGTTGACACGAAATAATTCTCAACTTACCAATTAAAAAGGAAAACAAACTAAACTCTAGAGACCTGTGACATCTCTCCTCAATAATTAAAGCACAGCAACACCCACGATTACTTGGGGGAATGATCAGACCTCCAGCTCTAAGAAAGGTCCAATTTGAGGGAAATAAACAGCAAAGATAGCAGCAACAGGAAAAGCAGTGGCCACTACCTGGTTTGGACTAAAAAGGTTGGAATGTAGGTTAAAAGTGTAGCAAGGAGTTGTGGGAATAACCCAATAATTTACAATCAAATGGAAAGGGCTCTTTTTTGACACTGGGGGCAAAGGGGGTTAAAGAAGAGTTAACTCACCATAGTTACCAACCTCTTCACGACTGCTACTATTGGCAAAGATTAGATTTTAAACCAAGAAGAGCCACCTTCCAAATACAGTGACAGTGCAAGCATCTCTCACACCACCCTTCAGGCACACTACAACAATCCATCTAGTCACCCCTCTGTTCATTCACGAAGGATTGTACAGTCCACCCTCCCCCAACCAGTGAGAAAACACTGCCTCTACTGCCTCCCCCCATATCTCAGTACCTCCTCCTCAGAAATCCTGAAATTAGCCTTTTAATTGTAAAGTGGCCTCATCTTCAAAACAAACAACCTTGGTAACAGCACCAGGGGCAACCCTTTAAAAACACCTGAAGGGTTTCAGGGTTTGGGGCTTGCGTGCTCGGTCCCCAGTGTAGGTGTGCAGGAGACAGCCAATCAACGATTCGCCCTCATCATGAACGTTTCTATTTCTCTTCTTTGATGTTTCTATTTCTCTATCTCTCTTCCTCTCTAAAATCAATAAAAATATACTTTTAAAAGAAAAAAGACACCAATTATCTAAAGACTAATCATTTTTACTGAAAAATTATGAATTGGGATGAGGTGGAGAGTTTAACAGGGATTCTATTAAATGTGTTGCCGAAACAGCTTTTGCCAGTTTCTTCGAATAAAAAAATGATGCATAAATCATACCTTGCTCTATCATGCTTTCAAATATTTTTCTTTTTTTTTCAAGTTGAAAACTCCACCACCAAAAAGACTGCAACTCGCTTTGACTCCCTTTATTGCCATACTGCTTCACTGCAGTGGTCTGGAACTGAAGTGAGCATCTTCCAGGCAGGCCTGTACTGTGCTGCCCGCCCCCTGCCCTTGCCCCCAATACAAAATCACTAGGCAAACCTTAAGAAAGGAATGCTGCACTAATAGGCAAAAAAAAAAAAAAAAAAAAAAAAAAAAAAAGGCCTCAGTGGCTCCAAACTACAGCCAAATGGCTTTTCCTCCCAGAGTTGATTTGCCTAAGGTAAAGCCTCTAAATCCCAAGCATTCTTTTCAGGTTCATTACTTACTCTCCACCATCAGCCAGCCAGCCAGCCGCCAGCTGTATTTCTCTACCCCACACCTCCCTCGATCGATCCAGCCTACTTTCCGCGCCCAGCCTGTGCTCAGCCCTCTTCCTCAGAGGGTGGTTCACCTTGAAACTCTGTGTTGTCAAGGCCCCTGATGGCCTCGACCGCGTCCTCGGCCCGCTCCATGTGGACGAAGGCGTAATCTTTCACGATGTCACATTCGATGACCGGGCCGTACTCCTCGAACTTGGCCCGGAGCTCTTGGTTGGTACAAGTGGGGCTGATGTTGCCCACGTGCAGCTTGGTGGAGGTCTTGCTCTTGTTCTTGCTGGCCTCCACGTTGATGTTCACCCCGTGCAGCTTGTAGTGGTGCAGGTTGCGGATGGCATCTTCGGCCGCCGTCTTGTCCTCTATGTGCACGAAGCCGTAGTTCTTAATGATGTCGCACTCCAGCACCTTCCCGTACTGCTCGAAGAGCGAGCGGATCTCCTGCTCGGTGGCCTCCCGGGGCAGGTTTCCGATGAACAGCTTCACCATCTCGACACTGCGGGGCGAGAGGACACAGTTTTAACGAGACCTCAGGCCCACACCGATTTAGAAAATAATACTGGCGTCGTCTTTCCCTCTCACACACGTTTCCAAACAGGGTTCCCTCTCTCAAAACCACCTCCGAACAATAGCAAAGGGAAGCGGGAATGAGGAGGCCCCCCGGTGCCGGCTACCGGCCCGAGGATGAGAGGAGTGTGACTGAGGGGCCCCCACACAAAGGATTGGAGAGCCTCACGCGGGAACGGGAATGGAGCAGAGCAGCGCCGGGAGCGGGAGGACGGGCCTTTCCGCCCATTCCGAGGAGCCTCAGAAACAAGGTCTCACTGCCGGCTGGCTGGACTGACCATGAGTTGGCTCTTCTCCTTACCGAGTGGCCACCATTTCCGGAAAGTGGGTCTTACAATGGCGGGTTTGAGTTTCCTTCGGAAGGAGCGAGGGGCTGAAGAAAGCGCCGGGAGCGCCGGGAGCGTTCGGAACGCCTCTCCGGCTCCCGCGGAAGGAGAAACGCGCGGCCCGGAAAGGGGCTCCGTGCTCACGGGCCAGACAACCCTCGCTCTGCGTTTGCTGCCCCTCCGGCTGCGGGAAGCGCGGTTACCGCGGTGGAACCTGAGGCAAGCAGCCGAAGCACGTCGGCTCAGGCAGGGTGGGAGCGCGCGGCATTCTCGGGGGAGGCCGTGGGGGAAGGGAGCTCTGCGCTTACCGCCAAACGCCGAGCACCGAACTCGGCTGTTACCGGCGCGGAGGCCGCGACCCCGCTAGGACACTCCTGAAGCCCGAGGGAGTGAGAGGAGATTTAACAGCGAAATAAAGACAGGGGAGGGCGTCGGAGTCTCTCACCCGCACGGGAACCAGCAGGAACTCTTCCTCGCGGCGCCGATGCTTCTGACAAAACGCTAAAATGGCGGCAGTCGCAGCGGTGACTCTGGGTAGAAAGGGGGAGGTGAGCCTACCACCGATTGGCCACTCGGTAAAGTAAGAGGCAGGCGTTCGCGCAGATCCTCTTCCTGATTGGTTGACATGAACGCCAATTACCTGAGAGGCCGGGAAGAGGTGGAAACGTCAGTAACGCCAAGTTCTTAGGCGAAAGCCAATAAGCATCAACCTCGCGAAGCCGAAGTCGCTGATTGGGTGAGAGGCTGGCTTGAGGGCGGAACTACGAACGTGGGGCACGCCCGCGGGGCTCGACCCGCCATTAGGCGAGCGCGTCAGGGCCTAGGCGTGGCGGTCTCTAGCTCCAGGGCGCCAACTTTGTTAAGCTGCTCTCGCCACTTCCTCGTCCACACCCGACAGTATTCCGCGCTCTCTTTGGCCTTCCACTCCAAATTTCTCCCTCTAACTTCCCAGAACACCCCGTGCAGCCCGGATATTGCGGACCAGACCTTAATGCAGACCCAAAAGTTGGTAATAACGAAGCGTTTCACTTTTAAAAAATCAACCTCCCCCTTTGACCAGGATCCATCCTGTTGCCCTGGAGTCCGGGAGCTCCCCTAAATTAAAACTATGTTCACAGGTGGTAATAACAGGAACTCTAAACGGTGAGTGGACGCAGGTTCGGTTACGGGTAATGGCCCAATGACCGGCCTGGTTGGGGCTGCTTTACTCAGGAGACGCTGAGAAGTTAGAGACGTTTCCCGCGAGGAACCAGCCTCCTGGAGTCCAAGATGAAGCAGCAGCTTCTGTGTCTGCGGCCATGGAAACTGAGAAAACACCCCACCCTGCCCTGAGAAAAAACTGGAGCAGAAAAGTTTCTTTATTTTATTTTATTGGGTACCGTCAGCCAGAGCTGTAAGTTTAAACCCCTAGAATGGACCTTAGAGAGAAGAGCCTAATCACAATCAGCTACACACAAAATACAATCCAAACGTTCCCCAGAGGGTCCAGTTCCCTCATCACATTTTCTTTCTTGTCCTCTAGCTTCTTCACATAACCCCATATTCATTGTGCAGGCAAGGACCCCTTTGCAAGGCAGCTTTTAGAGAGGGAGTTGATGAGGTGAATGACGAATACCGGGTGGAAGAACTTAAAACATAAAATCAGTGAATTGTTAAGGAGGAAAGGGATCAGCAGCGGAAATGACAACAGAACATACCACCACCCAAAGCAGTCCCCCAAAAAGGGGCGGGTCATAAACAGAAAGGTGGGTTTTAAAACCTGACATAAGCCCTGCTGGTGAGGTTGGGCGTTGATTCCCAGACAGGGCACATGCCCGGGTTGCAGGTTGATCCCTGGTGGAGATCGTGCTGGAGGCAACAGATCAATGATTGTCACCACTGTTTGCTTCTTTCTCTCTGAAATATAAATATATATAACAAAAACCCTGACATGACTCCAAAATCAAATAGTGGAAAACTGGACAATCACTTATTCTAGAGTGGGAAAAGGTAAGCACCTAAAAACCCCAAACTGGCCGAAACCGGTTTGGCTCAGTGGATAGAGCGTTGGCCTGCGGACTGAAAGGTCCCAAGTTCGATTCCGGTCAAGGGCATGTACCTTGGTTGCGAGCACATCCTCAGTAGGGGGTGTGCAGGAGGCAGCTGGTCGATGATTCTCTCTCATCAATGTTTCTAGCTCTCTATCCCTCTCTCTTCCTCTGTTTAAAAAAAAAAAAAAATCTATAAAATATATATATTTTTAAAATTAAAAACCCCAAACTGCAATATTTACGTGTGGTGGTCACTAATATTGATCCATTTTCATTGTAGACTGTGATGCTGATACTGAGTAAAGGCCATATGATCAGTGAAGAAGACAAGCAAGTCCATGTTGGTCAGCTACATGTGTGCCCACATTTTGGAGGGGCCAGCATCAGGAGGTTGTTACAAATCATCTGGACAGGGAAACGTCTGGTAAAAAAAATCCTCTCAGCACCTGTTTGATCTTCCAAAATATTTGAGTCCCAAATGCCCTGAAGATGAACTTTCTTCCAAAACCCTAAAGTATATATGAAATCAACTCTGTAAAACTAGTAATCTCTCCAAGTCCACAGGATCACAATTTAAGCCAGTTTGTAAAACCACTCCCCAATCCCATTTCCCAAACCAATTATTTGAGTTACCTTCTGAAAGGTCTCTAGATTGTTATGTTTCCTTTGCCAAGTTCTCCAACTCAGTAAACCACATTAAATCATCCCCCCTTTTAAGTCCCACTGCAATTTGAAAACTTTCAAACTCGCCCCCATCCAATCTGGTTCTTGCCAGAATATCCCAATCTCTTTACCAACCAACACTCTCCCCCATCGCCGCCCGAACACACACACTCCTCACTACCACTCCCAACCAGGTTCCAGCGCACTTCCTTTGTCCCACCTCAGACTGTAATGCTCTTTCTCCGGGTCTTTACTCTCCACCCATCTAAAGACATTTCCCGACTCCAACCCTACCTTGGCACTCTATCCCATGAATCCAAGTTATTTTTCCAAATACTTCAAATCCACTTGAAATCCTACTTGTTTATTCATCTTCTGCCCTCCTCTCACCTTTCTCAAGCAAATACTTGTTCTATAAAGACAGGGCCTATTCTTATTCCCTATGTCCGGTGTTGAATGGCATCTGACACATAGTGGGTACGCAAACTTGTTGACTAAGTTAACAAATAAATGAATGAATGCATGTTAACTTCTTGATGACCAAAAGAAATGACTGGATTTTCAGTTAATATCAGCTGAAGATGGATACTTATTTCTAAAAAGAAGCAGGTGCACTCTAGCTGGTTTAGCTCAGTGGATAGAGCATTAGACTGCAAACTGAAGGGCTCTGGGTTCGATTCCGGTTAAGGGCACATGCCCACATTGTGGGCTCAATCCCCAGTAGGGGAGCGTTTAGGAGGCAGCACATCAATGATTTCTCTCATCATTGATGTTTCTATTTCTCTCCCTTCTCCCTTTCCCTCTAAAATCAATAAAAATATTTTTTTTTAATAAATAAAAAACAAGCAGGTGCCCCAAAGCCAGGAGGTAACCTATGCTACAGTATTTCATCACCAGGATTACCAACTTGACAAATGCTGACCAATGCTTAACAGAGCTTTACATAGGAAAATTTATAGCTCAAGTGTTTCCATAATGTTCATCTAACCAATTGTATTTTACCAAGTACTAAAGGAGCTTAATGTTTATACCTGAAAAATGATTAAAGAATTTCTATTTTTATTTTTCCATTAAACGTTTTTTAAAAATATATTTTATTGATTTTTTACAGAGAGGAAGAGAGAGATAGAGTCAGAACCATCGACGAGAGAGAATCATTGATCAGCTGCCTCCTGCACACCCCCCTCCCCCCACTGGGGATATACCTGCATCCAAGGCACATGCCCTTGACCGAAATCCAACCCGGGACCCTTCAGTCCGCAGATCGACGCTCTATCCACTGAGACAAACAGGTTTCGGCCCCATTAAACTTTTAACTAAAGACATCTAGTCCCAAATTTTCTACCTTACCACCTCAGCTATAGAAAATCGGACTGAATGGGATGTTTTAAAAGTACCTTGTCTGAAACATGTAGATGTCATTTTACTTATTTTTAATTTGCTGATCGGGTTACTAAGCCCCTAAAAAGTATACTGACTTGTCCAAAATCATCTAGAAATCTAATGTTCTGTTAAGAGTTAAGCATAATTATATGTTCTGACTGCAGATCTTGATGGAATGAAAGAACCTGGAGCCTGGGCTCTTGAAAGGAAAACAAGGGACAAGTCCAAATGTGGGGAGGGAAACACTGGTGGTATCAGTTAAATCCACTCAAATAGGAGTAAGCAATCTGTGTTAACTTCACACCCTGAGGAGCAAATACAGTTACACACCTAGTAAATAACCTCAAATTAAAAGCCAGTATTCTTCAGGGAGGTTCAGAAGGAACTCCAATCCCACTCCCAGCTACACGCTCCCAGCCTCCCCTTAATGTATTCGCAAGCCCACTGCCTTTCCTCTCCATATCCAGGAGAATCTGTTCCCAAGACAATGAACACTGTTGCCCGAGAATGGAAGTGGCCCAAGCTGGTGTGGTCTAGTGACCTACATCACTCCTAGGTACCTTGCGCTGCAGAATCCACTGCCTTGCCCTAGCTGGTTTGACTCAGTGGATAGAGCATTGACCTGTGGGCTAAAGGGTCCCAGGTTCAATTCTGGCTAAAGGCACATGCCCAGGTTGAGAGCTAGATCCCCACAGTAGGGAGTGTGCAGTACACAGCTGATCAATGACTCATCATTGTTTCTATCACTCTCTCTCTCCCTTCCTCTCTGAAATCAATAAAAATAAATCCACTGCCTTCACTGTTACTCCATATATTGCACAACTACATCCAAATTCCTTTGCTCAGCTGTGTGCTCCACCAGGCCATTCCAACTCCCTAGAATGTCCTAACTCATCTCTATGAGATGGATGGCACAGAATGATGAGCAGTGACTATATAGGAGGAGGACCTATACTTCTGACATGTTCTCATGTGACCCTTCCAACAGTAGTATTATCCTAATATTTACAAGTCCTGGGTGGTCCAACTCTTTGATCTACTACTTTCTAACCATATGATCTTAAGTTACCAAACTATAGCCTCAACTTATCCATTTATAAAACAGGTTTAGGAATACCCAATGCATTTGGGTTGCAATTAAGTTAATATATGAAAAGCCATGCTTCAATAAATGTTAGCTATTGTCTCCATCTTATAGATGAGAAAACTGAGGTAGAGTTCCTGACATGTTCAAGATCACACAGCTAAGTGGAAGAACCAGAATTCAAACTCAGGAAAACTAATTTTAGAGAATGACCAACACCCCTTAGTCATTCTCTCGGTGCTAAGATAGTTTTCAATCAAATCCTAACCCCAGAAAGTTTTCTCTAATAACTGACTGCCCCACCTTCTCCTTCCTAACTTACCAAACTCCCTTAGCATTGCTTATTCCTGGGACTAGCTCAATAAGGTAGATGCTGCTTCCCTGGACTATCAATTCCTCAAGATCAGTCCAAAGGCTCCATTACTAAATACTGTATTTCCAGCATGACACAGTATTTCAAATGACTTAGAGCTAGACTTAAAGAACTAAGTCATTTAAGAATTTTTTTCTAGGAATTTCAGATTCTTTTATTTTTTAACTGTTTGTTTTTTGTATTTTTTTTAGAGACATCAATTTTTTGTTCCACTCATGTATGCATTCATTGGTTGACTTTTTTTAAAAAAATATTTTATTGATTTTTTTACAGAGAAAGGGAGAGGGATAAAGAACTAGAAACATTGATGAGAGAGAACATCCATCAGCTGCTTCCTGCACACCCCCCACAGGGGATGTGCCTGCAACCAAGGTACATACCCTTGACCAGAATCAAACCCAAGACCCTTGAGTCTGCAGGCCGATGTTCTATCCACTGAGCCATTGGTTGACTCTTGTAAGTGTCCTGATAAGGGATCAAACCCACATTAGGATGACGCACTAACCAACTGACCTATCCGACCAGGGTTCTTTTATGACCTATAGAATTTGGGTGAATATACATTTTCCACCTGCCACCCATCTTACCTTCTCTATTACCCACATTAAATAGCATATTAGTGCATAAATCTAGGACATTTATTTTCATTATAACCTCAGCCATCCCACATTGGTCAGCTTACTTGGCTTAATAGAACAAAATGACCAGAGAACCAACAGTCTGTGTATGGCCTTCCATGTAGCTTAACTGATAGGCATGACTAGAAAGGTTGCCTACCCATAGGGATATCACATGACCATCCAGTGATAATTCCATTATCTCCAGTAACAGGGGGGGAGAAACCCCAGATCTACCCCAGACAGAATTTCAAACAAGGTCCAAACCTCAAAAAACTGGTTGACGAGGCGGGAAGCCTCTATGTGGTCTTGTTCCAGGCATATATGAACTGAAACTTCAAGTTGTAAAGGTAATAGATAGAAGATCTGAAGGGTGCTGGGAGCCCATATTCCCTACCCCTCTTCCCAGAACACAAATGTCTGTCATCCTATACACTCAACCCAACCACCTCCAAGTTATAGGACCCTAAAAATCAGAAGTCCACAAAAGCAAAGCATATGGCTATAGGGTGAACACAAGTGGCATAATTTCAGAGGAGAGGGAATTTTACAACAATCTGCAAGAAAGAGGAAAGTGGTAGTAGCTCCTTCAGGCTTCCACAATGAGAAGCTCAGGGCTGATGCATCCGCACTGATGACGACAGGCAAAGTGATCATCTAGGCCAGGTCAACCTGAAGAATTTGTGCTAACAATACAGAACTGGCCCCAAGAGCGCATTAAGCAGTTTTCCATAGGAACCCTCGCTGGAGAAAGGAAGACAGAAAGCCACATTGACAAACATTATTAATACACAGGCCACAATCACAGCCTTATAATCAATCAACTCTCATTTTCCAGGGTAACAACCAGAGCTAAGCTTGTTAGCTAAACCCTCAGATCACCCACCCTCAGTGCAGAAAAGTGAGAAGAAAACTAGCAAACTCCCCCCAACTCCAGTCCTGCAAAGAAATAAAAGGAGCAGCGAAGCACCTGAAGGCAAAGCGGTGAGCAGGGAAAAAAAAAAAAAAGTTATGGTCCCAGTACCCGAGATTACCCTAGTAAATAAGCGTCCACAAGGGCTCATGGTTATAAAGGTCATCCATTTGCTTTTGCCCATGGACAGAGAGAAGAGAACATCTGCTGAAAACTACTGTCACAGACAAACTCACAGGAAACCGGTGAAGGCAGCCTCAACTCCACTTGATATACACACCTCCCCAAAATCGCCTTACCCAAAGGAACCCCAGTATCCAACCATTCTTCTTCCAATCATCCATCATTAAACGTGAGCCTCCCATCTTATCCCTGGCTGGAATTCCCTCGTTTTTGGCCAGGTCCTCTCAACGTCCAGCACTTGAGTAAAAGTATAGAAATGGTCTTTAATTCCGGCATCCCTACTTGGTTATGTTTGCACCTCAACCCATTCCCAGAGTCTGTCTATCATGACAGCTCCAAATATAAACCCAGCAAGTAAACATCTGGAAACCCTAGTAAACGGAGACAGGCAGAGTGAGTCTCAGGTGACCGTGATGATAGGCGGTGGGCAGGACGCAGGAAGGATACGCCATGGTGATGTTCAACCGGCAAAATATCAGGTGTGTGACCAGAATCTCCCATACCTTCTTCCAATTGTCCATCCCTCCTTTCTCCAACCACAGGGCAGCATCAGACACCAACATTTCCCCCACCCACTACCGGCTCCCTTCCATCCCCAGTCCCAGGAGTCCCCTGAGCCCACGGCCTGAAGGATCCACTAGTTTTATAAGCGCCAAAGTAGCCCTTTCCCCACTTCTCACTTGAGAAGCCAAACCCCAGAACCCCCCTGCTGCAGCACACGTTGTTTCTCAACTGGAAACAAGTCAAGAAAAATGGTCAAGCATAGGTAGAGAAAAATGGGCAACACGTTTTCTGCATTGGGTTTGATTAAATCGAGTTGAGGGCTGAAGAAGCCTAAGCTAGTTGGTCTGGACAATCCATTCTTAAAGATGGCAGACTAGCAGGACGACAGACCATGAGGAAAATCCCTTTGGGCAGAAGAGAAATTTTAACCCTTTGCACTCCGAACATTCTGGACATTGGCTACCAGCTACTCGACGCTACTTTGCGAAACGTGCGTTGAATTAACTCAATTCCCCGTAATCACTAATAAACTGCAATGTCCCCTGAGAGGGGACATCCGAGTGCAAAGGGCTAATTTCCATGTCAAATCCCCTTCCTCATCTGCCCTGGGTTCTGTGGCTGCCTTCCCTTTGGCCATCATGTCTTCCTGGATGTCTTTCTGAAACTGAGTGCAATCAAGACAATGACAACCAGGTTTCCAAACTGCAAATTGCCCCAAGTTTTATTTGTAGTCCATACAAAAGGGAAAAGAAATTAAGTTTTTCTAACACCACCTACTTGAGGAAATAGGGAGTGGGACTGTGCGTCAGCTAGAACATCAGGAGTCGGTAGGAATTTGGACATAAACCAACTGACTATCCCAGCAGGAACTCAGTCTCAACACAGTCTCAGAGGGACAGACAGAGTCCCCGGGACTGCTGGCACAGCTTGGCGTATAGGAAATGGTTAAGCTAACCCTTTCCTGGCCTCCGTCATATCTAAAAAGAAAAAGGCGCCGCGACTCCGCTGCAGGTTGATTTCCCAACCAGACCACCTTAAACATCGCGCACAAAAATAAAAGGGAGCCAGGAAAAAATAAAAACAAAAGAAACTCCCATCCTGGGGAGATGGGAGGCAGGGGAAACCGCAGATCTAGAGCCAGTAGCAAGATGTGCTGCTGAGGCGAAGGAACAAAGTAGGTTACTACCAAACACTCAAAAGGATCGTCTCCTGGGAAGGCCCACATGGTAGAGGGGATGAAAAACCACAAATGGGAGAGGTATGGGCCAGTGGTTTGAACCCGGGTCTGCACCCTGCCCCACTTCTCTCCTTCCCTCCCTATAACGCCCCGTCCCAGGACGGCCCTACATGCGGCGCTGGTAGCCAGAGTGCATTTGAGCGGCCCGCAGGTAATCATTATAGGAGCCCGAATAGCGTGCGTAATCGGAATGAGCATCGGGCAGGCGACGGTAATCCAGCGAGGACTTTGTCGGCGAGCGGCGGAACGAAAGCTGCGACTCTGATAAACGGCGGTAATCAGAGAGCTCGGCTAAACGCCGGTCGGAACCATACCTAGTCGAGAGAAGAAGACAGTTGGTGAATGAGACAATTGAGGGGAGGGCTCCAGGTGGGCATGGGGGAGATGCCAATGGGGATAGGGAGGGTGTGATCACACTGGTTTCCAACAGACAAGAACTTGTCAGAAGGCTCAGCACCCTGTCCAGGGCAAGAAATCAAGCCTGGTTCAACTCAGTGGGAAACCAAGCCCGCGCTGAAGCCCTCCCTTCTGAACTGGCCACGGTGGATTTTGGTCGGTATCCCAAACCACAAGCTATCCCCTCCCTCGGGTCCTGTAAGAAAGACCGTGGTTGTTTACCAACAGAACGGCGGACGAAAGCAAGGTCCCGTTTCCCCCAGAGTGGACGCACCTCGTACACCGTGCCTTCAGCCAATGAGTGCCAAGGCACTCCTCTTTCAAGCCTACCCCACCAGCCAGGCCAAGCACAGGACAGGCTACGGGTCCTCCGGACGGGAAAGGCTGCAGGCCACAGTCTTGCAGGCCGTGGCTCCAATGGCAGCCGGGGCCAGCCTAGACATGTGACCCTTTTCCCGGCCTAACTAGCTGGTACCACCCCAGGCTGAGCACTGGGCTCCACCTGAACCTTGGTGACCAGGAAAGTTCACACACACCATCCCCTTCAGCCTTTGGACATCCCACGGGAACAGCAAGATCAAGGGAGGGACCGATGGCTCCAGTTTCCCTCCCATGCCAACCTCAGCCCCCTGACCTAAGCCCCGGCTGGGGGCAGAGGCAGGGGGGCATACAGTACCTTTTCGACATGGCGACAGCCTTTTTGTAGGGATCGTCGTAGCTGGCCCGGGGTGGGGAGAGGCGGGTACGCTCATAGGGCGGCGGGGTGCTGTTGGCGTTGGCAACGGCCCCCTGGGACATGGATAGGTAGGCTGCAGACGGCTGGCCTGCCCCATCATAGGCACTGCCCGGCTGACCGCGGTAGGAAGCAGCAGCCTGGGGATGCTGCTGGGCAGCGTAAGAAGCAGCCAACGAGGCTGATGACTGAGTGCGGTAAGGACCTGCCAGGGAGGCCGAAGGCTGGGCCCCGTATGCAGCGGCAGCACCGTAGGAACCAGTGGCCGCAGCAGCTGACTGAGCCCCGTAGGAGCCTGACAGGCCCATTGATGCTTGAGCCCCGTAACTATTCAGTTGTGTCTGAACAACGGGCTGGGCCCCATAGGACCCAGCCATGGGGGTAGCGGCCTGTGCGGCGTAGGCAGCTGGCTGGCTGGCGTAGGCAGCAGCTGTGCCTGGCTGTGCCACATAGGCAGCAGGCTGGGAAGAGTAGGAAGCAGCCTGCTGTGCAGCGTACGGGGCAGACTGTGCGTTATAAGAGGCTGAGGCCTGGGCATTGTAAGAAGCTGCCTGGGCCCCATAAGCCAGGGAGGAGGCTGCAGACTGGGCCCCGTAGGAGGCTGCCTGGGCCCCATAGGAGCCTAGGGAGGAAGCTGCTCCCTGGGTGCTGTAGGAGGAAGCAGCCGCACGAACCCCGTAGGAAGAGGCAGCCTGGGCGCCGTAAGAGGAAGGCTGGCTAGCATAGGAGGCCAGGGAGGAGCCCTGCGCCCCGTAGGAGTTGAGTGAGGAAGCCGCAGCTGCCTGGCCCCCATAGGAGGAGAGGGCCGAGGGCTGGGCTCCACCGTATGGGCCGAGCGAGGAAGCTGCAGCCGACTGGGAGCTGGGGCTGGCCAGCTGGCCCCGGTACGGGGCCCCAAGGGAGACAGAGGGCTGAGCGCGGTAAGAGGCTGCCTGGGCTGTCATGGGCTGAGTCCGATAGCCAACACCCAAAGAGGCAGAAGGCTGCGCCCTGTAGGCGGCTCCCAGGGACACTGAGGGCTGGGCCCTGTAGGTGGCGGGCTGGGCCGTCAGAGGAGCCACGTAGGAGGCTCGGGGCGGTGAACGGCGCAGGGGGCTGCGGTCGCGACCAAAGAAGGGTGGTGTGGGCTGACGGGCTTGCCCATCAAAGCCACCAGTGCTGTTGCCAAAAGCCTGCTGGTAGTCGAAGGTGGCAGAGAAGCCACCAGCTCCAGGGAATGCCGTATCCCCAGCCCCTGGTTTCTTGGTCTTGTCCCCAGACTGGACAGCCAGGCCAGCAGGCCCCTTCTTCTGACCCTTGGTTGAGAGTTCCACGTTGATGCGCTTGCCCTTCACTTCTTTGCCGTTGAGCTGCGCGATGGCGGCTTTGGCATCGGCTTCCTTCTCCATGTGAACAAACGCGTAGTCTGATAAAGCAGCAGACAGAGGGTTAGCAATTAGGGAGGCAGGGCATGCTACCCAGTGGGCCCCAAATTGGACACAGCAACAGCACCCAGCTGTTGCCAACTATCTCCAGGCCTCTGAACCCTCCTCTCCAGGAGTTAGGTCACATACAAAGCTTCTGACCGTCCCAAGCAGCCACCTTTGCCTTTGACCTTCTCCCCATTCTTCCCTTTCCCCTGCCACCTCACCCAACTTCCTGGTGAGAGAAGAAAGAGCAAAGATGAACTGCAACACAGGATAAAAATCTTCACAGCTCCTGTAAGTATAACCAAAACGCAAAACGCAAAAGGGTGCCTGGATCTCTCAATTATCCAGTATTCTCTAACCCAAGGTCACCAAACACTACAGCTCACCTTTGAGGCTTAATACTCAAACACTGTCTCAGCCTAGGGTCCAATTAAAGCAAAAGAGCTAGACTGCAGTGCACAGTGCATGAGATTCTAACATGATCTCCCCTTTTCCCAAAGCACTTCCCAATTTCCAAAGCACTTCCATGCACAGGACCTCACGACAATCCTGTGAGGTAGGCAGGACAAAGGATCATTCACCCCATTTTACAGGTGAGAATTGATATGGCTTACCCCAAATCAAAATGTGTTAGATCCATGAACAGAATCCCAACTTTCCATACCAGTCACTACACAGTCTATTCCTAAGAAGTCAACGAATGAGGCAGGACTGTATAACAATGTGACTAGAGAGGGGAGAAGCTGGACCCCATGTAAATGTGTGGGAATGCAAATCAGGCCCCTGGCTGAGCTCAGGCCAAGTCTCCTCCGTTCACAGGGAAGACTTGATTCTCAGCTTTAAGGCAATTACTACAGCAAGCAGGCTCTGCTAAACAGTTACCCCTGAGGTCCTCATTCAGGATCTGAATGAGCTGTGGTGGGATAGGCTCTAAAATAGGATGTTGATTTTGCTTGGCTGGTGTGGCCCAGTGGTTGAGCGTTGACCTATGAACCAGGGTCAATTATGAGCTTGATCATCAGTGTAAGGTTGCAGGAAGCAGCCGAACAATGATTATCTATTACTGATGTTTCTCTCTCCTTATCCCTTCTCTGAAATCAATTTTTTTAATTGGATGTTGATCTCAAAGACCCATGTATCTATCTACCACACAGAAAGAAAATTTTAGGAAAGGAAGGAGTGGGAAGAAATTCTTTATCATAGTCAAACTCACAAATCATAGCAGTGTAAGCAGGATATTAAGAACGGTGATAAGATCATGCTTGTGGAAAATAAAGCCATTCAGTTAACATCCAGACCTACGGCTACTTTAAGATATAAAGTACCAGGAACCCACCCCTCTCCTATCAGTTTAGGAAATGTAGAACTACCTGGATGAAATTAGTAAGGTTCCATTCTTAGAGATAAGAATTATTTTTAATGGTCGTAAAAAAGTGTCCTAATTTCTAAAAACTTTCATACTGGGATACCCTCTCTTGCTGCCTCTATAAAGCAAGTCATTTCCCTGAATCTAAGGCAATACCACCAACCGACTCATACAAATAAGAATAAAATTTAATCAACAGGTGGAAATCAGAAGTATGGTATTCTTGGAATACAAGGAATCCTGGGCTAGGACCTAAACGTCTTTAGTTAGAGATCCAAACATCACTGACTTCCTATAAGCTCTTAAAGGACTTATCTATTATTTCTCTATCTGACTAATCTGTCTTATCTACCTCAGAATTAGGAAATTCAAATGAGAAGATAGGCCCAGCCAGTAAAGCTCAGTGATTGAAGCCCACGAACCAAGAGGTCACCAATTGATTCCTGGACAGGGCACATGCCTGGATTGCAGGCTCCATCCCCAGGTAAGGAACATGAGGAGACAGCAAATCACTGTTTCTCTCTATATATATCCCTTTCCCTTCCTCTCTCAAAAATCAAAGTAAAAATAACATGATAAAGGATTATGATAATTCAATCCTAGGAATAACTACAGTTTTATTTCCCTACAGAATATTATCTTCCATCTCTAATAAAACACTAGACACAACACCACCTGTACGTGTAAACTTGGAATTGGCCAGAGATGATAAAAGTACAAATTGAGCCCTAACCGGTTTGGCTCAGTGGATAGAGTGTCAGCCTGTGGACTAAAGGGTCCCGGGTTCCATTTCAGTCAAGGGCACGTACATTGGTTGAGAGCACATCCCTAGTGGGAGGGGTCGGGGGGTGTGTGTGCAGGAGGCAGCTGATCGATGTTTCTCTCTCATCGACGTTTCTAACTCTCTATCCTTCTCCCTTCCTCTCTGTAAAAACTCAATATATATTTTTAAAAAGTACAAATTGAACTATTACACTCTGTCTTCATATTCCCATGGCCAGAACCTGATTCCTTATCTACTAATTGTGAAAAGCAAAAATGATCCTTTCGCCGAAGCCGGTTTGGCTCAGTGGTAGAGCGTCGGTCTGCGGACTGAAAGGTCCCGGGTTCGATTCCGGTCAAGGGCATGTACGTTGGTTGCGGGCACATCCCCGGTAGGGGGTGTGCAAGAGGCAGCTGGTCGATGTTTCTCTCTCATCGACGTTTCTAGCTCTCTATCTCTCTCCCTTCCTCCTCTCTGTAAAATATCAATAAAATATATTAAAAAAAAAAAAAAAAAATGATCCTTTCCAAACCTGATTGGTGGCTCAGTTGGTTGAAGCATCATCCCATACATCAAAAGGAGGCTGCTGGATACCTAAGTTGTGATTTGGATCCCCAGCCACTGCGCGAAGGGGAAGTAGCCGAGATGCTTCTTTCTTCCTGTGCCTGTCTGTCTGTCTCTCTCATCAATAAACATATATTTTTAAAAAGTATTTCTCTTGGCCTACCCAGAGGACACCACAGAATTGTCCTCTGATCTCTCACCTCCACTTTGGGTAAAGTGAGCAAAAAATAGATGCTGGTGGTTGGAAATCTCGTTAAAAGCAGAAAATGAGCTGACCCTCATGAGAAGGTCAATACCAACCAGAGAATACAGTGTCAAGCAGAAAGCAGGAGCTTGAGGGCAGATTAAGGAGAATGGGGAAAAACCTCCCAGCACTGTGAGGGAACAGTCAAGAACCATTCTACACTCCAGGCTAACCTGAGACTAGAATGAGCTGGGGAAATAAACACACAACAAAAAGTTTCAATGGGTTTACAAGAACAGGGCTGTCTACTCCCTACTTGGTCAGGTTTTCTTAGGAGATCAAGTTGTGAAATTTGAAAATTGGGCTTTCACATGTACAATTCCATTGACCGCCCACCAGAGCTATATAACTCATTTTTTAAAGCCATCAGATACAATTATAACCAGTTTATTCCAGAAATTTCCTAAGCCTGATATTGGAGGGAATAAGTTATCCAAATGACTCAATCATATCAGGCTAACCAATCCTATCGGTGAACAGCCACGCACAGGCCTAATCCTATCAAGGATTCCGGGAACCCAACTACTCCTAGGACAAGAAAGAAAACACAGACTTAGAGAACTCCAAAGACCCATCCACCTGGAGAGCTAGTTCACGGAAGTGACCTGTGATGGAAACGCACTGCGTTTAAAGGGAAAAGCGAGCAGTGTTTCCCAGGCTCTCCGATTACCTGGTGGCATTACAATTCTCCTAGTACGGAGTTAACAGAATCCAGAGAAACGAGCACTCTTATCCTAAGAGTAAAAATCTCTAACATGAAACTACAGAGTTATGTATAGAAGAAAAGAATGCACACACACACAAAAAGGATAGGAAACCGTTTCCTCTCCTGCCTTTGAGACCTTCCTGAAGTCTAAACGGTTCCTAGTTGGCAGGGACTGATTCTCTTTCTTCATCTTTCTACACTCAATAGAAGATAGCTGTGCAAAGTGGTTGTAATCTGTTGTTGCTAGAGATTTTTACAAATCAAATCGTATCTAAGCTCCTGGGGTAACCAAGCAGCTGTTCTCCCCCCTGTAAAATAAAACAACTGGTTTTCCTGAGCTATGCCAAGTTTCCTGTGCTTTTCCAAGGTCTGACAGCCAACATAAGATTCAATAAAATGCCCATTCCCAGCCCAAGAAATAAGCTATTTATAGAGCCAGCCAGTTTCTTCTACATTCCCAACTTAAAACTTCACTTTCCTTCATCCCAAGGACACGGAAACGCATCAGTGAAGTCTATCATGCTAAAGTCTTTCCCAAAGTCCCTTCTAGCAATGTCTATCAGGAGGTGTTCCATATCTGCATAACTACAAATACCAGCTGACCACCACTCCCTGAGGAAACCATTTCTGCTAATCAAATGTTTACAAAGGGACAATGCGCCCACAACTTTCATTCTCCAGCCACGAGTTCTAAAAACCGCGTGCAGTTTACACTTCACCCTGCCCTCCACTGCCACTTAAGTGCTTGTCCCAAGCCAATGTTCTGCTTTCCCTACCATCTGAAAGCAAACGTCTTGACCAATGAGTCCCACGGAAACTGACCCTGAAGATGCCACTTTCTAGATTCCAATCTCGTAGCCATCCTGCCTAACAACTACAAAAAAATAACATAAAATAGGTCAATTAGACACAGAATTCCCATAATGAGCCAGACACACACCCACCCCTTCCTGGCCAGGTGCCCAATCTGAGGCCCTTCCTACTCTCTTCCTCCACACAAAAGCAAAAACCCGTGCCCGTACAGCCTGCCCCGGAGCACCCAGCAGGAAAGCCTGAATCCGGAGTCGTGGACTTGCATAACCTGAGTTGAGGAAAATAGAATGTAGCATTAATGCAGAACAAATAACCGATCCTAGGAGTGGAGACTGCAATCCTTTACATTTCCCACGGTTACAGGAAGGACAGGGAACGGCCTCTCCGGGACAGCAAATAAAGGATCTCCGTGGAAATAAGCACCTGCACCCACAGGTCTTCCCTATCCTCAAAATCTCTCACAGGGTTATGAGCACGTATGAATCCAACGCCAGGAGCGGGCATCAGATACTCCCGGGTCGCATCCTCAGAGATGGCAGGGCAACAGGTTAACTCTGACCTGTTCGCCAGTGAAGGGGAGACTAGCCACATGCGAAAGGGCTGTCCCCCCAAACCCTGCCAACATAAAACAAAAAGAGCTTAGGGAGCAAGAACCCTAAAAAATCAACGAGGTTCCAAAATGGAGGTCAGGCCTAAACTATGTGATATATTTTTCTCCAAGTTTAAAAGGCAAACTCAGGGATCTGCCCTGAGGATTAGACTAGCCCAGCAAAGTAAGTAAACCTGCTTAGGCAATGTTTAAGGAAGACCTCTCACAGGCGCCTCCCCATGTTTCCCGCCTCTGAGCCATGGAGCATGTCCCCTTGCAAAGTCGCCAAGCTTGTAAAAGAATGATGCTGCCCTAGGACAAATTAAGTCTTCGGAGAAGGGGCCTTCATAAAATAAGCTTCCTTCCTCATTCGGAAAGTCGGGATCTCCAGTACATAGCTGTGAAATCGAGTCCAAAGGGGTGGGGAGGGCGAGAACTAGCTGGAGGGTGTTGGAAAGCGCAGGGTTGCCACGCCTGACCCACCTAACAGGCTGAAAGGCCGAAGTGGTTAGGAAGGGGCCCCTCTCGTACCCACGAGTGCCCCAGGCCACAAGACACTAAAAAGACCCCAGCCCGAGGAACGCCAAAGGGCCCCGTTACCTTCCGCTCGCGAGCATTCACCGGGAGGGTACACGAGGGCAGTCTCGGGGCGTCAGCCCCCACCTTTTCCCTCTTCCCACGCTCTGACCGACGTCTGGGGAAGCGGAGCCATCTTCCCCGATCCGTGATCCGGCTTGCGCCCGTCACTGCCCAATGTCCGCTCGGTGCCAGGCCCAGAAGAACGGTGGAAGGCGCGCCCCCGGTACACGAGCGAGTCTCGCAGGCGCGTCCCCGGCCCCGCAGCTCGGCCCCCGGCCGCGGCTCCCACCCCGAGCCGCTTCCTCCCGTGTCGTGAATGGTGCCTGGGCCGCAGGGGAGGGGGGGTGATCCTACCCATCGCGCCCCCACAACTCCGGCCTCGCTCCCGCGGACTCTTCCCCCCCCGGACCCTCGCCCCCCCGCCCCCAAAAAAAGCCGCGCAGTGACCGACCCCGGGGAGAGGGGCGTGGCTACCAAGCAGCGTGCCCCGCGCGCGCCCGCCCCCAGGCGCGCCTCCGCGTTACCTTTCACCACGTCACACTCGATGACGCGTCCGCGGCGCTCAAAAAGGCTACGCAACTCCTGGCTCGTGCACGCAGCCGACACATTGCCCACGAAAATCTTCCAAGTGTTAAGAGGCCGTGGGCGCGACATCTCCACCACGAGCGCGCGCCCAGGCCGCAGCTCGTGGCCGTGCAGGGCCTCGATGGCGCGCAGCGCGCCCGCGTTCTCGCGCATGTGCACGAAGGCGAACTGCTTCATGACGGCGCAGCTCATGACGGTGCCGTAGGGCGCGAAGAGGGCTGCCAGCTCCTCCGGCGTCGTATCCGCTCCATCGACGTTCCCCACGAATATCTTCATGGCGCCGCCGCAGCCGCCTTCCCGGGAGAGCCGGGGCCTCTCCGCAAGAGACTAGCGAAACGTCCGGCCGGCCGGCTGTCCTCCCAGGAATGGCTGGCGGCTGAGAACCCCGCCGCGCAGGCGCCCTGATTTAGCCAATCAGGGCTCCCATTCCGCGCGCCCTGCAGCCAATCAGAGGGCTGAAGGAAGATTGTACACAGACGCAGCCAATCCCAGAGGGCCTGGCGCCCGCTCGTTAACGGAGGGGCGGGAGCAGGACGGCGGCGCGCGACCAACCGCCACCGCCGAGGGGAGGGGGAGAGGAGGGCTGGAGGAGTGGGTACGCGAGCGCCGGCAGCCGAGCGGCCTAGTCCCGGCGGCCGCCCCTGCCCCGGGAGGGGCCGGGCTCCCCAGGCCCCAAGGGAAACCTGGGTTCAGTCGGAAGTCAGAGCGTCTCCCATTCCGGCCGCTCAGGCCAGACCCGCGTCTGGAGGTGGCGGAAAACGTGTCCGCGGGAAGGCCCGGTCTGGCAGGAAAAGCCCGGACAGACCGACGCCTTCTCGGCTTCCGGAACCACCGCCTCCGGGCCTGTGCAGGGCGATCTGGGGGGATCTGAGGGGCCGCTGCCCGGGAAGGAGCCCTCGTACCCAGCGTTCATTCTTTAGAAAACACATTCTCTGAGGTTGCTGAGGTCCTGGCAGACTCTGGAGGCGGGGAAAATAAAAGCACGTCTCTGCCTTAAAGGAATTGGCGAGCGAGGGTTAATGAGATGTAGCCTTGGGGATGTTTGAAATGTTCCACCTAAGTTTAATAAAGTAAAAAATTGGGTCAAAAGCGTGGTCCTTGAGGCAGCAAAAGTTGAGCCTTTAAAAAAAAATAAAAGGAATTTTTTCAAAACTGACGGATGTATATAGATAAAGATTTTGCATGGCAGAAGACATAAAAAAAAAAAAATCCACGTAACAAACTCAGGGAAATGTTTGCCTACATATTCATTCTGCAAGTTTTATTCTCTACCACGTGGGCAGCACCAAGAATAGAGCAGTGAACAAAAAGTAACAAAAATCCCCACCTTGGTGCTTATATTAGAGTGAGAAGACATTAACAATAAAACATATAATTTGTTGAATAGTGCTAGAGATTTGTAAAGCCGCTGAAGGAGCAGGTAAGCCAGAAAGAGGAACCATTCCGGTCAGAAAGTACCAGTCACAAAGCCTGTTCAAGGAACTGCAGGAAGCTGGTATGGCTGGGAGTGAGAAGTTGAGTGAATAATAGGACATAAAGATAGGAGTGGGGGGCAGGAGGTGTAACACCTTGTAGACCATTGAAATCACTGGCTTTCACTCTTGGTAAGGCTGGAGGTCTATGGCAGACAAAGGGCAGAGGGGGTTCATTTGATAAGACTTTTCTTTCGTTGACTTTTTTTTTTGTGTACATCATTCCCAGAGGTACTGCAATACTGGATCCATGCATGGAGTGGACAGAGCAAGCTCCTATGCCATCTCCCTATTCCAAAAATACATTTAATATAATGTCCTCGGATAGAGAATGTGTCATATAATTAAACTGATAAGAATCTATCATATAATTAAACTGATAAGTATCTACTACACTTGATCTTAGCCAAAAGGCAGAGAAGCGATATAGGAATGGATAAAAACAGCGATATAGGAATGGATAAACTGATAAGAATCTATCATATAATTAAACTGATAAGTATCTACTACACTTGATCTTAGGCAAAGGCAGAGAAGCGATATAGGAATGGATAAAAACTGATAAGTATCTACTACACTTGATCTTAGCCAAATGGCAGAGAAGCGATATAGGAATGGATAAAAATTACCACTACTGCTAAAATACAGTTTGGTTCAGTGGATAGAGCATCAGCCTGAGGACTGAAGGGTCCCGGGTTCGATTCTGCTCAAGGGCATGAACCTCAGTTGCAGCCTCCTCCCAGGCCTGGGCCCTGGTTGGGGCGCTGCAGAAGTCAACCAATTGATGTGTTTTTATCACATCGATGTTTCTGTGTTTCCCTCTCTTCCACTCCCTCCAAAAAATAAAAAATACAGGAGAGAGATGATGGTGACATGGATCAAGGTGGCCCAATAGAATTCAGGGGAAGTGGTCAGATTGAACTGTAGAGCTGAGATTGGATGTAAATTGTGAAAGAGGAATCAAAGATGACACTGAGCCACTGGAAGCATTAACTAAGATGAGTAATTTTACAGGAGGAATAGATTTTCTGTGGAAGACCAGAAATTCCGTTTGGGACAGGATAAGTTTAAGATCCAAGTAGAGATACGAATGGCAATTAGATATGTATCTACAGTTCAGGGCAACTGTACAAAAACACCACAAATTTATATGGAAAAAAGATTAAATAAATGAGCCAAGGATATGAACTGGAAAAAAAGTGCAAATGAGGCATACAATACTTGAATTTAAAAAAAAAAAAAGTACAAATGGCCTATAAAAAAGGAACTCCATAGGTAGTCAGGGGAGTGCAATTTCCTGAAAAAAAAAACAAACGACGTTTTTCAGCACTCAGATTTGCAAAAATATTAAATTTAAATCTATTGCTGGTAAGGTGTGAGGAAAATACATTCACACATTGCTAATGATAGTGTGAACTCTATATCCTTCTTGGGAACTATTCTGGTAATATCGAAACTTTAAACTGTAGTAAGTCTGATTCCTGGTCAGGGCATAGGCCCAGGTTGTGGGCTCCATCCCCAGTAGGGGGCGTGCAGGAGGCAGCTGATCAACGATTCTCTTTCATCATTGATGTTTCTATATATCCCTATCTCTTCCTCTCTGAAATCAATAAACATATATTTTTTAAATAAATAAATAAAGCAATTGCTAATAGTCTTTTCAGTGCACTGATACCTCTAATGTACATCATAAACATGATGACAGGATTCTTTCCTGCTGAAATTGACGGGTATTATTAGACAATCAGACCCCGGGAATTCAGCATTTTTCTGTTTGCCTGAAAGCGAGTTCTCTCTGTTATGGTGCTTCTCTTACCTAGGTTTCTAGGTTTAATCTTCTCTCCATTCCTGACTAAGATGCTTTAAGTCAGTGTATACCCACATGTATTTAACTTACAGGGTAAGTCTTAGGAGCTGGAGGATGGTCCAGATCTCTACTCCGACACCAGGATAGGAGCAGCAGTCAGACACACCGCTATGACAACTCAAGAGAGGATGCTGAGCCCTGGGCTTTTATTTATTTGTTTGTTTTACTTATTTTTATTTTTAAAATATTGTGTTTTTATTTTTAACCCTCATCTGAGGATGTGTTTTATTGATTTTTAGTGAGAGAGGAAGGGATGAAGAGAGAGATAAACAGCAATATGAGATAGAAACATCAATTAGTTGCCTCCCCTCTACCCCTGACCCAGGACAGAACCTGCACCTTTACTTACTTAATTTTTTTTGGTGCACTGGAAGACATTTCAACCAACTGAGCCACTTGGCCAGGGCGGGCCTCAGCTTAGTAAAAAGTGGAGACTAATAGTTCTCAATATTTAGTGTGCTTCAAAATCACCTGGCAGCCTATTAAGACAGATTTCTAGGCTTCACCCACACAGTTTCTATTTAAAAAAACAACAACAACAACACTGTAAGTGTAATTTATTTATTTATTTTGTTAATCCTCACCTGAGGATATTATTTTCCATTGATTTTTAGAGAATGGAAGGGAAGGAGGGAGGGAGAGTGAGAGAAACATAGATGAGAGAGAAACATCGATTGGTTGCCTCCCCAATGTGCCCCAATGCAGGGAGGAGCAAGGGTATGGGGATCGAACCTGCAACCCAGGTACATGCCCTTGACTGGAACTCAAACCTGAGACCGTTCCAATGCTCTAACCACTGAGAACACTGGACAGAGAGCACACAGTTTCCTTTTCTTTTTTAAATTATTTTTTTTCTTTTCTTTTTTTGATATTTTACAGAGAGGAAGGGAGAGAGAGAGAGAGCTAGAAACGTCAATGAGAGAGAAACATCGACCAGCTGCCTCCTGCACATCTCCTACCGGGGATGTGCCCGCAACCAATGTACATGCCCCTGACTGGAATCGAACCTGGGACCTTTCAGTCCGAAGACTGATGCTCTACCGCTGAGCCAAACCGATTTCAGCTATGTCTTTAAAAATATAGTTTCTGATTCAGAAAATCTGGAGTGAAAGCCCCAGGATTTGCATCCCAAACATTTCCAGGTGACACGCAGGCTGCAGATCCAGGGAGCACAAGGGTGCCCACTTGAGAGCACTCGGAGTGGAAACAGCCAGCCGGGAATCCTGAGAAGAGGCTCTGCCATCGCTCTGAAGAGGACGCCAGCCAGGCCCCTCTGCCAGAATTCAGCTGCAGACAATCGAAGGTTCTTTCAGTGTCCACAGCTCTGCACGCCCACAACGCGGTATCCCGGGCAGAACTCAGAATGGAACGCCGAAATGAGCTCAGGGAGAAGAGGGCAGAAGAGGGTAGGTCCGGAGACTGGAGGACGAGGAGGCGGGGCCACTGAGAACGCAGCTGAGGCAGAGAGGTGATACATGGCAGCTGAGAGAACAGGGGGCAAAAAGAAATGGGCTGGGTTCCCTAAATTGCAGTGCAAAACTGCTCAGTTTATACAGTTTGTGGCAGTTCCTGGCTAAACGATTTTTATTTTAATGGCTATGGGTGTTCTTTTTCTAGCAAACTTCTGTTTATGACAAATGAACCTTGCTTTCCATACTTGACGAGAACTAATATAGTGGGTAAGAGCATAGTGCCATGTGACTGTGTGTCTTAGGGCAAGTCCCATAACCACCTCTGTGCTTCAGTCTCCTCATCTGCACACGGGATAATAACAGAACCTCCTTTGTAGTATTGTCATGAGGATTAAAGTAATTACTGTACATAAAGTGCTTAACACAGAGACTGGCACTTAATGACACGATATAGGTTCAGTATTAGAAAACAGGATTACAATTTCCTTTTTAAGTAAGTTTAAAAATGAATCAATGTAGAGTATTTGGAAGGACAGATGGTTTATGGACATGGCGGAACTTGAGAGCTAACACAAAAATGTCTGAATTTGGCAAAGATTTTCAAACTCTGCTCTCCAGAACCCCAGGATGGTCCACATCCGCTTTATAGATGGGCCTTCAAGATGTGTGGGCAGCGTGCTGTGATTAAAAACAGCGTTTGTAAACTACACAGCTGAGAGTTTAGAAGAAAGAAAAGCCAGTGAAGATGTTGATTCTTCAGGGTGGAGACACAGGAGAGGATGGTGAGCAGTTTAGCCATAAAAGGGTTAAACCCAGTCAGACTTCCAGCAGAAAGGTGAATGGAGGTCAGAGTCCAAGAGGAGTTCTTGCAATGAGGCGGACATGGGAAGACAGCCGGGGGCCCAGGATTAAAAGGATTTGGTTCCCCAAGAAACAAGGGGAACTGGAAAGCAACCAGAGAGGTGAGGCAAGGAGGAGCAGAGTCTAAGGGCTGGGCCAGAGGCACAGCAGCAGCCTCCAGGGCCTGGAATGGGAGCGGAGACAGGCGCACCAGGGCCAGGCCAGCTAAATTCGAAACCACCCACCTGGTTCCATGCAGGCAGGGCAAGGGCAAAGGGTGACTCTGACAGTCCACGTGCCATAAAAGCCATGTTGTCACGGATGAGCAAGCCTGACACAGTCCAGTGGGGGTAGGAGTGGGCAGCAAAGCAGATGAGTGGGAGGACCAGAATCCCTGGCCCCAACACGAACCCTTGGCCATCTCTGTGAGAGGAGCTTGACTGGGGCTGCCTCCAGGGCCCCATTTGGTCTCAGAATCACGGCCACTGCTCCTTTAACTTACCCTGTGCCAGGCCCTGTGCCAAGCACTGATTAGATTAATTTAGAGTCTTCCTCTGGTGAGTCAAGAAATCATTCGAGACAGATGACTTTTTAAAAAGGGGGGATGCGTTGGGAGGATGCAGGAGTATCTCTTGACCCCCAAGTCCGGAGGTAGCTGTCCACACTGGGTTCCACTGGCCACGGGGAGCGGAGGGAGACAAGGCACAAGCAGCAATGTGACTGCTGTGGTCCTTCACGGTGCTCCTGAGGAGGCGGTGGCCCTCAGGAGGCGTGTGGATTTAAATCCGGTTTTGTTTGGCTCCAAAACCCAGCGCTGGCCCTTGAAGGGGAGGGCAGGGACAGAGGGGCTGTGTTCCCCACGCCCATGGGACATCGGGACACGGACAAAACAGAGCTCCATGGGAACAGGAAGACTTTACTTCGCCGCCAAGGGAACCTCACAGCGACCCCTGCACACCCCGCGCCCTCGCTCTCGGACTGGGCACGCAGGGCTCCCCAGCCCCCGGAGGAGGAGGGCGCCGGCTGGGAGGGCTGGGAGGACGGGGACCTGAGGCTGAGGCTGAGCCTGGCTCAGAGGTGGGCAGGGGGCTGGGGCGGTTCCTTCCGCCCCTCGCCAGCAATGGGCCGGCCGCGCTCCTCCCAGAGGGTGAGGCCGTCGCAGGCGCAGATCCGCTTGGGGTTCTGGAAGAGGCCGGCGGAGCGCGCGATGATGCCACAGGCCAACCTGCGGGGGAACGGGTGGTCAGAGCGGGCACTTGTCCGGGCCGCTTGCGGGGTCGGCGTGCGCGGCTGGCAGAGCTCAGCCTCCTGCCCGGGCGGCATGACCCACCTCTCTCCTGAGTTCCCCGTGACCTTCGATAAGGGATGGCCGCCCCGGCCCAGGTCGTCTTCTCCCTCATCGATGACCAGGCTTCGGCCAATCACATCCCATACCTTTGAGGGGGACGACAAATGGTGTCAGACGGTACACCCACCTGGGGGGAAAGGCCCCCCCCCTTTGCCTCCAGCTCACCTTCAGCTGCCCATCCTCCATCCTGAAGACGGCCTGGCCATCAGCGTCAGCGTGGACGTTCCCCAGGTCCCCCCGGTGCTGCAGTGAGACCGGGGGAAGCGCACATGGAGCCCAGCTGCAAGGCTCTGGCTTCTTGAGATCTGACTCTCCCCAAAGGACCAAAGCCTCCCCAGCTGCTGTGCGGGGAGGATGAAGTAATGGCCCAGGACACAAGGAAGCCAACCGGAGGCTCCCTCCCCTGGGACCGAAATCCTGGGCAGGGTGAGGGCACCCTGAGAAGGGCCGGGGACCCCTTCCTAGGAAGCCATGACCCCTGGACCTACGAGGCCGCTGCCAGCCTGGCCTCCTGGCCTCGGAAGCTAACCCCCTTCCTGCTTCTTCCAAGCCCAGTCCTCCGGCCTCCCGATGACTCTGAGCCCTTGGCAACCCGCACTTCCTCTGGGCTTAAGCTGGCCACGCCTGGCTTCCTGACCCTTAGGGGCAGCCGGCATCCTTTCCCTGGCGTCCAGCCTCCGGGAGCAGCGGGAAGAAACACAGGGCAAAGGCTGGCTCTGCCCCGAAGGTAATGGAGATGTGACACATCTCCGGGCATCTCCTAACTCAGACACCCTCTACCAGGCATGGGGGGTGCACAGGCAGGCACCAACCCTCAAGGGTTCGCAGCTCAGTGGGAGCCCGATGTGGAACAGACGAGTGACTGTGACACACACACACACAGGGCTAATGCAACAGTGTGTGTTCTAGTGACATGACCTGCTGATGAGCCACAGGGACTCACATCTGTGCAAGTAAACTGTCCCCAACCTGACACCTGGGCAGAAGCAAGTGCCTACGCCTCTGTGGGAAGCAAAGCATGTCACCGTATGACGGTTTGACAAGCAGCAGGGAGAGCCGTTTCTCCTTGTTTCCCAGACAGGCGTCTGCTGCCGACATCTGGCTTTTTGGCTACATCCGTGTTGGGGCTTTTACGGTAGAAAGAAGGCGGGGAGACGAGGACTCAGAGCCCTGGGGAACCTTTTCAGGACGTGGCTGAGGGAGCAGCAGCAGGAGTGCGGCTCCCAGGTGCGCCCGGTAGAGGGTCCGGAGAGGCAGTCCTTCCAGTCCCTCCCCGACACAGCGGGCGGAAGTGGGCCAAGCGGCCTCGATGTCACACCACGCAGCCCAGCAGGGCCTGTGCCCTCAGGCACTGGGGAACCAAGAAGGGCTTCCGGCTGGGGCGTGACATGGTGACCCCAAGCTCCGGAGCAATCCCTCCAGTACAGAAGCACTGAGCACGAAGAGCAAGGAGCGGGGCAAGGAGAAAAGGGAAGGAAGCTGAGGCCGCTTAGGAGACTTGAAACAGGACAACCAGGCTTGGATGTAAATTCCCACATTGAACTCTTTCCATCTGGCCGAAACCAGATGTTGAAATCCACAAGGACCCTGCCAGTCGTCATGGCCGCCTTGGCCATGCAGCTCTTGCTCAAGTCTTCCTCCGTCTACACCAAGGGCTTGGGCACCACAGAGCAGCTGGCTCCAGCCCCTTCTGATTCTCGGCCCCGAGAGGGGCCCGGACTAGGGCCTACGTCACGGGGTGGCCTCTTGCTCTTCAAAAACCTTCACTTTGCCCTAACCAGTTTGGCTCCGTGGATAGAGCATCAGCCTGAAGACAGAAAGAAGGGTCCTAGGTTCAATTCCGGTCAAGGGCATGTACCTTGGTTGCGGGCACATCCCCAGTAAGGGGTATGCAGGAGGCAACTGATGGATGTTTCTAACTCTCTATCCCTCTCCCTTCCTCTCTGTAAAAACTCAATAGAATATATTTTTAACAAACAAAAAACCTTCACTTCATGAGAGACTCGGGCTGTCATTCCCAGATGCAGGTTCACGTCTCGAGGGCTCTGCCTGCGGTGTTTCCTCTGCTGAGCCTGCCATTCCCGCTCCTGTGTGTCAAACCTGCCCCCTTGCTGCTCAGCCCCTTTCCAGGCTCAGCGGGGAAGTCGGCCTGTGAGGTGACCTCCCTGTACTCACACCCTGTGTGCTCCCCTGAGGGTGGGCTGTGCCTGGTGTCACTGCCACGGTTAGGTTACAGAAGAAAGCTTGGCTTCGGCTTTGGATGCCCTCTCACTCCCTTGCTCAAGGGAAACCAGCTGCTGTGCTGTGACCTGCCCTGGGTGAGGCCCACGTGGCAAAGGACTGATGTTTGGCCAACAGCCATGGAGGCCCTCGGGCCTGCCCACAGCAACACGAGCCAGTGTGAGGCGGATCCTCCCGCCCGGAGCATGGAGATGGCGGCAGCCCCAGCCAGCACCTTGGCTGCAGCCTGAGGGACCCCAAGCCAGAGGCCCCAGCTAAACTGCACCCACAGAGCATGAGGTGATAAATGCTTGTGGTTTCAAACCCCTAAGTTTGGAGTCATTTGACTCACAGCAATATATAACGGATGCACTAAACACAAGCATGCCAAGGTGCAATGGATGCGACAGGAAGGCTTCTCAGACTCCGGGGGTGGGTGTGGGTAGGGGGGTAGTAAAAACTTTTGACCATGAGAAATGTGACAGTAGTCAAAAGTAAAAAAAAAAAAAAAAAAAAAAAAAAAAACAGTTACATGAATTATAAACACACACCATGTTTTCATTTGTGTTGTGGCAGAAGGTCCTGGGAGGGGGGGGCGGGGTGAAGAGTAGTCCCCAGCTCCCAGGACCAGGATCCTGGTACTGAAACCCACGTAGGGGGCACACACAACGCAGGAAGTGAAGTAGGTGGCATGAGGTGTGTGAGGACAGGCCGTTCGGAAACATTAAATCTCTTGTTTGACACCCAGGACAAGTTTCCACTTGGGTGTTCACAGGCCTTTAACACCCTCGGACATTTGCTAATCACTTTAAACAAAGATAAAGGGACCTCATTTCTGCAATGACCCTCCTATTAAGACTGCAAGTACTGGTTTTTCATTCTCTGTGGCAAGATCAAGTGTCTGGTTAAAATAATCAATCTACCTTCATTATATAAATTAATGTCCTGCTTTGATTCAAAATAATGGCGAAGGGCCTGGGGTGCAGCTGAAACAGGCCTGGCCTGAGGCGGTGGCTGCTGGCGCTGGGGAGCAGGGGCCCGCGGGGTCAGGACAGTAGATTATCTGCTTCAGAATGTGCCTGAAACTCCGGGACAGACTAAAGCACTGAAAATAACCCAATCTACCTAAAGAAAAGCAACGAGTTAACTTAAATCCAAACATTGAGTAACTAACAGAACAAGCAGTGCTGAAGTAGGGCAAACATCATGTAGGCAACACGTGACTCACTGTCCATGAAAAAAACATTCCTCTGGTGAAAATGAAAATCTGGGACCGGCAGCTGGAGCATTGGGGAATGGCTGCTCAGTTTAGGTAAAACCTTCAACTTCTACGCAGTCACCTCCCCAGGAAGCTTTCCCACTGCTCACGCCCCCTAGGGCTGCGCCAGGGGCTGGCTCTGGGCTCCCGGGGGGCCTCCAGACGGGATTCTCACGGGGCTGCAACCAGAGCAGCTCAGTGGTCGCCCAGCCATTGACAGAAAGGGCAATAAATGCTCCTAACGGGAACAAAATAAGGGAAAAGACCCCCACCAACAAGGAATCTCACTCAGAGGCCCCAAGGGCTGCTTGGCTGTCTCTGCAGAGCGTGGGCTGTCTCAGCCTAAGCCTCACAGAGCTGGACACTTACCCGTTCAGCGTCCTGAGGGCCCCCGTGAGATGTTCCATCAGGGTTAAAGTGGTCCCCACAGCTAAAAGAAAAGGTAGCAGGTAGGCAGTGAGAAAGCAGCTCACAGGCCAGGTGATGAATCCTCTTACTTTAACTACATTTGTTTCTTTCTATCGTTCATTCATTCACTCATGCATGCATGCATGCATTCATTCAACAAACAGGCTCACTCTATGCCAAGCTTTGGGTTGAGAGTACAAAGAAGAATCGAACATTGGTCCTGCCCTCAATAAGCCCCTAAGGGAGACACAAATGAGTAAACAACTAATAGTATGACAAACACCATGGCACAGGGAGTCAACGTGTCCAGGAGTCCCCTTCCGTCTTAGCGACAGTAAGGCAGCTATGAGCAGGATCACCAGGGTCAGATTTTGGTTTAAATCCCCACTCTGCTATTTACATGCTCTGGGGCCTTTGACAAATCATTTAACCTCTTTGAGCCTCAGTTTCCTCATCTGTAGAATGGGCTTGTGTGCATATGCCTCACAGAGTACTTATGAGGACCAAGTGTGAAAGTGTGTGTAAAGGGCTGAATATAGCCCCCTGCACATAGTAAGTGCACAACTGGGGTGATAAGGATGCTGCAAGAGAGGTTACGGACAACTTACCTGTGGCAGTGCCTTGTGAGGTCTCCGAACTGATGCACATGGAGTCCATGTGGCCCAGGCTCCAGGCCATCAATGGTTCCCTCAATGAGGCAGCGCTCAGGGGTCAGCTGTAGGAAGCGCACCACCCCCTGCACAGGGCCAGGGCCCCCTAGAATGGCCACTGCTGCCCCCAGATTCTCTGCAAGGTATTAGACACCTGGGTTGGTTTGCCACCTCACCCAGACCCACCTCTTCATCAGCTGGGGAAGGGCACGGAGAGAGCCCCCCATAACTCTCACACCTTCTCCAATGTCTCTCCGACCCACAGCCACAAAACCCTGCGGTTAGATTTATACCAGTCCCTGGCCGCCTCCCTCCCTCCCGGAGAGGCAAGGCCAAGGTCACAGTAGTTACTCACGCAATAGGCCAGTGCCCATGCCCTTGAGTACCGCCTGCCGCCCCGTTCCTTCTAAGAGGGCCTGCACCTCCTGGCTGGGCAGGGTGGTCTGCACCAGGACCATCTGGTTCTCCAACTGCACCTCTACACTCTGGACACCTGGGAGGAAAGAAGGGGCGAGGGCAGCAGAGGGCGGCACCCGGTGCTGGGCACAGGGAGGAGAGAAGCAGAGGGTGACTCCCGTGCCCATCTTCACCAACCTCGCATGGCTGGAGGCAGGCTCGGAGGTTGCCTCCTAGCAGTGTAAGGACCTTAACCTCTCTAAGGCTGTTTCTTTATAAAGAAAGTGAGGATAATGTCACCACTTCCGGGACTGTAGTGAGTCCTTCTTACATGCCGGGCATTTCTATCACTTTTGAAACATACATAATTTAAAAATATATATATATATATTATCGATTTTTTACAGAGAGGAAGGGAGAGGGATAGAGAAACACCAATCAGCTGTCTCCTGCACACTCCCTACTGGGGATGTGCCCACAACCAAGGTACATGCCCTTGTCTGAAATCGAACCTGGGACCTCTGAGTCCACAGGCCGACACTCTATCCACTGAGCCAAAGCGGTCAGGGCCGTACATAATTTTTTTAATGTTTTTATAAAAGTGGGCTAACAGAGCAGCATTATTCGTAATAGCCAAAGGTGAAGACAATCCAAATGCCCATCCACCGATGGATAAAAAAGGTGGTGTTTCTATACAGTGGGATACTATTCAGCCATAAAAAGGAACGAAGCTCTATGTACTACAACATGGATGAACCTCAGAAATATTGTTATGAAAAAGCCAGTCCTAAAAGGCCACGTCTTAGATGATGCCGTTCTGGAGGAAATGTCCAGAATAGGTAAATCTATAAGGGCAGAGGGAGATTAGGGGGTAGGGGAATAGGAAGGTAGTAACTAACGGGATCAGTTTCTTCATGAGGTGATGAAATTTAATTGATGGCTACACACCTCTGTGAGTATACTAACCACCACTGGACTGTATACTTTAAATGGTGATTCTGTGATATGTGAAGTTACATCTCAATAAAGCTCATACATACAGAAGAAAGGGTTCTAGCACCATCATCATGAGAGCTAAACATGTACGGAGCATGCACTGTGGAGTTTTTCATACTTTACCAAAAACTAACTCCTTCCACACTCAAGTAACCCTGTGAGTTGAGTACTATTATCCTCACGTTACAGATGAGGAAACTGAGGCACAGAGAAATTAAGAACCTTGCTCAAAGTCACATTGTGGTAAACCGTGGAACTGGAATGCATCCCAGGCAGCCTAGCTCCAGAGCCGGAGCACTTCCCCTGGGCACTGCTCCCCTGACAAGCAGCTCCCAGCGGGAGCCTCCCCTCGGCCCTCCTGTGGCAGCTGCCACTTCCCCTCATAACTCACGCGGCACTCATTTCAGTCCTGTGAGGGCAGGAGTCTGTGTTTCACGAGGGTCAGGTTCAAGAGTCAGTATGTCTCCACTGCCCCCCAAGACTCCAGAGTCCCCCCTGTGTGCACGCAGCCCGTGGGGTAATTCTGACACGTGCTGAGATTTGCAGAGAATCAGGCCAACTCAAAACCGGAAGAAAGGGGCTTCTCTTTCGTTCAGATATTCAGGGCTCCCAAGCCTTTTAAGAGAACTCTTGAATCCTCTAATGCTGCTCTCACCTGTGGGGCTTACACTCATTCTCTTGTTCTTTTTTTTTTTTTTTTAAGGGTCTTGCAAATCTTCCCTGTATTACTCCGCTTTTAGTATACGTGCTGCCTCCGTGAGAGTGTTTGCTGCGCTGGAGTGGAAAGCCCGGGGGAGCCTGGGCAGGCCAGAAGATGGGTTACCTTTTTTTTTTTTTAATCTATTTTATTGGTTTTTCACAGATAGGAAGAGAGAGGGATAGAGGGTTAGAAACATCGATGAGAGAGAATCATTAATCAGCTGCTTCTTGCACACCCACTACAAGGGATGTGCCCGCAACCAAGGTATATACCCTTGACCGGAATCGAACCAGCTACCTCTCAGTCTGCAGGCCAACGCTCTAACCACTGAGCCAAACCGGCTTTGGCCAGCAGGTGGGTTAAATGAGGCACTTCATGTCATGTTCAGCTGGCGCCCTGGGAACTGAATGCTACTGACCATTGGCCTTCCCTCTATCTTCGGTTTCCCTCCTCCGTATTCTTCTAACAAATGTGTACTTGGCATGGAGGAGGCCAGCGTCAGGAAAAGTACTGATCCTCATTCTCAGGGAGCTCACGGGCTGTGCGGGAACTCAGGCTATGCCCCAGTTAACCAGCAGGCAGAGAGGGGAACGACAGCTGTGGGTCAGACAAGGTGCCGGCTCAAAGGAGACAGAACTGAGAAATGCAACTGGGAGGAGGCAGCACGTGAGAGACAGGGATATTTGGGCTGCGAGAACAAGGCAATGCTGGGAGCTTTGGAGATCTTGTTCCCCGGCACATATCATTAGTTTGGCTCAACTAAACTCACAAAAAATTTCTCTAAAAAAGGAACAGGGCAATTCTGTGAAAAGGAAACCCTACAGATAACCAAACTGTCCCTCCCTCCACACAACATCTCATCCTGGGCAGCCTGCGATGCCTGGGGGTTCCAGATCCACCTAGAGGTGCCTCTTGACACGAGGGGGCTGTGGGGAGGATGGTGGGGCAGTTTTGTGGCCCTGGCCTGCAAGGTATGCCAAGGGCTGTGTGCCCTGCTTTGCACACATCAGGAGGGGGACACTGTCCTCATCTGGCAGGTGAGACGACGAGGCCAGAAGGTTACACAACTGACCTGAGGTCACAAAGCTTGGAAGGCAGCCTAGCCTGTCCAGACCCAAAGCTGACGCTTGGTTCCTTCCCTGGCCTCACGTTAGTAGGGTCTAAGAGATCTGCCTACCTCTCCCAGAGGCCTCTCTGCACGGTTCTCAGAAAATGTCCTGGCTCTTACCTGCCACCCCTTGCAGGGACGCGCGCACTGCGTCCACACAGCTCTGACAGGTCATCTGCACGGCGAACTCCAGCTGCAAAGACGGCAGGGACCGGCCGATGAGAGCTGAGAACCCCTCTGGCGTGACCCCGTTTCACTACCTCCCCTGCCACCACCCCAGAGGCCGGGGCGAACGCCCGACCCCTCCTCGAGCGCCTTCTTCATTATCTATCACCCAGTCGTTTCAGGACGCCGCCCTCCCACATGAAAGCCGAGGACTCTCCCACTATCGCACTTTCCACGCCGGGTCCCCAGGTCGCCCCACTCCCGGTGCCCGCTTCTCCCTTCCGCCCCCTTCTCCGGTTCACGATCACCCCTAGGGGGCGTGGCTCTCTGTCCCGCGAGGCTCCTGCCTAAGGCGTCTGCCCTCACCGTGCAGGCGGTCTCCCGGTCCCCCGAGTCCGCCGCCATCTCGGACCCGGTCACTGACAGGAGGACCCGAACTGCCAGAGTCCCCACCGCGGCAAACCCGGCGGCGGCACGAGGAGGCGGGGCCTCGGGAGCCAGACTTTGCCCCGCCTCCCGGAGCGCGCGCGCATGCGCACGCAAAGCCCCGCCCACCCCCAGAGTTCCGTGCGTGGCGAGCACTGGCCGCGCAGGCGCACTCTGGCTCTTAGCTCCCTGGTTGCCTTAGTAACCGTTTGGCCGCCCCGACCTCGACAGCTTTCGGCGCCGGCGCCAGAATGAAGCCCTTCAAACCTGAAGCCGAGCTCCAGCAGTTCTATCACCGGCTGCTGCTGCCGCTGTCGCTCTTCCCCAGCAGCAGGACGGCGAGCCCGGAGCCGGCTCCCCCGAAGCGCCCCGCGCTGGAGCTCCCCGTGCTCCCGTTCCTGCCGGTGTCACGGCTGACCGTGGCGTCGCTGTGCCGCCGGGTGGCCAAGCGGCTGGCCCGGTGCGAGCTGGCGGAGCGGGTGCCCGCCGGGGGCCCACAGCGTTTCCTGGAGGTCATCCTGAACGAGCTGAAGTGCAGCTGGCAGGAGCCTCCCGCCGAGCCCAGCCTGAGCCACATCGACAACCAGAGGCTGCGGAAGCGGGTGCTGATGTACGTGCTGCTCAGCTGCGAGCAGCTCTACCTGCGCTACCTGCGCCGGCTGAAGACCATGCCGACCGCCACGCACGTCTTCACGGAAGCCGCCACGGTCACCCGGCTGGCCGCCCACCTCGCCAGGGACTGCACCACCTTCCTCACCAGCCCCGAGGTCTACCGCAGCCTGCTCGCCGACTTCCGCTCCCTGCTGAAGCTGGAGCAGGCCCGGGGCGGCCTCTGCAAGGTGCGCTCCTCCGGACGCATGTCCACTTCCAGGGCTCACGGGCCCCGCAGCTCCAGCTTTGCCCAAATACCTGACTGCAACCTCAGCCTCAACTACCTCATCCAACTCAGCCGCTCGCGAGAGTGTCTCAGCGAGACCAGACCCGATCCTGTGAAGGAACTGAAGTCCATCCCTCTGCTGAAGAGGAGGAGGACTCTCCGCTGGCTGCCTGGCATGCGAAAGAAGGTAGAAAGCTGCACTCCCTCACAGGTGGGGTCGCTGCCCAGGTACTCGGTGACTCTCACCAGCCTGTCTCCCGGTGTCTCCTATCCGCCTCTCCACGCCCGGCTTCAGAAGGCCCAGTCCATGCCCTCTCTGCGTGAGGGCTGGAAGCTGGCAGATGAATTGGGCCTCCCTCCACTCCTCCCTCGTCCCTTGACCCCACTGGTCCTGTTCGCAGAGAGCAAACCCGAGCTGGTAGAGGACATGGTGGCCGAGGACCTGAAGCAGATAATGAAGAACATGAAACTGGAGCGGGCTCCCTACTCACCGATGGACTCAGATGTGTCCCCGCTCCTGGGGGCCCTGACCCACGACCCAGCCACGGCACAGCGCATAGCAGAGATGCAGAGGATGCTGAGTGAGGAAGAAGAAACCTCTGGGCAGGGGGGCCCCCAGCTCCCCACACCCCCTCCACTTCACCCACAGCCGGTGACAGTTACTTTGAAGCTAAGAAATCAGATGGTGGTCCTGGCAGCTGGCGTACAGGTCTCTGAGAGAAAGTTTTTGGACTCCTTCCACATAGAAGGGGCTGGAGCCCTATACAACCACCTAGCTGGTGAGCTGGACACCACAATGATCGAGGAAATGGATATTGATCGCTTCGTTGGGAACAGCATCCGGGAGGTCTACAAAGAGCTGATGAGCCGTGTCTCTATCAACCACTTCTCATTCGACCAGGGATCCTTGGTTGAGCCTGCAACCAATAAAGACTGGTCCATGTTCCTGTTCTCAGCTCTTCTGCATCTAGAGAAGCAGCATCGTGCCATCAACCCCAAGCTGGCCGGTCTTTCTCCCAAGAGATTATCAACTGTGCATTCCTCTATTTCATCATCCCAAGGAAACAAAGACCTGGAGGGACAGACAAACAAGGCCTTGGGGACGAACTGGTCGAGAAACGCCTTGTCGTTGAATGACTATTTCAAATACCTCACCAACCAGGAGACAGATTTCCTCCACGTCATCTTCCAAATGTACGAAGAGGATGTTCCTAAAGAGATGGAGGCCCATGTCACAGAGTCGCTAAAGATTCAGCCCCCACCTCCATTGCTAGAGGACGAAGAGCCAGATTTTGTGCCGGGAGAGTGGGATTGGAACACGGTGCTGGGGCACAGTCTAGAAACCGGGAGGACCAGCCTCCTGGGAGAACCTCGCAAACTCCTGAATCTGCAGAAGCGTCTGGAGCGGTTGTGGTCCACTCTTGAGGTTCCTGACAAGGACCGGCTGGACATGGCTATCAAGTACAGCTCCAACGCCCGTCTGATGCAGCTGCCTTTATTGGTGAGCGCCTGGGAGCAGACCCTGCAGCCCATTCAGCTGCGGGAGATAGTGATGGGGAAACTGGAGTGGTTTGAGCGACTCGCTTCTGACCCCAACCGTTTCTTCCAAAAGACTGAGATGGATCTGACTCGCTTATTGGAGGAGAATCAAGTCCGAAACCGCCTACACAAGAAGCTCAATCAAATGGAGGCTCCATTGGTTTCACTCCTAGAGGAGGTGGAGGTTGTCTTTGGTGAGCCGGTGACGTTCAGGGGGCAGCGCTACCTGGACAAGATGAAGCTCGACAGAGTGGAGATGCTCTATTGGCTGCAGCAGCGGCGACGGATGCACCAACTGGCCGGGACCCAGAAAGCCTCCCTCCGGTCAGCCATATTCTGCAGGCTCAGCAGGCAGCCTGTAACACCCCGCAGGAGTACTCCTAGGCCAAGTACCCTCTAACCCCTCCCTCAACCCCCCCACCCCAGCAGCTCATCCAGATCTCTTGGTTGCTTGGAAAGAAGAAATATCTGGGAGTGCAGGGTTCAAGAACATAGTGTTCCTAACTGCCAAGGGACTGAGATCAACACTTTATTTTGACAGTGAAATTCTCCCAAAAGAATCCCCAAGGCCAGTATTCCCATTTTGTCACGCTAAGCACAGTACAGCCAACATCTCATGTGTCAAAAGAACTGAGACCGTCGCTTGGAGTTCATTGTAATGGAAAACCATCAACTTTGGAATAGCTGGGCATTTCTATCATGCTACATTAAATGGGCTGACAGAGACCCAAATCAGAAGGCTCTGTGGCATAATGGTTAAGAGCTAGTTAGCAGAAGTGGGTTTAAATTCTGGCTGTGTACAAACTACTTAACTGCTCTGCACCTGGACCACCGTATGTCAGGTGAAGCGTTGAGTCCAGGTAGTCACTTCTTCCAGTTTTAGCATAAAAATGTTTATTAAAATTTCAATCAATTAATACAAGCATATGGTACAAAGTATACAAGGGAATGTACTGAAAAGTAAAACTCCTTCCCATTCTTACCTCTTAATAACTGAGTTCCCCTCCCTGAGGGTTACAGCTGTTAACCAGTTTCTTGTGTATCTTTTTTTTTTTTTTTTTAAATGTTTTATTGATTTTGTACAGAGGAAGGCAGAGAGATAGAGAGCTAGAAACATCAATGAGAGAGTCATCGATCAGCTGCCTCTTGCACACCCCCTACTGGGGATATGCCCGCAACCAAAGTACATGCCCTTGACCAGAATCGAACCCGGGTCCCTTCAGTCCCCAAGCCGACACTCTATCCATTGAGCCAAACCGGTCTCGGCTTGTGTATCTTTTTCATTCCCTTTTCCAGCAAATAATTATTGAGCACCTAATAGGTATTTTATGCTTGGTTTTAACACTGAACAAAACAAAGATCCTTACCCTTTGCGGTTTACATTCTACTGGAGGGAAATAGACAATAAGCCATAAACATAGCACCTAAACATGCTGAATAGTAAAATGTTAGCCGTTGATAAGAACCTTGAAAAAAAGAAAAAGAGTAGGGTAAGAGGAAATAAAGTGTGAGGGATGTCGTTCTAATTAGGGTAGTCAGTACAGGTCTCCTTGGGAAGGGGAGATTTGAGCCAAGAGTTGAAGGAGGGGAAGAAGTGAGCTCCGTTTAGGACAACATTGCAAAACGCTAAGGCAGACAGGTAAGTGGGTGTCTCAGAAGCAAGGTGGCCAGCTGAAACCGGTTTGGCTCAATGGATAGAGCGTCGGCCTGTGGACTGGAAGGCCCAGGGTTCGATTCTGATCAAGGGCATGTACTGTGGTTGTGGGCACATCCCCGGTGGGGGGACGAGGGGATGCAAGAGGCAGCTGGTTGACGTTTCTCTCTCATCGACATTTCTAGCTCTCTATTCCTCTCCCTTCCTCTCTGTAAAAAAATCAATAAAATATATTTAAAAAAAAAAAAAAAAAAAAAAAGGGAAAACAAAAAGAAGAAAGCAAGGTGGCCAGTGTAGGAGGAGCAGAGCTGGGGGAAAGATAAGTCAGAGGGGTCATGACAAGGTGCCAAGGAGCAAGTCAGGCCAGATAAGGCCTCCGAGGCCGTTGTATAAACTATAGCCTGTGCACATGAGCCTGTGTATTATCTATGCATATGTTTATCACTAGCATGCTGTACCTCTGGTTTTTAAACTATTTTTATTTTATTTTTTGAGAGATATTCACTTTTTATTCCACTTATTTATGCATTCATTAGTTGATTCTTGTATGTGCCCTGACTAGGGATCGAACCTTCAATTTGGTGTATCAGGTCAATGCTCTAACCAACTGAGCTACTCGGCCAGGGCTGTACCTCTGTTTTGCTCCTTTCTTTTTTCATGTAACATGCCTCAAGCTCATTCCATATCAATGTACATTGAGGTGCCTTCTTGTTGATAGCTATATAGTATTCCACTGTGTATATTTTTATTTATTATTTGACATTTACAAACAAAAAAAATGCTCTAGAAATCCTCATTTATCTATTTAGGGTTACTACTATTTCTATAGTTTAAATTCCTGAAAGTAGAATTTAAACTATAGAAATTAGGTTGCAGGCACATCCCCAGTAGGGGGTGTGCAGGAGGCAGCTGATCGATGTTTCTCTTTCATTGATGTTTCTAACTCTCTCCCTCTCCCTTCCTCTCTGTAAAAAGTCAATAAAAAAAAAACAAAAAAAAACTTTCTTTCCAAAACAGGCAGTCTGCCAGACATGGTCCTCAGGTTGTAGTTTGCTAACCAAAGTGCAACAGCATCAGGCCCTTTAAAATGTGTGCCTCTGAGTCACGCCTGTCAGGACTAGACTAGGTGATCTTTAGCATCGGTTTCCCTCACTCTCCACGTATAAGGTAACCCTCCACCACTCTGCGACTTCTCCAACTCCTTCAAATGCTCTCTTCCCTTTCCTTCGCCCTCAGCTTGGCGTGTCATGCCGGAACATTTCTTTTTCTCATCTGCCTCTGCACCTGACTGTGAGCTCCAGCAGACTGCACTAACCTAATGTAACTGTTCATGCCACTGTTACCCAATCAAATGGTTTGCCCTTGGGGTGCTCTAGATTCAAGAAGGAGATGTGTCTGCCCTAGCTGGTTTGGCTCAGTGGATAGAGCGCTGGCCTTTGGACTGAAGAAGGAGGTGTGGTTGTTGCAAGGTAAAGAAGAGGGGATTCATACCCAAAGCTCCGTCTCCCAGAAGCTTACCATTGCTTACATACCCTATTTGGTCAAGTACTCATTGATTCATTGATTTCAGTTGGCTTAATGTCAAGCTCATCCTATTTACAGCTGGCCTGCAAAATACTGTGCCACATTTTAATATTTAGCAGGAATAGCATTTAGTAGGAATTGCCCAGACCTTGAGACCCTTGTCCTAACATCTCCTCTTGCTAGGCCCTGAGACCCAAATGGCTGCATGGTTTTGTTTGACCCTCACAATAGCCTGAGGAACTAACTGCCAATCCTGGAATATTAGCTGCCATTTTGCTGATGAGAAGAGAGGCCTCAAAGAAGAGTCGAACTGTGAATCCAGGCTCTGAGGCCAACTCTCTGGGTTCAAGTCCTGCTCCATCACTAGTCCGATGTTTGGTAAACAGCTTAATCTCTCCAAGCCTCTATTAATTATTAAATTGGGATTACATCTACTTCGCAGGATTGCTACAACGATTACATGGTAACATAATAAAAATGCAATAAACGTTAGTTACTTTTTTATTTTTTATTTTATTGATTTTGTACAGAGAGGAAGGAAGAGAGTTAAAAACATCGATGAGAGTCATCCATCAGCTGCCTCCCGCACACCCCCCACTGGGGATTACATGCCCTTGACCGGAATCGAACCCGGGACCTTTCAGTCCCCAAGCCGACCCTCTATCCATTGAGCCAAACCGGTCCTGGCACGTTAGTTACTTTTATTCTTCGGCTAGCTCCAGAGACCTAAAAGGATTATTCCCAGGCTGGGGGCTCCTGCAGGCCAGGGTTGTGCCAGGACCCAACGGCCCCCGCCGGGCTGGACCCCACCCACCTGCGTAGTCAGCGCGCCCCACGTGCCTCGCGTAAATAAATGAGTGCGCAGGCGCCCCAGGCGGGCGTTCATTGGCCGGCGCCCGGGAGCGGGGCGGGGCTTCAGGTCCCGAGGTCTTAGACGACGCGGTGGTCCCGCCGCCGGCTTCGCCCCCGCGATGGCGCGCTGGCTGCCGCTGGTGTGGCTGCTGGGGCTGCTCCCGGGCGCTGCCCCCGCCCCGCCCCGCCGAGACGCCGGCGCGCAGGCCTGGGCGCCCGCGGCCCCGGAGCTGCTGCGGCGGCCCGTCCGCTTCGCGCTGGACACGTACAGCCGCGGCCTGGCCGCCGGGGCGCGCGTCGTGCCGGGCGCCGTGAGCGGCCGCGTCCGCCGGGTGAGGACGGGCTGGGCGGGCGCGGGGCCCTGGTCCGGGAGAGGAACCTGAGCCTAAGCTCAGGGTGGGACCCCTTTGGTTGGGATGGGGGCGGGGGGCGCGGGACCAGGGAGACGGGGCTGAGGTGGGAGCGGCTGTGCCCGCCTCACCCGCCCCTCCACCCAGGCCGGCCGGGGGGCGCTGTACTCTCTGGAGGTGACGCTGGAGGAGCTGCCCTGCAAGGACCCCGCGGCGTGCCAGCTCCCGGTGCCTCAGAGAACCCTGGTGAGTGGCGGGGCTCCCTCAGTCCCCTGCCCCAGGCTCACTCTGGCAGCAGCTGGGACGGCGGGCCCAGCCAAAAGGAAGGGATCTGAGGCCACAGCCACTGGGGTCACTTCCCTGGCCGCGGGCCGGAGGCCAGGCTTTAAGAGATAAGTCGTCTCTCTCCGCGGCGGGGGTGATCGCCTTGGGGATGACCCTCATCTGGGGGCCTCCAGCGCCATCTAGCCGAGGGCCCCAGGCTGGCTTTCTCCTCTCCCCGCAGCTCTGCAGCTTTGAAGTCCTCTCGGAGCAAGGGAAGCACGAGTTGCTGAAGCAGCACTGTGGCCCAGTGGATGCCGAGATCAAAGGTGCTGGAAGAGCCCAAGGTTGCTGGGACAGCCCGGAGCAGACTTCACTCGGGGTTCAGCCTTGATCTCTTTATTCCAATCCTATCCAGGGGACAACAATGAGACGCTCAGTCCATTCCTCCCGCTGTTGGACAGCGACCCTCTACCCCAGGTGAGGAGCCCCTCTCTGGGGTGCTGGCTACTGCCTCGTGTCCCCTCTCTTCCCCTCTCTTCCCCTCACCCTGGCGGGGGTGCCCTGGTCAACCTGAGAAGGACTCCTCGTAAAGACCCCTCTGCCTTTCCAGGACTTTTATGTGAAAATGGCTTCGCTCTTCAAGGACTTCATCACTACCTATAACCGGACATACGAGACCGAGGAGGGTGAGGACCCAGCCCGGGGTCCCAATCAGATCAGGCCTTCCCCCCTTTGGCCCCTTGGTGTTGGGAGGGGAAGGACAGGAGAGGGCGTGCATCCCTTCAGGAACTCCGAAGTCCCCAAGTTCCTGCCCAGTTGCCCAGGACTGGGCGGCTACCTCAGGGATCTGACTCACTCCCACCTGATCTTTCTGGTCAGAAACCACGGGCCTCTATCATTCTGGGGAGAGTGGGATGGGACAAAGGACAGATTTTCTCCGCTGGAGGCCCCTGGCATGATGGCCTTTCCTGTGACCTCCTGTCTGGGTGCTCTTTGGGGCCCATTCGGGTTCTGTCATCACCCCAGTTTGGCCCCAAAAGTTTATCAACCTTCCAGTCTTATCACTTGCAGGTCTGCCCCCCACCCTTCCCTGCTCCAGGCTCTGTCCTTCCTGAGCTTGCAGAGCCTCCTCCTCCCCAGGGAACCCTCTGCCAGCTAACCCTCCTCTCCTGCTCCCTGGTCCTCAGAAGCCCAGTGGCGCATGTCCGTCTTTATCAACAACATGATACGAGCACAGAAGATCCAGGCCCTGGACCGTGGCACAGCTCAGTATGGAGTCACCAAGTTCAGTGACCTCACAGGTAGGGCTGGTGGCCAGAGCCATCATGGAGCCTAGAAGAGACGGGACCTGTTTCTAAGGCCCCGATCAGGGCTGACTTAGGGGACCCCCCACCCCATCCTCTGCCCACAGAAGAGGAATTCCGCACCTTCTACCTGAATCCCCTCCTCAAAGGGGGGCCTGGCAAGAAGATGCGCCTCGTCAAGTCCGTTGGCGACCCTGCCCCACCCGAGTGGGACTGGAGGAAAAAAGGGGCGGTCACCAAAGTCAAGAACCAGGTCGGACCCCTCCGAAGCGAGGGTGGGACATGAGGATTGTCCTGGGGTGGGAAGAGACCCAGCCCTGACTCCGCCCATCTCTTGCAGGGCATGTGTGGTTCTTGCTGGGCCTTCTCAGTTACAGGCAACGTGGAGGGCCAGTGGTTCCTGAAACGGGGGGACCTACTCTCCCTCTCGGAGCAGGGTGAGCGTCCCGCTGTGCCCCCCTGTGCCCAGCCCAGCTCCTGCCGAGGGCTCCTCGGGACTGGCCTTGTGTCTCCTAGAGCTCGTGGACTGTGACAGAGTGGACAAGGCCTGCATGGGCGGCTTGCCCTCCAACGCCTATTCGGCCATAAAGACTTTGGGTATGCACTAATGGGGTCAGGAGGGACAGTCGGCCATAAAGACTTTGGGTGTGCAGTAATGGGGTCAGGAGGGACAGTCGGCCATAAAGACTTTGGGTGTGCAGTAATGGGCTCAGGAGGGACAGTCGGCCATAAAGACTTTGGGTGTGCAGTAATGGGGTCAGGAGGGACAGTCGGCCATAAAGACTTTGGGTGTGCAGTAATGGGGTCAGGAGGGACAGTCGGCCATAAAGACTTTGGGTGTGCAGTAATGGGGTCAGGAGGGACAGTGGCAGCCACTCACCCTCCGCCTGAAGTCACGTTTTGTGAGGGGGAGAGACATAAGCATGGGAATCATGTGAACTGATTAAGTCTTCGTGCTGACTCTTCTGGTTGAAGTCCTTGGGCAAGTCAGCTCTTTCAGAGCCTCAGTTGCCTCATCTGTGAAATGGGGCTCATGCCCACCTCATAGGATTGCCTTGAGAGTCAAGTGAGGAAATGTGTCAAGTTCCTGGCACATAACAGGGTCTTGATATTTTTGTTGCTTGGAGGTCTGTGTTTCTAGCTGCTGCTAAACCAGGTAGTAACTCACCTCGCTCTTGAGGAGAGGTGTTGAATTAAATAGGCTAGTCAGTCAAGCAGTGGGCTGCAAGAGAGAAGGATAAAGGCCTGAGTGGCCATATAGAAACTGGTCTGGAAGCCTGAGGATCGGGCCAGATGGGGATCCACACGTGCCCTGCAAGAGCTGGGCAGAGTCAGGGGGCTGAGTCCTCTCAGCAGGATAAGCAAGCCCAGCCAAGAGTCCTGGGAAAGCCGTGACAAGCGAGGAGTCAGCAGTGGGGGCCTGAGCTCATCTCTGCACATTTCTCACTGTTATTCCCTCCGCCCTCTGAGTGGACACTAGATTGAGGCTTTCCCTGGAGGGGATGGATGGCCTGTGTTCTGGGGCAGCCTTGTGGATCAGGGGCTTAGCATAGCCTCTGGCTAGGAGAAGAGGAGTGTATGCTAAACCGAGCCCACCTTTTCTCTGCTTCCCCATCTGCTCCCCACCGTTGCCCAGGAGGGCTGGAGACGGAGGATGACTACAGCTACAGTGGCCACCTGCAGACCTGCAGCTTCTCTGCAGACAAGGTCAAGGTTTACATCAATGATTCGGTAGAGCTAAGCCACGATGAGCAAGGTGAGTGAGGGATGGGATGGGGACAGGCCACGTGAGGCTGGGACCTGGGTGCCCCTGATACTGCCCCTCCCCTGTCTCAGAGCTGGCAGCCTGGCTGGCCACGAACGGCCCCATCTCCATTGCCATCAACGCCTTCGGCATGCAGGTAAGGCCCTAGCCCCACTGCCCTGCTCCATTTCTCGCTGGCTCCTCCCCTTCCTCTCCTTGGAGTTGGCCCGCTATTGCTTATTCCCCCTCCTCAGTTCTACCGCCACGGAATCTCCCGCCCCCTGAGGCTTCTCTGCAGCCCCTGGTTCATTGACCACGCTGTGCTGCTTGTGGGCTACGGCAACCGTGAGTTCTGTGACCCCTCTGCCCACAAACCCAGTCACAGGCAGGACGGAACCACAGCACCCAGGGCCCTGGGGGGAAATCCGGGGGAAGCTAGGAACCTGTCCCCCGCTGTGGCCAGGTGGATGGGAAGGCTGAGGCAGGAGGAGGTTAAACTGTACGGACGACTAGCCGGCATGAGGGGAGTAGATGGGTTCCTTCCTGAACCCCAGAGCCCCGGGTCTCCAGGAGGGTGGAGGGGGGGCTTTTTTTGCTCTGTTCCTAGTAGCTGTCACACAGTAGGCCCACAGCAGATTCGGGCAGAGTGCAGAGTGCTTGGGGCCCTGACTCCTGCACTCCCCCTACTTCCCAGGCTCTGACGTTCCCTTCTGGGCCATCAAGAACAGCTGGGGCACTGACTGGGGTGAGGAGGTGAGTGTTGCCTGCTCAGCCCTGGGCCCTCCAGCCGCCACCCTGCCCTAGTGCCCTCACCACCACCCCCTTCCTCTCTCTTCCAGGGCTACTACTACTTGCATCGTGGGTCTGGGGCCTGTGGTGTGAATGCCATGGCCAGCTCAGCAATAGTGAACTGAGAAGCACCAGCTCAGGACCTGGTGCTGACCAGGGCAGTCTCTCCCCAAGCCTGACCAGCATTTCCAGGCCCCTCCTCAGCTGGCTCAGGGATGGGTGCCGGGTGCCTCAGGGTGAGCCAAGGGCACTGGGCAAGGGGTACAGCCCCTATCCCCTCCCCCCAGGTCCCACTCTGAAGTTCCCCAGCTGCACCTTGGTTATGCTGTGGTAGCTAGGAGGGTCTGGGGTGAAGGATGATGTCTTGGCAGCTGAGTTGGGCCAAGAACCCTGGGCTCAGGCAAGGAACTGGTGGGAAGCAGATATTTTGGTCTTGAATTCAGCTTGTCCTGGCTTCCTGGCCTGGCTTTTCTCTGACGTTGCAAATTCTGGTCCCCTGGAGGAGGGGACAGTGTCCCCTTTCATGTCTAGACAGACTGTTGTAACCACCCTTTTCTAACAGCAATAAAGTGTCCTCACTCCAGTGTGGTGTGAATGCTCCGTCTCTGCGGTCAGGAGGGGTGGTGGGGACCCCTGGAGGGTTAAGGTCAGGCATTTAGTCCTGCCCAGGAGTCCGGGGCCCAGCTTCTGCTCCAGGAACCAAAAGGAGATGGAGTGAAACCCATGATGGATCTTCATTCTGAAAGTTTGCTGCTCGTTCTGAGGGGTCCGTGCTCGGAGAGAGGGACGGGACAGTCAGAGGGAATGCCCTCTTTCCTACTTGCACGGAAACCTTGCCAGGGGCTGCAGTTAGAGGTCATTCTCGCCGTAGAGGGCGCTGGAGAAGGCCACGTAGCCCAGGGCTCCAGCGGGAACCCGGACCCCCTGCAGGGCGTCATTCGTGGGATGCAGTGCTCGGCCTGCTCGGCTGGGAGCTCCCGCCGCAGCTCCTCGGCGGTGATGTAGTTCTGGGGAGAAGAGGTATTGAGGGCCCACAGGTCCTGTTCCCTGCCCAGCCCGCCAGTCCCTCCGTGCCAGGGACCCACCTTGTCTCCCGCCAGGATCTTGAAGGAGGCCACGACCTGCTCAGCTGTATCCATCTCGGCTGTTTCTCGGGTCATGAAGTCAATGAAAGCCTGGAAGGTCACGACCCCGGCTGCATTGGGGTCCACTATGGTCATGATGCGAGCAAACTCCACTTCCCCCTGTAGGGATAGAGGCCGGGCGTCATGCCCACGGGTGCTGACGCCAGGCGGGCTCTGTGTGTCCCCTCCTGAGGACTGTCTGGCTCGGGCTGCACAGCCCCATCACGGGGGCTCCCTTCCCCATAGACTGCAGCTCTGTCAGCTCTGCCTTCAGGAAGGCCTTGCTACGAGGCTGTGTCTGCTCCCTGCTGTGGCGGTGCCCCTTCTGCCCATCCGTCCTGGTCTTTTTCCTGTGGCTCTTGCACTCCAGGGAGTAAAATGTTGCAAACTCAAGCTTTGGAGACACAGAACTACGTCCAAATTTCCAGCCTTGTATCTTTGAACAAGTTAATCTGCCTCTGGGAGCCTTTGGTAGCCCCTGTGTGAAATGGTCTGATTCTGCCTGGCCTCACTGGCTGTGATGAGGAGACAGTGAGACCCTGGGTGTTAATTTGGGGGCACATACAGGACACACGTAGGACGGTCCCGATGGGAGGAGGTGCGGGGCACTCACCAGGTCGTAGCCCATGGAGATGAGGCAAGCCCGGAAATCAGGCTCCATCATCCCATTCCGCTTCTGTGGTGGGCAAGTGGATGTCAGGCCTGGTCCTGAAACTCCACTAGCCCCCAGGTCCACCACCCCACTAGGCGGGGCCCTTGCTGACCCGGGCAAAGTGGTTGAAAGAGGCCCGGAACTCATTGAGCTGATCCTGGCTCAGGCCCTTGGCGTCTCGGGTCAGGACCTGGTTCTCCACCTCGTTGATGGTGCGGGCGATGGAGAGCAGGAGGTGGCTGAGTGGGCAGCCAGTGCCCGGCCACAAATCTAGCTCCACCCCCAACCCACTGTGAGACCCTGCGTAAGACCCTCTCTGGGCCTTTTTTTTTTTTTTTTTTTTAATATATTTTATTGATTTTGTACAGAGAGGAAGGGAGAGAGATACAGAGTTAGAAACATCGATGAGAGAGAGTCATCAATCAGCTGCCTTTTGCATACCCCCTACTGGGGATATTCCCGCAACCAAGGTACATGCCCTTGACCCGAATCGAACCCGGGACCTTTCAGTTCCCAAGCAGACGCTCTATCCATTGAGCCAAAACGGTTTCGGCCAAAAATTGGGGCTTTTTTTAAAACGCCGCGGGACAAAGTGTTAAAAATCGGGATGTCTGGTCACCTTAATTTTGAGCGAAGGGCCTCGGTTATGTGAGAAGGGGCGGGTTTACCGGAGGAGGGGCCAAGGGGGTAGCGAACCCGGTGCGAAGCTGAAGGCAGCGGGCGGCCATGGGGGCGGGGAGGGGTCGTGAGTGGCGGTAGGAAGAGTGTGGGCGGCAGAGCGGGGTCGGGATGAGGATGGGGATAGGGAGGAGAGGAGGAGCAAGTGGTGATGGGGAAGGGCTAAGGGACCAAGGCTGGCTTGCCGAAGGAGGGATAACGGTCTTGAAGGCAATGAGGATCAGGGCGGGGCCGGGCAGGGAGGGGCGTGGTCTCCGGGGCGGCCCTGCCTTGGCCACGCCCCTAGAGCTCCCGGACCACGCCCACCCGGGCTCCGGGCCACGCCTACTTGAGCTCCTGGGCCAGCGCAGCGATGTGCTCCACGCGGTGCTGGTGCGCCGCCAGGTCGCTTTCCAAGGCCTCGTGGCGCCGCATTAACGCCCGCACCTCCTGGAGCGACGCCGACTCATAGTCGCGCTGGCTCAGCATGTCCTCCTTTCCTGCGCAGAGAGAGGAGCAGGGCCCGGGGCAGGGCTGCGTGACCGTCAGTCACATCCTTCATCTGGGAACTGCGGATGATCACACCTGCCTCGCCTACCCCAGCGGTTTGCTTCCCGGCGCTGGCCTCATAGAAGCTCCTGTTCCAGGCCGTGGCCCTAAATGACGTCTGCGTCCCCCGCCCTGCGTGCTGTGGTATCATTTGATGGAGAACTACATCCCAAGGACTCAGCCCGGTGAGCTCCTGAAGTGCTTCCCTCTGCTCACCAGTGTCCCCAGCGCCTGGCATTTGGTAGACCCTCTATGAATATCTGTTGGGTGAGTGAATAATGAACCTAAAAGTGCTCGGAGAATGACAATGACCATCATTACGCAAATAAAAACATTTATAATGGCAGCAGCAACCGTTTACTGAGTGCCTCTGCATTTTGCAGAAAAGGTCATGGAAATTTAGAGGTCTGGAGATCTCAGGGTTACATGAGTGGCCTTATTTTTAAGGGTTTCCTCTTTTATCAAACCATTATGGGTATTTATTATACCCATAATACATTGTTAGTGTTTGTTCATTATTTTTAGGCAGGAGTCATTCATTTGTGGACTAACATCCTGACGGAATGCAGAATGACTGTTCATACAGAGTAATAAATGCATGGCTCATGCAATATTTTGGCATCAGTATACTTTGAGCGTAACGTAAGGGACATTAGGGCTAGGGATTCTCCCTTGGATACGTGCCACATACACAAATACAAGGCTAAATGACAAATACATTAGAGCAGACCCAGCAGAGAGTGGAGGGCCTGACTTTACACATAAAGAAACTGGCCCAAAGAGGGGCAGGGACTTGGTCGCATAGCAAGGGTGGGACTAGGAAACAGTCCTAGCCCTGGATGGAGAAGCTGTTGGAGACCATCGACCAATTTTCTGGCCGAACCCTAGCCCTGGCCGGCTCCTAGCCCCACTGTCTCCAGTCTCCACCCCGGGACGGAATCAAGCCCCGTGGCGTGTCCTACCCCGGGCCCAGGCTTCGTGCAGGGAGGCCTTGTGCTGGAACTTCTCGGCCAGGTGCTGCAGCCACGGCAGCCGCCGGGTCTCCGAGAACAGCCAGACCTCGTAGCCGCTCTCCGCCTGCGCCAGCCCCCGCCACGCGTTGGCGATGTCCTGCGGGGCAGGCGGAGGTGCCCTCCGTCACGGCTCACCCGTTGTCCGGAAGGGGACACAGATCCCAGGGCCACCCAGGGAATATGGGCGAGCCGGGACCACCCCGTCCCCGGCCGCTCACCGAGACCAGCTTGCCCTCGGAGGGCATGAGGGCGGGCCGGTGGCTCAGCCGCAGCTTGGTCTGCGCGTGTTGAAGTTGATCTCCAGCTGGCACTTCTCCGCACGCGGGGCGGCTTGTGCAGGCGCCGGTAGCCCCGGAAGTCCTCCAGCTTGCGCTGCATGGCGCCCATGCTGGGCTCGCCCCCACGGTTCTCCAGCCACGGGATGGTGCGGCGGATCCATTCCAGCAGCTGTCCGGGCCAGGCCGGAGCGGAGCGGAGAGCTCTGGGCTGGTGTTCCCCTCGCCCGCCCCCTACACCCACACCTAGGCCGTGCCCAAAGGCCTGGCTCCAGCAGAGTCGGGGTCTGAAGGGAAGAATGGGGGATCCCCACTCGTCTGGGAAGGAGGAGGGTGGTTAGTTTCTGAGGCCCAGGACCAGTATAAGTTGGCACGGAGCAAAAACCACGAGACTACCTACACATGAGCGAATGGATAAATGAATGAGGAAATGAATGAGGGATGAGCGAATGGATAAATGAATGAGGAAATGAGTGAGTGATGAGTGGATGACCAGGAGCCTGGAAAGGCAGAAGGTGGTAGGAGCGGGTGGAGATATCATGAGGAGGCTGGGGGAGACCAAGGCTACTGGGAGGAGTGGGAGGCGTGGCCAGCACAGACCTGAGCGAGCAGGCGGAGAGAGCACAGGCCGGGGTGGAGGACTCCGGGCTCACCTCGCTGGCCAGCTTCTCATACTCCTCCATGAGCTTCTCATTCTCCTGGTTCACAGCCAGCACCTTGCAGATCCTGTTGGCGGCTGTCTCTGCCTGTGGGGCGGGGTGGGGGAGAGTGGCTGCCGCAGACCCCCGGCCCCGGCCCGGCCTCCCTCTGGAAGCCCGTGGGCCGGGCTGTAGGAACAGGAAAAGGGAGGAGGGGAGCACAGCTCTCAGGCGGAGAGGCAGCTTCAGGCCTGAGCTCCCCAGGCCGGCGTGTGTGCAGCCGGGATGGTGGCACGTGGCACTCCCGCACTGGCCTGGCGTCTCCACATGCTGAGATGCTTCCAAGATCGGGCCCTGTGCCCACAGCCCCTCACCTGCTCGGCGCCGGCGAAGGCGTGGTAGAAGCAGGAGACGTAGGTCATGACGGCCTTCTCATCGGGCTTTGGGGTGTTCACTATGTCTGGGGATGGCAGCGAGGGGTTTATTGGCCAGACCAGGGGTGGGGAATGGGCTCATGTCCCCCCCAGGCAGGGCTCTCCCTTAGAATGGGAGGGGACATGCCAAAACCGTTTTTGGCTCAGTGGTTAGAGCATCAGTCTGCGGACTGAAGGGTCCCGGGTTCGATTCCAGGCAAGGGCATGTACATTGGTTGTGGGCACATCCCCGGTAGGGGGTATGCAAGAGGCAGCTGGTCGATGTTTCTCTATCATCGACGTTTCTAGCTCTCTATCTCTCTCCCTTCCTCTCTAAAAAATCAATAAAATATATATTTTTAAAAATAAAAATATATTTAAAAAATAAATAAAAAAAAGAATGGGAGGGGACAGCGACATCTAATCATGGCCGCCAGCTGCCAGCTACCCAAAACACCTTCCTCTTCTCTGAGTCCCTGTCTGATCACCCCAGGCTCCAGCAGTCCCCCAGCCCCGCCGTGGGGTGAGGGAACCGGGTGGGAGTGCGTGAGTGAGCAGACACTGCAGCCCTCACGAGGCCGCAGACCACCCTGCCTGGTGTTTCTAGCCATCCCACACTCTGTCCGTCTGTCTTTCCCCCAAGTTCTCATCCACCGATGCCCACACATTCAGGGTACCAGGCACAGCAGGTGCTCAGAAAGTGTTTGCTGTTTCAATTTAAAAATATATATTTTGTTATTGATTTCAGAGAGGAAGGGGGAGGGAGAGAGACAGAAACATCAATGATGAGAGAATCATTGATTGGCTGCCTCCTGCACTCCCCCTCCAAGGGATCCAGCCTGCAACCTGGGCATGTGTCCTCGACCAGAATCAAATCTGGGACCCTTCAGCCCGCAGGCCTATGCTCTATCCAGTGAGCCACACCGGCCAGGGCTGCTGTTTCAGTTAACAAAAGCCTTTCTTGGGCACCTCCCCAGAGGAGCTCTCAGTCTTGAGGGGCCAATATGTTCCAAGAGACCTAGGGAGCTGGGATACGAGGCAGAGGGCGGCCATTCCAGAAGGGGAGGGGAGGCTGGCTCCTCTGGGCGAGAGGGCAGGGAGATGGGCAAGAGGCCCGAGGAGAGGGCCAGTGGCTCCGGAGGATTCTGACCAGGGAGCTGGGCGAAGGGCAGGGCCTCCGAGGAGGAGGGAGGAGCGGATGTAGAGGTTAGACCATGAGACAGTCTTACTCTAACCTTCTGCGTCCAACATCTTAGGGATGTCCAGGTATTTCTCTGCCACCTCGAAGGCAGTGTTCAGGCTCCCAATGGGGTCATCCTACATGGAGGTGGGGAGGAGGGGGGAGAGACCAAAGGTCAGCGGAGGGCAGAGGTTTGGGGGAGTTGGGGCTGGGGATGTCGGAGGCCAACCTTGCGCAGTTTGGCATAGTCGATGAGGTCGGGGCGGTGCCGGTGGATGAGAGCACAGAGGGCCAGGCCATCCTTCCAGCTGGACAGAGAGAAGGGGGTAGGTCAGGCCTGAGTTCAAGCCGAGGCCCTGTCCTACCCTTGCCCGGAAGCACTTTCATCAGGGCAGCCTCCTCTGTCCAGTGGGTAAAGTCCTGCCCGGCGGCCTGGCACTGGAGGCACTTTATTACTAGAAGGGACCACCTCCCGCAAGCTCACCATGATTCCCTCACACGCAGGCTTAGGCCCCACCAATTTCTAGATGCTTGTGGCCTGCTGCCCACAAGGTCCTCTCTGGCCCAACGCCCTCCCGGGAGCATCTCCAGTGCTCCCTCTCCCAGGAAGGCTCCCTCAGCCTCCTGGAGTCAATCAGCATTGCCCGAGTCCTCCTATTTCCAGACACAGTTCCAGGAACTCGGCTGTGACCTCTCCTCCCCTGCGGCTGGGACAGGGGCCAGCTCCGGCCCCAGGGCTGGCAGAGGCCCCGCGCTCGCGCTGACCAGCGGACAGACCTGGTGTGGAAGTTCTGCACCTTGACGTTGCGGTGTGGCACGTCTTCCGCTGGCACCACAGCAGCAGGCCTTCCTTGGCCGAGGTTTCTGGGTGAGGATGGGGGCGTGTTCGCTGGGGAGGGGTCCGGGCCAGGCCCCCTCCCCTCACCTGCTCCGCCTCCCCACCAGCCCCTGCGCACCCTCCACGGAGATGTCCTGGATGGCAAAGCGCAGGACGATGGTCCAGATCATGCCCCGCGTCATCTTCAGGTTCCCATCCGGGATCTCTGCAGGGCGGGGATGGGGCACATCCCCCCTGGGGTTCAAGGCCCGTGCTACCGGCCTCAGCTGCTCCCCCCGCCCGCTCTGCTCTCTGGGCCTGGCCCCTCATCCCAGGGCAGGTGGGCACTCAACTGTGTTACTAACATTGATTCTAGCACAGTCTAGGTATCAGGGTACGGGCCGGCGTTTTGGGCACATTTGCACCTTACAGTCCCTCCCATGAGGCACAGATGGTTGTCCCCACTGTTTTTGTTTTTGTTTTGTTTTTTTAATATATTTTATTGATTTTTCACAGAGAGGAAGAGAGAGGGATAGAGAGCCAGAAACATCGATGAGAGAGAAACATCCATCCGCTGCCTCTTGCACATCCCCCACTGGCAAGAGGCCCGAGGAGAGGGCCAGTGGCTCCGGGATCGAACCCGGGACCTTTCAGTCCGCAGGCCGACGATCTATCCACTGAGCCACACCGTTTCGGCCCCACCGTTGAGATGAGGAAACCGAGGCGCACAAGGGTGACTTGCTGGGGTCAGGAACCCCCAAACCCGGCCTAGGCCCCCTCCTGTCCCCTCCTCACCTTCAGCCCCGATGGACACCAGCCTCACCCCCTTGCCGGCGATGAAGTCCAGGGCCTTGTTGACGTTGGCGATTCTGTGGAAGCGCATCTTGCCTTTGTCTGGCCGGGGCAGCCTCTCTCCTGGGCGTAAAAGAGGAGGAAAAGGGTCAAAGGTCGCGAGAAGTCGGAGACCTTGTCCTCAAACTTTCCCCTCCGTCGCCAACCCCCTGCAGTCTCTGCTGCCATATCCCCCAGCTCCCGGGGTCCCCCCAGTTCCCAGAGGGAGGGGCCTACAGGCAGCCAGACTGCCTCCCAGGACTCTGCAGATGCTCAGGAATGCCATGAACAACGTGGAAGGCAAGGTCTGGGGCTGACAAGAGGGACTGGCCCAGTTTGTGAGGAGCCGGGGGGGGGGGGGGAGAGGTGTGTGTGTGCAGAACGGTATATATATATTTTAATATATTTTATTGATTTTTCACAGAGAAGAAGAAAGAAGGATAGAGAGTTAGAAACATCGATGAGAGAGAATCATTGATCAGCTGCCTCTTGCACACCCCCGCACCAGGGATGTGCCCGCAACCATGTACATGCCCTTGACCGGAATCGAACCTGGGACCTTTCAGTCCGCAGGCCGACGCTCTATCCACTGAGCCAAACCGGTCCTGGCAGAACGGTATTTTTTTTTAAATATATTTTATTGATTTTGTACAGAGAGGAAGGGAGAGAGATAGTCAGAAACATCGATGAAAGAGAGTCATCGATCAGCTGCCTCCTGCACACCCCCTACTGGGGATGTGCCCGCAACCAAGGTACATGCCCTTGACCGGAATCGAACCCGGGACCCTTCTGTCCCCAAGCCGACGCTTTATCCATTGAGCCAAACCGGTCCCGGCAGAATGGTATGTTTTAAAACCTCATTCTGGTTGCAGAGTGGAGACAGAAGACGTGGCAGAGCACAAGGGAAAAGTGAGGAGATGGTGACCAGGACCAGAGTGAGAGAAAAAGGTGTCCATGGAAGGGAAGGTGGGTGAGATAGAAACATTTGTCCTTGCGGGAGTACTAGCTCCCTGAGCTGGTCCCCTGCCGAGTTCCTGGCACCCCAAACCGTGTCTGGCACATAGTAGGACGTTCTCAAGAAATAATGCGTGGATATTTTTGAGTGAGAGTGAATGAAGAGGAGGACTCGGGCATCGGGTGGGAGGAGCTGGGAGTGTTCCCAGATGCAGAAGGGTAGCAGGGAGGAGGCAGGGCTGATGCTGAGCACAGAGAGTTCGCTACACTGTAATAAACAGCGCTGGGTGAGAAAGAACGGACAGGAATGTCCAGCCTCCGGAGAATGATGAATGCACAGAGCAGCCATACTCCTCAGCCTCTGGGTGAATGGATGAGGGGGGCGGCTGGAAGTCGGACGGAAAGGATATTCCCGTTAAGTGACAAAGGCACGTTACAGAGAGGCCTGCGTCTTAAGAAGGGCAGGTGGACCCGGATGTGGGAGAGGCCGGGGCGGGCGGGCGGGGGTAAGGGTAAGAGTTGTTGCACAGCCGGGACCAGTTTGGCTCAGTGGATAGAGCGTCGGCCTGCGGACTGAAGGGTCCCGGGTTCGATTCCGGGCAAGGGCATGTACGTTGGTTGCGGGCACATCCCCGGTGGGGGGATGTGCAGGAGGCAGCTGACTGATGATTCTCTCTCATCGATGTTTCTAACTCTCTATCCTTCTCCCTTCCTCTCTGTGAAAAATCAATAATATATATATATAAAGAGTTGTTGCACAGCTCACGGCAGCTGGAGCCACGGCAGGGTGACATCACCCGGAGATTGCTGGACCCGAGGACCACTGCCGGGCTCGGAGACAGGTGTGAGAGGAGCGAGGGGAAGCTTGTCACCTGGGGAGACTTGTCAGCTGAGCCTCCTGGCCCCTGGAGCAGTCTCCTGTCACCGAGCCCAGCAGAGCTGGTCTGATGCTAAACCCTGGGATTCTCAGGTCCTACAGGCTTCACCGAGCACCCTGCTCCCTGCCCGGTTCTGGAGCCGTGCTGTCGGCGAATGCTGAGCAGGGCCCAGTAGCCTCACGGCGTCCTCCCTATGCCTGGCCTGGCACTCGCTAGAGTTTTCTCCCCTCCAGCCTGGATCACTTCTCTTTTGGGAACCCAGGTGTCCTGCCCCCGCCATGGGGAAAGTCTGGGAGTGAAAATAGCTCCGGGAGAGGGGGCCCGAGCACCCTGCGAGACTGGGCCAAAGCACCCCTGTGCCCCTCGCCAGCTCCCCCGCAAGCTGCTGCCTCAGCACCGAGCGGCCATCTGGCCGGAGAGTCAGGTTTCTGCGTAAAGGGACCCAGGCTCCCTCCTCCCCAATCCTGTGGCCTTTCCAGCAGGCTCCCCTGGGGCAGGGAGGGGTGTCTTGGGAAAGAGTGGGAATGCGGCCAATGAGGGGCAAAGACCCTCAGGTTGGGGGTGGGAGGGGGTCCTGTTTTCTGACAGCATATGATTTCTGCCTCTTTCTAGTCCTCAGTTTCCTCACTTAACCATTGGAATAAAGTGACTCCAGACACCATGCTGAAGAGAATACGGAGGAGCGGGCGGGAAGGGATCTCGGCTGGTTGTCCCACCCGGACATTCCCAAGTCTCTTTACCAGCTGCCTGCCTGCCAGGGCGGGGCCTGGGAGAGGTGGGGTAGGTGTGAGGAGATAGAGATGATTCTTCCAGAAACCCTCAAGCTTGGGTCTCCTGAGCTAAGGCCAACTTAGGAGAAGTAGGGCAGTGGACCCAGGGAAATGCATCCTGGGGGTTCCCCAGACACTCTCCTCCCGCCCTCTCTTCCAGCCGGGGGCGGGGGGGGGGGGGGGCGCGCGCAGAAGACGGTGGGCAGAGCCTGAGCCAGGGAGTGGCGCTCTGCAGGCTCTACCACCCAGCACTGCCGGGCTTCTCGGGCCTCAGTGATGCCATCAGGAAATGGGCTGGTACTCACTTTCCGCTGCTGCTTCTCCCAGGCCGGGTCCAGCAGCAGGTCTCGATCCCAGTCCTCCTCCTGTTCCATGTACTCGCCGCCGCCGCCGCCCGCGAAGGGCCCCTCCCCGGCCCCCAGGCCCTCGGGCTGCAGAACCATCATCATCGCCCCGGAGCTCCGGCCTCGCTCTGCCCGGCGCTCTCCAGGACACCGGGCCCGTTAAGTAGCGCCGGGCCGGCCCCGGATCGGATTCGCGCTAAATATGGGGGTGCGGGGGAGGGGCCGCATGGGGCGAGGGCGCTCGGGTCGGGACCCGGTCTGAGGCTGCACTGGGCCTGGGGCCTGCAGACTTTGGGGGCGTTGGTTGGATCCCGTGACGGAGATCGGGGTTCAAGGTCCAGCTCCGCCGCTAGGGCGCCGTCGGAGCTCGGGAAAGCCGGGCCCCTCGCGGTTTCCTTCCATCGGAGATGACAACAGTCACAGCGGCTGCAGACCGCTCCGGAAGCCGCGCTCTGGGCCTCCTCCTGACCCTTCCCGGAGGCGCTGGTGGGACACCGGAGCCCTGGCCCCATTCCACAGGCAGGAACACCGAGGCGCAGAGAGGTTTTGAACGTTTTCTGGGGTGACACTCGAGCATGGGGAGGGGCTCCGGGCCAGCTGGATGGGCCGGTGCAGGGCTATTAATACCGGGGAGGCTGGGGGTCACGGGGAATGTGCTGAGCCGGGAAACCCCGCCGCCACCGAGCGTGCAACTCAATCCCGCGGGCTCACGGGGAGCCGGACGAGCGAGCGGCGCTGCAGCGGGCGGGGCGGGGCTTCAGGGGTGGGCGGGGCTCCAGCGGCGCTGCCCCGCCCCAGTTCCAGGGCCAACGGGATTCCAAGCGTCTATTGGCTCATGGGCCGTCCAATCACATCTTCGCATCCGCGAGCTGCTCCACGTGACTCTCACCTCACAGCAACGCCCCCAGAGCTTCCATTGGTCGGGGCGGACTTCCGTCTGACACTCTCCCCGCCCCAATGCGGAAGCGGCGGGTGGGTCTGGGCCATGGGGCAGCCGGGGGCGGTGGGGAGCGCGGACGGGCCGCCCACGCGGCTGCCGCTCGTGCTCACCGCGCTGTGGGCGACGGCGGTGGGCCTGGAGCTGGCCTACGTGCTGGTGCTGGGCCCCGGGCCGCCCCCGCTGGGACCCCTGGCCCGGGCCTTCCAGCTGGCGCTGGCCGCCTTCCAGCTGCTTAACCTGCTGGGCAACGTGGGACTCTTCCTGTGTTCGGACCCCAGCATCCGGGGCGTGATGCTGGCCGGCCACGGGCTAGGCCAGGGCTGGGCGTGAGTGGGGCTCGGGGTTCGGGGGGGGGGGGGGGGCGGGGGGCGGGGGGCGGGGTAGCGGGAGCCTCGGGCAAGGGGCGGGGCCTTGGGACCCGAGGAAGTTAGAACTAGATTCGATGGGATTCGCTTGTTAGAGCCAGAGAGCTCCTGTGGGACCCGGATGGGAGAGCTAGGAGTGTCACTTATTCACTCACACATGTTCCCGAGCACCTGCTATGTGCCAGGTACACTACAGGCATCATAAATAAATTATGTAGAATGTTAGGAGATGGTGGTAAGGAAACAAAACGTAGAGCAGTTTTAAATAGGGTGGACAAGGTAGGCCTCATTGAAGAGGTAGCGCTTAAGCAAGGTTTGAAGAAGGTGGGGGAGTTAGCCACTCGGGGATCTGGGGGGAGAGTGTTCCAGGCAGAGGGGAGAGACACCGTAAGGCTCTGAGGCAGTTATGTGCTTAGCATGTTCCAGGAACAGCAAGAAGGCCAGTGTGGCCAATGTGGAGTGAGAGAAGGGGAGGACAGAGCTTAGACATGCGAAGACCTAGTAGGACGTTGAAGGCTTTGCTCTTTACTAAAAGGGAAATGGAGAGCCATCGGAGGGTGGTTGTTTTTTTATTTAAATATTTTTTAATTGATTTTTTACAGAGAGGAAGAGAGAGGAAGAGAGAGTTAGAAACATCGATGAGAGAGAATCATCGATCAGCTGCCTCCTGCACACCCCCTACTGGGGATGTGCCTGCAACCAAGGTACATGCCCTTGACCGGAATCAAACCCGGGACCTTTCAGTCCGCAGACCGACACTGTATCCACTGAGCCAAACCGGTTTCGGCTGGTTGATGTTTTTTAATATTTAATTTTCTCACCTGAGGACGTGTGTGTGTGTGTGTGTGTGTGTGTGTGTTTAAATTAATTTTAAAGAGACAAGCTGAGAGAGGACAAGAGAGAAAGAGAAACATCCATCCGTTGCCTACCATATATGCCTGACTGGGGATCAAAAATATAACCTGGTTATGTGCCCGGACTGGGAATGGAACTCACGACCTTCCGTGCATGGACGATGCTCCAACCAGCTGAGCCACACTGGCCAGGGTGCTACTGGAAGATTTTGAGCAGAGGAGGGACATGACTTAGGTTTTGTTGTTGTTAATCTTCAAGGATATTTTTTCCCCATTGATTTTTTTAGAGAGAGTGGAAGGGAGAGGGAGAGACCGGGAGAGAAACATCCATGTGAGAGAGACACATCGATCGGTTGCCTCCCGCACATTCCCTGATAGGGATTGGGGACTGTGCCTGCAACAAAGGTACGTGCCCTTGATGGGAATGGAACCCCTGCAGGCTGATGCTCTGACCACTTGAGCAAAACCGGCTAGGGCATGACTTAGCCTTTTAAGGATCAGTCTAGCTCAGTGGTCAGCAAACCACGGCTCCTGAGCCACATGCGACTCTTTGGCCCCTTGAGTGTGGCTCTTCCACAACATACCGCGTGCGGGCATGCATGTACAGTGCGACTGAACTTCGTGGCCCAGGCGCAGAAGCCGGTTTTCGGCCTGGGCGAGTCTATTTTGAAGAAGTGGTTCAAATGCCGAGCCACACCCAAGGGGCCGAAGAGCCGCGTGTGGCTCTCGAACCGTGGTTTGCTGACCGCTGGTCTAGCTGCCGGGGTGAGACTACACTAGGAGTGGGGGACCAAGGTGGAGTCGGGAAGACTAGTCAAGAGGAGGTTGCCATAATCCAGGTGAGAGTTCATGGCGACTTGGGCCAAGTGGTGACGGCGGAGGAAGGCAGAAGTTTGCTCCTGGTGAGAGCCGGAGAAAGGCCTCAGGACTAAGGATGTCAGAGCCGGCAGTGCCCTCGGACCTGCAGTGCTGGGCCGGGGAGGGCCGGGAAGCGGGGTCCCGCCTGCATTTGCCTGTGAATAACCTGAGGCTCAGCGAGGGCGGCCTCCGCTTTCCCAGGACGGGCTCGCAGGCAGGAGCCGGGCACTCGGAGCTGCTGGGGGCACTGACCCTGGGCCCCTTCCTTGCAGTTACTGTTACCAGTGCCAGAGCCAGGTGCCGCCCCGCAGCGGGCACTGCTCCGCCTGCCGCGTCTGCATCCTGCGCCGGGACCACCACTGCCGCCTGCTGGGCCGCTGCGTGGGCTTCCACAACTACCGGCCCTTCCTGTGCCTGCTGCTCCACGGCGCCGGCGTCCTGCTGCACGTGTCCGTGCTGCTGGGCCCCGCCCTGGCCGCCCTGCTGCGCGCCCACCCGCCCCTCCACACCGCGGCCCTCCTCCTGCTGCCCTGGCTCATGCTGCTCACAGGTGGGACCAGGGAGGCCCCCGAGAGGCAGAGGCCCTGGCAGGGGGCCGTCCTGGTGGGAGGAGGGACACTGGGCAGTACCCTGGGGACCCAGTCCCGAATCGTTAGTTGGGGCTGGTGGCGAGGACAGCCTGGCGTTCGGCTGGGCATGGTAAAGTGCGGTGCCTGGCCACAGGTGCAGAGATCTGCCTGGGAGAGTCGGGGAAGGATTCTAGGAGGTGTTGGCAGAGGAGGAAAGACCAGCGGAAGGTCCCCGGGGGAGTATCTCACGGGGACCATCCTAATGAGGCCTGGGGTGCTGGGCAGGGAGCAGCAAAGCCCATTCGGTGGGAATTGTGAGACTTAAGGCCAGGACAGCGGGTTAGGACCGGATGGTGGAGATGCTGGTGTGAGGAGATGGCCTCGCGGGACTGGCAGGAGTGGGAGTGGGAGCAGTGAAAGCTGCAGGCAGGGAAGACGTGGTCAGGAGGCTGATGGAGAGGCCGAGTTCTGGATGACACTTATTCCCCTTTCTCCTGTCACACCCAAGATAAAAGCCCACTGGTCTTTTATACTCTTTGTCCCTGCCCCCCCCCCCCCAAATGCTCTGGGCCTTCTCCCCCTGCCTCCTGGCTCCTACACCCACGGTCCGCTCCGAACCCTGGCCCTGTGGTTCTTAGTCCAGCAGATACTTGTTACCCTTGTGGGCCGGATGAGGCCTGCTTTTCCGGCGGCACACAGCACCGCTGTCATTAGCTGAGCAGGGATCTCATGTCCGTGAGCTCCCCGAGGCCAGAGGTTCCGCCTGCCATCAGAGCATTTGGGCGGTGGCTGGAGGGCAGGAGCTGGGCGGGGGACTGGGCCGCTGCCGCCCTGATCCTGTCCGCTCTCTCTTGCAGGCAGAGTGTCCGTGGCGCAGTTCGCACTGGCCTTCGTGACCGACACGTGCGTGGCGGGCGCCCTGTTCTGCGGGGCGGGGCTGCTCTTCCACGGCATGCTGCTGCTCCGGGGCCAGACCACCTGGGAGTGGGCGCGGGGCCAGCACGCTTACGACCTGGGCCCCTGCCACAACCTGCAGGCGGCCCTGGGGCCCCGCTGGATCCTGGTCTGGCTCTGGCCCTTTCTGGCCTCCCCGCTGCCGGGGGACGGGATCACCTTCCAGACCACAGCTGACGTGGGGGTCGTGGCTTCCTGACTCCAGGGAGAGCCAGAGCCGCACGGGGAGGGAGGGAGGGAGGGAGGGAGGAGGGGAGAAGGGGCTCATAAGCCATTTCAGGCCCACGCCCGGCTCAGGAGGAGGGGCCGGCTGGGACTTCATGTCTGCTTCCAGCAACTCCAGCCCCATCCTTGGCCTTGCCTCTGCCCAGCGTGGACTCAGTGTCCAGGGCTTGGGCCCTGTGCATCTGCCTCTATCAGTGGCCCCGAGTGCAGTGGAGGGTCTGGCAAGGGGCTCTTAGCCAACCTCGCTGCCCCGTTGCCAGATGAATAAAGCACCCACTTGACTCTCGGATTCCCTCCGCTTTGTGGGTTTCTGGTCCCTCCCTGCTGCCCAGCTGCTGTTTCAGGTTCCTCTGCTGGTCACGGCTGGGAACACGGAACACCTGGGAGCCGGGCTCTGCCTCTGTGGCGGGTGGGATGGGGTGGGAGCACCAGCGGCCATCGTGGCAGGTATTGAGCCAGGGCATGATCAGCATCTAAGATTGTTGTGTTTTTCCCTCAGCCAAGAATATTTTCCTATTGATTTTTAGAGACAGTGGGAGACAGAGAGAGAAACATTGATGTGAGAGAGACGCATCGATTGGTTGCCTAGGAGCCTGCAACTGAGGTACTTGCCCTTGGCCAGGATCAAACCCAGGACCCTTCAGTCCGTAGACTGATGCTCTATCCACTGAGCCAAACCGGCTAGGGTCCATCTAAAATTCTTTCCCAGGTTCATTGCTTTAGAGTTAGAAGCATTCCCACATTCACAGTTTCATTGAACCTCTCCAGCTAACCTGATACACGGAGCAGCAGTTATGTAGGTAGGAAACTTAAGGCTCGGAGAGCTGATGGGATAAGCTCATGGGGAGTAAATGGGAGTCAGGATTTGAACCCAGCTTTCTCCTGCAAGCATCTGTGGCAGGTGGTGCTGACAGGGCTGTGCTCTTCTTGGGACTGGTTGGGGGCTACTTAATCTTTTTGTTTGCATCTAGTAACTAGTTAAATGTGGCAGGTTTTCAGCACATAAATGTACCTGTTTCCTCTTAAAATCTGAAATGATAGCAAAGAAATAAAAAATAGCCCTAACTGGTTTGGCTCAGTGGATAGAGTGCTGGCCTGCAGACTGAAGGGTCCCAGGTTCGAATCCAGTCAAGAGCACGTATGTTGGTTGCGGGCACATCCCCAGTAGGGAGTGTGCAGGAGGCAGTTGATCGATGTTTCTTTCTCATTGATATTTCTAACTCTCTATTCCTCTCCCTTCCTCTGTGAAAAATCAATAAAATATATATTTTTTTAAAAAGTAATAAAAGAATAGGAAGAAGACAGCAGTAGAGCAGAGAGCCTGGAGTTTTAAACGACGGAAAGCGAATGGAGGTTCATTTGCTCTCTTAGCGGAGAAGTCGAGATTGCGATTGTGTTCCCAGAGGGAGGGGCCTACAGGCAGCCAGACTGCCTCCCAGAACCCTGCAGATGCTCAGGAATGCCATGAACAACGTGGAAGGCAAGGTCTGGGGCTGACAGGAGGGGCTGGCCCAGTCTGTGAGGAGCAGCTAGGATGGATCTCCCCCCAGTGCCCACCCCACCCCCGACAGCCAAGCAGCCAGCCTTCTGGGGGGGCGAGGGGGCTGTTTGAGGAAGCTTTACGTCTCAGGGCACTGGAGCGGATAGGATGAGAGGCAGGATCAACATGGGATTAAGTGAAAGCCTCCAGACGCTGCTTGGGAGGCTGTTCTCAGACATGAGCACTGGCAAACCACCTGTCCCCTGTTTACCCCGCTCCAGAATGTCTTTTTTTATGTTTTTGTTTTTGTGGGTTTTTTAAATAAAAAGGAGATGTGAGAAAATATTTATAAAGAGAAACATGCTCCCACCCAATTAAGAAATGGATACCATTCCCTTTGCAGTCCCTCCCGTGCCCTCCCTGGTAGAGGACACGCTAGACTCAATCGCTCTCTGGCTCTGCTCTGTAACTTCATTACATTTGTATTGGTTTTGCATGTTTTGAATTTTATGTAAATGTTTATTTGCATTTTTATTTGATGACTTGCTCTTTCACTCAGTGTTTGAGATTTGTCTAAATGTGCGCAGCTGTAGGGCACTCCTCCTTTGCTGTATGACCCTTTGACTATACCACAATCTGTTTTTCTATTCTGCCCCTCTGTGTATGATCCCCTGTGATCTGTTTTTGATCCTTGTGCTTCCCTGTAGAATTTAGAATCAGCTTGTGAAGTTCCAACAGTAAAAACCTCTTTGAAATTGTGAATGGAACTGAATCTATAGATCAGTTTTGGGGAAATCAACATCTACGTGACATTGAATTTTCCAGTTAATTCCGTTTGGTCTGATAGCAGACCTTGTGTGATTTCTATTCTTTTTTTAAGTCTGTGAATGTGTTTTCTATGGCTCAGAATGTGGTCTCTGGTAAACGTCCATGTGAACTTCAGGAAAATGTGTGTTCTCTGTGGAAGCAGTCTGGGGTGTCAGTTATAGCCAGTTGATTGATGGTGTTGTTGAGCTCCTTAAAAAGACACCACAATCGAAGACTGAACAAAGAACAAAAAGAACTGAGAAAATAATAGCACTTTAAAAATAATTTCAGAGAAGAGCTGGAAGATACAAATCTCTCAAAAACAGAATAAAAAAGGACAATAAGAGATGAGAGAAGAAAGTCAGAGGATCAATCCTGTTCTCTCCGGATTTAACAGATGCTGGCCTAATCAGAATTCGAGAGAAAATAGGAGGAGGTTTTCCAGAACTGAAGGATGCACATCTCTACCCACAGCAGAATAAGACACAGAATAAGGTGTGTCCTGACATTTCAGAGCCTCAAAGAGAGGTGGTTAGGGACTTCTCAATAGCATTACAAAAATAAAAATGAATGGGAGTACTGCCTGAAAATGATTCTCAACTTCAAATTTTATGACCTGAACTATCACATATATGTATGAATTGAATAAAGAGAATTTCAGCCTGGCTGGTGTGGCTCAGTGGGTAAGCATTGACCTATGAACCAGGAGGTCACAGTTCGATTCCCAGTCAGGGCACATGCCTGGTTGGCGGCTCAATCCCCAGTGTGGGGAGGGAAGGTGCAGGAGGCAGCTGACCAATGATTCTCATCATCGATATTTCTATTTCTCCCTCAAATCAATAAAAAAAATATTTTTAAGAAAAAATTTCAGACAGTGCCTTACAGATGTGAACTCTAGTGGCTTTTTAGAGAAAGTACCTGTGGCTGTGCTTCACTAGAGGAGAGGCACAGACGATGGAGAAGGAAGACAGGGCCCAGGATTGGGTGCTGGCAAAGGGAGCCAGCAGACGTGCCCCCAGATGGAGGCCAGTGTCCAGTAAAGGAGGACCGGTCAGACCCAGCACAGGAAACTAAGCAAATGAAAAAAACAGGGTCATTAATTCCATGAAGAACAAAAAGGGACTCAAAATAATTTAATTACAGTCCGATTCTTGGTTCACAGTAAATATAAATTGTAATCCAAACTGAATGTCAATTTACCTACAAACTGAAAAGACAAGGAAGGGAGGTGTCCCTTGTCTGTTAGGACAGGGAGCCAACAGACAGTGACTGAGGTTGACAAATGGAGCAAGACCAGTGCAAGCATGTTACACAATCAATAGCTGAGGTGACTGCAGGTGAGTGCGGGAGCAGCACAGGTGGGAGACGGTCTAACCCATGGTACTAAGTAGGCCGTTTTAGACAAATATTTTTTTTACAGGCATCAACTCTCCTCCTCAATGTACACAATTTCCTGGAGTCCTGACCAGTGAGGCCCTGGGTCCCGTGCACTGCTTCTTGCTTCATTTACACTGACCACATCACCACAGTTCATGTATTTTAGTGACGGCACATGGGAGTCCATCGTGTAAACGCACCTTAGTTGCTGGGCACAGGAGCAGTTTCTCCGCCGTCGTCACGAACAGCCATGAGAACCCAGAGCAGACTTGTTCCGAGTTCACACAGTTCGTCACCGGACTGGGGTGAAGGGGCCTGGGAGGTCATCTGGTTCATCACAGCCACGGGAGCAGTGATGGCCCAGCCCTGAGCACACAGCGCCGGTGACAAGGGCTGCACCTGGTAGGGCAGGCCCTTGTGGGACAAGCTCCCTGACAAAGCTCCTCAGGTGAAGCTGAGTCAGGCTGACAGTGACCTGCTGTGCCCCCGTGCCCTCTCCCTGTCTGTCCATTTCCAGGTGAAACCTCCTACTTGTTCTCCCTGCGCATCAGTTGCTTTGATCGAGAACCCTCCACCACCCTCTCCCAGTTGGTCCGTGTCTGGAAGAGGCCGGACTGTACAGAGAAGGGGGGGGGGGAGGCTCTTTTCTGTCTAGACCCCTTGCTTCTCTTAACCATTTGTCCGCCATAAGCATCTATAGATGCAAGCAGCAGACCTTTATAAATTAAATTCAAAATATCGTGGCAGTTAACTGATTAATCTGGCCCCAGAATGCATTCCTCAGGGGACGAGGGGGTGGCTGTCCCTCGCTGTCTTGGGCACAGGCTGCCTGGCAGTGGCAGTCTGCTTGGGGCCCTGCCACGTTTCCCCTTTGCTGGCGCCGACACCTCCCTTCCTCCGGGGGGGCTGCCAGGCCCATAGGATTTCAGAGCAGAACCGGTCATACTGCCTCAGTTTACACAAGGGAAACTGAGGTCCCCAGGGGTTGGCTTACAACCCTGAGCTGTCGCCACACATCGGGCTGCTCCTGCTCAGAGTGGGGCTCCTGGCTCAGGAGTGGCCCCCGGAAATGCTGGGAGGTGGCCAGGCAGACAGCCAGGGTGTGGAGCACCGAGGCCAGGACTGTGGTCTCTGGTTGTTGTGGCTAACGTGTACCATTGCTCAGCCTCTGACCACTCAAGCCTCTTGTCCGTGCCTTTCCAGCGAATCCCCTCACACTGGCCGCTGCCAGGTGAACTTCCACTCACACGGCTGCTCTGGCTCCAGGGCACAGAGGCACATCTTGATTGGCAGCTCTGGGCTTCCTCCTGTGCCACCTCCCCAGAGCCCAGAGCTGCCCCTCTGCTCTGTCCACCTGAGCCTGCCTCTTCTGGGTGCACGTTCTGGACGCAAGCATCCCGTCAGGGGCAGCGCCTGTGTGGCCTCAGGAACGTGGTCGGGGCTGGGCCACGAGCTCCCTGCATGAGTGCCCTCTGCCCTCTGCCCTCTGCATGGCGCATCACAGGCCTGAGACCCTGACTGGGCCTGAGATTTCAGAAAGCCCCCGTGGGGGGGCAGCTACACTCTGGGCCCCTGAACAGAAGGAGGGGCCCTGCTCAGCGATGAGGGGCAATCAGCACGTGTTTTGCTTCCAGCTGAACTGGCAGCAGCCAAGCTCCTGGGACCCCCGGGAGCAACAGGGGGCTCAGTCTCCCCCAGTAACGCCTGACTGCCCCCGGCCAGGCCGCAGCCCCTCCACTGGGCCGGCGGCAGCAGTGAGCTGTGCCCGAGGGGGCGGCCAAGGAGAAGCAGGCCGGGCCCCCATCTCACCTCGATGCCGAGCCGCCTCTGGGCTCGGTGTGATTTCTGGAGGAACCGGGAGGACGGGGGAGCAGCAGGAGCCCAGCGAGCGGGGCCTGCACCGTCCCGAGGAGAAAGGCCTGGACCTCCTGGCACTGCGGATGGTGAGCACGGGGGGCTCAGGGGGGAGGGGAGCGGGCGCCACTGCCTCCGTCAGCTCAGTGAAGGGGCTGGGTCTTCCTGGTCCCAACTCCGCAGGCGCTTCACGCCAGCCCGGCTCAGGCAGCCGCCAGCCCCTCGCTCAAGGGCATGTTGAGGTGGGCACTCAGCAGGGGTGCGCTCTGGCCTTCTCGAAGCACTAGCACCTGAGGAGGAGGTCCATGGCAGCAGGGTCATGCCCCCGGAGCCCTGCCCCCTGCTCAGTCTGCAAAGGGCGGGAGGCCGCTCCTGTGCAGACACCCACCCCACAGGCAGCACAGGGACCTGTGCACACGCTCGCTCTGTCCCCCCCAGGCACTGCCAATGGCGAGCTACCTTGATAACATCTGAGATGCCTTTGTCGCTGAGACTCTCCACAAAGGTCTCCAGGGGGTAGCTGAGCCCTGGCACCAACAAGGGGACCTGCGTGTGGGGACAAAGATGGTGGGAAATCAGCCCTCACGCCCCGGAAAACCGGGACCTGCCCTCCTGAGGCAGACAGGCCCATCTCTGCCGCAGGCCACAGGCTCTGGAGGCACAGGAGGGCCCCGCATGGCCGTTCCCCCAGCGCCGGCGGCGGCGGCTGAGACCTCACAGGCTGGGAGGAGGGCAGCCGAGGCGGGTCTTGGGTGCTCTCCCCGGAGGCCCTGCTGTGCCCCTGCCTAACCTGCGGCTGAGGCCCTGCCAGCTCTCACCTCCGGCCGGGTGGAGGCTCCGTGGGCATTTAACCAGCCCCCCACCCCCACCTTTCCGCGTCCCCGGAGGCTGTCACGCACCTTGAAGAAGGCCCTGGGCAGGGCATAGAGCGCCTCGTTGTACAGGAAGCAGATGAGCAGCCCCAGGATGGGCCGGGCCGTAGAGGTGTTCTGCAGGTGAAGCGTGAGCTTGAAGTTGGGGCCCAGGCCTTGAACCTGTGGAGAGGGAGGAGTGGGTAAGGTGGGGCCCAGGCCTTGAACCTGTGGAGAGGGAGGAGTGGGTAGACCTGGTGGCCTGGGGCAGGAACACAATGTGCCCTAGCCCTGCTTCCTCATCAGCGTCCCCAGGCACCTCCTCCACCTATTCTAGCTCGCTGTCCTTCTGCCTCTCAAAAGGCCCAGAAGGCTGGCCGCGGTGGGTACGGAATCAGCCAAGGCCCAGGCCGGGAAGAGGCTAGATGGGGGGTTGAGGCAGAGCTGGCCTGGGGATACAGGTCCCAGCTCCTCCCCGTGTCCTCACCAGCCCCTGCCCCTCTCCTACAGCTTGGCCGCCTCCCCTCCTGTCCTGCGGCGGCCGAAGTGATTTCATTTCCCTCCCTCTTACCCCGGCTGCTCTGTAGCCTCTTCCTCTCTCCCCCCCCTTTCTTTAGGGAAGAGGAGTCAGAAACCCAGTTGGGCCAGGTGGCACACCGCAGGGACCTATGGGAGCTGGCTGGAGCCCTGAGGACCCTAAGGCCACTGTGCCTGGGTGTGTGGGCTCCTCCCGGCCTGGGCCAGCCTCAGGCATCCTGGCACCGGGGGCTCCGCAGCTGCTGAACCGAACAGCTTTCCTCCCGCGCACGGTGGAGGGTCCTCCGGGCCCTGGGAGAAACATCCCCGAGCGAGGACCCGTGTGCCCTGCCCCACGCCGGCTTGTCTGAGCGCGGCTGGGCGAGGGAGCTGCAGAGTGTCCCTGAGCAGCCAGCGCGGGCAGAGGCGGCACAGGGAGAGCGGCGAGACACTCTCACAAAGCCGGCCTGTGGGAAGGTGAGGGGGCACGGGCCGGGCTGACTTGGAATCGGCTCAGCGGCTGCAGGGTTCCCTGCTCTCTGCCCTCTGGCTCTGAAGCTGCGACTTCCCCGACGGCTGCGCTCACCACGGCGTGCAGCTTGAGGGGCTCCCGGGCCGTCGCGGACACGGGGCTCAGGCTGGACTCGAGGGCCTGCACGTAGGCACGGGCGGCCCGGAGGCGCAGCAGGTAGAGGTCGGTCTGGAAGGTCCGGTGCATGGCTGAGGAGACACAGGGCTGGCGCTGGAGGAGGGGAGGGGAGGCGGGGGGAGGGTGCAGGGGGGGGGGGGAGAGTACCGGACGGAGGTACTTTGGCAGGGTCTGCAGAGGGTGGGCATGTGGGGAGAAGAAGGCCTTCTGATGGCACTGGTGCTGGACCTGCTTCCTCCGCTGAATGCCAAGGGCCCTGCCCTCACCCACAGCTCCTTCCGCCTGAGGGAGTGATTTGTGGGCCGGTGGCCTCCGAGGCTGGGCTACCGGAGGCACAGCTTGCACAGCCACCAGCTGTCCTCCCACTGCTGGGGCCCAGGCCGAATCCGCTCCGCTTACTGCCTCGGAGCAGCAGAGGAAGAGGAGGAGGAGGAAGAGGAAGAGGAGGAGGAGGAGGAGGAGGAAGAGGAGGAGGAGGAAGAGGAGGAAGAGGAGGAGGAAGAGGAGGGGGAGGAGGAGGAGGAGGAGGAGGAGGAGGAAGAGGAGGAAGAAGAGGAGGAGGAGGAGGAGGAGGAGGAAGAGGAGGAGGAAGAGGAGACGGAAGAGAAAGAGGAGGAGGAAGAGGAGGAGGAAGAGGAAGTGGAAGAGGAGGAGAAAGAGGAAGAGGAGGAGGAGGAAGAGGAGGAGGAGGAGGAGGAGAAGGAAGAGAAAGAGGAAGAGGAAGAGCGAGGCCAGTCTCACCGGTGCCGGCCTCCCGCTCGCGCAGTGTCTGGTCCACATAGAGCCGAGTCTTCCGGGGCACGCCGAGTTTCGTGGCCTGGGCTGGCGGGGGGCCCAGCTCCCCTCCCGCCTCCGCAAACACCGCTGTCCGCTTCAGGATCTTGATGATCAGGCCACCACCTGGGGAAGCGGAGCCAGAAACAGCTGTGACCTCCCCGTCACTACATTCCAATCTCTTTCCCTAACAATCCTCCTCATTTCTGCCCTGCTGCCCAGACCCTGAATTCCTGGACGAAATGAAGTCTGTCTAAACACCCCCTACCATCAGTTATTTCGTTCGTTTCAGTTATTTGGGGAGCATTTTGACGATCCTGGTGGGTAGGCGCTGAGGATGCTGGTGAACCAGAGACACAACCCAGCCACGGGCTTGGCCCTGAGTCACCATGTCAAACGGCTGATGAGCTGTCCCGTGTCTGCCAGCCCTGCTTTCCACACCCACGTCCTCCCGTGCCTCACGCCCACCTTCTCTCCCCGGATCTGGCCTGCCCCCTTCACTCCCAGCTCGAAGCCCCGTGCCCGGTCCACGCCCCTCACCTCGCGTGGTCATGATGAGGGTGTTGTCTTCCCGCCCGAAGCGGCCGAAGCACAGGCTGGTCACTGCATCCTGCGGGGCAGACACGAGTTTATTTAGGAAGACACTGTGGGGAGGAGAGCAGGCTGCGGCAGAGGGGCAAGGTCGGGCACCCCAGGGGAGGTGTGAGGCGAGGCCTGGGCAGTGCTGCCTCTGAAACAGCGCCTCTTCTCTAACCTCCCTCCCGCCTCTGCACGGCCAGTTCCAGACTCAGCATCCTGGGCTTGTGGGGGCAGCTTCCTAAGAGGCTTCCCAGACCAGTCTTCCTCCCGCCTGTCCTCACAGCTGCCTCTCAACACCAACACGATCACGTGGATCCTTCTAGAAAACCTCCAGTGCTCTGTTCTCCCTGTCCCCCTTCCCATGTGCCTCTAGCCCACCTCTCCTGTCAATGCTTTACTCTCCCATCTCCCGACCCATACAGCACCTGCCCTCAAATTTTATTTTGTGGCACAGGACACCTGACACATCCATACACACATACGTTTCACTTGCGATTCACGCTGAATTTTCTGTTGCAGGTGGTGACCCATTAACTAGATTTAATGACTCACAACTTAGTGATTGAAAAACTCTGGTCCAAACTACCTGGATTCCCTAATCAAGAGCGCTCGTCACTCGTGCGTCTCATCCTTTTTTCATGCTGTTCTGTCTGGAATGTTCTTCCGTTTACCCTCTTGGCACGCTGCTTTGAAGCCCAGTATAACTGTCACTTGCTGTACCAAGTGTCCCTGAGTTCCATCCCCATTTACCTACACCAACACTCAGCCTGCTCCGCTTTTTCAGCACTTGGCTTCTGTCTGCCTTCTATTCGAATCAGCTGTGTCTCGGCTGGCTGTCACCTTGGACATTAAGCTCCCTGAAGGCAAGGGTTTAACCTTGTTTTATGCCCCTCAATACAACGAGTTGTGTTATGAAGTGCTCAACAAAGGTTTTTGGACGAATGTCTTTGCAATGCATTAGAAGCCCAGGGCGGTGGGTGGAGCGGAATCTGCCCTCGAGGCGAGAGTGAGGGCTCACCGGGGTGCGGATGACGTTGAGCAGGGTCTTGTCATGGTAAATGCGGACCTCGCCATTGGCTAGCCCAGCCATGACGGCCTGCAGGCCCCGGGAATGCTGCTCCAGGAGGTTCATGGCCAGGATGGCCGCAGGCATCTGCACCGTCCACAGCCTCTTACCCTGGGGGAACAGCCAGGGGTCTGCAGGGGCTTAGGGTTGGGATGGAGAGAGGGGTGGCTGGAAGTGCTGGGAAGGGGATGCCAGAGGGCTCGCCTGTAAGGGGGACCTGGGAGACATGCGTGGAGGGCGGGTGGGGCGGGTGCTCGCCCGGGGCCATACCTTGTGGGTGAAGCCATGCAGGCTGTCTTGGTTGCTGCCCACCACCAGGACCTTGTGGACCCGGACAAGCCCCACAGGCTGGGAGCTCAGCTCGATGCAGTACTTGGGGCACTTGGAGTCTCTGTGGAGTGAAGAGACTCTCCCAGCCAGAGACACCCTCTCTCCCTCCCTTCTAAGCCCCTTAGACTGTCCTGGAAGGAACCTCGGCCCACAGCAGAGGCCACGGTGTTCTTTCCACCTGCACCTCTTAACAGCTGTGTGACCTTGAGGAGCATGACGTGTGTCCTCCTCCTTGGCCTCCCTCCTGCCTTCACCGCAGTGATCTGTGATAACCTGGCAGCTGATGTTTACAGTGAGTGGAGCCAGATGTATGCGAGTGGACTTCAGCACTTTAATAATTTATCGGAACAGCACAGAGTTGTGTGTAATTGCACAGCTTCCATGTCCTGGCCTCTGAGTCTGTTTCTCTCTCTCTCTTTAAAATAGATGTCATTGATTCCAGAGAGGAAGAGATAGAAATATCAACGATGAGAGAGAATTACTGATCAGCTGCCTTCAACCTGATCAGCTGCACAATTACTGATTACACAATTACTGATCAGCTGCCACAACCCTGGGCATGTGCCCTTGACTGGAATTGAACCTGGGACTCTTCAGTCCACAAGCTGACACACTATCCACTGAGCCAACCCAGCTAGGGCTGTTTCTCTTCCCAGAAAGTAGGGGGAGTTCCTGCCTACCAATCACAGGCTATGGCCCATTTCCTTCATCACCGAGTCTGGGCCAACGTCATGTCCCAGCTGAGGCTCTCCCACCGGTCCCTGGGCCTCCTGCCAATCTACCCTCCACCCAGTAATCTTTCAAATGTGTAAATGGATCGTGGCATTCTTCTGTAAAATCCAATAGCAGCTTCCCACTAGACTTCAGGTAAAATCCAAAATCTTGACCATATCCTAAAGGGTCCTACATGAGCTAACCTGGCCTTCATGTCGTTTCTGCCCACCACGTTGGGCAGCACATGCCCGTGTCTTCCCCACCTGAGTTTGCTCAGGTTCTCTGCCCACACACTCTTTCTGAACTTGGGGGAAAACTGGCCCCTTCTTCCCCTTTAAGTCATTCGCACGGACAGGCGTTTGCTGATCACCTTGACCCCATTGTTTATCCCGTGGTTTGTTGACTTTAATATCTGTCTTCCCATAAGGGCAGAAAACATGTTCATTTTGTTCATCAAAACCTTATATAATGCTTAAGTAGGTGCTCAAAAACATCTCTCAATTAAAAAAAAGAATGCTGTAAGGAATATCAAACTACCGCACTGAAAAGAGTGTCACATACCTATAAAACAACCTAACAAATATGAGAGACCATTTTTATTTCTTCCAATTTCTGACTGCATTGTTTGTGTGCCACGGCCACCCAGCCGGTCTCTCCCTTCGCCAGCCCCCAGCCCACGAGCCTCCGGATGCCCCCGTGCTCCTGGGCTCAGCCTCCGGTGTGCACGCCTCAGCTCCTTCCATTCCCAAACTCCAGCCCAAGTCCCTGCTCATCCTGCAAAGCCCAGACACCGCCCGGGATCTGAGCTGTTCTTTCCGGCCCAGAGACCTGAGTGGCTACCTTCTCAGGATGTAGATGTTCCCGTTGCGGCAGGCCGCGGCAAGCCGGAACTCCACGTCGAACTGGCCAGACACCTCCAGGAAGACGGGCACGCTGGGCAGGTTCATCTGCAAAGAAGAGGCTCAATCGTCCCATTTCTCCGGAGCCCAGTCCTTCCCGACCCCGAAGGGACCAGCTGCCCTTTATCTGAAGTCCCAGCTTCCTCACTGGTCAGTTCTAACTCGTACAATTTTTCTGGAGGGAAACTGAGCAACATGTAGCACAAGCCTTTGACTAAACTTTGCCGCTTCTAGGAATGCATCCTAAGGAGACATTTTAGACAAGCAATGAAAAGACATTTGGGCAAGAATGCCTACTGCAGTGCTGTTAATAGTGAAAACTTTTAAATAAATGTTGTAAATCTATAAAACGGATACTGTAAGGCCTTTGAAAGGAGAATGTGGTTTTATATAGATGTGGAAAGACACTGATGAGCTACTGCTATGTGAAAAGAGCAAGTTATGCGATCCTGTACCACAGGCCATTTTTGTAAAAAAAAAAAATTTAAAAAAAAATCTATATATATACACACATATATCTATATCTATATATCTATATCTATATCTCTCTATATATAATTATATATATATAGTTACATATAGTTATGTATATAGTTATATACCTATGTCTAAATATGAAAATGTCAGGAAAGACATATGTTGAAATTTTAATAGTAAATGTCTGCGAGTGGTGGGATTTCTTTATATATTTTTCTTTATGCTTATCTATATTTTATAATTTTCCTACAAGGAGCATGCATTACAGGAACTGGGAGCAGGAGAGGCGGGGACAGAGGGAGGGGACGCAGCCTGGGCCGCGTGGAGCAGGAGAGGCAGGGACAGAGGAGGGCACGCAGCCTGGGCCGTGGGGAGCAGGAGAGGTGGGGACAGAGGGAGGGCACGCAGCCTGGGCCGTGGGGAGCAGGAGAGGTGGGGACAGAGGGAGGGCACGCAGCCTGGGCCGTGGGGAGCAGGAGAGGGGGGGACAGAGGGAGGGCATGCAGCCTGGGCCGCAGGGAGGGCCACACTGACCGTGGCCAGAGTGGTGAAGGCCTCGGGGTCCAGCACCAGCAGCTGCCTGTTCTCAGTGCCCAGCACCAAGCACGACACAGCATCCTCGTCGGCCAGGTTCTTCTTTAAGGTGGTCATGGTGGTGATGACTGTCTGCAGGAGGGCGCCAGGGGTCACCCGGGATCCCCACACCATCCCCCTCACACCCCCAAGACACCACAGGAGGGAAGAAAGAGGGTAAAACAGAAGAGGATCAGAGAGGCAAAAGAAGGTTTATGTACAAAGGTGTTTGCTGCAACAAAGCTAACTTTCTAACAAAAGAGGATTGTCTATTATGAACTATCCCTATGATCCTAAGCCATGCAGACATTTAAGAAATCACATTTTAAGCCAAAGCCGGTTTGGCTCAGTGGTAGAGCGTCGGTCTGTGGACTGAAAGGTCCCGGGTTCGATTCCGGTCAAGGGCATGTACATTGGTTGCGGGCACATCCCCAGAAGGGGATGTGCAAGAGGCAGCTGGTTGATGTTTCTCTCTCATCGACGTTTCTAGCTCTCTATCTCTCTCCCTTCCTCTCTGTAAAAAATCGATAAAATATATTTAAAAAAAAAAAAAGAAAAAAAAAGAAATCATATTTTAAAAGACGATTCAAAGATAGGAAGAGCACTTCTAATGTATTAAGAGAAAAAAAAATAGGTAAAAAGTTACATAATCTCAGTTTTTAAAAATGTATGAATAGAAAAACACGCTGAAAAGCTAAACCCTTAAATACGAACACTGGTTATCTCTGGACAACAAGCTCCCGGTGCCATTTAATCTCTGCAGCAGGCTTTTCTGTAATCTCTGCCACGGGCACCTGTTCCTTTCGTAATTGTGATCGGAGAGAAAACAAAAGAGAAGGGGATGACCCCCTTTAGGGATTTCTCCTGTGGAGATACTTTAGCAGGACCAAATGTTTCCCTGAATAAAGCTGCTCATCGCGTGATCATCTTTAAGATTAAAAGCTGAGGGGAGGAGAAGGGTTACAGAAGTATGGAACTTGGTGGTTCCCAATCTGGTAACCATGACACACTTAGAAAGATTGCCCTCTGCCCCCAAACTGCATCTTTGAGCAACAATCCACCTCCTGATTTTAGAAATGCTCAAAGATAGTGACAGCTGTGGGTCTAGCTGCTGATCAGCAGGGAGAACATGCTTCTCACAGAGCTGGTCTAAGACCAGCCAATGGCTGAAAACTGTTCATCAACATGCTTGGCTCAAGTGACCCCATGGCTCCCAGGAGGCTTTCTGAAACGCAGAGCACAGCTCCGGGAGTCTGTCCCCGGACTAAGGCTCAGAAACCAATAGAGTTCATCAGTGAATAGGTTCATCAATAAAGCAATTAGAAGTGTAACTAACAAAAAAACTACCTATGAAGTGAATAAAAGGGACACACTGTTTTGTCAGATGACTTCCATGTGACTAGTTATATAAACAATGAAGGGCATAATGAGAAATCAATTAAATAATCCAGGGGCCGCTAAAACCATAGTTCTTAAATTCCTTAATGCCCCAAATATGTTGTTACTCAAGGGAAGCAGGATGTAAAAGTGTATTTGTGAAGGAAATGTACCAAATTTACAAGAAGAGCCAGTACCTCAGGTAGTGAGATTGCTGTCATTTCTATTTCTCCTTTACACTTTTATTTCCCAAATTTCCTCTAATGAGAATATAGTACCTTTACCTTCCAGACGAGGAAAGCTCTATAAAGTTACAGAGCTACAGATCAAGCCAAAGCTGTCACTTAACCGGAAACGGGGAAGGCCCTGCAGCTGCGTGGCCATATGTCTGGGGCAGGATTGGAAGGGAAACCGCTAAGTGAAACTAGTCAGGTCTGGATGTAGGATTTAGCTCTGATGTTAGGTGGCTTTTTAAAAAATTATCCGTATTTTTAACGGGGAAATGAGGACAAGGGGCATTACCTGGCGTTTGATGGCCTTGGACTTGTGCTGGTTCACAAACGCCTCCATTTCACTCAGCTCCAGCTGCAGAAACCTGGAGAACACGCAGCCCTGGGCCTGGCTGTCCTCCACAGGCCCCTCAGCCACTCCCTTCCCCCAGGAGCTCCCGGAGCCCAGGCCCTCCGAGGGCCCTCACCTGAGCGACTGGACAGACAGAGGCACCTCTGCCTTCTCCCTGGAAGAGAAGGGCAACCACGGCAGCTTTATGAGGAACAGAGCCCTGGGTCTGGAAGAGTCGGAGGAGGGCAGGGTGGGAGGCGAGGGAAGGGGAGGGGGCCCTCACCGGATGCCCTCCAGCATCTCCTTCAGGGTCGAGGGGTCGATCCGGTCCTGTAACAGCACAGGCAGAAGGTAAAGCCTGTGCACTCCAGAGCCGCAGAGGAGGAGGAGGCCCCAGTGGCTGCCATCTTTGCCTTCTTGTCCCCCCCCCGCCCCCACCTCTTACCTCTTTGGCTTGGTTCCAAAGATCCTCTTCCAGGGGGTTCACAGGCAGCGGGGGCAGGCTGAACTTGAAGTAGGGCCTCAGGTTCTTGTACACATACACGCAGGGGCCCGAAGCGAGCGCCAGCGCTGGCGTCCGGGGCTCATGGTGGTCCTTGAGGAAGGTGGCAGCCGCGGCGGGCAGCTCGGAGAGAGGGCTTTCAGTCAGCACTCTGGGTCCTTTGAGCACCTTCAGGCGGGGCTGCTGCCCCCCGGGGCCGAGGTCCCCCACCACCAGCTGTGAAGAGAGGCTGGCTTACCCCAGGCTCAGAGTCTACAGACCTTGCCGCTAACCCTCCTCTTGGGCTCAGTCTTTTTGCTGGTGCGTATCCGTTCACTCCCACCCAACAGCAAGTGCAATAAAGCTTGCAAGGTCTGTGACCTTGGGACCTCAGAGACCAGCTGAGCCTAAACTTCCTGCGCCTGTTCCCCCACCAGCAAAATAGGAATATCAATTTCATGGCACCTGCAGTGAAAATCCAATGAGATCATGAATCACAGAACTCGGTGAGTCCTAGTGAGAAGTAGGTGGCAGCTGATGTTTTCATTATTCATTCAGCAAATATTTCAGGGCCTGCTCCCTGCCAGGCACTATTCTATTTTTTTTTTTTTTTAATCAATCTTTATTGTTCATATTATTACAAAGGTTCCTCATTTCTTCCCCCCTCCACCAGGTTCCCACCCCACCCTCCGTCCCCCCCCCCATCCCCCATTGTCCTCATCCATAGGTGCAGTTTATGTTCACTCTCTTCTTCCCTCAATTTCCCCAATAGTAAATCCCTTTTCAGATAGTAAATCAGTTACTTAGCATTTTCTCATATCAATAATACCTCCACATGCCCAATGATACACTTCACACAAAAGACATTTCCCACTAGGTCAACCAGCCTCATCCAGGCCCCACCCAAGGCACTCATAGATCAACACCCCAGTCCTAAACTAACTCAACACATCCAGATCTAAGCCTTCATCACTTGATTCAGCAGACCCTCAAGTTCCCACGAAAGTTTCCAGCCATGTCTGAGAAGCAGCCATGGGGCAGGGGCAGGCAAGGAGCGAGCTGTTCTGGGCCTGGCTGCTCAGGGCCTGGCCTCTGTTGCTCTAGTTCATTCCACAACCAGCTGCTCCGGGTCTGGTCACTGCCGCTCCCGACCTAGTTGCTCTGGACTTGGCTGCTGCTGCTCCGGGCCTGGCCGCTCCCAGCCTGGCAGCCGCTGCTCCGGGCCTGGCCGCACCCGACCCGCCTGCTCCCCCGGGCCTGGCCGCTCCCAGCCTGGCAGCCGCTGCTCCGGGCCTGGCCGCACCAGCCCCGCCTGCTCCCCCGGGCCTGGCCGCTCCCAGCCTGGCAGCCGCTGCTCCGGGCCTGGCCGCACCCGACCCGCCTGCTCCCCCGGGCCTGGCCGCTCCCAGCCTGGCAGCCGCTGCTCCGGGCCTGGCCGCACCAGCCCCGCCTGCTCCCCCGGGCCTGGCCGCTCCCAGCCTGGCAGCCGCTGTTCCGGGCCTGGCCGCACCCGACCCGGCTGCTCCCCCGGGCCTGGCCGCTCCCAGCCTGGCAGCCGCTGCTCCGGGCCTGGCCGCACCAGCCCTGCCTGCTCCCCCGGGCCTGCCAGGCACTATTCTAGACACTGGCACAGTGGCCGAGGTCAGTGGGGCACTGGAAACTCTTGTCTGGGCTCCTGACTTCCAAATGGGAACAGAGCTAAGGAATCATTGATTGGCTGCCTACCGCACACTCCCTACTCAGCATCAAGCCCATAACCCAGGCATCTTGGTTCATGGACCAATGGGCTCTCTTTATGTTTAAATTTAAATCTCAACCTTTGTATTATGGAAAAATTTCAGTCATAGATAAAAGTAGACAGACTCATATAATGAACCCATCACCCATCATCCAGCTTCAACAATTATCAGCTCATGGCTAATCTTAAAATCTACCGTGTTTCCCCGAAAATAAGACATCCGCTGAAAATAAGACCTACTTACAGGTTTCCTTCTGAGTGAAATATAAGGCATCCCCCGAAAATAAGGCCCTCCCCCCAGGCTAAACATGAGAGATTTGGTCCACTGATTCTGAAAGAAATGGAATCACAAGAAATTCACCCAGAAATTCAGGAATTGGATTATGATGATTTTCCAGGAGATGATGACATGATTGTCATTGAATAAATGAGTAAATTCTTGATACTGTAGGATTCACAGTTTGTCTGGTTTGTGTTGACAACTACCGTACTACCGTACCGTATACAGGTAATAAATTTCCTTTATTTTCATTTAACAATAAATGTATACCATAGTCTTCTTCATGGAAAAATAAGACATCCCCTGAAAATAAAACCTAGCGCATCTTTGAGAGCAAAAATTAATATAAGACACTGTCTTACTTTTGGGGAAACAAGGTATGTCCTTTTGATAATCATAAAAGTCACTTCAATTCCCTTCTACTTCCCCTCCAGATTCTAACCCCTCACATCCAACCACGGGAGGCGCCTGCCTTCCAGCAAAGAATTAACACAATTAAGAGGCTCCGTCTTAGTAAAATCCCAGCAGCATTCTGTATTAGGAAACCGTGGGATCTCTTCGCCTTCCACACAGAGATAAAACTTAACACTAACGGCGCTGTTTCAGGGCACTCACGAATTCCGCCCACTGTGCTGAGCTTCTTTGGAGCCAAGGGGACATGTCAATTCTGGCATCACACACACACACACACACACACACACACACACACACACGGTGTTCATTTCTCTCTCTCTCTCTCTCTCTCTCTCACACACACACACACACACACACACACAGTTCTCCTCCTGCTGGGGGGTGCCTTACCTTGTACTCGCCGTCCCCGTGCAGGTCTGCCAGCGCTGGAAAACACAGGGGAGCCATCAGCCGGGTGTCCGCCCGGAGGCTTCGCTGCAGAACCGGCACTGACAGCTCAGCCCCGGGGCCGCAGCCCGGAGCGCGGAGCCCACACTCACCCAGGCAGGCGGAGAAGGTGTGGATGTTGGCCAGGGGGTCGTAGTGCGCGTCCAGCCATTTGGAGCCGGCCTCACTGCTGGGAGAGGGGGAGGGAGAGTGCCCAGGGCGGGAGCTGGTCTCGGAGCGAGGAGCGTGGGGAGCCCCGAACTGGGTCCAAGCCCAGGCTCCACCCCTGACCGCGAGAGAGAGACAGAGAGAGAGAGAGAGAGAGAGAGAGAGAGAGAGACAGAGAGAGAGACAGAGAGACAGAGAGAGACAGAGAGAGACAGAGACAGAGAGAGAGAGAGAGAGAGAGACAGAGAGAGAGACAGAGACAGAGAGAGAGACAGAGAGACAGAGAGACAGAGAGAGAGACAGAGAGACAGAGAGAGAGACAGAGAAACAGAGAGAGAGACAGAGAGAGAGACAGAGAGACAGAGAGAGAGACAGAGACAGAGAGAGACAGAGACAGAGAGACAGAGAGGGACCCCCCTTGGGCCTCAGTTTCCCTAGCCGTCCCAGAACCTCGGGAGCCAGGTCCCGGGGCCCCTCTTCACGTCTGAAGGAAAAGAGGCCGAAAGGCCTGGGGCCCTCACCTCTCCACTTTGCCGCCATTGAAATCCGTCGGAGGCGCAGCGGCCATCTTCGCAGGCGTCGCCCTGGCAACCGGCTCCGGAAGCTCCGCGTGCCACAGCCCGGCGCTCCGGGCTCCGGGCAGCTCGCGCACAAACGTTCCGGCCGCGCAACGTTCCGCCCGCACCTGGGCGGCCCCGCGGGGCGTGCTGGCTTCCTGGCGGGGCTGCTGGCGGCCGAAGCGCAACCCCTCACCCCGGCTCATAGGGTTTATCTACCTCTGCTCCTTCCCGGCTCATAGGGTTTCTCTCTCTCTGCTCTTCCCCAGCTCATAGGGTTTTTTGTTCTCTTTTAAATATATTTTATTGATTTTTTACAGAGAGGGAGAGAGATAGAAACATCGATGAGAGAGTCATCGATCAGCTGCCTCTTGCACACTCCCTACTGGGGATATGCCCGCAAGCAAGGTACATGCGCTTGACCTGAATCGAACCCGGGTCCCTTCAGTCCCCAAGCTGATGCTCTATCCACTGAGCCAAACCGGTTTCAGCCTCATAGGGTTTTTCTCTCTCTCTGCTCCTTCCCGACTCAGCGTTTATCTCTCTCTGCTCCTTCCCAGCTGGGCTTCTGGGCCCGGTCACCCCTGGGTGAGCGGCAGGCGCTATGGCTTCCAGCCTGGAGGGAAGTCCTTCCAGTGATTCTGAGCAAAAGTAACAGGTCCCTTCAAGCTGAAAAGAGCCATGTCCTTTCTTCTCAAGATCCAGGCTCAGAAAACAAAACACAAGGCTCAAGAGATTAAATCCTGGGATTCTGACTAAAGTTGCAAGTTTCTAGTTTTTAAACTCCCAGAATATTTCAAAATACAAGAAATGCCACAAGAGGAGTGCAGAAATGGTGCTATGTACAATGCTGTCACTGCGTGCATACATCCTCAGGGGATGGAAGCCTGAACATGACCCTCCTGCCCCCTCCCCAGCCCTGGACCCACTACCCTGCGAGGAGCAGAAGAAAAGTGAAGCAGAGACAAGGAGCAATCGGCTCAGACCACACTGTTTATTTATTTCTAATATTTATTTTTCTGGTTATAAAAGTAATACATGAAGAGCACTGGACAGGGAGAGGTTTTGAGTCCTGCAGGCTCAAGACGGGTCACTTCTCAGAACTTCCGTTTCCTCGTGTGGGAAACAGGATAAGGCGCTCTGCCCGGCCTACAGAGGGCAGCACAGATCAAATGAGATTAACACAGGGAAGTAGTTGGTAAAGTGGAAAGTGCTGATGCACGGAAGGGGTTAATGTCACCACCCTCAGCTGAGGTAGCACCACGGCCTGAGCTCAGGCCCCTCCCTTGGCCCCGGATGCACACATAAAAAAGGGGCCACTGCAACCTTGGTTGGATGGCGCGGGGGAGGGGCTGTACAAATAATCTGCGTTACGCCTGGCCAGATGGAGCCTTCCAGAAGTGGGCATCAGCGGTGGCCAGCTGCGTGAGAATTTCCTCCAACTCGGGCCCATCCTCGGGGAAGCGCTCGGAAAAGGACCGGATGAGACCAGCAGCCGAGGCCTCGTACTCAAGAAGCTGCACTTCTGAGCCTGGGGAGGAAATGGAGAGAAAACAGCTGCAGAGAAAGTCTTAACAGGGAAGCAGAATTGTCATCACCACCATCGTCGTCATCATCATCATCAGTGGCTAGTTCTTCCTGAGCTCCTGCCGTGTGCCAAAAACTGTGCCCAGTGTTTTAGGTTTATTATCTATTCATCCTTACAATAATCCTACGAGGAAGGAAATATTAGAGGGCGAGGACTTAATGAACTGCTGTATCCATCCATTCAATTAATAAAAGATGGATGCCAGGTGCCATGTCAGGATAAACAGACACTGTCCTTGGCCTCCAGGAGCTTACAGTCCAGCAACTGCTTAACCTCTGCCCCCTGTGGGACCTCAGACAAGCTTCTCAACCTCTAAGCCTCAGTTTTCTCATCTGTGAAGTGGGGGTGAGCACAGTACCTTGTTCCTCAAGGAGCTGTAGTGATTACATATAATAATACATCGAGTGAGTGGTCCACAAGTGCTATCTACCACCAGCAGCATTATCTCTCACCTACTTACTCATCTGTTAAGGGAGGCAGTTCCCCCTAACACACTTCCCCCCACAGTGCCTTGTTGTGCTCTGTGGCAATGTGCCCTGCACAGAGCTAAGAGCACAGGCTCTGGGTTCAAATGGCCCAAGTTCAAATTCTGGTTCTGCCACCACTAGTTGTGTGACCTCAGGCACATACAGTCCCTCTGTGTCTCAGTTTCCAGCTGAAAAGTGGGGACTTAATCCATGGAAAGTTTTTACCCAGGGCCTGGCATATAAAAGTCCTAGGAAGGCCGAAACTAGTTTGGCTCAGTGGTAAAGCATCGGTCTGCGGACTGAAAGGTCCCAGGTTCGACTCCGGTCAAGGGCATGTACATTGGTTGCGGGCACATCCCCGGTAGGGGATGTGCAAGAGGCAGCTGGTCGATGTTTCTCTCTCATCGACGTTTCTAGCTCTCTAGCTCTCTCCCTAACTCTCTGTAAAAAATCAATAAAGTGTATTTAAAAAAAATAAATAAAAGTCCTAGGAAGTTAGCTAGCATCATCACTACCAACACTACCTTTGAAAATCCAAACAAAAAATAAATAAATAAATAAAAAATCCAACCTGGCCTTCGGCCTCCTGTAATCACCACTTCCTCCCCAGAACCTTCCCTGACTCCCATGAAGGTGAATTTGATCTTGTCTCCACCTATTCAAACCACTGTTTGCGTCTCCTGGACACTCACACAGGCTTCCCTAATGGGCTGTGAGCTACTTAAGGCAAGGTCCTGGGTCCCATTCACCTCTTGATCCCCAATGGCCCTTGCAGGGCAGAACAATCAAAGTGATGACGATACTGTCCATGTAACGAGCACTTAATGTAGGCCTCGTATGATTCATATTCGTCATTCATTCATTCATTCATTCGCTTATTTGACAGGCACTGAGCAGCTCCAGTGTGCCAGGCCCCGTCCTGGGTGCAGGGGACATGCTGCTTCTGCGTCATGGAGACAGACAGGAAGATGGCAGAGTGACGGGAGCATGAAGAAGAGAAAGCCAAGAGGGATGAAAGGGGTTGCTTTAGATGGAGGGGTCAGAGACAGCCTCTCCCGGGAGATGCCATTAGACAGGGCCCCAGATGACAAGAGCCAGCCAGCCAGAGGCCTGGGAGAGGACTGTGCCATGCAGAAGGAACAGTGAGTGCAAGAGTTAGAGGAGCAGAGCAAGCTCAGGGGGTTGGAGAGATGGAAAGGCCCATATGCCCGGAGGGCAGTGAACCAGGCAAGAGGGTCGCTGAGGTCAGCAAAGGGCCATGGAGCCTCTGGAGTGGAAAGAGTTTAGGATAATCCTCTTAAATGCTTCTTCCTCAGCAGGAGGAGGGAATTACTGACTTCAATCCTCACTACCGCCCAGGATGTGAAGAGGAAACACGTCTATATTCACTCCTGGCTCTTCCAATAGAGAGCTATGAGCCCTTGAGTAATTTACTCTGTGCCTCAATTGCCTTATCTGTAAAATGGGGTAATAAAAATATCTACCTCATTGGATTATTGTGAGGATTTAAAGGGTTGGTCCATAGAGAGCACTTAGAACTCGAAGGAAGTACTTAATTCAGGCTCACTGTAACGTAAGCACACGTCAAGCCTGGCTTTCTGAAGGAAGACACCCAAGCGCAGAGCTGCCAAGTGCTAAGACAAGGTCACAGAGCAATTCCGAAGCTCCTGCCGTAACCTCATCGGTGCCTCGTGAGCCAGATGTCAGGGTAGACACGTCAAGGGGTGAGGGAAGGTGAACCAGCAGGTGCTGGGATCCCCAAAGACTTTGAATTCAAAAGATCCAAGTGAATGCACACAGGGTCAGGGCTCCTGGGAATGGGATCATCACTTGAGAAGGTACAGGGACCACAGAGCCAAGGATCTCTGTCCTGGCTCCGCTGCGGCCCATTGCTCCCTGGGTTCCACTCGGCCCGCCGGGTCCCCACTCACCGCCCGATGTGACCCACGCCAGGGCGAGGTCTGATTCTCTGGTACCATGCCTGGCCCCTCCGGGCTCTGTATGTTCCACTAGCCCTGGCTCTGCTGGTCTTTCTCAAACCCTTTGCGGCCATCGAATAGTCAGCAGGACCATGGACAGTGGTAGTGATGGGGGTGATGGTAGATGCCGAGGTTTTGGCCTGAGGTCTGGCATGAGGATTGTGGCAGGGAGATAGGCAGAAGTGGCCCCAGAGAGCCCTTCCTGAGCCCCTGGCCACTCACAGGCCCCCTCTGTGCTCCCATAGGGCCGCGTGGCCCCCACCAGAGGGGGCCCAGGAGGCCGTTACCTTCGAGGCGGGTGTTGGGCTGGACGATGAGCTTCCGGGCTTCCTTGCGGAGCAGCACCGTGTCCCTGAGGGTGAGGAAGCACTCGGGGGGAGCGTCGGTGACCGCCGCGTACCCCTCATACAGGGCCCGGCCTCCGGACACGTCCCCCGTGGACTTCAGAACCTGTGGGGAGGCGGAAGGCGTCAGTGCCCGGATGGGCGCCCGCCCTGCACCCACAGGGCTCTGCCGGGGCCACAGCTGGTGGTGCCCAGCCCTGCACCACAGATGCTCTGTGTGCAGACTAAGCGCTTAGCACACAGCGAGCGCCTATTCAAACACCTAACACACATGTTAGAAAGAACACGACACCCATACAACCGCCACCAGCTAAAGAGTGAGTCCAACTGCTTTTCCGTGACTGACCCTGTGGCCTCCGGGCTGAAGGAACAGCCCTCAGTTCTGTGCTTTTATTCCCTTGCTTTCCGCTCAACCATACAGTGTGTACATTTTACCGTGATTGGCTTTTTTCTGCTCAAGCTAGGCCTGAGATTCCCTGTGTTCATGCGTGCAGCCCTAGCTCACACCTCTGTAGGACATCCCGCTTATCCCAGTAACACACACAAGAAAACCTCTCCTGCTGATGGGTACCCTGTGCTCTGCCGCCCAGGACTGCTGGGCAGCCCTGTCTGATGAATGTCCAGGAGACTGACTCTGTGTATGGTATAACCCATTATACCCAGTTAGTCTCAATAAGGACAGCTGGCAGCCTCAGCGTCACTTCCTGAACCGTCCCCCCCCTCCTCTCCCCAGTCACCGCCAGGCTACGTCGCCATGTGCCAAACCGTCGATGCCTGGCTCTGGATCTGTTCCGTGGTCAGCGTGCCTGATGCTGCCCCAGGGCAACACTGAACCCAACAGTGCCCGTGGGAGGCAACCAATTAATGTGTCTCTATCACATCGATGTTTCCCTCTCTCTCTCTCTCTCTCTCTCTCTCTCTCTCTCTCTCTCTCTCTCTCTGTTTCCCCCACTCTCTTCTATTCTCTCCACAAATCAATGGAAAAATATCCTCAGGTGAGGATTGATAGATAAATAAATAAAATTTACAACCAGCTTGTCAAGTTCCATGAAAAATCCTCTTGGGATTTGATTCAACCTTGCTGAACTCTCTTATTGATTTCTACAATTCGTCCGTAGAGCCTTTAGGCTGCCTATGAAGCCAGTCCTGTCACCTGCAGAATGGGAGACCTGGGGGGGTGGGGGGGAGCCCGAGGGGCTTCCGAGGCCCGAGGCCCCGCTCACCTGCAGTCTCCGCAGGAACCGCTCCAGGGCGGGCTTGCCCACCGACCGGATCTTGCCGCGGTCAAGGCGAACCCGGGCGTCTGGACGCCCATCGGAGCCTGTGGTGGGAGTGATGGTGACGAGTCCCTCGCCGGCCTCCAGCAAAACCCTCAGGATCACAAACCGGGCCTGCATGTGAGCCTGAGGGGCCAGGGGGACAAGGGGTCATCGTAGCCCTGAGGTAAGATCTATTGTTTGATCCAAGACCGGATATGTAGTCCTTGCTCACTGTCAGTTATCCTTACTGTATTCTCTCCTTGTCTGCCCATTCCTCCTCCCTCAGGCGCCCCCTCCTTCCTTGGCTCATAAGGGAGGGCAGGCTGCCCTGGGGGACACGGAGGCCATTTGCAGGCAGGACCTGGGCACCCCGGCCACCAGCATGCCCTCTGCTGCTCCACACCGGCCCCTGTGAGAGCCGTTATCCTCAAGCAGCCTCCCCTCTCGGACCCCAAGCACTTTCCCCTCCACAACCTTGTTTGCACTCAACAGGGACAGAGAGGGCATCATTATTCCCGGTTCACAGGTGACAAAACAGAGGCCCAGAGAGGAAACGTGACCTGTTCAAGGTCACACGGCTGCTAAGGGAGAGCCAGGACGCACTCAGACCTGTTTCCGGACTCTACCATGTGTATCCCTTTGCTGACATAATAGTGCCTCCTGAAAGCATACTTATTTGACTTTTTAAAACATTCTACTGCTTATCCTGTCTCCTAAGGACGTCTCGTAACCGAGCAGCCTAGCCCGATGGCTCTGGAGGCAGATGCTTGGGTTTGAGTCCTGGCTCTGCTACTCAGCAGCAAGTCACTTACTCTCTTTGGGCCCCGACTGCTTCATCTCTAAAATGTCAGTGACAGCACCCGCCTCCCGGGGCTGGCACTGGGGACAAATGAGTGGATTCCTGTGAAGTGCTCAGCGCGGGGCCTGGCCCAGAGTAAGCCCTAAGCGAGCCACCTGTTGGGGGGTCGCAGTAAAACCATCTCATTCCAGTTCCCTTGAAGGCAGGCAGGGAGCGTGTTACTCCCATTTCCCACGGCACCGACACGACCTGTCCCCACAGGCAGCGGAGTCCGAGACAAGACCCAGCTCGCGTGCCTCTCATGTAGACGGTCCCACCCCTGCGCCCAGAATCCTGGTCCTGGCCCCCAGGCCAGGCGCCCCCTCCTGCGGGCCCGGGGCCCACCTGCCGCCAGCTGGAGGCCTCGGGGGTGTAGAACTCCAGCGCCAGCAGCCCCGCCCGCACCATGTTGAGCCAGTTCACATAGATCACGTCCTCGGCGTCCGCCCCCTCGAAGCCAAAGATCCTGGGCAGGGAGGGAGGTGTCAGGGGCCAGAGGCTGCCGGGCCCTGCCCTCCCGCCGGCCGCCCCACCTACTCCAGCACTCGGGGGTGGAGGCAGAGGTAGAGGCCCACGCTCTCTGCCCGGCACTCCTCGTAGCTGGAGGCGATGGCGCTGAACTTGCTGTCCCACGTCTCCCCGCTCCGGTACCAGCTCTGGACCTGGGAGGCGGGACCGGGCAGCAGGTGTAAGGACACCGCCACCCGCCTGGGCCCGCCTGCCCTCCCTCCTTCCCTCCCTCCCTCCCTCCCTCCCTCCCTCCCTCCATCTTTCCCTCCCTCCCTCCCTCTCTCCCTCCTTCTCTCCCTCCCTCCATCCTCCCTCCCTCCTTCCCTCCCTCCCTCCCTCCTTCCCTCCCTCCATCCTTCCCTCCCTCCCTCCCTCCCTCCCTCCATCACTTCCTCCCTCCATCCCTCCTTCCTTCCCTCCCTCCCTCCCTCCCTCCCTTCCCTCCCTCCCTCCCTCCATCCTTCCCTCCCTCCCTCCCTCCCTCCATCCTTTCCTCCCTCCCTCCCGGCACCGTGGGGCTCTGCCGGGGGGGCGGGGGCCACTCTCACCTGCTCCCCGGTCTCTGGGTTGATCACCGTCTTCTGGTCGAAGTTGAGTGCTCCTTTCTCGTCCTGCGGGAGAAGGGTCGCTGGCACGGGGCGGGCGGGAAAAGGTGCCCGTGCCCAGGTCCAGGTCTTCGGGCCTCGGCTCCGAGAGCCTGACAGGTGGCCCAGGAAGACGCCGGGGACCGGGAGCGGACAGCAGGAGCAGCAGGCCCATCGACACTTTGCTGCCTCCGAACCCGAGTCCCGGGGCCCCCGCTGCGCTGAGCCCCGGGAGGTGGGAGAACACGGCCCCTGCCCAAGGCGGGGAGGGCGAGCTGAGGGCCCCAGTGGTCCGGAGCCCACCGGAGAGGTCCCAGTGGGTGGGCCCGTGGGCCCGCGGCTCCTCCCTCGGCTCCCCGCCCGCTCCCTGGGCTGGCAGAGCCCCGCTCCTGTTCTTCAACCCCGAACAAGCACCGCCCTCACCGTCCTGTCCGTGTGCTCAGCACCTTTCCCGCAGCTCCCTTCAGCCCTCACAACTGCCCTCTGGAGGGTCTACTGTCACCCCACTGCACAGGGCAAGACACTGAGGCTCAGAAACCAAGATCCCCGAACAATCAGAGCACACAACCCTGTGTGTGCTCACTGCCTCTTAATAATGCATCGGCCTGCGGACTCAAGGGTCCCGGGTTCGATTCCCGTCAAGGGCACGTACCAGTGGGGGATGTGCAGGAGGCAGCTGATCGATGTTTCTCCCTTCATCAATGTTTCTAGCTCTCTATCCCTCTCCCTTCCTCTCTGTAAAAAAATCGATAAAATGTATTAAATAATAATGTGTTCTTACTAAGAACACACTTGCTAAGGGCTTCTGTGTGCCAGGAAAGCCCAGGGCTTTGCTGTGATTCCTCACAACAGCCCAGAGAGCAGGGGTCAGGAACCCCATTTTACAGACATGTCAACTGAGGCTCAGTGACGGGAACACACTTTTCCGCGCTCGCCCCGGCTTCCCTGTGACTTCAAGGCCCAGACGAGGTCCGACACCAGACGGCTGCTCTCGCCAGCTGCTCCTCCAATCCTCCTGACGTCCAGGCCCAGATCCCAAGCCCCAGCTCTGGTCCTTCCTTCCCCACTCGGTGGGCAGCCCCACCCACAGGGAGCAAGGCCACCCTGGAGCCCACACTCTCAGTGCCCCCCCACCCCCTCCGGCTCTCTCATCCCTGCAGCTTGTGCTGGCAGCCACAGTGGGCGTCTCTCAGCTTGCGAGAAGCCTCCGAGTGGGTGTCTTGAGGCTGCAGCCGCTCTGTGCAGCTGGCAGGAAGGGCCGCTCCGAGAGGCTCACCGGAGGGTAGGGCTCCAGACAGACAGCGCCACAGCCTCAGGACCAGAGCGTCAGACTGTCCCCGGGGTGGCCGAGTCCCGCCCTCAGGGCCGGCTTCCCTGGCAGAGGCCCGGCCATTCCTCCTTGGGGGAGATCCTGGGGGACCCCAGCTGGACTGTCCTGCGGGTCCCAGTCAATCCTTGGAGCTTCTGGGACATCTCGGGGGGAGGGTGACATAGGGACTTCGCTGTTCAGGGGGTCCTGTTCGCCACCTGCGCCAAAGGCCCTGGAGGCCGATCCTGGGGCAGCCTCACCCCTGAGAAAGGCCGGTGCCCGGGGCGCCGGCCGCGTCCTTACCTGCATGAAGAGCTTGCCGCTGCCGTGGCCCAGCAGCTCGTGCAGACCCACCTGCACGTCGAAGGAGGGGCCCTTCCAGCGGATGTACAGGTCCTGCCGAGACAACCAGAGGCCACACTGTCCATGCCCTGCCACGGCCACGCCGCCGGCCACGGCCACGCCGCCGGCCACGGCCACGCCGCCGGCCACGCCGAGGGCCCGGCGCGGTGCACGCGTGGTGACGGCCCACGGCGCCTCGGGCTCCACGGCGGACACGCACGGCCCAGCCACGGCCACGCCGCCTGCCACGGCCACGCCGCCGGCCACGGCCGCGCTGCCTGCCACACTGAGGGCCCGGCGCGGTGCACGCGTGGTGACGGCCTACGGCGCCTCGGGCTCCATGGCGGACACACACGGCCCAGCCACGGCCACGCCGCCTGCCACGGCCACGCCGCCGGCCACGCTGAGGGCCCAGCGCAGTGCACGCGTGGTGATGGCCTACGGCGCCTCGGGCTCCACGGCGGACACGCACGGCCCAGCCACGGCCGCGCCGCCGGCCACGGCCACGCCGAGGGCCCGGCGCGGTGCACGCGTGGTGAGCCCAGCGGACACGCACGGCCCAGCTCCTCCGCCGCGGCCCGGGGCAGGGCTGCTCCCCTTTGACCTGAGGCTGAGAGGCGGCCTCTTCCCGGCCCCGCGCCAGGCCGCCTGCCTCCCGGGCCCACCTTGTCCTCCTCCTCCAGGAAGGTGAGCTTCTCCCGCTGCGTGGCGTAGGCCACGGCCAGCACGTTCCCCAGCGACACGTTCTTAAAGCCTTCCGTCTGCCGCAGGTCGTCGTCTGCAGCGGGCGGGGCCGGGGAGGAGGGCACGGGTGAGGGGCACGGGCAGGGGATCCGGACCCGGGCAGCAGGCTGGGGCAGCAGTGGCCGGGCGAGAGTGGAGGAGGAAGAGGAGGGGGAGGAGGGGGAAGAGGAGGGGGAGGAGGGGGAAGAGGGAGGGGGAGGAGGGGGAGGATGAGGAGGGGGAGGAGGGGGAGGGGGAGGGGGAGGGAGGAGGAGGGGGGAGGGAGAGGAGGAGGAGGAGGGGGAGGAGGGGGAGGGGGAGGGGGAGGAGGAGGAGGAGGGGGGGGAGGGGGAGGAGGGGAAGGAGGGAGGGGGAGGAGGGGGAGGATGAGGAGGGGGAGGAGGGGGGAGGGGGAGGGGGAGGGGGGAGGGGGAGGAGGAGGAGGGGGAGGGGGAGGAGCGGGAGGAGGGGGGGGAGGAGGGGGAGGCTCTAAGCGGGGGCTCACAGTTGGGGATGTTGATGCCGGCGGGAATGCCGGAGCCGGCGAAGGCGAGGACGTCCAGGGAGGTGAAGTCCGGGCTCAGGAACTTGTCCTTCTCGAAGGCGGGCGGCCAGGGCAGCTCCCTCAGCAGGTGCTCCGCACTGGCCGCCAGCCGCTCGAACTTGGCGCTCACGGCCTTGTTCACCATGGCCACGAAGCCTGGGGGGGCGGGGGGGGCAGGGTGTTCGGCAGGGTGTGGCCCCCCCACACTGGTCTTCAGCACGGAGCGCCGGCCGCTGCGCCAGCAGCCCTGTGCTGGCCACTGGGGAGGCAGGGCCTGCCTGGGGCGGCTGGAACGGGGAGAAGGGCTTCGCTGGGGAACAGCCGAGCTGAATCCTAAAGGTGTTTGTGGGGGTGCATGGGGGGAGGTGGGGAGATCGGATTCCCCGTGGAAGGGACTGAGGAGCAGAAGAAAGGCGCTTTTGCCCTGACCGGTTTGGCTCAGTGGATAGAGCATCAGCCTGCGGACTCAGGGGTCCCAGGTTCGATTCCGGTCAAGGGCATGTGCCTTGGTTGCGGGCACATCCCCAGTGGGGGGTGTGGGGGGTGTGTGCAGGAGGCAGCTGATCAATGATTCTCTCTCATCGATGTTTCTAACTCTCTGTCCCTCTCTATTCCTCTCTGTAAAATATCAATAAAATATATTATTTAAAAAAAAAAAAAGTGTATCCAAATGTTAACTTAGGCGTGGGTGCAATCAGTTTTTTTCCTGCAGTTTCAAAACTGCTGACCATGAACATGGGCTACCTTTCTGCTAACACAATGAGTTCCATAAAACATGGGGAGGCCTCTGAGCTCGAGGCTGCGGAGGAGGCCGTGGGGTCCTGGCCCTCAGAGCAGCCCTGGTGAACCAGGCCCGGGCAGGAAAGCTGTGGCCGTGCACGTCTGTCCCCCCTCGGGCCCTGGCTGCCTGTTCCCGCCGCCTTGTCCCCGGGCCTGGCCTATGGGCTCAGATCTAAGGCCCCTGTTGGCTCCTGGGGCTTTCCTCTCTCCCCCCAAGTTACTCTCTCTGGCTTTTTGGCAGTTGGATGCTTCAGACTCCACGTCCAGGAGCCTGGCAGAGACAGGTTGCCCTGCCTTACAGAGGTGGGTCCTGTGGAGAGTGTGGGCACCGGGGCCGAGGCAGCCTGCCGCCTGCCCTGGGTTCAATTATGCTCACAGTCACCCAGCACTTTCATGTGACTGGTGCTCAGAGGTGGGGGTAACTGACGAGTAAGCAAAGCCAGGCACGGAGCAGACAGAGCCTGTGTCCAGCCAGACACCAGAGGCAGCACCCACGTGGCTTGGAGCCAAGGCACCTGGGTTCGGCCACCCACCTACTGTGCTCCAGCTCCCACCTCTGTGCGGCGAGGCCAGAAATCCCACAGGACACAGGTGTCCCAATGGCCGACACAGGCAAGCGGCCTGTACATGGGGCATCGTCGCGGCTGGCAGTGGTCAGTGTTACCGTTACTGCCGAGGGGGGTGAGACCCCTCAGAGGACACGGGAAGGGTCTCCAAGCTGGCCTCCCGCCTCCCGGACGTTACCTTCGAACTCTCCACGGGAGCCGAAGGGGTCTCGGTAGCTCTCGATGAACCCGATGTAGCTGGGGGAGAGAAGGGAGAGCTGGAGGAGGGTGGCGGGGGGGGGGGGGGCAGGGAGGGTGGGCAGGAGGGTGGGCAGGAGGGGGGCAGGGAGGGTAGGCAGGAGGGGGGGCAGGGAGGGTGGGCAGGAGGTGGGGCAGGAGGGGTGGGCAGGAGGAGGGGTAGAAGGGATAGGCAGGAGGGGAGGCAGGGAGGGGGGCAGGAGGAGGGGCAGGAGGGGGGCAGGAGGGGGGGGCAAGGGGGACGGCTGGGCCCTCACCTCTCCACGATGGGGCCTTTGTCCTGGATCCAGAAGCGGGAGCCCCGCTTGTGGGCCTCGATGGAGCCCTGGGTGAAGCTGTCCACGTACTGAGCCAGCATCTGCTCCTGGTGGCTGTTGGCTGCGTACGTCTGGGGTGCGAAGAGGCCGATCAGCCTCAGGCCACCCGCCTCCCCCCTCCCTGAGCTGCCCGGGAGCCGCCCTCACCCGCCAGGCCCACCTTGGCTTTCTCCAGCTGCTCCACCACCTTGTGCAGGATGGGCGCGTAGTCCCCCCGGGTCACCCGGAAACGGCGCCCCCGGAACTCGTGGCTCTTCAACTTGGGAGTCATTTCGGAGTCTGAAGCGGGCTCTGAGGAAGGGGGGGCGGCGCTCAGGGAAAAGGCGAGTGCAGAGCACCCCGCGGGCGTCTTGCCGTGACGCGGACTCTAAGCTTCCCCGCGGCTGCTCAAGGCCTACAGAAATCAACATCAACTTCCATCTTCGAAAACAGACATGCTATGGCCCAAGCCAGTGTGGCTCAGTGGCTAGGCCGGCTTGTGGACTGAAGGGTCCCAGGTTCAATTTGTCAAGGGCCTGTACCTCGGTTGCAGGCTCCTCCCTGGTCAGGGCTAGCGCAGGAGGCAGCCCATCAATGTGTTTCTCCTACATCGATATTTCTCTTTGTCTTTCCCTCTCTCTTCCACTCTCTCAAAAAAAAAAAAAAAAAAAAAAATCAATGGAAAAATATCCTCGGGTGAGGATTAAAAAAATAGAGAGAGACATATTAGGTAACATGAAATATTCTAAGTGCTTTACATGTGGCTACTCATTTAAGCCTCTTAGCCATCCGGGGGAAGAGGGGGGATCATTATCTCCATTTTACAGATGGGGAAACTAAGGCACCCTTAGGCTAATTAAGTTTTCTAAGGTCACACAGGCCAGCTAGTGGCCAAGAGGAGTTCAAACCCAGTGTGGCAGACTGTATTTTAAAAACACAGCCCAGCCAGGACCGGTGTGGCTCAATGGATAGAGCGTCGGCTTGGGGACTGAAGGGTCCCGGGTTCAATTCCAGTCAAGGGCATGTACCTTGGTTGCGGGCACATCCCCAGTGGGGGGTGTGCAAGAGGCAGCTGGTCGATGACTCTCTCTCATCGATGTTTCTAACTCTCTGTCTCTCTCCCTTCCTCTCTGTCTAAAAGCAATAAAATATATTTAAAAAATAAAAATAAAAAAAAATAAAAACACAGCCTAACTGTAATGACCATGGAACTTATAAGGAGACAAAAGGGCGGAGACACGAGAAGCGAAGAAAGAAGTAGGAGGAGGCTGAGGAAGGGCCATGAGCCGAGGAGTGCAGGCCGCCGCCGCCGGAAGCTGAAAGCAGTAAGGAAACACATCTACCCCACCCAGAAGGTTCTAGAGGGAGCTGGAGTGTTATTTTAGACTTCGGACCTCCAGAACTGTAACAGAATAAATGTATGTTGTTTCATGCCACTAAGTTTGTGATTTATTACAGAAGCGACGGAATACTGATACTCTGTTGTATGTTACTTGTTGCCTATGGTCAATAAAATACACTTACAGGTTATACAAAATATATATGTATCTATATATGTCTGAGCAGCTGGAGCCAGCTGTGCCGAAGCCTTCATACTCTGGGCTTCTTAATTACCCCTGTCTGTAAAGTCCCCTTTTGGTTAATTTATTAAAAAAAAAAAATGTTTTATTGATTTTTTTTTTTTTTTACAGAGAGGAAGGGAGAGGGATAGAGAGGGATAGAAACATCGATGAGAGAGAAACATCGATCAGCTGCCTCCTGCACACCCTCTACTGGGGATGTGCCCGCAACCAAGGCACATGCCCTTGACCGGAATCGAACCCAGGACCCCTCAGTCTGCAGGTCTGCAGGCTGTCGCTCTATCCACTGAGCCAGACCAGTCAGGCTCCCCTTTCGGTTGAGATAAATCTGAAGGATTTCCTCACTTGTAATCAGAGCTCTGACTAACAAAGTGGAGGGATTTGCTTTTCCTGAGGGACCCTGCGGGGTATTCGGAAGCACATCACCCCCGTGTGCGGGCCAGCGAGGAGCTCACCTGTGCCGAGCACGGAAGCCAGACGCACCTCGTAGCAGGGCTTCCCGTCCTGGTCGGCGCCCTTGAAGAGCCGAGTGTTGTAGGCACTGAGGTTCTGGAAGAGACCAGGGCGGGGGCTGAGGGAGAGGAAGTCCAGAGGGGGCTGTGGGGGTTAGGGGTGGGGGGAAGCCAGTCACACCGAGGAGAGGAGATGTGGAGCCTAAGGCCGGGGCTCCAGGGGCCCTGGCCGGGCTGGCTGGGAGCAGGGGGAGCCGGGAAACTCTGCTCAGGAGACTGAGCACTAACGTTCCGAAGCGCTGACTCATCGGTGCCCAGCACTGCATGGCAGCCAGCCCAGGGCCTCGCAAGGCAGGGCCCATTTCACAGACCAAGAAACTGGTCACAGAGCTGCTGAGCTGGGGAGTGAGCCCCACCCGCCACCCCCCAGCAGCTCTGATGTTCTGGAGCCTGTCACAGGCCCTTCAGCCTGGGGTGGGGTGGGGTGGGGGCGTCCAGAACCCAAGCCGAGACCCAGGAGTTAGTGCCAGTGGCGAAGGGGCCCCATCAAGCCACGACCCCAAGTTCCCCAAACCTGTGAGTCCAGAAAGTCTTGGGCCAGCTTGGCATCTTCCATGGTGCAATCCCCGGAGAAATAGGTGGTGATGCCCTGTGAGGAGGGGCCGATGGGAGAGTGCGGAGGGCAGGGACCGCAGGGGCGGCTGGTCAATCTCCCTGGGGCACCCTCTCCAGCCCAGCCCCCTGCCTCTCCCCAGCAGCCTCCACCCTGCCCCCTCCATCTCTTCCCAGGAAAAGAGCTGTGAATCCAACAACGGAGGAAACAGAGGCCCATTTCCGGCGTCCCGCAGCTCTGCCCCAGCCTCTCCCAGGCCGGCCCAACTCCCAGGCGCCAGGATGCTCACCCCACGCAGCTCCCAAGAGCCGGGAAGCCTGACCCCCTCCTCTCCTTCCCTCCCCAACTCCCTCAGCTCCTCTCTCCTTCCCTCCGTCTGCACACAGCATCCCAAGGTGCCAGGACACATTCTATCCATTTTGCAGATGGCAAAACTGAGGCCCGAGGTGGGGAGCGCTTTGCCTCGTGAGTGCCAGGCAGAGCCCACTGCCTCTCTCTGCACACCACACCGGTGGCCCCAAAGGAAGCCCTCCACTCCTGGGAGGGACCTTACCTCCTTCCCCAGCCCGAGGTGCCGCAGCCTCGGCTCCAGAGAGAACATGAGCTCCCCGCAGGTCTGCCAGAGGCCCCGGACCGCCTCTGGGTGCTGCTGGGCGGCCTTACTCCCCAGGATCACGCGCTCCAGCTTGTCCTGTGGGGAAGGAGCCACTGGCCTGGCCACACCGCCCACACCTGCCCCAGAGCCCCCCCACTGCCCACACCTGCCCCGGAGCCCCCACACCTGCCCTGGAGCCCCCACACCGCCCCACCTGCCCCGGAGCCCCCACACCTGCCCCGGAGCCCCCACACCTGCCCCGGAGCCCCCACACCGCCCACACCTGCCCCGGAGCCCCCACACCTGCCCCCGGAGCCCCCACACCTGCCCCCGGAGCCCCCACACCGCCCACACCTGCCCCCGGCCTCCCCAGCCCCCCCGCGGCTCACCTTGGGCAGGTTGGGAACAAACTTGGTGTCGCCAAAGGACTTGTAGTTGCCCATGTTGGAGTAGACGCCCGCAGTGTAGACCAGGAAGGCCTGGGGGAGGGGGGCGTCAGACACCAGGAGGGGCCTCCCGCCCAGGCCCGTGCGCTCCCGAGATGGCAGCGCCCAGAGGAACCAGCGCGGGTGAGGCTGGGAAATCTGGGGGCAGGACCCAGATCCCGAGAAGCCCCACATACCACAGCCTTCACAGACCATCTTCCCACGCCCACTGCCCTCCACACCGCCCACTGCCCTCCACACCGCCCACTGCCCTCCACACCGCCCACTGCCCCTCCCACCGCCCACTGCCCTCCACACCGCCCACTGCCCTCCACACCGCCCACTGCCCTCCACACCGCCCACTGCCCTCCCACCGCCCACTGCCCCTCCCACCGCCCACTGCCCCTCCCACCGCCCACTGCCCCCTCCCACCGCCCACTGCCCCTCCCACCGCCCACTGCCCCTCCCACCGCCCACTGCCCCTCCCACCGCCCACTGCCCTCCCACCGCCCACTGCCCTCCACACCGCCCACTGCCCTCCACACCGCCCACTGCCCCTCCCACCGCCCACTGCCCCTCCCACCGCCCACTGCCCTCCCACCGCCCACTGCCCTCCACACCGCCCACTGCCCTCCACACCGCCCACTGCCCTCCACACCGCCCACTGCCCTCCACACCGCCCACTGCCCCTCCCACCGCCCACTGCCCTCCACACCGCCCACTGCCCTCCACACCGCCCACTGCCCTCCACACCGCCCACTGCCCTCCACACCGCCCACTGCCCCTCCCACCGCCCACTGCCCTCCACACCGCCCACTGCCCTCCCACCGCCCACTGCCCTCCACACCGCCCACTGCCCTCCACACCGCCCACTGCCCTCCACACCGCCCACTGCCCCTCCCACCGCCCACTGCCCTCCACACCGCCCACTGCCCTCCACACCGCCCACTGCCCTCCACACCGCCCACTGCCCCTCCCACCGCCCACTGCCCTCCACACCGCCCACTGCCCTCCACACCGCCCACTGCCCTCCACACCGCCCACTGCCCTCCACACCGCCCACTGCCCCTCCCACCGCCCACTGCCCTCCACACCGCCCACTGCCCCTCCCACCGCCCACTGCCCCCCACACCGCCCACTGCCCTCCACACCGCCCACTGCCCTCCACACCGCCCACTGCCCCTCCCACCGCCCACTGCCCCTCCACACCGCCCACTGCCCCTCCCACCGCCCACTGCCCTCCACACCGCTCACTGCCCCTCCCACCGCCCACTGCCCCTCCACACCGGTCTCAGCAGCAGCCGCACACCCAGGCGCTCCGCCACCTTTGTCCCCGCCCTGCCCAGCGCCCGCTCAGCCACCGCGGCCATCCCACCGGCCTCCAGGCCCATGTAAACACCGCCTCCTGGTGCAGGAGACCCGCTGTCCTCTGTCCCAAGCTGGCCGGCAGCGAGCTGGCACCGGAAGCATTCACCGTGGGGCCAGCTACTCTGTGGCTTCTGCTGGCCCCAAATCTAGTCTCCCTTCCTCCGGCCACCGAACCTCACGTCTCCCTTCCCCCCACACACATTTACAAGAACCCAAGTCCGCTTTCAAAGAACACTGTGCGCTCTCCTGGGCGGCGGCAGTCCCTTATCATAGAAATGTTTATCCTGATCCCGCCTTCCCTCCCTCGTGTCACTGCTGTCAATCATCGCACTGACAGGTAACGTGCGAATGTTTGATTGACAGACAGACAGAGACGTGTGATTGAATACCCCGTTGCCATGATTTTGAACAAATTGCTCTCTCTTAGATCAATTAAGAATCAGAAAGAAAAAAGAAAAAAAACAGGCTTTTATTTTACCTTCACTTATCCCCTCTCCAGGGCTCTCCCTACATCACCCATGTAGATATGAGTTTCTGGCCTATATAGCCTTTCCTTCTCTCTAAAGAACTTCTTCTAACATTTCCTGCAAAACAGGCCCACTGGCAACACATTTCTCAGTCATCACTGCTTCAGATTTTCTTCTGTTCCTCCTGATGTCCCCATTACACACATGTATGCCTCTTCCCGCATATTCTGTCCTGACCCCCCACCCTCACGCCCATCTCTGTTCCTCTTTGCTTTTCCGTTTTGGAGGTTCCCATTGAGATATCCCCAAACTCGGAGATTCTCTCCTCTGCAGGGCCCAGGCTCCTAAGGAACCCCTCAAAGGCATCCCTCACTTCAGTCACAGTGTCTCCGGCCTTCGGCAGAGTCTGCCCAGGACTCTTCCTCAGCATTCCCGCCTGTGTGCACTGTCTTCCTGTCACATGGCTACCTTCACCCATCAGAGCCCTGAACATGCCGATCAGAGCCAGGTGAAATCCTGGTCTGAGGAGCCCAGCATTCCTGGCGTCTCTGAGTGTGGTTCTGATGTTTGCTCTGTCTTTCCCCACCGCGCTTTCTGCCTTTGGTCTGTTCTGGCAGAGTATTCTGATAGCAGGCACGGTGTCCTGGCTGAAAGCAGTGCCTGCGGTAAAGGGGGCTTCCGGGAGGCGGCAGCAGGTCTGGGAGCAGGAAAAGCATTCTGTGATCCCGAGATAGGGTCTCGGTCTGTTCCTTTTCTTTTTTAATTTGTTTATTTTAAAGGTCTGACTTGTTTTTCTTGTTTTGCTTCTGCTTTGTTTAAAAAAAGTGTTTTTGTTGATTTCAGAGAGGAAGGGAAAGGGCGAAATAGAAACATCAATGATGAGAGAGAATCAGGGATCAGCTGCCTCCTGCATGCCCCCCACTCCCACATGCTGGGAATCGAGCCTGCAACCCGGGCCTGTGCCCTTGACCCGGAATCCAGCCCTGACTTTCTGGTTCACAGGTGGACGCCCAGGGCCAGGCAGGTCTGGACTGAGAACTTCACGTGAGCTCCACAGTGCCCCACCCCGGACTCCCTCTCAGGTGGGACAGGATGGCCAGACGGGGCTGGAGTCAGTTATTTCCTTTCTCCCCAGGTCTGCCATGTTCTGACAAAACCCTACCGTGAGGTTCTGGCTAAACAGCTTCCCCTGAGGGCAATGCTAAGAACGGGATGTTGAGCGCATTTCAAACATGGCTCCTTCTCTCCTCTCCTGCCGGAAGCTTTACCTCGGAGGTTCATTCTGAGAACGAGGTCAAGATCCTGGAGGTAAAATCTTCAAGAGTGTGGGGTTCCTCTGGAGTCCTTATTTATTTTTTAAAATATATATTTTATTGATTTTTTTACAGAGAGGAAGGGAGAGGGAGAGTTAGAAACATCAATGAATGAGAAGCATCAATCAGCTGCCTCCTGCACACCCCCTACTGGGATGTGCCTGCAACCAAGGTACACGCCCTTGACCGGAATCCAACCCGGGACCCTTGAGTCCACAGGCCGACGCTCTGACCACTGAGCCACACCGGTTAGGGCCCTCTGGAGTTTGTAAAACTCAGAGTTGTCCACACTGAGCAAGCCGCCACTTACAGCTCAGGTTTTTCTCCCCGCCCTGGTTCCAGCGGAGCTTTCTGCTCATGAAGTACTTCTCTGATGAGCTGTAATCCTCTGTCCTGCCTGCCTCTCTCCAATTTGGGGGACAAGAGTCGGCCCTGTCGCCAAAACCGGTTTGGCTCAGTGGATAGAGCGTCGACCTGTGGACTGAAAGGGTCCCGGGTTCGATTCCGGTCAAGGGCATGTACCTTGGTTGTGGGCACATCCCCAGTGGGGGGTGTGCAGGAGGCAGCTGATCGATGACTCTCTCTCATCGATGTTTCTAACTTTCTATCCCTCTCTCTTCCTCTCTGTAAAAAATAAATAAAAACATATTTAAAAAAAAAAAAAAGTCTGCCCTGTGACGGCACTTCTCCCAGTGATCTAAGAAGAGCTGCAGATTTTCAGTCTGTGCAGCTTTTTAACTTGTCGTCAGGCCAGACTAGGAACTTCGAAGCTCTTTACACGCTGGGCCAGAAACTAGAAGGTGTGATTTCCTTGTTCATGTAAGTCGGTTTGGGGTGAGTTCCTGCTTCTCACGAGCAGAGGAATCCCACTGGAAACAGAAGGACGTGAGCAGCGCTTTTCCATGTGTGAACACTTCCCCAGCTTTTAGCTTTTACTGAGGAAATCAAGGCCCCGCGCTGGGAAGGAGATAGGAGTTTGAAAAAGACAGAAGAAACAGCCTGGGCCTCAGCTCGGAGGTAAGCGATCCAACCCCTTCGTTTTACACGGAGGAAAAGGCCACAGGCTCACGCGTTCTTGGGGAAGCATTTTTTAGAAGATGATTGCCAGCACCCATCGAGGGTAAATGCGCGGAGTCTCTGACCCAGCAATTCTCCTCGAAACAGACCCTCCTCACCCGGGCGCCCAGATGTGCTCTTTGTGGTTCTGTTTACAGAACCGGGAACAATGAGTGCCCAGCAATAAAGAAAAGATCGCACTGATGACAGTGCACCCTGCTGGGGAATGCCTCACAGCCAATAAAAAAGAATGAGCTGGATTTATATGTATCCCATGAAAAATTTCCAAGACGTGGTGTTTGGTAAAAAAAAAAAAAAAAAAAAAAAAAAAAAGCAGGGCTCGGAAGAACACGGAGAACATGATCTCATTGATGTAAAAGCGAAAAGAAGGAACTGAGACATGCATACATGCATGTATGGAAGTCTCCCTGCTGCCTCAGGGGCTGCCTCTGGGAAAGGCACTGAGAAGGAGTGATCTTCGCAATACATGAACAATGCATTCGTGTGCTATCTGGCCAACCCACAAACAAACAAAAACCAGAAACAGGAAGAATATTTTGCCCAGGGGCACACACACAGTAAAGGACCTGGTCCAGACACAGACCGGATGTGCAACCCTGGCCTCATTCCTCTACCACAGTGGTCGGCAAACTCCTCAGTCCACAGAGCCACATATCAACAGGACAACGACATTTCTTTGGAGAGCCACATTTTTTTTAAACTTAAACTCCTTCTAACGCCACTTCTTCAACATAGACTCGCCCAGGCCGTGGTATGTTGTGGAAGAGCCGCCCTCAAGGGGCCAAAGAGCCGCCTGTGGCTCTCGAGCCGCAGTTTGCCGACCGTGGCTCGACCATCTCTGCATCTCTAGCCGTTTTCTTTTCCCACAGTCCTGCTACAATCACGGCAGCCAAACTTTGTCTTGGAGGCAGGCCACCAACCACAACGCTGAGAGGTACAGGCTGCCCTCAGGCGTATTTTGCAAATGAGAAGGCCGAGGCTCCAGTATCTGTAAATTTGGGTCTTAATCCAAAGAGCGAGAAAGACCTTTATACCTCTCCTTCCTGGTCTCTCACACCCATAGACCATTTAAGAAATGTAGGTTGGGCGGAAACCGGTGTGGCTCAGTGGGTAGAGCATCAGCCTGCGGACTGAAAGGTCCCAGGTTCGATTCCGGTCAAGGGCATGTACCTTGGTTGCGGGCACATCCCCGGTAGGGGGTGTGCAGGAGGCGGCTGATGGAAGTTTCTCTCTCATCCATGTTTCTAGCTCTCTGTCCCTCTCCCTTCCTCTCTGTAAAAAATCAATAAAATATATGTTAAAAAGACATGCAGGTTGGCCTGAAAGAACTGACCTGGTACTCCTCCTCGGTGAGGCCCTCGGCCAGGGCGTGCTGGCGCAGCTCCTCGGGGTCCTGGGTGCGGAAGAGGCGGCTGAGCAGGGCGTAGATGTAGGGGGCCTCCGGGGAGGTCTGCAGCAGCACGGCCAGGCCTCCGTACCAGGCCGCGCGCGACAGGTGGTGGGCGTAGAGGCGCTCGGTGGGCGACAGCAGGCGGAAGGCCTCACGGCAGTCCAGGCTGGACACGCCGATGTCATTGGGCAGGATGTACTGGGTGTCCGCCATGGGTCCTGCTGAGAACCATTGCCATCGTCACACCCATGGCGCTGCCCTCTCATGGCTTCATCTCACCCTCCCAAAAGCCCACGAGGAAGAAAACGCCATTGCACCCATTCACCAGATATGCCAACCGAGGCTCCAGGAAGGTCAGGTGGCTCACCCAAGAAATGACAAAATACACGGGAGGGCCGTATTTGGCCTGTGGCCCCTCAACCTTGAATATTGAACCCAACTACCTAGTCTTACAGATAGGGAAACTGAGGCCCAGAGAGGTTAGGAACTGTGCCGAGTAACACAGGGGAAGGGTCAGAAGCTGAGACCTGCATTTCTAGACTCCCAGCCCTCCTCCTTCTCTTGGCTACCCCTCCTCCTGACCTCCTGGCCTTCAAAATTCTCCTGCAGGCTCTTCAGCTCCACTCACCCCTTGTTCACACAGACAGTCCCGGGCTACCAGCTGGAAGACCCGGTTCCAATCCGGGCTCAGTCCCAGACTCCTAAAATCAAGTCCACTGTTTCGCTTTTCTGGGCCTCCGCCTCTGCGATAGCAACCCCACCCTCACCCGGTGGGTGTGCAAATCAGATAAGGTCACCCGGACGGAATGCACCCACAGCAGCTCCTGCTTTTCCTTCCCCCTCTCCGTGCTCCCCGGATCCGTGCCCTGCATCCTGCTGCTCTCTCCCCGGGCTCGGCCGCGGGAGCTACAGAGCCATGAAGTTCGGGGCTGGGAGAAAACTCACTTTCTACAGCGAGGGAGGCTGGGGTGGGCGAGACCAAGAAACTGACGAAGCTCTCACAGCCTGTGGGGACCCAGGGGTGCCCCGACCCAGGACATGCTCCGCCCCGTCCTCCCTCCCTCACGGGCAGGGTCTCCAGCACCCCCCGCCGCCCCCCATGCTCCGCCCCAAAGCGCGGTCGCCCAGATTCTGAGAGGGGCGTTAACCCTTTGCTGCCAGGGGCATGCCTCGGCCTCGGGGCCTCGGGGGCCTCCGAAGGGGCGCTGGGTGGGGGATCGGAAGGGAATGGCCTTGCACCCGGTCCGGATTCGCCCTGTCCCCCGAGGATGACACCTTGTGACCCGAAACCCAGGCGCCGCGCCTCACCTGCAGCCGCGGCTCCGATCGCACACTCACTTCCTGCTTCCGGCTCCCCCATTCATTGGGGCTCCGCGAGCCCCGCCCCCTCCGGCCAATCGCCGGGCCTCGGGCTCCAGATGGGCGTCCCCTCCAGCCAATAGGAGCGCGGAAGCGTGCTCCGCCGGCCCGCTCGCTCCCCGCTTCCCGGGGCTTCGGGGTCGCGCGGGGGTTGGGGGGTGGGGTCCCGCGGCCTCGGCCTTTTGTCCGTGGGCGGTGCTCGCGCCGGGGCGGGGACCCGCGTGGCGGGCCTGGCCGCGGCCCGGCGCCGGCAGACCGGGCTGACCAGGTCCCCGATCCGGGCGGGGCGGCATGGGTGTCCCTGACGGAGCCCCCGGGACCTCCACTCCCCGCCCCCCCCCCCACACACACACACGCAGCCTGGACCCCGATCTCCTATGGGGTTTTCCAAGCTTCCATACCCCGCCCCCCAGCCTCCCCAGCCGGGCTCCCCTCCGGGCAGGGTGATGTGACCTCAGAGTCTGGCAGGTGGAAGCCTGCACCATGGGGAGGATGTGGCGCCCCGCCCTCGTTGGGTTCGATGGCGGGGGGTAGTGGGGGTGGACGCTCTTTGGGGTCCGCCGAGCTCTCCGGGCAAAACGCACAGCGATTTCTTGCTGCTTGTGGGGCGCCTGATGGATGAGAAAGCCGCCTGCGACCTAGAAAGGCGGGCCAGGGCAGAGCGGGCCTGAGAGCCACCCTTGTGTGCCTGGACGGCCCAGCTGGGACCTAGTGGGAGTATTGGGAGGGTCCCCGATCGGAGTGGAGGCGGAGTCAGGCCATCTGAAGTCGAACCTGGCCTCCACGCCTACCGGCTGGGCCCTTGGTTGGGTCCCTTGACCTCTCTGAGTCTTGGCTTTCTTAGCAGAAAAAAACGGGGCTAATAATTGTTTCCTCTCTGAGGGATGGATGTCAGCTTCACTGAAGTGTCCACTCTGTGGGATGGATGTCAGCTTCAGTGAAGGGTTGACTGGTCAGTGCTGCCCCCTAGTGTTGTGCAGAGAGGATGCGGGGAGAAGAGGAGACCGGAAATCCACATCTGCTCCTTGCCAATCTGGGCTTTGCCACCCCCCCCACCCCCCCCCCCCCCCCCCCCCCCCGTCTTGCCCCAAAGCAACCTCTGCCCAACCTGAGCACCCGCAAAGCTCACAAAGCTCAGCTGTTCGCTCTGAGGGTGAGCATCCTGGGAGGAGCGCAGTAAATGGGCCCATGTCCTTAGCAAGCCAGCCTTCCTCCTGGTGCATTTCCACCGTCTGTGAGTACACAATCTTCCTTCCTGACGTGGGTGGGGCTGGAATGTGCACCGGGAAAGGGGGCAGTAGGCTGTCCACTGCCACCAGTGGCTAATTCGGGCCAACAAAAGACCCCGATACTCCTGGGAGCCTCAGCAAGCTGCATTTTTCTGATCCTGGCTACTCTGAGCCTAACTGGGCCCCGTACTAGCAGCCGGACATGGAGGATCTCATTTGATTTGTGCAAAAACCTTGAAATAGGGTATCCTCATTTTACCCGTTGTACGGGTGGGGCAACAGGCTAATAGGTTCGTTGACTTCCCTAAGACCACCTAGCATGTCCTGAGGTGTCCCTGCACTGGGATTCAGCCTTCCTCAGACTCCACCTGTCTCCACGCACACACACACGTACGCACACACAGCAGTCCACTCCCTGGCGTCCTGACTGTCCCAGCCTTCTCTTCTCATGGGAATGAAGAAGAGATGGGTGGGGAAAGTAATGTTAAGGACCTACTGTAGTACAGGCACCCTCCATCATTCACAACCACCCGGTGACAGGGCTTTTATTCCATTTAACAGCCGAGGAAACGGAGACTCCAGGAGTGGGCAAGGGCAGAGCTGGGCCAAGACCAGGGCTGTCTGACCCCCTCCGCCACCATTTGTGAGTTCTCCTTGGGGCTGTGCCTGTGCCCGGTGCTCATCTCTCTTCCAGAGCCCGAGATTCCCTGCTAGACCGGGCCAGAATGTTCCCGTCTGGTTCCCAGGCGGGGCGAGAGAGAGAAGCACTGGGAAGAGTTGGATTCCTAGTGCTGTGTGTGTGTGTGTGTGTGTGTGTGTGTGTGTGTGTAGGAGTCTCCATGCTTCCATACCCCCCCCCCCAGCCTCCCCAGCCGGGCTCCCTCTGGCAGAGTGATGTGATGCTCAGGAAGCAAGAAGCAAGACTGATCACCTCCCCTCTCACCACTCTGTGGCCCCAACTAATCGCACTCCCTCGGCAGCCATCTCCCTCTGGGGCTGATGTCCAGGTCAGGCTTATATTCAGAGCCTCCTCTGCAGGTTATTCTTTTTATCTCCAGAAACTGTCTACCCGTCTTCCTAGCTCACTCCCCCGAATAGTGGTCGCCAACCTTTCGGACCCACGGACCTCCAGCGGTCTGCGGGCCACCGGTTGGCGGCCGCTGCCCTGGAAATAGTCTGGGGCAACCTGCGCAGCCCCCCAAGCTTGTCTTGGCTCTCAGGATCTGACTCAGACTTGGCCTCCATGGCAACCACAGCCCACCAGGCCCCAGTCCAAGGTCGCACCCCTCATTCCTCTTTTCTGCCCCCTCCACGCCCGGCCCGTTTGTCCTGCCAGCACCTGTGCCCCCGCTGTTCCCCTTACCTGGGCTGCCCTCCCATGCCTCCCCCAGTCCGAGGAAAGCAGCTCAGTGTAATGGGGAAGCGGGCAGCCAAGGACTGGGATCTGGCTTGGCCACTCCCTCGCAGTGGGGCTTGGAGCACGCACCTCAATCTGCCCGTAAACAGAGCCGGCAGCACCTCCCTCCCGGGTTCCTGTGAGGATAAATAACCAAACCTCCAGAAGCAGAGCCGATGCCCGGCGAGTGCTCAGTGACCAGAGTTATTATTCTCATCAGCACAGTGCGGGGCACAGGTGGGCATTCGGAAACGGTAGCCCTTATGTCACAGCCAAAGCTCTGGAACGGCGAGTCCTCTCTCCTCTCTCGGCACCTGAATGTCCGCATAAGAGGTTCTGAGTCCTCCATCCGGCACCTTCCCTCTCGACACGGCCCCAACCTCCCACCCTCCCGGAGGCCGGCTCCAGCCACCGGGGCTCCAGCCACAATGCACCCCCCTAGGTTCCTGCTTACTCACTCGGAGCCTGTGTCCGCCTCTCCCTCCCGCCGAGGGTGCCCTCCCCTTCCTGCGGGGGGGGGGGGGGAATCCCTGAGCTCCTGTGCCACCTCCTCCGCGACCCTCCCTCGCTCTCCCACCCGCCAGCCAGACCCGCACCAGCCCCGGGATCTCTGACCCGGGCAGGCAGGAGGCCACGCGGTCACTCGGCCGTGCGCTCCAGCGTCCACCAGGCTGTGAACTCCACCGGGCAGGCAGCCAGGTCTCATCGTCCTTGTGTCCCCAGAGCCCACCCGGCTGGAGCCCGGCCCACAGGGTATCAGCTGGCCCCAGCCTGCCGTGGGGGGCGGAGGCGCTGGGCACATGCGGGACACGGGGGCGGGGGGGGGGGGGGGAGGAGGCTGGTGAGGCAGCTGAGCAGCGAGGTTCGCAGGACCCGGGGCGGCAGCCGGTGGGTATCGGAAGCTGGTCAGCAGGCTCCGGGCACAGCCAGCCCCAACCGGGGGTCAGGGGCCTGGGGCCCTTTCACTCCCCCGGGGCACAGTGTCGGCGGCAGCACGTGAGACACCCGGGGAGGGGGGGCCCCTGACCCTCATCAGGATCAGACCCGACGGGTGGGCTTCCTTCCCTCAAGCGGGCGGGGCACGCGGTGCCGAGGCCCAGGGACGCCTCCGGGCTCCCGGGGGAGGGGCACAGCCCGTCCACGGCGCCCACGCGGGGCGGCCCGGTGCCCGCAGGCGCAGTCCCACATGCAGAGCTCCCTGGAGGCCGCAGGAGGAGGCGGGGGAGCCGGGCGGGCAGGTGGGCGAGGCGGCGGGGTCCCGGGGGGCCTAGTCCAGCGGCCCCTGGAAGATGAGGCGGACGCAGCCGAGCTCGCCGGTGAGCCAGGCCCCGCAGAAGGGGCAGGCGGCGTGGAAGGCGTGCGTGCCGTGGGGCAGCGGCGTCTGGGCCCAGTAGCGGGCAGTCTTCTCGGAGCAGACGTGGCCGCAGGGCGCGAAGGCGTGGCTGGGCGGCCCGGGGTCCAGGCAGAGGCCGGCCTCCTGGCCCAGCCACAGCGGCACGTAGGGCCCCACGAGGCGGCAGAGCGGGCACTCGCGCTCCTGCGGGCCCCGCTCCCGCCGGCAGCCCCAGCCGTGGTAGCCGTGCACGTGGCCGCAGCGCACGTACACCCAGGGCTGCTGCTTGTCGGGGGCCGTGCGGCCGCGGGCCGGGCTGGGGAAGGCCAGCGTGCTGAGGCCCACGGGGCACTGCGGCCGAGCCGCGTTGGCCTCCTGCCGCTGCGCCTCCAGCTGCTTCAGCGTGGGCGCCCGCAGCAGCCCGGCCGGCGTGCGCCACAGCAGCGTGGCCCCGCACAGGTCGATGAGCGAGCCGTCCTGCAGCTCGTTGGACTCGTTCTCCACCTGCCGGGAGCAGAGGGGCCTGATTGCCCAGGAGGCCCCAAACCCCTGCCATCGGGGACCAGCCGCCCATCCATCCCACGGAGCCTCCCTGGGAGGGCCCCCTGGACGGTCGGAGCTGGCTGGGGGGCGGGTGGGGCTGAGACAGAGAAGGGGAGGGCTGGGGCACAGGAGGGGGAGATGCAAGGAGCCACAGGAGGGCCGGCAGGTGCCCCCGGGGCACACAGGGTCCCTCACAGCAAAGCATGGGCCTTGGCTACCTCATCCCTCAAACCAGGAGGGGTCTGGGTCCACACAGAGTTGTCCCAGGCCGCCCCCTAGTGGCAGAGGCAGGACACTCTTGTATCTCCAGCAGCTGGGCCCCCACCAGCTGTCCTGGAGGCTGTGCTTAAAAGTGCGGATTCTAGCCGAAACCCGTTTGGCTCAATGGTAGAGCGTCGGTCTGTGGACTGAAAGGTCCCAGGTTCGATTCCCGTCAAGGGCATGTACCTTGGTTGCGGGCACATCCCCAGTAGGGGGTGTGCAAGAGGCAGCTGGTCGATGTTTCTCTCTCTCTCTCCCTTCCTCTCTGTAAAATATCAATAAAATATATTCTAAAAAAAAAAGTGCGGATTCTAGAGCTAGCCTGCCTGGGTGTGAGTTCTGGCCTCCCAGTTACTAAATCTGTGTCCCTGGTGGAGTCACTTGATCTTTCTGTGTCTTCATTTCTTTTTTTTTCTTTTTTTTTTTTTTTGTGAGTGTGTCTTCATTTCTTCATCCTCCAGACCAGTGGTGGGCAAACTCCAACAGGACAACGATTGACATTTCTTTGGAGAGCCACATTTTTTTAAACTGAAACTTCTTCTAACGCCACTTCTGCAACACAGACTCTCCCAGGCCGTGGTATTCTGTGGAAGCGCCGCCCTCAAGGGGCCAGAGAGCACATGTGGCTCGAGAGCCACCGTTTGCCGACCACGGCTCCAGACAGATTCCACTTTTCTTGTATGTCAAGTGGTTCTCATGAGTCAATCAACGTAAACCGGAACGTGCCCGGAGCGTAGTGCACGCTAGTGAAATAATTTTTAAAAATCAAGTTTCCCCATCCTCCAGGCACAATCCATGCTCTGGGAAGATAAGCCACGTGGTTCCCTGAGGTTTGGCGGCTCCTGGCCAGCTCTGCACGGCCCACGGGAGGAACTTGGCCACGGGGCCTTGGGCAGGCTCCTGCCTCTGTCCCAGACCCTCTCCCAGCTCCGGGACGGCAGGGAGCAGCCACAGTCACTGTCACCTGCGTCGGAACCGCTCCGCGGGCTCTCCCGCTGGGAGAGGAGAGCAAACCTAAGCCCGTCTGAATGTGACAGACACGTTACAACTGCCACCCACACTGTAGGCTGTCAACTGCTCACCCGTGGGCCAGGTGTCGGTCTCTGGGGAGCGTGTGGTTTTTCTCGGCTGCTGCCACCCTCTAAGGATGTGTCTGCGCCACTTCCTATCGCCCTGGGACCTCCCTCGAGGGTGGCACTCGGGGACGTGGGTCTGGTCCCCTCTGTGCAGCGGTGGCACGGGGAGCCTGCGGGGGCTCCGTGGGGAGGGCTGGAGCCCACCTCCTGGCCCGGGCAGGGGGGCGGGCAGATGTGGAGATCCCAGGAAGGATGACTGCGCGGGGAAGGGGGGATGGGGCAGGCCACCTACCAGCTTCCCCCGCTGCTGTGCCGAGCGGCTGTCCCTCAGAGAATAGACGTTCCCACAGACTGAGATCTCCCGCCAGACACCTGGGGCCGAGTCCTCAGAGAAGCCGCCCGCTGGGTGCATCACCAGGACCCCATTGGTGGTTAAGCCGTCCATCAGGCCATCGGGGGTCCGCCATTTGGCTGCTCGCTCCTGGGACCACACGTGGGATCAGACCACACCTCCCCCAAGTGGCCCCCAGCAGGTCATGAGCCGGGAGGGGGGAGGGGGGCTGTCCCTCTACCCTCAAGGTCACAGGTAGCCCAGAGGGGACTCAAGTGGTCCCTGCCTGGCCTTGGACGTCATCTGACCTCTCCGAACCTCACTTTGCTCATTTGCTAAGTGAGGTGCTCATCCTTGCACAGGTCACCGTTAGGACTACGGAGGGCTGGTCCATCACCCCAGAATGCTGCCCCTCCCCAGCCTACCCCGCCGCTCACTCTCAGACGCAGCGCCGGTCCCCGCCGGGGGGGGGGGGGGGGGGGCTCACTCACTCCGAGGAAGATGTTGCTGGAGGCATCGAAGCCGGCGGCGTAGAGACGGGCGGTGTAGGGCGGCCGGCGGTCACACAGGATGCGGCAGGCGTATCGGGAGATGGTGCTCTGGGGAGAGGGGCCCTCGGCCACCCCGCCTCCGGGAGACGTGTCTGTCACCACAAAGTCGATCATGTTCTCCGTGGAGCGGCCGATCTGTGAGGAAGGGGAGGCCAGCCCGGGGACGCTGTGTGTACAGGTCCATCCCCCGGGCTTCCCGGTAGCTGCTCTGCACGTACAGTCACCAGATAATGAGGGGCAGCCCCGTCCCAAGTCACCCGGGAGCTCAAGTCCAGTTGCCAAGGTCTAGCACTTCTCCCTCGCCTCCCCCAAGGTTCTGGGGAGCACCCCACTCACTAGAAACTAGTCCACTTGCCGACTGAACAGTGAAAGGGGGATGCCCACGGTCTGGGAGCGCTCACATGTCAGCAGCAACTGGTGAATTGTTAGTGCTTATTGTATGCCAGGCTCCTTGCTAAGCATGTTCTGTGCGATATCTCCGTTCGTCTAACCAGTAACTCCATGGGCCCCCTGAGCCGTGAGGTAAGCAAGGCCTGGAGAGGTTAGGTGGCTCTTACTCAACGCCACTAAGCTAATGTGCAACGGAGCTGGGATCTGAACCAGGCGGTGTGACTCTCACACGGCACCCTGAACCCCTCCACCGTGCGTCCTCCCACCCTGAACCCCTCCACCGTGCGTCCTCCCACCCTGAACCCCTCCACTGTGTGTCCTCCCACCGCTGGGGAGTCCGGCCTTGGGTCTGAGTCCTGACGCAGCTTCGGCCTGCTGTGGGCCCTTGCCCTGGAAGGTCTGCAGAGCCGCGCACGGAGGCGTGAGGGAGGCCCGAGCATACCTGGAACATGTCTGTGTCGCTGTCGTGTGTGTACTCGACGATGACCGAGTGGCTCCGGGACAGGGTGTAGGAGATGCTGTGCTGGCCTCGGTTGCTCAGTGCCTGTGGGGAGGAGGAAGCTAGCTCTCAGGCGCACAGCCAGGAGAGGGGAGCTCTGAGCTGAAGCTGGGGCCCTGTCCGGCGGCCACTCCGGGGAGGGCAGTTTTGCCCTGTCAGAGGTGTGCGGCGCGGCCAGTGCCTCACACAGGCGACCTCTGCTCGCTCAGCGCCCCCCCCCCACACCAAGGAGCCAGGTTACCGCTCCTATCGGACCGCCGAGGGAACCGCAGCTCAGAGGAGGAGGAAATGGCCTCCTCGTGGAGCCAAAACAGCAATCCTAACCCAAAAGCTTTTCCTTTGTCGCTTCTGTGTGACTCTCATGGCCCCTCTGACCCCGGGCTGCCTCTAAAATTAGCCCTCGCTGGTGTGGCTCAGTGGATGGAGCGTTGGCCTGCGGCCTGAAGGGTCCCAGGTTTGATTCTGGTCAAGGGCATGTACCTCGGTTGCGGGCACATCCCCAGTGGGGGGGGCGTGCAAGAGGCAGCTGATCGATGACTCCCATCGATGTTTCTAACTCTATCTCTCTCCCTTCCTCTCTGAAATCGATAAACATATATTAAAAATAAAATAAAATGATGCTACCCAGGTGGCGTGGCTCTGTAGTTGAGCGTTGACCTATGACCTAGGAAGTCACACTTTGATTCCCAGTCAGGGTACCTGCCCAGGTTGTGGGGCAGATTCCCCCAGTGTGGGGCAAGCAGGAGGCACCCGATCAAAGATTCTCTCTCATCATTGATGTTTCTATTCTCTCTCACCCTCTCTCTTCCTCTCTGAATTCAATACAAATATTAAATGAATAAATAATAGCTGTTCAGTGGGTGGCGAAATGCTTTGCAAACTGGACTGGACTGTGCACCCTGCAGAGCCTCCCCCATCTCTCTGGCAGCCTCATGGGCAGTGAGTGCAGACACGGCGGGTGGCGGGCTCCGGGCCCGGGGCTCCCGGCTCCGGCGGGCGGGCGGAGGGGGCAGGACCTCCCCGGCCGGGGCTGCTGGGCCGCGGCTTGCCTTGGAGATGAGCGGCGTGGAGATGTGGTGCATGACGTCCGGCTTCACCCCGTTGGCGTGCGGCCTGCGGTTCAGCGCCAGGCGGCTTCGCCGGCGGCCCTTGTCCCCGCTCGACAGGCACCCGTTGTAGCTGTGGACACGGGGGGTGGAGAAGAGGTGGCGGGGAGACACAGGTGAGCCTTTGAGAGACCAGTAGGGCAGATGCCACCTTAATAACAAGCCCCGAACTACCTGACACCACAAGGCCCGGCGTATCCGAGGGGCGCCTCTCGGGAGCGGACGGGATCAGAACGTCCTCACAGGACTTTTCATTAAATTAACGGGTGAGCCGAGACCGGTTTGGCTCAATGGATAGAGTGTCGGCTTGGGGACTGAAGGGTCCCGGGTTCGATTCCGGTCAAGGGCATGTACCTTGGTTGCGGGCATATCCCCAGTAGGGGGTGTGCAAGAGGCAGCTGATCGATGACTCTCTCTCATCGATGTTTCTAACTCTATCTCTCTCCCTTCTTCTCTGTACAAAATCAATAAAATATATTTTTTTAAAAATTAACGGGTGATTCCTGCCCCCTCAGCCGTGCCCGGCCAGGCGCTGGGCGCTGGTTTGGCAGAGGTGACGAACCACAGGTCAGTTCTATGCCCTAGTGGTGGGGGAGGGGGATCCTCAGCTTTCCAAGGAACCTGGGTGCCACCTGCCATGACTCAGGCACAAGTCAAGTGCACCACAAGCCCAGAGGCAGGAGACGGGCGTCCTGGCCCAGGATCACATTTCTGGGAGAGGGAACACCTCTCCCGGGCCCTGAAGAACTGGAAAGGAGGCACCTTCAGCAAACTGCCATTTATTGCACCATGGTACTGCTGGGAACCAGAATGAAAGAAAAAACTAGACCCGCAATGCCACGACCTCCATATATCCATTCACTTCAAAAGTCTACCTTCCTGTCCAGCTCTGGTTGGAGGGAAGGATGTGGAAATCAAGGATGGGCTGAGTCCCAGACCTGATTGCTGCCGTGTACTGGAGCCTCCCATGTTCCTGGGGCTTCGTTAATTACCTAATGGAACCTGTGCAATGTCCTGCCAAGCCAGGATCTTCTTCCCATTTTACAGATGAGGAAAACTGAGGCTCAGGGAGGGAAAATGACTTGCCTGAGGCTAATAAGAGAAAGTCTGTCTGACTCCAGCCTTTCCTGCAGAAGCCCTCCAGCCTTTCCTGCAATGGCCCCGAGGCTGGCAGAGCTTGACGAGGCCAGGGCATGGTGACCCGGGTGGCGAAGCGCAAGGGGAGCAGATGAGGATTGCGGAAGGGCCCAGAACACCAGGCGGAGGAGTCTGGGCTTTATTCTTTAAGCAGTGGGGAGCCCCGGGTGGTTTGACAGGATGAAGAGAGGCCATGTACAGCCAAGGACCACTTGATCCGAATCTGCCAGGAGCTTGTTACCATACAGAATCCCTGGCCGCACCCATGGAGATGGGAGATGGGAATTCTGGAGGCTCGGGATGGGCCTGTCACTGGCCACTTTCCATGTCTCTCCAGCTGGCTCAGAGGTACCGCCAGTGTGGGCTTCAGTGCTCGGCACTGATCCGCCAGCCGTCCAGAGGGCCCAGCCCTAGGTCTGTGCTCTCCCCCATCACTAGCCTCACCTTCATCTACACAGACAGCCCTGCCTCTGGGACACCAAGCAGCTGCTGTTCTAAGGCAAACCCGCCTGAGCGGGCATCACTCTTACCCCTGTAAGCTCCTTCCCCATGGGGGGTGGGGCAGCTCAGGACCCAGGCTGAGGCTCAGGAGGGCCTAGCTGACATCCTGGCTTGTCCATTTATCACATGACCTCTGTAAAATGGGGCTAATTTCTCAGGACCTACCGGTGGGTCCATTGTGAGAACTAAACGAGATAAAGCTTTTAAAAATGCTTGACACAGAGTTTGGCATATATACAGCAGACCCTTCATACATGTCAGCTATTATTATTTTTAAAAGCACATGGGCCTGGCCAGTGTAGCTCAATGGTTGAGTGTTGACCTATGAACCAGGAGGTCACGGTTTGATTTCTGATCAGGGCGCATGCCCAGGTTCCGGGCTCCATCCTCAGGAGGGGGCATGCAGGAGACAGCCGATCAGTGATTCTTTCTCATCAATGATGTTTCTATCTCTCTCTCCCTCTCCCTTCCTCTCTAAAATCAAATAAAAAAATTTTTTAAAAGCACATGGCATGTATAGTTTAACAAACAGTAGCCCTTATTATTTCTACAAAATCATCGTAATGATGACATAGCTTCTTGAGTATTTTCTCCAGGGCAGATGGCAGAGAGAAAGGGGGAGAAAGAGGGACCTGTGTCTGGGAGAAATGCAAAGTGGCTGTTGCAGGGATCCTGGTCAGACAGAGCCAGGAAGTCTACCCAGCCACCAACTCACATCACTTCCTCTCTTCCGGCCTGTTTTCTCATCTGTGGCATGAAAACCAGCTGTGGCTTTTAGTGAACGCACACTAGACCGAGAGTAAGAAAGACCTGGATCCAAATCCCAGCCCTGCCACTTACCAGCTGTGTGCCCTCGGACCAGTCACTTCCCCTCTCTGAGCCTCGGTTTCCTCACCTCCTTCCTCACAGCATCTTGTGAAGATTAAAATGAAACAACGTCCATGAAAGGGCTTGGCACAGGCCTGCCTCCCAGAACACTCGCTCCGTGCCAGGCCCTGGTCTCTGCGCTTTACAGAAATCGCCCTGTTCCTTCCTTCCAGCAGCCCTCTGAGGCGCGGTCTCCATCCCTGTCTGCCAGGGGCGGAGATGGAGGCGGAGGGAAGTTCACTTGCAGAGGCAGGATCTGAACCACGCGATTTGGATAGAGAACCAGAGTTCCCCGCCTCAGACAACACGCTCACAAGGTTCTTTTAGGAAAAGCAGCTGATCAGAAACAGGTGGGCAGCTCAGAGGTGTCTTCGTAATGAGAAATGGGAAGATAAAATATCGGTTATGAATTCCGTGGGTTTGGTCAGCTCTGTCTCTCGGCGGGGAAGAGGAGGAGGGACAAAGAGCAGAGGGCCGCGGATGGGGAGAACTGGGGCCCTCGGTTTGGTTGCCCTGCCGGGGGGCCTGGGGCCCCGCCCCACCTGGACCGGGACGCTCACCCCAGGACGATGAGTTCGCCATACTTGATGGGCTCCTCGCCCGGCTGCACGTCTTCCCCGGAAGAGAGGATGCAAGAGCCCTGGCTTCCAGGGCGCTGGAGGTCTGAGGTTCGGGGGGACCCCAGGTCGGGGTTTCCTTCCAGCACCATTCTGGGCAAAAGGGGAGAGGAGGAAAAGAGTTCTGTTCCCTCCCACCCCATCCCCGCTCAGTGCCAGCTCTGGCCTGCTGCAGGGCCACTTAGGCTAACAGCCAGAATGACCTTTCACCGCCGCTGTTACTATGGCAACCGCTTCACCTCTGCCTCTCCTGAACCGCCCTGGGTTGCTGGGATACCGGGGAAGGGAGTTGATAGGTGGAATGGAACCAGGAGGGGGAAGCCCCACGGAGGATCAGAAAATGTGGTGGGTCAGAGGGATGAACTAACTTGGCGTGGCCAGAGGCTTCTTTCCGGCCAGGACCCCAGTCTGGGATGTGTTCGGCAGATGGGTACCCCAGGAGTTGGGGGTCCTTAACTCCTCATCTTCTTAGACTCAGTTCCTGGGTTTAGCTCTCAGCCCCAGGACCTGCCTTCTGTCAGGTTCCTGGAATCTGTCCTTTTTCATCTTTCCGCCTCTTTGCAGGGCTGGCCTCTGTCTGTCTGCTTCCTCAATGACTCTTCGTCCTCCCGCCTCTGTCCTTTTCCCACCTCCCTTCCCACCTTCTCCCCCTTCTCCGCCGGTGTGTCCACCTCCACCTCCCTATCCCGCTGCCTCAGTCTGTCCCCTGGGCCTCGCCCTCCGGCCAGGCCTCCGGCCCCAGGGCGGTGCGCGCCCCCCGCAGGTGTCTGTCTGCAGTCCCGGGCTGTCTGGTCCCCGGGGGCCTGTGGGGGCGGCGCCCCCCTCAGCCAGGCTGCAGCGGAGCCCATCTCCGCAGGAAGCCTGTTTGGAAAACACCCGCGCGGGAGGGGCCGCGCCGGGCAGGCCCGCGCCCCGCGCCCCGCACCCCGCACCCCGCACCCCGCACCGGGCACGGTGACGGCCCAGCGCATACGCAGATACACGGGCCCTCCGCACCCCCAGCCCCGCAGGCAGAGCCAGGGGGGCGCGCGGCCAGCCCCGGTCCCGCGGCCGCGGGCGCCCCAACAGCCCCCGGCGCCCGCCCTCGGACCCGCTCCCCCTGCCGCCCCCAGACACGCAAACACGCCCCCCGCGCCCGCCCGGCCCGCCCGGCCAGCCCCCGCCCCCCCTCCGCCCGGTCCTCACCCGCCGCGCCGGGGTCCGCTCCGCGCCGCCCCCCCGCACCTCACTCTGCGCCGCCCGGGCCGCTGCGGCGGGATGGGCCCGGCCCGCGGCTCCGCGGCCTCGTCACAGGGACACCCGGGGCCGAGGGAGGGGACCAGCGCGAACCTCCAGGCTCCGCCTCCCGCCCCGGCCCCGCCCCCGGCCCCGCCCCGGTAGAGCCCCGCCCACCCGGACCCCGCCCCCTGCGGCGAAGTTCAGGCCTGGCGGGCTGGCCCCGCCCCTTCTTGGGAGACCACGCCCCTCCGGCCCCGCCCCCGGCGCTGGACGTCCCAGGTCGCCGCTGTCTCAGAACTCGGTGGACTACCATCGCGGGTTCGGGACTCCCTGGTAGCCTAGTTCGGGCTCCCCAGACCCCGCCCTTATTTCTGGGGGTTTCCTGGGTCCCCCCCAAAGACCTGGGCTCCCCATCCTCCACCGCAGTCTAGGGCCTTAGCGCTGGGCAGGAGGCCCCTCTCCCCACATTAGTCCAGGGTCGCTCCACCTCCGCCTTCTGCTTGGGGAAGCCGCAGGATGAGAGGAGAGAGCTGGGCGGGAAGTAGAGGGAGAAGGAAATGCCAGAGGAGGCCCACGGGGGAGAGAGGGTTGTCGTCTGCAGGGTGGCCGCCGAGAACCGCTGAGTCAGACCTTTTCTTCCAGCCCAGCTGGGCCACTTTGCTTCCTTGTTGCCTTCTGGCCCATTCTGGACCCCTGGAGCCCAGGAACACCTCCCTCCCGCCGGCCGGGCACACACGCACACACACAGACACACACACACACACACACCACGGCGAAATGCCACAAAAGGGACGGAGGGCCCACAGCCCCATGCGGGCCTTGGCCTGAAAGAAATCTCATCTCTTGGTCTGTACGAGGTGCTACCCACTGTACTCTGAGCAAAACAAGCCCTGTCATGGCTGGGAGGCAGGCACGATAATCACCCATTTTACAGGTGAGAAAACAGACTTACAAACTTGGTCGTGGTTATTCTGCTAGAAAGGAGCCAGGAGCGGATTTCAGCTGTGCGATTCCAAAGTCTGGACTCCTAACTTCCTAACTGGTGATAACTAGGAGTGGCAGGACGGGCTCGGAGCAGGAGAGGCCCGAGATGCATCCGATGAGATCTCTTTAGGACATTATCTCTTGATATGTTTGGAGCTATAATCAAGAAACAAGGGAAGCTTAGAAGATGGATTCTTTTTTTTTTTTTAAATATATTTTATTGATTTTGTACAGAGAGGAAAGAAAGGGAGAGAGATAGAGAGCTAGAAACATCGATGAGAGACAGTCATCTATCAGTTGCCTCTTGCACACCCCCTACTGGGGATATGCCCACAACCAAGGTACATGCCCTTGACCGGAATCGAACCCGGGACCCTTCAGTCCTCAAGCCGACACTCTATCCATTGAGATTGAGCCAAACCGGTCCTGGCAGAGGATGGATTCTTAACCTGTATCTTTGGAGTGAGCGTGTGTTCCATAGAGGAACTCAGACAGGGCTGCCCAGAGGAAATGTCCTGAAAGTGACATGAATTTGCCCACAAACATCCTGAGAGGTTGCATCCTCCCCCACCCCGACTGCTGCCTGAGAAGCTCCGGTCTCTGAGACCACCTGGGCCCACCACATTCACACATCCCACTAACGCCCCCACCAAAAATAGTCTCGGCTACCAACTGCTTTGCCAACTGTTCTGGGGCCTCTGTCAGATGAAACGAGAAAGCCGCGGACAGCAAGTCCTTCAGGGGCAAAGCCTCCTGATCAAAAGGAAACACCACTGAGCAAGCTGGGCTGCTGCGCTGCCAGCAGCAGGCCCTGCAAACCCTGCACCACAACGCAGCTCCATCCCTGAATGCCTACAGTGTGCCCTCTCCCATGCCAGGTATGCACAGCTCCAGTAGGACATAGGGACACTGGGACAGCCTCACTGCCCTCTGCCCTCCCAGCTGCTAGCGCGCTGTCTGCCAGAGCAGGCCCAGTGACCGTGTGCGGTTACTATGGATACCTCAGTTCACAAATGAGACAAAGGGGACTCTCTTTTAAAAGTTTTTTTCTTTCCTTTTTGGCAGGGGGGAGATACCTGTCCCAGATCCCACAGCAAGGTAAGTACAGAGCTGAGGTTTGTCCAGAGCCCCGTACCACCAGAAAGACAATGATTTCTCCTTCCGGGGAGTGCTGGGATCCACTCGGATCAGAGCTGCATGGCGGGCACAGCCAGACCTTCAGGGGCCTCCAGAAGCCTGAGCTGGGACTGATCCCAGCACTGTCCAGACAGGGGAGGAGAAGGGACAGCTGGATACCACCAACAGACACACATGCCCAAGCTTCAGTCTTGGTTTCTGGCTCTGAGTCCCATGCTCTATGCCAAGAACTCCAGTTTCTTAATCTCTGTCCTCAGTATCTTTATTTATAAAATGGAAAGAATATTAATACCTACCTGTAGTGGGATAAAAACTTGCAGGAAACAAAGGGGGAGGACTGGGGAGCGTCAACAATACTGTCAACAATTTTTAAAAAGTGCAGGAGCCCTGGCCAGTTTGGCTCAGTGGATAGAATGTCAGCCTGCAGCCGAAACCGGTTTGGCTCAGTGGTAGAGCATCGATCTGCGGACTGAAAGGTCCTGGGTTCGATTCCGGTGAAGGGCATGTACCTTGGTTGCGGGCACATCCCCGGTAGGGGGTGTGCAAGAGGCAACTGGTCGATGTTTCTCTCTCATCGACGTTTCTAGCTCTCAATCTCTCTCCCTTCCTCTCTGTAAAAAATCAATAAAATATATTTAAAAAAAAAAAAAAAAAAAAAAGAATGTCAGCCTGCAGACTGAAAGGTCCCAGGTTCAATTCCGGTCAAGGGCACGTGCCCTGGTTACGGGCTTGATCCCCAGTGGGGGGTGTCTGATCAATGATTCTCTCTCATTGTTGGTGTTTTTCTCTCTCTCCCTTCCTCTCTGAAATATATATATATAATTTTAAATATATATATAATTTTAAATATATATATATATATATATATATATATATATAATTTTAAATGCAGTATTATTCTGAAATCCCTTTGTTCAGCCCCTCCCTTCTCTCCCTTCAATCTAGATCTTAACCTTAAACTGCTTCAGGGGGGGGGCGGGGATGGAGACAAAGAGAAGAACAAGATATAAGTTTACTTTTTTAAACTAAGATTGTTTATTTATTTATTTTTTTAATATATTTTATTGATTTTGTACAGAGAGGAAGGGAGAGAGATAGAGAGTTAGAAACATCAATGAGAGAGAGTCATCGATTAGCTGCCTTTTGCACACCCCCTACTGGGGATATGCCCACAACCAAGGTACATGCCCTTGACCGGAATCGAACCCGGGTCCTTCAGTCCCCAAGCCGACGCTCTATCCATTGAGCCAAACTGGTCTCGGCTAAGATTGTTTATTTATTGGTTGGTTTTTAGAGAGAGAGAGGAAAGGAGAGAAGAACACAGAGAGAAACAGAGAGACACTGTGAGGCTAGGCCAGGCTCTGGCAGGCTGGGCCTCGCTCGCAGAGCTGAGCTTGGGCAGAGCCCTGTGGGCCAGCCTGGCCTGTGGGCCTCTCTCAGGGACTCTGAGCAGTGTGCGAGCGCTACTTTCAAACTATTCAGAGAGACTTGGAATCCCAACAGAGATGGTAAGCCATTTGCTCTCTGGCTGTTACAGAAAACATCTTGCTAACCTCTCTCTGATCTAGGATTTTTTAATTCCCGTTATAGTCTCGCACAGCTGTTTAAGAACGTGGGAGCGGTCTCTTTACTAAAGACGGTCTTTTCCAAGCCAATTAGCCATTCATTAGGAAGGTGGGGGAGGCAGAGGATAGGCTGCACAGACTGCATAAGAGTCCCTGACTTAGTGACTCAGGTGAACGGATTCCCACTGGACAGTGAGGGTCAGAGATGGCAGGTGGATGGGGGAAGAGGAGATCTTCTCGTCTTCTCTGTGTCTGACCTGGCAGAGGAAATGCACAAGCACGAAGCCGGGCCTGGAGGAAAGGCATCTGAGGTCTTTTGTGTGGGCGTGCCACCTCCTGTGTGGCACTACTACCCCCTGTGTGCTGGCAGCTGTCATCTGGACCCCAGCCTCCCGCTTCAGGCATGAGCAACACAGGTTTGGAATCAGGAAGCCACAAGAAACCGTGATAGTGGGAACAGCCTAGGAGCAAGAAGCAAGCTTAGAACCCTGTAATGTTCCAGCAGACGTGGTGGACCTGTGACCTGTCTCCACCCCTGCTCTGAACCACTGGGAGCCTGAGGTCCAGGCAGGGACGAACCTGAGCCACAGCCAGAGCTGGGATTGCAATGCAGGCCCCCCTCCCAGGTCACATGCTATCTGGGGATCAGAACCTGCCAGGCTGCCGAAACCGGTTTGGCTCAGTGGACAGAGCATCAGCCTGCGGACTGAAGGGTTCCCAGGTTCGATTCCGGTCAAGGGCATGTGCCTTGCTTGTGGGCACATCCTCAGTGGGGGGGGGGGGTGCAAGAAGCAGCTGATCCATGTTTCTAACTCTCTATTCCCTCTCTCTTCCTCTCTGTAAAACATCAATAAAATATATATATTTTAAAAACACAGAACACCTGCCAGGCCCACAGTCCAGTAACCAATAACCAGGAAGGTCATTGGGTGCCACTGCCTGACAGAAGGAAGCCTGGGCCTCAGGGAAGGGGCTGACACCCCTGGCAGGGTGGCCACAGGGAGACCATTTTTCTGCTTCAGGAGCTTCATCAGCCACGCCTACACCAGTGCTCAAGGCTGTGGCCAGGCCTTCCGGAGCCTCGTTTTCTGAACACATGGGGCAGATGGCATGCTGCGGAGGGCAGCCTCACCCCCAGAGCCTCTGCCTTCCCTTTGTGGGTGGCCATCCGGCTATGTCCACCTGCCGTCCGGGTTAGCAGGCCTTCCCCTGTGCTCTCCAGTTTCCATTGTGGGACCAGTTTGTGTTTTATTCTGCATCTGTCTCCCACGTCTTGCTCCTCCTCAGAAGAAGAAGTCCACCTTTTGCTATCTCGAACTGAGAACCTAGACCATTTTTTCAGAACCGCCTGACCGGCACCCACAAGCAACACCTGCCCTCCCAGCAGGACCCAGGGAGCCGGCTGTGCATGGGATTGAGTTGCACAGCCACCTTTCCCTCAAGTCAGGAGCCCCCTCAGCCTCCGGCTCTGAGCCAGTGTGGGGTGCTGTTAGGCTACTGCTGTCATCCCGGTGAAAGACGTTGGCGCTGATACTAGGGCCACAGCAGAGGAAGCACAGGAGGTAATACACGCAGGGATCATTACATTTGTTCCCCAAATATTTCCCACAGGCCTACTGCGTGCCAGGCCCAAGGGGAGGCCGTGGACATACAGGAATGAGCAAGATGCAGCATCATTTTTCAGGGTCACACAGGCCACTGCAGTGCTTTCTATTTGGGGGGAGGCTGGGCACATTTTTGTTGTGATCCAATACACACACACACACACACACACACACACGGGAAACACAGGTTTCATGAGAACACATAATTTTTTTTTAAATCCTCACGTGAGTATATGTTTTTATTGAATCTAGAGAGGAAGGGAGAGAAACATTGATGTGAGGGAGACACATAGATTGGTTGCCTCCTGTGTGTGCCCTGACCGGGAATCAAACCCGGAACTTAGGTATGTGCCCTGACCGGGAATGAAACCCAAAACCTTTTGTTGCAACTGAGCCAACCCAGCCAGGGCAAAAACACTTATCTTTACTCCATGCGATATTCTCCATTTTCTATTCTATTTCATTAAAAATGCTGGTTGAATTCATGAAATCAATTTTATAATCCACTGATAGGTCACAATTCTAATTTGAAAAAAAAATCCCTAACATCAATCAATGTGTGGGCGAGTGTGTTTTCTTTGGAGGCCTCTCTCCTTGGCTTGCAGGCGACCACCTTTTCACTGTGTTCTCACACGGTCTTTCCTCTGTGCATGCCTGTGTCCTGACCTGCTCTTATAAGGACACCTGTCAGATTGGATGAAGGCCCAACCTAATGGCCTCATTTTAACTAATCACCTTTCTGTAAAGGCCCTATCACATTTGGAGGCACCTATAAGTTAGGGTTTTCATATATTACTTTCGGGTGGAGAAAACTCAGCCTATAAGAGGAACCTTCCTGAAGGGTATGGAGGCAGAGGGAGCCGGGAAGAAAAGGTGAGAAAGAGTGTCAGGTTTGCATAGACACATACGGAGGCTCAGGAGAGCGAAGGGTGGCAGGAAAGTGCACACTGTGGGGTGTATCTGGCACCCAATGGCGTCTGTTCACACAGGTCCCCATGGCCTGACTGGACCTTCACCCAGAGAAATCCTCCAGCTGGTCAGCCATGCCCTTCAGGGCTGGAAGCTTCTTTTTCTCTCCATGTCACCCTACAAAGCACACTCATTTCTGCCCAGCCTTCAGTGGTCACTACACAGCTGTCCCCTCCCCAGGGTCTTTAAAAAAAAAAAATTTAAAAAAATATATATATATATATATTTCCTATTGATTTCAGAGAGGAAGGGAGAGAGATAGAAACATCAAGGATGAGAGAGAATCATCCTGGGGATGGAGCACGCAACCTGGGCATGTGCCCTTGACTGGGAATCGAACTCGGGACCCTTCAGTCCGCAGGACTATGCTCTATCCACTGAGCCAAACGAGCTGGGGCCCTCACCAGGGTCTTGCTGCCTCCTTGGGGAATGGGATTTGCCACCCACAGACCTCTGGCCTGAACCACTTTTCAGGGCTCCATTAACCCAGGTGGGAAGCAGGCTACTGGCCTTTCTAGCTGGGACCTCCTACATCTCTCATCGCTCCACTTCCCTCTTTCTCCTTTCTCCTTGTAGCCCAGCGAATCTTTTTATCCTGTGTACACTGGAGGTCCAAACTCCATCAAGTTCACAGGCAGCAAGAGGAACATGCTGTACTCTTAACCATACCGCCTTTGAACAACAGGTGAGTTCATTTCAAACCCAATCGCCATGTCCAGCAGATAGCGACCCAGCGCACAGCGATCTGAGGGATTTTGCAAGGCGGCCAAAACTACCATACCCACAATGCTGTGCGGCATTAAGGGCCTTCTCTAGTTTAGCTGTCCGAGGCACTGCCTGTATGCTCTTCGGAAGAAATATGTGTATCCGAACCATTCGGGTCCTTCTTGTATCTTCAGATGTCAAGGTGAACGTTTTTTTTTCTTCATATCACCCTCTTTGTCTTACTCACTGGAGGACAGAAACAATTCTGCTCCTGTTTGGCCTCACCAACCCTGACCTAAAGAGAGGACCCGTGACCTCTGACACAAGATGGCGGCGCCCAGAGCGGCCTGTCTCGCTGCCGTCCACCCGAGGTGAACGAGCGAAGGCAGTGAACCCCGCGTCATGTCGAAGCTAATCCGGGTCACTCGGGCGGCCAAGAAGCCCGAGGTCGGCGGCGTGATCCGGACCATCGTGCGAGCGGGCCAGGCCATGCCGGGGCCCCCGCTGGGCCCGGTGCTGGGTCAGGTGCGGCGCGGCCTCGGCGCGGGGGCGCCGCAGGGTGGGAGCCGGGGCTCGGGGGGAGGGCCGGGCTCGGGGGCCGGGAGGCCTCGGTTCCAGGCGCGGCTCCGCTACCCACTCGCTTCCTGCGCCTCCCGGGGGCGCCGCCGCCTCGGCCCTCCCCAGCGGACTGGGTGCGGACAGAGGGGTGCCGCCTGCAGACCTCCTGGCTCCTGAGTGGCCGTCGAATCCGGGGGGAGGACAGAGGCCGGGGACGTGGAGGCCTGGAGATGGGGGGGGGGTGGAGGGAGGCTCCCGGGGGGCAGGGAGCGCCCCTCCCTCCCTGTGACAGCCCCCGTGCTTCCGCCGCAGCGAGGCGTTTCCATCAACCAGTTCTGCAAGGAGTTCAACGAGAAGACGAAGGACATCAAAGAAGGCATCCCTCTGCCCACCAAGATCTTTGTGAAGGTGCCCTAGCGTCTTCTCACCCCCCGCCCCCGCGCTCCCTGGGGCTGGGGCTGGTCGCCTGGGGCTGCCACCCGCCCCTAACCCGGGACCAGTCTCTTCCCGTCACTGGGCCCCACGTTCCCCATCTGCGCCGGGGACACCAGAGAGCCTTTCCTGAGCCTGGCCTGCCCTGGGGCAGGTCTTCCTTGGTCCTTTCATCCTTCGGGACTTCCCGAGCACAGCTGGGCCTGGCATCGGGCCGACAGGGCTGTTAGCTACAGGTTTATTCTCGTGGTCCTTGGGAGGGACACCATCAGAAAGGGACTCACGGGAGGGGGCGACAGGAAGGTAGAAGGACCCTCGGTTGGGGCAGCAGGGGTTGAGAGAGGCAGGAAGAGATATTCTCGGACTTATTTACTTTCCATTAAGCCTGACAGGACGTTTGAAATCAAGATAGGACAACCCACTGCGACCTACTTCCTGAAGGCGGCTGCCGGGATTGAAAAAGGGGCCCGGCAGACAGGTGAGCGTCGGTCGGGTAGGCTCCTGGGTTTTGGGGGCTGGGGGGCTCCGGGAGCAGGCAGTGACCCCTGAAGGGCTGCGTGTTCCTTCCTTCCAGGGAAGGAGGTGGCAGGCCTGCTGTCCTTGAAGCACGTGTACGAGATCGCGCGTGTTAAAGCTCAGGACGACGCCTTCACCCTGCGGGACATGCCCCTGGCCGCTGTCGTCCGTTCCCTCATCGGCTCTGCCCGCTCCCTGGGCATTCGCGTGGTGAAGGAGTGAGTGTTCTGGGGAAGCGCGCTGTAAGGGGAGGACCTGGACAGCTCCTGACTTTGGAGGGATGGGGGGGGCAAGACCGTGTGCACATTAGTGGGAGGGTCAGCTTCTGAGTCAGAGGACCTTAGAGTCTTGGGAGCCGCATTCATTCGTTTGGAATACATTTGTGAAGGACCTTGTGCGTGTTAGATGTTGTCTGGGCATTTGATGAGACTGGGAACAAGATAGCCATGCTTGGCCCAGAGCCAGAGGCAGATGCACACATGGAGCATGAGACTCAGACAGGCAGTGCTGAAGGACAGCTGTCTTGAGAACGAAGTGTAGGACCCCCGATTTGCCTGGGGTGTCGATGGGAACTTTGTAGGAGCGGGGACAGAGAACTGGAAGAGGAAGTCAAGGACTGGGGCCAAGCATTCCAAAAAGCGGGGATCCCTGTGAAGGATGGAAGGTGAAAGAGTGCAGCACAGACGTTCCGTGTCATCTGGTGTACACTCCGGCGTTGCAGGCAGAATAGGAAATAGCTGAGAGAGGCCGGCCAGCAGGGGGCCCCACCTTGGGGCTTCAGGTGACCTCAGGAACTGTGTCTTTGAAGGGAGATGTTAGGTGAGAGGGCGTCTGGCCCAGACAACAGCTGGGCCCGCACTCAACCCTTTCCTTGCCTTCGGCTGCCGGTTGTTTCCCAGGAGAAGTGGGGTTCAGCAGGGAACAAGAATGGGCGTCACTTTTCTCAAATCTTTACTTTTGCTGAGAGCATGGAAATGCGTACATCTATCCCTGTCCAGGGGGAGAAACACGTGCCCGGAAGCTTTATTGCATAGTTTTGCTCAGAGGGAGAGCCCGTTGACCTGGGCTGAGATGTCGCCGGGGCCTCAAAGGACCGTAGGGCTTAAAGAAGGGAACAAAAGGCAGAGGTGGTGAGGATGGGGAGGGGACAGAGGAGCAGAGGTATGCGAAGTCCAGGAGGGGAGAAAGGCTTCTGAGCCGATGGCGTCACCGCTCACGCACCGTCTGTTCCCGTGCCCGCAGCCTCAGCGCGGAAGAGCTGGCGGCCTTCCAGAAGGAGCGAGCCGTGTTCTTGGCAGCTCAGAAGGAGGCCGATTTGGCAGCTCAGGCCGAAGCTGCCAAGAAGTGAGCCCTGACCCCACACTCCGGAATTGGAAGGGAGCCGCTGGAAAGGCTGTGCCGAAGGGGAGAGGGGGGGATGACACCAACCTGATCATTATCGCCCTGACTTTAGATTTTATGTATTTTTACACCTGTGGGTGTATCAGGGGATTCAGCCTAAATAAACATCTTTGTCACCCACTCTGAGTTCTGTCTTAGGACCCTGGGGGTGGGGGGGACCAGTACTGATGGTGGCAGCAGAGGCAGCAGGGCTCTTGATGCTGCTTCTCAGATACATGATCCCGCTCAGCCAAGCAGAGCAACTTGTCCAGGTTGAGTTGGTGGCAGAGGTCGGAGTAGCAGCCCTCCTCCCCACCGATGACAAAACGAGCAGGGCAGGTGGGGGCTGGGAGCGCTGGGGCTGTGTGTACAGAAGCAGCAGATGTTGCTTGTGCTGTAATCAGAAACCTATTTTAATATATTTCATTGATTTTTTTACAGAGAGGAAGGGAGAGGGATAGAGAGAGACATCGATGAGAGAGAAACAGCAATCAGCTGCCTCCTGCATACCCTCCACCGGGGATGTGCCCACAACCAAGGCACATGCCTTTGACCGAAATCGAACCTGGGGCCCCTCAATCCACCGGCCGATGCTCTATCCACTGAGCCATACTGGTTAGGGCCAGAAACATTTCTTAACTCTTGGGGACTTGCCAGTTCAACAGAAACAGACCCCTGTGGTGACGTCGGGTCACAGCCCCAACAGTGTTACTGCACAAGTGCCCCAGATCCCAGGGGCTATTTCAGGCCCCTCCGCTGAGCTGGTCCTCTCTCTGGCCTGATGCTAGCTGAATGTGAACTACTGGGCTCGTGGCTACAGGCCCACGGAAGAGCAAAGCTCCAGCAGGTCCCTGCCCGGGCGGAGAAGACCGTAGGGAGCCTGGCCTTTGTTTTCCCACTGCCCAGAGCCTCAAGGACTGTCCCAGCGGAGAACAGGGGAGGAGTCGGGGCAGGAATGGATTCATGTTTACCGAACACCTGTTACCGTGCTAGTCTTTTTGGTTTGCTCCGAGATTTGGAAAACACACACAAAAAATAACTCCAGTTTGGGGAATCCCACCACCCAGATGAGACTCCTACCAGTATTTAGGTATATATCTTTTCTACTCTTTGTTTCTATGTGCATGTATTTATATGTGTGTCTGGTTTGTTTTTTGTTTTTTTTTTTTAAATAAAGTGGTGTCATACTCTAGATACTGTTGTATTTTACTTTTCTAAAAATATATATTTTTTATTGATTTCAGAGAGGAAAAAAGAGAGAGAGAGAGAAACATCAATGATGCAAGAGAATCATTGATTGGCTGCCTCCTGCACGCCCCCACTGGGGATGAAGCCGGCAGCCCAGGCCTGTGCCCTTAGCTGGAATCAAACCTGGGACTCTTCAGTCTGTGGGCTGATGTTCTATCCACTGAGCTAAACCAGGTAGGGCTGTTGTATTTCACCTTTAACTTGGCAATTATTTAGAAGGTTTTTCATTACCTTCTTTAAGCAATTTTTGATGACTGCTTAGTGTTTTGTCTTGTGAGCGGATCATGGTTATTTAACCAAGTCCTCAGAAGCAGCAATAAAATAACTGTTGGGTATTTTATTTGCATATATATATATATATATATATATATACACACACACACAGCCCCGTTGGGTATGGTTTAGTAGTTGAGCATGACTCAAGAGGTCAAGTTCAATTCCCAGTAAGGGCACATGTCCAGGTTGCAGGATCCCCAGTGGGAGGTGTGCAGGAGGCAGTCAGTTGATGATGTTTCTCATTGATGTTTCTGTCTATCCCTCTCCCTCCTCTAAAAATCATTTAATTTAATATATGATTACATATTAAAAATATAAATCAAATATAAATATATAACATTTAATATATATCACACATACACAAACTTAGGATGCACATCATTTACAAACAGTTTTGAGTGGCTTATTGTCCGGTACTGTGCTCAGTGCTCCTACTACTGAGGACACAGGATAAATGTAAGACACAGTTCCTGCTTTCAGAGAATGGTTCTTTCCCTTACTGAATAACATACTATGCACTTTTTGCAGACTGTTTACTTAATTTCTGTTATGTCTCCCTCAGCTAGGATGCATGCTCTGTGAGCCCAGCGACCTTGTGTCTTGTTCACTGTTGCAACGCCAGCCCCCAGAACACTTCTGCATGTAGATAGTGGAAATACTATTGATCACATGAAGAGGGAGGCTGCAGAGCCAGCGCTTGAACTCAGTCTTCATGACCCCAAAACCCGAGCTCTTTTTCCTGCATTCTGCTCCCAGGGCAGGGTCTGGTATCGGTAGGAAGAGAACCGGCTGAGAGTCCGATGTGAGGGTGCCACTAGGCAAGTTCTTTCCTCTCCCTGGGCCTCAGTATGTCCTTCTGTTCTAAGCTCTGAAGCTCTGAGAGGGACAGAAGCAGTTACTTCTCTGTCCAGCAGGTGGAGCTATTGGCTCTTCTATTTTTTTCCTCTCCAACCAACTTGGTGGCCAGGGTCTCTTTCTGAAGTCACCTGCCTTCTCAGCAATAACGCGCGTTCTCTCCTATCACCCACCACCTCCACCAATCACCAGCGAAATCCTTTTTTCATATATATATATATATATATATATATATGAATTTATATATATATTTATTTCAGAGAGGGAGGGAGAGGGAGAGAAAGACTCATTGATCAGCTGCCTCTTGCACACCCCCACAACCTGAGCCTCCTGGTTCATAAGTAGACAGACAACCACTGAGCCACACCCGCTGGACTCCAGCCCCAATTTACCTGAGAAGTAACAGAGGCTCAGGTTCCACTCAGCAAAAAGTTGGCGAATTTAAATCCAGGCCTTTTTTGTCTCTTACTTTTCATTCCCACCCCTACCATGCTGTTGGGCCCTCAAGCTCGGAGGAAAGCGGTATTTTTGAAAACTTTAATATCCAGCCCTGGAGGGAAGAGGCTCCCCGCTCCAGTTCAAGCCGCCATCTCTGGGATGGGATGATTTGAGATGGTGGCTCACGGGCTTTAGGGGCGGAGGACTCAGCCCAGGGCTTGGATGCAGATGCCGTGTTGCCCACTGATGGTTCTCACCAGCTGGGGGATCTGCTCGCAGGCCTGTTCAGAGGCCTCACTGCGGTGAGGGAGGGATATGAGGGAGGGATATAAACGTGTGTGTCAGCTGAAGGGCCCACGCAGGGCGGTGGTCATTTCCAGCAGCCACAGGGGGAAGCTGTGTCCCTGCAGGACCAGCCGAAGAAATAAACTCATGTCCTGAGACTTCAAACCCCTCCCCCGGGAAATGCCAGCGGAGCCCGCTACCCACCCCAGGCCCTGATGCTCCTCCCACACGGAGAGCACTCCCAGCCCCAATGCGGAGGAGACGCCAGACCCTCTGGCATTGTGAAGGCAAGTTGTGGCCTCTGTTGTTCCAGCTCCAAACTCTCCGGCTTCCAGCACAGGGTGGACGGCACACTGTGCACTCAGGTGTCGCATGAGCCAAGGCAAGAGCGAACGAGTGACCCAAGAAACGCCGAGCCCTCTGCAGGCCCAGACCCCCACTCCCCCCCCTGGGCCTCCCAACCCTTTCGGGCCCCCACCCTCCCCTCTTCACAGCATGACGCTGGGCATACCAAAAAGGCGAACTGGACTTTATTATAAAGTTGGCTACAAAGTCACCACAGCACCACGAGGTGGCCACCTGGGCAGGCCCAGGCAGTCTGGCAGCCGGGTGAGTCCTGCACCGGGTACACGCTCTCGTGCAAGCACACGTGTGACAGCGGCAGGTCTGCCTTCCTCCATCGGAAAGAAACGTAGCGTCTCTTCACGCCCCCCACCCCAGGTGCGGGGCGCAAAAGTCACAAGAAGGGCCGCCGGGGCGGCAGTCCGTCGGAATTGAAATCCCGTTACTGGTGTGTAGAGAATTCTACGTGGTGTCAAGAGCCCCTCGGGGCACAGGCCGGCCCGAGTGGGTGGTGCCTTTCCCCTACCCAGGCCCAGGGGTGGCTTGGCCCCCGGGAGCGGAGAACTGGCCCGAGCCCATGGGGCAGCACTGGGGGTAAGGGAGACTCCCCCATTCTCCACTTGAAATCCCATTCAAGGAAACTCACTACGAGTGAATACAGATTGAAATGGAAACTGGGATCGCTGGAAGTTTCTAAAGTTGAAAAAGAAGCTCCCCTCCCTCGCCCTCCCTCCTCCCCCCGTACCCAATCCTGTAGGGCCTGGGGAATCAGATATATCCCCCTCCAGCCCCTAGAATCCCCCCAACGGTCCCTGGGGGGGTGGAGAGCAGCTCCACGTCTTGATGACAATATGCCATACTTGACGACGTTAAGTCACAGACTTATTCAAAACGTTGGTTCCCCTCCACTTCCATCTGCAGAGAGAGAGAGAGAACAATCAGGCTGTTAGGAAGCACAGGCTGAGGATGCGGCACATATAACAGTAGGGGCTTCAAATATGTTGGCCCAATGACTGGATGATCACCAGAGGTTCAGCAGAAAGGGGAGCAATTTGGACAGATGGAGTGAAACCTTGGCTATAATTTTGCAAGGGATGGAGCCATAGCAAGACAGCCTCTTACTTTTCCTAATGCCTATAAATGCTCAGTCTGTATCCTCTCTAGGGGGAAGAATACTGAGATGGGGCTCTAATGCCTCTCCCATCACCCTGGGACCTTGATTGTCTTCATCTGTAAAATGGGGTGATAATGGCTGATCTAGGTCCTTCACAGAGTTAAGGAGAGACCATTAGTGAAGGATCCTCTTGCATTTATCCCACACCCCTAACCTCTGCCCTTCGGGCCTACTTGTCGAGAGTTTCCAGATTATTTTTCATTAGTCCTGATCCTCACTGCTACCCTGGGCAGCAGTCAATATTATCCCACTAGTAAAGTGGAGGTACAGAGAGGGGACTTGACTCCTCTGATTCCACCCGGTGTCTCGCTGGCAGGACAGGGACTTGAGGGCTTGAGCTTTTCGGCTGGACTCACCTTCATGGAAGCTGTCTTGAACTTGGCTCTGGAGTTGATGCAACTCATCAGTAAACCCATCGTAGGGGAATGCTGAGACACCTGTCTCAAAGGCGGTTTCATATGTGGCCAGGTCCTCCAGGAAGCTATGGTCTTCTGGGGACAGGTTGTTGCAAGGCGACAGGGCCCCTCCTGGGACCGCTGCCCCGGGATCCTCTGAGCCCCATTCCCCACTGGGGTCTGGGGTAGAGAGATCCATGAAGATGTCTTCCACGGGCACCTCTTCCAGGAAGATGTTGTCAGGGTCAGCCAGGAAGTCCAGCTCCTGGCATTTCCAGGGTTTCAGGTCTAGGCTGAGCACAGGAGGGCCAGACAGGGACAGGTTGGAGTCCAGGGGCTCCAGCCCCCCAAGTGGCTCCAGCCCACCTGCGCAAGCATCAGCCGAGAAGGGCCTGTCCATGCCCTGAGCCAACTGGCTGATCTGCTGGATGAGACGGTCTATCTCGTTCTGCTCCTTCTCGGAGTAGTGGAAGAAACTCTGTTTGACTGGAGAGGCCTCAGGTGTAAGCAGGCCTTCGGGCACCAGGGGGAGGTCCACAGAGAGGGAGCCCCGGAGCTGGGCGAGGGCCAGGAGTGTGCAGTCCCCATTACCAGGGCTACTGGGACTCGGAGGCAACTTCTCATAGAGAAAACTGCATCCCTCCTGGGCGAAGTAAGTCTTGGTGGGACTGGGACTCAGTTGCTCTGGGAAAGTTTGGCTGGGGCTGTTCAGATGTGCTTGGAATGCTGTGCTGGGAGGAGTCAGCTGCTCACGGGCAGGGCTGCCCAGAGGCTCGGGGAAGGCAGCAGCACCGGGAAACAGCTGGTCTGGGAAGTTGGAAGTGCAGGGAGTCAACTGCTCTTCAAAGCTCCTGGCCGAGGCTTCGGTCAGCTGGCCTTGCAGTTTGCTAGTCAGTGGATCTGAGAAGGTCGCACTGCTGGGTGTCAATTGATCAGAGAAGGTCACGGCGCTTGGGGTCAGCTGTCCTGGGAGAGAGCTGGATGGAGTGGACAGGTGGGCCTGGAAGGGCTCGTGGAGGCTGAAGAGGAAGGCACAGCCTCCTGGCTGGTGTGGCGTGTAGGGCGGGGTGCACACGAGGTCCTTGCTCAGGTCGGCGTGGAGAGAAGGCTCGGGGCGAGGTGGAAATGTCAGGCAGCGGAAGCCCCGCCCTTTGGGAGGCCCGGGAAGCTCTTCTGGTGTGGAGACAGCACCCATCTCAGGAGCAGTGGGGAAGCGGGTGCTCCGAGGGGCCCCTAGGGCCGGGGTAAAGCGTGGGTTCCGGCTGAAGCCCTGCTCCCGGGAACGGATGTTCTCAGAGAACGAGGGCAGGAGGGTTGGGGTCCCCAGGACATAGGTTGCCTGAGTGTCTTCAGAGTTCAGCTGCTGGCGGAGGCTCCAGGCCTCTGTGTTACTGGAGAGGAGAGGAGAGGAGAGAGAGCCAGTAAGGATTTGGTGTCCACTCCCAGAGCAGGTCCCAGATCTGTGTCTCCCCCAGGCCCACCTCCGCTGCCCTCCCACCCTCGGCTCCTGCCTCACGGCTCACCTGATTGGGTAGTTATTGGCAGTAATGGGGCCGTCTGGACCTTCTGAGTATAACAGGCAATAAACCCATGCCCAGCCTCCAGGCTTGGCCTGTAGTCTCACTACCATCTCTGCCTGAATATCTCCACTCCCGGCCACTGAAGGGAAAGAAAAAAGATGCAGAGTTAGGACACATGTCATATAACATCCCCTAAACTATCACCCCACTGACCTCTCCACTGAGTTTGGGGATCAATAGCATGCGCTTCTGACTAACCTACCCTGTACCCCTCAGCTCCCCACCTTGGCCTCACCATTTGGAGTCCCCCAGTTCTGATGCTGTTTTCACCTTCACTCCTCACCCTACTGTGCACCCTTATAGCATCCAACACTGCTGGCCTCTGGTGCCTCCCCAGCATCGGCCTTGGCCAGACCTTCCTGGTAGGCTCTCCCATGCCCTTTCCCAGCTCCCTGCCTTGTCCCCAGCTTTCCTGGACACTCACATAGGCGGAAGTGTTGAACAGAAGCGTGGCCCAGGTCCTCGGGGTGCAGCAGTCCATACCATGATTTACAGAGCAGCTCGCTGCGCTCAAAGCCCAGGTAGATTAGGACACTGGGAAAGCGGAAAGGGTGAGGTCAGCTTTCTGTTTTCCCTGCTTGTCAAGGCATCTCACTCCCCCCACACACACCCAGGTCCTCTGTTCCCTTAGGTCCCATCCTCCCTGCCCTTGACTCCAGAATCTAGGGTCCCCTCATCTCTGGGCCACTTTCTTCCTGGGGTCTACACACTCTGAGCTTACCTCTCAGAGATGTCCAGTAGGGTCAGGTCCTTAGCATGACGGCTCTGGAACATGGCTAAGAAGAGTGAAGCAGGGCCAAGGCGGGGTCTCGGCTCCAGGGGAGCGCAGAAGGCTGTGAACACAGGGTTTCCTGCCCAGTAGGCTCCAGGTGGATGAGCGTGGAATCGGCCTCGAATAAGCACCAGTTTGTTGCCTGCACTCTGGCGCCTCAGGGACTTGGAGGTGTTGAAGCGACAGCGGAAGAGGCGATCTAGGTGAGTGAAGAGAAACACTGATAAGAAGGCAAGTGGCCGAGAGAGATGGCAGATGGGGAGGAGCAAGGCAGCAGACAGGAGATTGCATTGAGGAAGAGAGAAAGGAGAGCTCACCAGTGTCTAGGGCAGAGGGCAGGGCGAGTTGCTGGCGCACAGTTAGGTGGTCAGCTGGGTCGATGATGTCGTAGATGCTGTCACCCTGGGCAACCAGGTCCACCTGGAGAAAGATGAAGAGATGATCGTTAGTGAAGGCATCAAGAGCCAATCCTTCACAAAACGCATCTTGCGGTGTGTAAACCTTGCTTCCAAGTAATCTCAGCTTCTCAGAAGCAGAAAGCTCGTTGGGTTCCCTCAGCACTCACCATGGAGTGGCCCAGGTGCTCGCTCACACTCTCAGACAGATACAGCAGCTTCCCCTCGGCTGTGAACACAAGCAGAAAGCCAGGGAGCGCGGCCACTATGTCTTCAAGCTCTTGAGTTGAGAGAAGGCCTGTGGGGCCCTCCAGAGGAGCACCTGTGGGATGAGAAGACACGGTGAGTCAGGAGCAAGACTGGGAGGCAAAGCAGAAGTGAGGAAGGCATGGGTGAACGTTAGAAAACCCAGAGGAATTTCTCATGGGCCTGCCTCTGCACACACCTGCTGCTCATTGGGTCTGCCCGTGCCTCTCGCCTAGGGAACCTGTTGCTGGACTTATAAGTCAGGCCGAGCCTTCTGCCGTTCTGAGTGCCAGCACCACGGACAGCGCTACAGCGGCGCCGCGGCGTTCAGCACCGCGGACAGCGCCTCGCAGCCGGGCGGTGCCGTCAGCACCGCGGACAGCGCTTCCAGAGGGGCAGAAGCCCTTTCAGCATCGCCCCCGGGGGCTGCGCTCGCCCCGGGCTTTGGCGACTCTGTCCCTGCAACTTCCCGGGCTTTCCTCTCCAGGCTCCCGGCGCGCCTCTGCGCGGCTGGGAACCCGGGCCATTCTGTCCCGGTTCTCTCCCTTTCCTGAGTCCGGCGCCAGGGACACAGCCTCTCCATCTCCACCCAGAACTAAGCTGAAGTCTGGACAGAGCTCGGAAGGAAAAGCTTAGTCCCTGATCCCTTCTCTCCCAGCTCACCAACCCCAGACATGCGGCGGCCCCGGAGGGACCCCTGAGCACCGCTGTCCCCGGGGTCCGCCAGCTCGGGTCCCTGAAGAGCCCCGGGCTGCTCACCTCCGGCGAAGAAGACGCCCTTGCGAGTGTAGATGCAGGCGAGACTCATGATGTGCAGGTAGGACAGCCGGACCTTGTCCGCCTCGGCCAGCGGCAGCAGCTCCTTGAGGTTCCGGATCTCGGCGTTGATCTGGTCGCGGCGCGCCTTGGAGGCGCCCTTAGTGGAGCGGTACATGCCTGGCGGCCGCGGAGCTCCAGCCCCGGCGCTCCGAGCACCTGCGGTCCGGTCCTGTCCCGAAGCCGGTCCTGTCCCGAAGCCGGCGGCTCCTTCCTCCTCGCTGCCCGTCTCTCGCTCCGGCTGGCTCTCTCCTCTCCTCTCCTGGGCTCCGCTCCGCTGCGCTGCCCCCGGCGGCTGCCTCGTCCCGCCTTATATAGCTCCTGCGGGCGTGGGGGGCACGCTTTTGAGAAGGGGGGGCGGGAGGGCGGGAGGCTGGGCTTAGCGAACTGCAGCAGGAGCCACTGGCAGGCGCTCCTCCGCCCTCCCCGGCTTCCTACGTCATCCCGTGACGTAGAGCGAGAGCAGGAGGGGTGCCGGCGGGAGGGGGGGAAGGAGGCTGCTGCGGAGGGGGCTGGGGCTGGCGGCGGCCGAGCTGAGGGGCAGATGCTGCGTTGGGAAGGGGGTGCGAGGACCCGGGGAGTCCGAGTGTGTTCAGCCCAGGGAAGCGCCAAGGCGAGGGCTGAGGCTGCAGAGGGAGGGCCAGGAGGGGCTGGTTCCGACTAGATTGTTAAAGGAGATAAGAAAATGGGGAGGGAGGGCATGGATGTCATAAGCACCCCCCCCCCACCTTCCTAGCTGCTGGCCAGGCGACACCTTCACGCGAGGGACAGGTCACAGCGAGGGTTTCTCTCTAGGGATTCCTGAGGCTGGGATTCCCTTAGTCACTTTCAAAGAATGACCCTCCATCCCCCCCCCACTACCCACCACCCAGAGCCAGGCCTCGGGCTTTATCAGGAGAGCCACTCGGGGTGGGGTCTGAGCCCCAGGGTGGAGGGAAAGGGGGTCTGAGGAAGAGGGGACGGCTGACTTTGGCCTTGGTCCTGTCTTCCCTCCGCCAAGAACAGAAACAGCAGCACCTGCGCTGCAGGCTGCAGGGATTCCGCGTTTTCCTGTCAACGAATTAACCTCAGCCAGTGGCGAGGGAAACTGAGGCAGGGCCCCGGGCATGGTGAGGGTCTGAGTCTGCCCCTAGGCATCCCTTCCCCTCCCCATGCGCCCTTGTGCGCCCCAAAGTGAGAGCCCCCCCCTCCAGCCCCCGCCCCCGCCCGACTGCAGGCCGGTGTCTCCCGCGGGCCGGGGGCGGGCGCGGGGCGGGCCCGGGGAATCCCAGCTCCTTATATGGAGAGGAATCCTCCGGCGTGAGCCGCGGCGCAGCGGCGGGCGGAGCCTCGCTGCCTCCGCAGCGCTCCGAGGCCCCCCCTCCGCCTCCGGCCGGGAGGATGGGGAAGCAGCAGAGGAGCGTGGGGGCCGAGCTGGACCTTCCAGGAGAGATCCTTGCCCCCACCGCGGACCCCCTGGCTTGCCAGGCTGCCCTCCACACCCCTGCAGACCCCTCTCCACCTTCGGTGCTAGGACTCCTCTCTCAGCCTCTCTACCTTCCCCTCTCCACCGCCCCCCCCCCTCTGAACTACTTTCTGTATCTCCTCGCCTCGTCCCAGCTTCCTGCGCCCTCCACTCCCCACACCTTCAGGCCCCTCCTGCTCTCCCGAACGTTCTTTGTCGGTTTTGTTTCCTTGGCCCCATCTCCCTCTTCCTTTTTTCTCTTTTCAGCACCGATGATTGCTCTCTACGGGGGCCGAGGGGTTCCTTTCTTTCCCCCCAGAATCCTATAGACGAAGAAGGGGTGGGCTAGGGGACCGTTTATGCGAAGTCTCACTTGGAAGACGGGGGTGGGGGGCTTGTGTGAAATCACTGGAGGGGCTGGGAATGAGGTCACTTCGGAATTGGGAGAGAGGGGCCGGCCTGATTGCAGACAGTCCCACAGGAAGGGTAGAGATACACTTTGACAGCAAGAAGTGAAGTTTGGGGTCAAGGGACTCCTCACTCCTTGTGGGAAAGGGCAGTGGCAAGAGGGGCAGACTGGGAGGAGGAGACAGCCAAGGAGAAGGGTGGCCGGCCGCTCGGGCCATTTTGGCAGATGTTGGGGACATTCCCACCAGCCATCTGAAGTGGAGGGGAAGGATGGGTGTGACTGCACACTCCCCAACCCTATGTATCTGGGGGACAGAGCAATGGGTCCACTGTCACCCTATCTGACTCCTGACGTGCTCACCCACCCCTCCCTTAGGCTTCCTATGGACAAGCCCTTGATCTGTGGGTGTCCTTCTTGTAAGAAGATCCAGGGCAGTTTTCCTGTTTTCTTCACGCACTGCTCTAGCCCTGACGGGGAGACATTCTTAGTGTCCCTCTCCATGGTCAGTGTCTCTTGGTCGGGCCCAGCTGGTCCTCAGTAAACAGAACATTGACTGTGACAGAACGGTGTTCTGGTCGCTGTCCGAGGTTCTGAAAACTCACCAGGGACATCATATTGGCCATGGTCTGCCTGGGACATCCAAGTAAGAGCTTGAGACCACACAGGCCTCAGAATGAGGTCCCAGGGGGATGCCCCCTCTTCCTCTGAGGATGAATATGGGAGAGGGTACCAGGGGCCAAGATTTCTGAGCTCTAGGAGTGAAGGAAGCATGAGGGGAGAATGGGCTGCAAGGGAAGAGCTCTTGGATTTTTCCAAGAGATTAGACTGGGGAAAAGAGAGATACTCGGGAAGGGAAGAATGGTCTAGAAACGGACAAAAGAGGGAGCAGAAAAAAGGTTCATCCTAGTTCGCCCACTCTGATTCAAGTCGAGGCGCGCTGAATGCCCCAATGTCTCCTCTCCCTAGGCTAGCTCCCACTCCTTTCTCCTCCCACCTCCACGGAGCTATTTTTAACAGAGAAGAACCAAAAATAGCCTGGCAGAAGCTGCAGGCCGTGGGAGAGGAGCTATTTATATCACCAGTGACAGTTCCAAAATAGCAAGCAGGAGAAGGGGGGCGGCTGGCACACTAGAGAGCTCCTGGCTGCTGCTAAAAATACTGGCAGTGTGAGTCATCCCAGCCTGGCTGAGTCACCCCACTCCTCCCCCCCACACCCCAGCAGCAGCAGCAGCAGCAGAACAGGCTAAGCGTTGGAAGCCCGAGGTGGGGGTGGTGACAGAGCCCATAGGCTATAGGAAAGTGGGCAAGGGAGCGAACTGAGAGAGGGGCTTGGGAGTGAGTATGTAGAAGAAATAGAGAGTGGGAGCACTCCAGCCAAACCCTGTGGGTGAGCCTGCAGCACTCCCAGCCATGCACTGCCACTTGGCTGTACGCTCTGGCCATTCAAGGGAGGGAGCCAGACTGTGAGAGGGTGCCTGTGTGCGTGTGTGGCTGTCCATTTCACCATGACTGCATTTGTACGTTTTTTTTGTCTGTGTGCACATGTCTTTGTAGTGGTGTGTCTGTATCCCTATGTATTTATGCCTGTCTCTAGTAAGAATGTCTAGGACTTCTTGTGTTGTATGTAGGTCTATGTTTGTGCCTGCCTGGATGTATTTTTATTATTTTGCAGCTTTCTGTGTGCCACTTTGTCCGTGTATGTGTGCTTGTGTCCACGTCTGAGTCTGCCCTGGGCCTTCCTCTCGCAGCATCCCATGCCGTAGGGATTTGCATGTGTCCCCAGCCTCAATGCACCTTCGGTCGCCGTCCTCTCTGATGTCACTGTTGGGCTCTTGCATCACCTGTCCCTCTCTCCACCCAGCATCTTCTCTTCTTTCCAGCCCATGGACCCCCATCATTTGTGAACTCCTTTCTGCTGTGTGCAATCTCTAGTAAAAATGATGGAAGAAAGGAACCCCATATGACCACTTCCTTTTCCCTTGAATAGTCCCGAATCTTCTCTGGCCTGCAGGAGAAGTGGCTTTCATCACTCCATATTTGGGGAGCTGAGGGAAGAGGATTTTCTTTAGTTCTAAAAAAAATTTCCTGGTGTGGGCACAGGCATGTATGGCATATGCATGCACGCACGCACACACACACACACACACACACAGCCAAGAGAGAGAATGGGAGAAAAAAAATATCAAGGTCCCTTCTTTACTGAGAGGAGCTCGCATCTGTTGCCATAGCAACCCGCCCACTCCTTCCCCGAAAAATCACCAAGAAGAGGTGATGGCATTGAGGAGGGATTGGCTGATTTCTTTCTTTATTATTTTTTTTCCGAAAAAGGACTTTTTATAGCAAGAACAGGCCGTGAGAACCCTTGCCCATATCTCCCCATAGCTTTATTGGGATATGGAGGGACATCACCCCTCAACACCCATCAGAAGAGGGGGTGTATCTTTTCCACAGATTTGGGGGACAGTGATCTCCTGGGAGAGAGCTGGAGGGTAGGTAGGGAGTCTGCTCCTATAGAAAAAGTCCCAGTTAGAGCTGCTTTTCTGGAGACTTGGAGAAAGGATTTGGACAAGGGGCTGACGAAGTGTATCCTATCTTGGCCTGGACAGATATATCTATCTATGAGAAGGAGAAAGAAGGAAGAGAATCACACACACACACACACACACACACACACACAGAGTGAGTGACTATCATATGAGTACCACAGTCTGGATCTTCAGAGAACATGACAAGATACCAAACTCTTAGTGGTCAGACAGTTGGACAAGATGACTCAAGAAAGACCCACTCATGCAGCTGGTCTGCGGTCACCTGTGGGGAGGCCACAGGTGTGGCTGCTTGACTTGCAGCCCTGAGAACTGGGGCCCCGGGCGAAGAATTTGGGGAGCGTTGAAGCTTACCTTTCTTCACTCTAGTCCTATCCTGACTCTCAAAGGCCCCTTCAAAACCCTGGCCACCAGCCCCTGCAGCCACATGACTTTCTCCAACGAACCGTAGCCTGTTGCCGAAGGAGAGGATGGTGGGAAGGAAGGATTCCACGATTTCACCTGTGCTTGGCTGGCCGCAGAAATGGGGCTGCAGGCTGGACAGCCAGACCAAGAATCTGACTCTAGAGAGAAGCATTCCCCCCTTTCCAGCGGCTGCTGCCATCCTCAACGGTCAAGGGCATGGCCTGGGGAGGGGGTTAGCGCTGAAGTGATGGACAGAGGGATGAAAGGACTTCAGATTTACTCAGACCTGTTAGCCTATTTTCATGACAAACGTGACTCATATTATTATGCCTATTTGGTGAAACTGAGGCTCAGAAGCAGGAAACTACTGCCTTGTCAAGTGTGGCTCAGTGGTTGAACATCGTGCCAGGAACCAAGAGGTCACCGATTTGATTCCCGGTCAGGACACATGCTCAGCTTTCAGGCTTGATCCCCAGTGTGGAGTGTACAGGAGGCAGCTGATCAATGATTCTCTCTCATTATTGATGTTTCTATCTCTCTCTCCCTCTCCCTCTCCCTTCCTCTCTCTGAAGTTAATTAAATTTAAAAAAAAAATTTAAAAAAAAAAGAAACAGGCAATTATTTACTCAATGTTACACAGCAAGTCATTGGTGATGCTGGGCCTTAAGCCCCCGGCCCGAATCTTTTTTTTCTTGCATTATGGGGTATAGTTGTGGTCTACACATGCTGGCCTGCATGCCAAATATGGCCCGCTGAGTGGTTTTGTAAATAAAGTTTTATTAACACACAGCTGCATCCCTACCATCTATGGCTGTTCTCACTCCACAATTGCAGAGCTGAGCAAGCTGAGACCCATATGCCCTGGAAAGCCTAAATTATTTACTAAAGGGCTCTTTACAGAAAAAGTCTTCCATCTTTTAGAGTCAAGGATGAGTTCAAACTAGACTATCTCTGCATGTCTCTACTTTTCTCCCCAGAAGCTCTCTGGGCCCCGGGCATCCTAAGCTATCATTTAATCTCTTTAATCTTCCAGCGCCATGGAGCAATAGTGCCCTGCTCTCCAAAGAGTGGAGAGATCGGGGGCCTGTGGAATGGGCTCCTCACTGGCTTCTAGCCTTTTGTAACTGCAGCCTCCCCATATGGAGTGATGCTCCACATCCTGTTTCCATGGCAACATAAGTTGGAGTTGGCAATAAAGAGCCAGGGTACTCCATTCCATCCCTATCCCAACCCCAGCCTCAGGACTGCATCTCAGGAAGTGTGTGTGTGTGTGTGTGTCCCATAGTTAGTGATAAAGGCCCTGTCAGGGGGGAAAATGTCCCAGTGGGAGAAAAATGACAGCAGCAAGGGGCCTCAGGCCTCCTGGGCCCCCAGTTTAACCCAGCGGGAGAATCTCTATGCACCTCAGAGAAGTTTAGTAACTTGCCCAGAGTCACATGGCTAGAATGAGAGGAATTAGCATTCAGGTTTCCTGATTTCTACTTCTTTCTATTTTTTACTAGATTGTTCTTTTGAATTCATGGGTGTAAAGGTTTTCTAACAGATTCCCAAGCATTTACACACACACACACACACACACACACACACACACACACACACACGGTTCAGGGCCTAGGGCTCAGCAGTCCATACCCTCAGAGAGCCGGTTGTACAAAGGCTGTCTTGCCTTCATCTGCATCTTAGCAGGCGGTTTTCCTTTCTCCTCAGGCCCTCTCATTATGTTATCACTCCCCCAGTCCTACTTGCACAGAGAAGTATTCAGAACATTTTATCTATTTATGGTTATGAAATCAACAAATCTCATGTGAAGAGGGTACACGTTGGCACCCACGTGTGAGGCCGTCAGAGCCGGTGAATGGGCTGAGCAGAGAAGGTGAGGGGCATGGAGCCGTGGAGGGGACGAGAGTGGGGGAGAGCAGACAAAGCTTTCCTGGGCGAGGACCTGAAGGCAGGGCTGAGAGACGAGGGCACAAGGAACCCCATGAGGAGGAGCCCAGTCAACCAGCCATGTTCCCGGTGGGAGAGAAACAGCGACCAGCTGAGGACTCCGGAGGCACAGCGGAGCCCAGCACTCCTCAGCACCGAGGGAGAGACAGAGGGCAGGCCACTGGCTGTGACCTAGAGCAGCAGGAGGTGGGGAGGAGGAGGCAGACCTTCTGCCACCATCTCTCAGTCCCGCCCGGTGCTCCCACCACTGCGCTCCAGTTGGTGTGTTCCTACTCGCCCTGCTTGTCCTCCATTTGTGTCTGGGGCTCCTCCTCATGCCTGCCCCCCCCACCCACGGCCCCTGGTGCTTCTCCGTCCTGCATGGGGTCACACAGCACCACCCGGGGGGTCCAGCCTCCCCCGGGCGCTCCTTCCTCACCAAGTCCAGGCACGGACGCCCAACACGCCCCTCTGGTGCTCAGCCACCGAGGAAGCTCTAAGAGGAGAGACCCCGGCTGAAGGGAGAGCTGCTGGGTCCCCCAGCACCAAGGAGTGGGCTGGAGGAGCCGGGCAGGGCTCCGAGGCCCGGGCAGAGCCGGAGGGAGGCTCCGTCTAGATGCCGGTGGATGGTGTTTGGGCAGGAGGATCAGGAGACGGGGATTCCGGTCCTCGCCCTGCCATCAGCCTCCTGGTGTGTGAGGCAAGTGCCTTCCCCTCTCTGGGCCTCAGTTTCCTTCTTTGCAAGAGGACAGTGGGCTGGACCACTCGGCCTGGAAGGGCCCTCCCATCTGTGGCTGTTTGAGCATCTCTGGGGCCCAGGTCCACCTGGCCAGGGCCTCTCGGCCTTTGGACCATGTTTCAGGGGGGACGAGCCGGCGTGCCAGGGCGGGGTCTGCGTGGGCCTGGGGTCTCAGCCCCGCGGGGCCCTCCCTGGGTGGAGGGCGGGAGAGCAGGTGTTGGCGCTGACCCTGAAGCTTTCCTTCTTCAAACCCAATCTCTCAGGGCTGCTCTCACCGGCCTGTGCCGGTGCCCCAGGGACTCACCATTGGAGAGAGGCGACGGGTTTTACGGGAGTGGAACAGGCCGTCCTCGGAGGCCTGCGCAGCTGTGGCTGAAGGAGCTCGGCCTGCGGACCGGCTTCCGTCTGGTGGGGGCAGCACGCAGCCCAGGAGCATCACAGACCGTCACAGAGACTCTGCAGCCGGGCAGGACACCCCACGTCAGGGAACCCCAGACTCGCAGTTGGAGCAGGGGCCCCCGGGAATCGTCCACATGGAGTGACCGCCTCGCGCGGAGAATGGAGTGGCTCACGCAACACGGCCAACACTTTGCACGGTGGGCCCTGACCCGGCCCCCCTCCCGGCGGGGGCCTCTGTGCACCCCCAAAGGCCGGCCTCTGGGGTCCAGGTGAAGAGGAGGAGCCTGGGCTGAGAGGCAGCTCCGGGTCCTGGTCTCAACAGTGCGCCGACTCCCCCGTGACCTTGGTAAACAACGTCTCTTGCAAGGCTGCCTCAGTTTCCCCTTCTGCTCATTGAGGATCAGCCTTTTCCAATGGAAGCCCTTTGGAAAAGCCAGTCCAGGCTCAGGGCTCACTGCTCCGGAGCATGCGTCTCTCTCCTGTGCCAGACTTGGTCCCCAGAGCGGGGCTGGATCCCATCCGCCTCCGGTCCCAGCCCTGGCCCCGAGGAAGGGCCAGAGGTGTCTGAGCCCATGCAGCCCCTTGGGCCTGCTCCCGCAGGTCACAGCCGTCCTCCAGAGCGCCGGCCAAGGGCCCCTGTGGGGCGGCAGGGAGAGCACAGGCAGGATTGGGGTCGGGCAGGGGCGACTGGAGGGTTGGGGCCGCATGGTCCCGGGAGCCCTGCCAGAGCTGCAGGCCACACCTCCGCTCAGAGGCCAGCTGGCACTGTCAGCAGCCTGGAACAGGTCTGGCCAGGAAAGTTCCAGAGCCGGTGGGCTGCAGGACGCCTCTGACGGCAGCGGATGCTCACAGCGGCCGCCTGGCTGGTAGGCCACAGAGTCCATGGTGGTCCAACAGCTCCTCCCGGACGGGATGGGTCCAGAGAGCCCCCCTCGGTCCGGACTCTGCTGGGGACGGGGCAGCAGCTGGTGCCGCGGGGGCAGGGAGCCTCCCTCGTGCAGGGCAGGCCGGGCTGGCGCCCTGGCGTTCCGTGCGGCTGTTTTAACCTCAGGAGCCGGAGAAGGACCTCCGCCCAGGAAGTCAGCGTCCCTGGGCTCCGGCCCGTGCTTTCCAGGGCCTGGTGAAGCGGCCGCGTTCCTCTGGGCCTCAGTTTCCCTTTCCGTGGAGTGAGAGGGCCGGGGACCTGCTGAGGGCCTTTCAGCTGAGCCCTCCTGACCTCAGGCTGAGCCCAGGGAGGAAGGGGAGGCAGGAGGCCGGCGGGGCGGGTCTCAGAGGCCACGGCGGCCTCGCGGGCAGGGAGTCCTCACCCGGTCGCCCCGCGGCCTGGTCCGGAGAGGATCCCCGAAGGCCGAGGCCCGGCCTGTCTTTCCTTCCAGGACCCCCTGGAGCAGGCCTTTCCCCGGGGAGAGGGGGGGTGCGGGTGGGCGAGGGACAGGGCGGGACCTCCTTTCTGCACGGCTGCCCGCCCTGAGTGAGTGGAGGGCTGGGGGGGGGGGGGGGCCGGGGTGCAGGGGGGTCGGTGCAGGGGCTGCCCCCGCCGGGCTCTCCGCTGGCGCGGGAGGGGCCGCCCGGCTCCGGAGCCGCCCGCCCGCCGTTGCCTTTAAAGGCGCCGGCCCAGCGCGCAGCGGCGCGGAGCGCGGCTCCTTCCAAAATAGGCAAAACCGGCCGCGGGGCCGCCGACGTCACCGGGGCTCCCTCCCGCCGCCGCATCCGTCTCCATGGCGACGGCACCGGTGAATGAGCTGCGCGGCGCCCCGGCTGCGCGGGAAGGGGACGCGGCCGGCGCCGGGAGGAGGGGGCGCCCTCCCGATAGGAAAGAACCTGATTCCTCTCTGTGTCCCGGGCCCCGAGCCTCTGGGGCGGGCTCCTCGCTCCCGGGTCCCCCTTCCCATCTCCCCGTCACCCCGTTAGTCCCGGTCCCCGGCTCCGCGGAGAAGCGGACAGCGCGGCCTCAGGGCGCCACCGCGTGGCCGCTGCTGGCGCCGCGTCAGGGACGCCTGAGGCCGCGGTCCCTTCGTCTGTGTCGCCCTCTGGTGTTTGCGAGAGGGAAGAGCACACCCTGATTAACAGACATCTTCGGCATCCTCAGCGGGCAGTGAGTGCTCCGGAGGTGCCAGGCAATGCCAGGGCGTTCTGGTGTCACTTCTTTCCGTTCTCACAGCAACCCTGCAATGCAGATGATGAGGATGAGGATGAGGAGGAGGAGGAGGAAGAGGAGGAGAAGGAGGAGGAAGAGGAGAAAGGAGGAGGAGGAGAAGAAGAAAGGAGGAGGAGGAGGAGGAGAATGAGGAGGAGGAGAAGGAGGAAGAGGAGGAGGAAGAGAAGGGAGGAGGAGGAGAAGGAGGAAGAGAAAAAGGAGGAGGAGCAGGAGGAAGTAGAGGAGAAAAAGGAGAAGGAGGAGGAGGAGGGAGAGAAGGAAGAGGAGGAGCGAGAGGAGGAGGAGGAGGAGAATGAGGTGGAGGAGAAGGAAGAGGAGGAGGAAGAGGAGAAGGGAGGAGGATTAGGAGGAAAAGGAGGAAGAAGAGGAGGAAGAGGAGAAAGGAGGAGGAGTGGAGGAGGAGGAAGAGGAGGAAGAGGAGAAAGAGGAGGAGGGGAGGAGGAGGAGGAGAAGGAGGAAGAAGAGGAGGAAGAAGAGGAGGGGAGGAGGAGGAGGAGGAGGAAGAGGAGGAAGAGGAGGAAGAGGAGAAAGAGGAGGAGGGGAGGAGGAGGAGAAGGAGGAAGAAGAGGAGGGAGGGGAGGAGGAGGAGGAGGAGAAGGAGGAAGAAGAGGAAGAGGAGAAGGGAAGGGGAGGAGGGGGAGGAGGAAGAGGAGGAGGGGGAGGAGGATTACCACTATGACGGCTGCCATTTTACAGATGAGAAAGCGAGCTGAGAGAAGCTGTGGCTTGCCCACGATCCCACAACTGTAAGGGGCAGAATTGCCCCCTGAACTCACGATTGCGTGCGCAATGCTTGACCCCTCCCTTCCAAACCTCTGGTCTCCTTTGATTCTCTTCAGAGTCTCTCGAGAAAAGCAGGACAGCACGTATAATGTTAAAATTATTCCCACTTTACAGATGAGGAGGTGAAATGTGTAGCCCGAAGTTTCCGCGGCCAGGGGTGGAGTGCAGGTCTCTGGGGCCCTGGCCTGGGGATTTCTAAGATGAGGTGGCAGCCTACCGGGGCGTACAGCACCCCCTGAGGGACCTTACTCCTCGCAGGACAGACCGCGGAGCCAGCTCTCCCAGGGGCCCCTCCATTCCCAAGGCCAGCGCGGGGCAGGACCCTTCCCGCACCCCGGGCTCTGAGCGTCCATGCAGCTGCAGGCCGTTTCCTCCCGCATTCGGGGACATGACTACATGCTGCGCACCCCGTTCGGTATTGTTTTCCAATGTCGCCTTCCTGCTTATGCTGGACCCTCGCGTGTACCGACCGCTGGGGTGAGAAAAACACTCCCTGGGGTTAATTCTTACTTGTCAGAAGCTAATTATCCTATCTGATAGAGAGGGAATATGCTAACTGACCATCACTCCATCACAAAGATGGCTGCACTCACAGCTGAGTTCCCTTAAGGAGCCTTAAGGAGCAATCAGCTGCTGAAACCGTTTTGGCTCAGTGGATAGAGCATCAGCCTGCGGACTGAAAGGTCTCGGGTTCGATTCCGGTCAAGGGCATATACCTTGGTTGCGGGCACATCCCCAGTAGGGGGTGTGCAAGAGGCAGCTGATCAATGATTCTCTCTCATCTATGTTTCTAATTCGTTGATGTTTCTAACTTTTTATCCCTCTCTGTAAAAAAATCAATAAAAAAAATTTTTTTAAAGGAGCAATCAGCAGGGACCTGAGGCTATGCCCTCCTCTGTCGCTGTGGGGCTTCAGGGGACCTCAAGCCACGTCTCCCATCCTGGCACTGGGCCAGGGGGCCTGAGGCTACTCCCCCTGCCCGCAGGGCTTGACAAGGGTGGGACTAGCCTGGTCTGGATCTAGCCCCATGGGGGGGGGGCAACCAGGTCTGGGTCTCATGCGATTTTGAGGTGCATGCGGGTGGGTGGGGACTTGACTCTGGGTCCCCCTTTTAATGTGCACGAATTTCGTGCACTGGGCCACTAGTTGTTTTAATAGTAGAGAGCTGTGGACAGGGAATCTGGAGAGCTGGTCAACCTGAATTGCTCTAGAAGGTCAGAGCTAATTACTAGACATTGGTAGTTGAAGCAGCCCCCACCTGTTAGTCCTAAATTCACTGATTGACTTTTACTGGAGTTCGCTGCCCAGGGGATAAAGGTGTATCCTATCATTTTAATCTTAATAAAAGGGATGGAAAAGCCAGAGCGAGGAGTAGTCCTTCCAGCAGAGTTGGACTACGCCTGGCTCATTTCCCAAATTAATGCTTTTCTAAAGTCTCTTTTTCATTCGTGTGCGGCCTTCTCCAGAACCCGAACCCGGAACTGGAACCCTGAATCACGCGGACGTGAAAGGGGTTCCCACACTTACTGGCTTGTATTTTGGGGCGAATGGGAACATCTGTCCTCTAAGTTTGCTGTAAACGTTGACCAGAGGATTGGGTTAGTTAGCTAATTGCTCTGATTTTAAGTGGAGATTTAAAATCTGTCCCTGCTGCCGCTGCTGTCCTCCCCATTACTCTTAGCTCACCCTCCGGGACACGCTAAGGATTGCGTGTAAGCCGTTAAAGGGAACGCAAGGAACCAGTGTCTGCAATGTCGAAAGCTGCCAGTGTGACTTAGATTTATCGGGAATTTATTGCAACCCGTCAGCTACAGGCATTTGTCCCCAAGAGGGTGACAGTAGCTCCACTGAATGACCTGCAGTGGCCATTTTTGTCCCGTTCAAGGGGCACCAGGTCAATCCACATCTTTCCTTCAGGGACAGCTCTGCTGCTTTCCCACGGGCTCATTAACAGGATTTGCTGCCGTCCCAGCGACCTGAGAGGGTTGCAGAGATCCATCCAGGGTCACCTTTATCCAGATTTCCCCAGATGTGTCCCCACGCAGCTTCTCCTCAATGCATTCCTGCTGCTTCCTCCAGCTGCTGCCTGGGGTGGGGGTGCCCCCTCTTTCTGACCCCGAGGCTCCTCTCACAGGGTTGAGCTCACAGTCCTGGACCAGCCAGTGGCTCCCCGTGCAGCTGTGGGACCTGCGGTTAAATTCCGGCCCCATCACCATCCCTCCGCTGGGCGGGGATCGCCATGTGCAGCCTCCCACCCGCCCCGTGTTACACCACGGCCCCCAGGGCTGGCGCCACCCCTCGGTTCCAGCGTCTGGCAGTGGGAGTGGAGATGGCAGAGACTCGGCCCCTCCGCTGTGGTTTCCATGGCTATTCAGCGCTGATGTCCTCCAGGCGGGGCCAAGAACTGTCCCGGGTATTGTCTTTTCTTCTTTTAAAAATATCTTTTGTTGATTTTTTTTACAGAGAGGAAGGGAGAGGGATAGAGAGTTAGAAACATCGATGAGAGGGAGTCATCGACCAGCTGCCTCTTGCACACCCCCTACTGGGGATGTGCCCGCAACCAAGGTACATGCCCTTGACCCGAATTGAACCCGGGGCCCTTCAGTCCCCAAGCCGACGCTCTATCCACTGAGCCAACCCGGTCAGGGCTCTGGCTGTTGTTCATCTTCCTCTGGTTGGTCCCAGTGCCACCTGACATCCTGTAACGTATGGACTGAAGTATGAGCCACCCCCGAGACACCCTCAGGAGCTCTCAGCCTTGTCACTTTGACATTTGGGGCCAGACGGTTCTCTGTTGGGACTTTTCGAGCCTCACCCTAAAGAGCCCAGCTTGGTCCTGAGGGCCCAGTCCAGGCCTAGGAGCCGAGCCCTTCCTCTCTGAAATCAATAAAAATGTGAATATTAAGAGCAAAACAAAGCATGCTGGCCTCAAGAATACAGAAAGCTTGCCGAAGCCGGTTTGGCTCAGTGGTAGAGCGTCGGTCTGCGGACTGAAGGGTCCCAGGTTCGATTCCGGTCAAGGGCATGTACATTGGTTGCGGGCACATCCCCAGTAAGGGGTGTGCAGGGGGCAGCTGGTCGATGTTTCTCTCTCATTGGCATTTCTAGCTCTCTAGCTCTCTCCCTTCCTCTGTAAAAAATCAATAAAAATATATTTTAAAAAAAAAAGAATACAGAAAGTTTGGCGTGTCCTGGGAAGGGCCCGGTGAGCTGAGGGAGTGTTGTGGGCGACCCTCGAATGATGACCAGTCAGCCACATTGGAATTTAGGAAGCTTTTATTACCAACTCAAGTCTGGGCTCCCAGCTCAGCTGACACAGCAGCGAGCAATGAGAGCCCTGACCACTCTAAGCACGCTGCTTCCATCCCCGTCTGAGGGATGCCTGGCAGATCATGATTGGCTAAAGTTTCAACAAAGAAAGGTCAGTTATAAGTTATAGAAAAACTCCACTAGCGCAGTAACATTTAAAGTTTATACAACCCCTGGGGCGGGGGTTTGTTTTCAGCCTAAGCAGTCTCTGCGTGACCTGGTTTGGTCTGTTTGTCCTGCCTGCGGCTACTGGAAACAGGACGCGCAGACTATTTTATGACCCACAGTCATGCTGCACTCTTTGTTGTGGGTCTGGCTGCTCGGCCCTTCCCTGGAGTCCTGCCTCGTCGGGGTCCTGCTGGCCATCTGAAGCTCTGCCTCCACCGGGGCTTCCGGCCACAGCAGGAGGGGCCTCCGAGCCCGCGGAAACCACTCAGACACACGAGCAGGAGGCTGAGTCCATCTGGTTTCCATTTCTGAAAGGCCCCGTGGCTCCCAGGGCCCAGGCCCGGGTTGTAACCACCGTCCTCCCATGGAGGCCACGGGCTCCTCGGGCGGCTGCGGCAGGGCTGGGGCAGGGGAACCCCCGAGGAGCCTCGGCCGCTAACTTCATTCCTGGCCGGCAATTACCTTCGTTGCAGGGTAGCAAGGAAGCGTTTGCTGTCAGAAGGGTGACTGCTTCTGACTGAGCTGGACTGAGCCTCTCCTCTGAGCGCGAGGCAGTGCCCGACATGGAAGGAGGGGGACTGGCCACTTGACAGAACTCCAGGGGCTGGCGCTGGAGCCATCTGAGCAGCAGGGCAAACAGCTCGGTGCTGGATCAGGACTCCACATCCATACATACCCTGCAGCCATGCTGGTGAGATAAACGAGGGAGAAGGGATAAACTGCGCCACAGAAGAAATCCAAATATTTGTGTACCCCCCCACCCGCCAGGGCTTAGCCACACCCCTTTGGGGACGGGACTGGGCGGCTGACTTCCAGAGAACGGAGAATGAGAGGGGGAATGGGAGCTTTACAGCGGATAAACCCGGCACCAAGACCTGAACCAAGACGTTAACATCGCCCACGGGGTCGTGTTAATATCGGTTCTCTCCGACCTGTGATCAGAAGGGCACTTACCGCTGTGGAATTCCCCCCATAAGACCAGGCCAGGCACAGTCAAAACACAAAGCCCCCATTTGGGGGACATTCCACAAAACTCCTGACCAAGGCTGCTTAAAAGTACCCGTCTTTAAAAAACAAACAAAAGCCAAGACCGGTTTGGCTCGGTGGATAGAGCGTTGGCCTGCGGACTGGAAAGTTCCAGGTTCGATTCCGGTCAAGGGCATGTACCTTGGTTGCAGGCACATCTCCAGTAGGGGGTGTGCAGGAGGCAGCTGATTGATGATTTTCTCTCATCAGTGTTTCTAGCTCTCTATCTTTCTCCCTTCCTCTCTGTGAAAAATCAATAAAATATATTTTAAAAAAATAAAAATAAAAAACAAATAAAAAAAACAACACCCACCTCATCCTTAGAAGTAAAATGGCTCTGCAAAGGAAGTCTTTTAAAAATATTTTCTTAATGCCGAAACCGGTTTGGCTCAGTGGATAGAGCGTTTGCCTTCGGACTGAAAGGTCCCAGGTTCGATTCCGGTCAGGGGCATGTACATTGGTTGGGGGCACATCCCCATTAGGGGTGTGCAGGAGGCAGCTGGTTGATGTTTCTCTCTCATCAGTGTTTCTAGCTCTCTATCTTTCTCCCTTCCTCTCTGTGAAAAATCAATAAAATATATTTTTAAAAAATATTTTCTTAACCATTTGGTATTATTGGGGAATGATTCAACTGAACCAAGGAAATAATTCCACATCATAGTTGAGGTATTGCAAAAATGATGCCACAGAGCTTTTGATCCATTTGAAAAGTTGATCTGCTGGAAAAGGAGGGGAAAAAACCCCCCACTAAAATGAAGGGAATTAGCATGACATTTAAAAGCAATGCTTCTTGGATTAAGAAATACAAACTGGTAATCACAGAATCGTCACGGGATTAGAGTGCAGCTCAGGAAATGTGTCAGTAACACTGTAATCACTGGGTGTGGTGCCAGGCGGGTACCAGAATTACCCCAGAGGACAGGGGCCACTTTGTAAATTATGTAATGGTTTAGCCAGCATGCTGTACACACAGAACTAATACAAAATAATATTGAATGCCAACTGTAATTGAAAAATAAAATTAAAAAAAAATTTAATTCACATTTCCTTTAAAAAAGTATATTTTCATTGATTTTTTACAGAGAGGAAGGGAGAGGGATAGAGAGTTAGAAACATCGATGAGAGAGAATCATCAATCAGCTGCCTCCTACACACCCCCTACTGGGGATGTGCCTGCAACCAAGGTCCATGCCCGGAATCGAACCTGGGACCCTTCAGACCGACACTCTATCCTCTGAGCCAAACCGGTTTCGGCAAAATAAAAGTAAGTTAAAAATAAAAATAGCCAAAACCGGTTTGGCTCAGAGGATAGAGCATCAGCCTTCGGACTGAAAGGTCCCAGATTCCATTCCGGTCAAGGGCATGTACCTGGGTTGCGGGCACATCCCCAGTGGGAGGTGTGCAGGAGGCAGCTGATTGATGACTCTCTTTCATCGATGTTTCTAACTCTCTATCTCTCTCCCTTCCTCTCTGTAAAAGATCAATAAAATATATTTTTAAAAAATAATAAATAAATAAATAAATAAATAAATAAATAAATAAAAATAACGCTTCTTATAGGAACTTCCCAGCTCCCATTTTTGTAGCAATTTGATATGACCAGGCCTTAAGAGTCTCTCTTTGAATACCATTTTAAGTGACAAAGACACAATGGCCAGATTTAAGGATATGTTTGCTCTGACAGTTTAGGGTGGGTATTAAATCCACCTGAAGCTGATGAAGAGTTAGCCAACACTGACAGGGAGAGTTATTTGGATTTCAAACTCTGTTTGAGCCTCAGACATGATTTAACCAATCTACTTATGAACAGTTTTGGATCCAATTATGACTCTCACCTCCACTTCTTTGGAAAGAACTGAATAGCATATGGTAGCATTTCCAACAATGTATTTATTCCAAAGACCCTCACTGCACCAGCATGGATACTGCAGAAACAACAAAACCAGTTGTAAATATGTATTAAGAACTCCAAGGAGGACTCCTTTGAACAGACTTAGAACAAAATATTATTAATTCGTGGGAATAAGTGAAATGCAGGATCTCAATGCATTTAATTAATAAAGGTTGTTTTAAAACAACTTTGTATAATAAAGCCACATTTACATTTCATAAGAAAAAATTCATACTTCGAATCCCATAAGAAATCTACAATATGAAAACTGCATATTGCAATTATTGACTTATTCTGCATTACCTAGATTTAAAACAAAAATCTTACTCATATACTTTTCGAGAAACATACCCAACCAACCACAATCTCATATTACTGCTTATTCTTTGTAACCACTCTATATGCTATTATTCTACCAAAAGATATTAATATCCCATAATAATATGGGGGCCACATTAGTATGGACTCTCTCTATGCCGTCACAGGAAGTGAGATTTCAAAACAGTAGCACAATCCCACGTCATTACATCAGGAATGACTGCGACAGAAAATATAAATAAAGATCAGGTCATTTACAAAAATATCGTAACTTCTTTTCTCTAATTCCGCAGGAATTTATTTGAGCGTGATATACAGATTTCAGTGAAGGGTATGTATCCCTTTCTCTTATATACAAAGAAGACTGGTCTATTGGTACTATCCTTCCTGTGCTTATTCTGGTGGTCAGCTGTGTCATTGTGCTTTCATTTTCCTGTTAGATATATATATATATATTATAAACATTAACGAGAGAGAAACATGGATCAGCTGCCTCTTGCACACCCCCTACTGGGGATGTGCCCACAGCCAAGGCACATGCCCTTGACGGGAATCGAACCCGGGACCTCTCAGTCCACAGGCTGATGCTCTTATCCACTGAGCCAAACCGGTTTCGGCCTGTTCTTCTTGAATTACCTTCTGATCCTCTAACTCCTCTGAGCATATTTATCGGAAGTACAAGCATCAAACTGTTTTATCGCTGTGCCCAAAGCCTTACTCTGGAGATATCTGATTGTAAATTATTCATTTTAGCTTTCCTTTGCTTCACAGTCAGGGCATTCGCATTGCGTTTGCAGTGTGTGGACGGGTTATGCTGCTCGTAAATCTCTTTTAGGATTATGGGAGTGGAGTGACAAAGCTGCTATAAAAACAGGGTGCTGGGCGGCGCTCCCAGGCCTGGGGCGGAGGACAAACGCCCAGAACAGCGGTTCTCTCTCTCTCTCTCTCTCTCTCTCTCTCTCTCTCTCTCTCTCTCTCTCTCTCTCTCTCTCTCTCTCTCGGCCAGGGGCAGTTTTGTCCCGGGGGCATCTGGCAATCGGTGTCACGCTCCGGGAAGGTGCTCCTGGCATGGCGTGGGCTGGTCCAGGGTGCACAGGACAGCCCACAACAAAGAATTATCTGGCGACGGGACTGCAGTGCTGAAGTGACAAACCCTGACCCATGGGACTCTCCCTCCTGCGGCCTGTGGTCCCGGCCGCCCCTGGCGGTCCCTGAGGGAGACCGGAACGGAGGGAGGGAGGACACGGACTCTCTGTACTCTGCTCAGCTCTCCCGGGATTTAAACCTGTGCCAGAAATAAAATCTACGAGAATATTTTCAAAAGCCACGTTGGTCATTTTATGAGCCTAGACCCTAACCCCAGTGTACACACGGACACACGTGTTCTTTGTAAGGTTGGAATGCCCACCCCGTTTTTCGCCCAGGCAGCTACTGCCTGTGGAGAGGGACAGCTGCACTCTGTGTTTTTGTTTGTTTGTTTTTAAAAAAAATATATACTTTATTGATTTTTTACAGAGAGGAAGAGAGAGGGAGAGAGAGTTAGAAACATCGATCAGCTGCCTCCTGCACACCCCCTACTGAAGTTGTGCCCGCAACCAAGGTCCATGCCCTTGACCGGAATCGAACCCGGGACCTTTCAGTCCGCAGGCCGACGCTCAATCCCCTGAGCCAAACCGGTCAGGGCTGCACTCTGTTTTGTTTGGGACTTTGCCGAGGCCTGGTCACCATTTCAGAAAGCCACAGCGCCCAGCGGCCTGGGGGGCTCCGGGCGGCCAGCCTGGCCGTGACGGCGGCCGCAGCCACGGAGGTTCTGTGGGCGCCCCCTGTGCCCGGCGTCCCCGCCTCACACACCCGTTACTTTACCCCGGGCACTGCCGGGAGGGCGTTCACTGACGTTACCCCTGTGTGCAGTGGGTTTATCGCTGCTCATTCCATGGAGGCAGTGATAAGACATGTGAGGACAGGGTGAGCGACTGCAGTGAGAACCCCCCCTTTCACATGGATCCCAGGCTGGTGAGAACCAGCGGCCTAGTGTCACCGTCCTCAGTGCCTGTCCTGGTCCGGGCTGTCCTCTCCGGAGGCCCTCGCTCCCTCCGGACCGGGCTCGGGGCCGCTGTGCCCCTCAGCTCACATCCTCCCCCTGACACTGTGCCTCCCTCCGCCTGCTCTGCCATCTGCTGCGTGTTCCTGAAATGACCCACTTTTTCCGAAATACATTTTAGTTTATAGTAAGTTTTTAAACAGGCTTACTTTAAAATGTAAATACATTCTTAAAAGTTGTTTAAACCAATTTATATTTTTAATTTATGTATATCTGATTTGTTTTTTTAATTCTAGGAAGTGTATGTTTACATTTTATTACATTTAGCTCATTTAATTTAAATGAGTTTGTAAGGCCTAAACCGGTGTGGCTCAGTGGAGAGCACGTCTGCCCGTGGACTGAAAGGTCCCGGGTTAGAATCCGGTCAAGGGCATGTGCCTTGGTTGAGGGCACATCCCTAGGAGGGGGTGTGCAGGAGGCAGCTGATTGATATTTCTAACTCTCTATCCCTCTCCCTTCCTCTCTGTAAAAAAGAAATGTTTGTAAGTTTATTCATTAAACTACACATACTTTTATTCTTCAAAGAAAAGTATATGTAATTAGCATAAATAGGAAACTAGCACGAGTAGCCCTAAAAATAAAGCAATTGTAAAAAACAGAGAGAAGAAACATAGAAGCGAGGTGAACAGGCCTGGGAAACGTTAGCACTGAACTGAGCCTTTCCCCCTTCCCGAAGGTTTGAAACGACAGTGTAATTTATTTTTTTAAATGTTTTTATTGATTTTTTACAGAGAGGAAGGGAGAAGGACAGAGAGTTAGAAACACGGATCAGCTGCCTCCTGCACACCCCTCACTGGGGATGTGCCCGCAACCAGGATACATGCCCTTGACCGGAATCGAACCTGAGACCCTCTATCCACAGAGCCACACCGGCGAGGGGATCTCAGAGTGACTTAATGCCGCCTCTGCTCTCCCTGAAGGCTCCGGCCTGGCACTGCGACCCTCTCCTCACCGAGCACCAGGCACCTGCTGTGGATAGACACACACTCACACACACAGTCACACACAGTCACACATACACACTCACACACACAGTCACACACAGTCACACACACAGTCACACACAGTCACACACAGTCACACACACTCACACACAGTCACACACAGTCACACACACACTCACACACACAGTCACACACAGTCACACACAGTCACACACACTCACACACAGTCACACACACAGTCACACACACAGTCACACACACTCACACACACTCACACACACTCACACACACAGTCACACACACAGTCACACACAGTCACACACACTCACACACAGTCACACACACAGTCACACACACAGTCACACACACTCACACACACTCACACACACAGTCACACACACAGTCACACACACTCACACACACTCACACACACAGTCACACACACAGTCACACACACAGTCACACACACTCACACACACAGTCACACACACTCACAGTCACACACAGTCACACACAGTCACACACACTCACACACAGTCACACACAGTCACACACACAGTCACACACTCACACACACTCACACACACTCACACACACAGTCACACACACAGTCACACACACAGTCACACACAGTCACACACACTCACACACAGTCACACACACAGTCACACACACAGTCACACACACAGTCACACACACTCACACACACAGTCACACACAGTCACACACAGTCACACACACTCACACACAGTCACACACACAGTCACACACACAGTCACACACACTCACACACACTCACACACACTCACACACACAGTCACACACACAGTCACACACAGTCACACACACTCACACACAGTCACACACACAGTCACACACACAGTCACACACACTCACACACACTCACACACACAGTCACACACACAGTCACACACACTCACACACACTCACACACACAGTCACACACACAGTCACACACACAGTCACACACACTCACACACACAGTCACACACACTCACAGTCACACACAGTCACACACAGTCACACACACTCACACACAGTCACACACAGTCACACACACAGTCACACACTCACACACACTCACACACACTCACACACACAGTCACACACACAGTCACACACACAGTCACACACAGTCACACACACTCACACACAGTCACACACACAGTCACACACACAGTCACACACACTCACACACACTCACACACACACTCACACACACAGTCACACACACAGTCACACACACAGTCACACACACTCACACACACAGTCACACACACAGTCACACACACAGTCACACACACTCACACACACAGTCACACACACTCACAGTCACACACAGTCACACACACAGTCACACACACTCACACACAGTCACACACACTCACACACACAGTCACACACTCACACACACTCACACACACTCACACACACAGTCACACACACAGTCACACACACAGTCACACACAGTCACACACACTCACACACAGTCACACACACAGTCACACACACAGTCACACACACTCACACACACTCACACACACACTCACACACACAGTCACACACACTCACACACACTCACACACACACACACACACACACACAGTCACACACAGTCACACACACAGTCACACACACTCACACACAGTCACACACACTCACACACACAGTCACACACACACTCACACACAGTCACACACACTCACAGTCACACACAGTCACACACACAGTCACACACACTCACACACAGTCACACACACTCACACACACAGTCACACACTCACACACACTCACACACACTCACACACACAGTTACACACACTCACACACACAGTCACACACAGTCACACACACACTCACACACAGTCACACACACTCACAGTCACACACAGTCACACACACAGTCACACACACTCACACACAGTCACACACACTCACACACACAGTCACACACTCACACACACTCACACACACTCACACACACAGTTACACACACTCACACACACAGTCACACACAGTCACACACACAGTCACACACACTCACACACACACACTCACACACACTCACACACACACACACACTCACACACACTCACACACACGGAGCCGGCAGTGGCTAAGACAGTCAGCTGGGCCTCTGGTGGGCGCCCTCCGGGCAGGGGCGGAGGAAGAGCCCGCCCCTTTGAGAGCAAATTAACCTGACCCGGTCCCCGGGGCGCTGTGCGGGGGCTGGGCCCAGAGTGACTTTCCTCTGGGGCGGGGGGGGGGGGGGGGGGGGGGGGGGGGCACGGGCGCCACAGCCCGGCTCCCCGCCCGGCCCGGCCTGTGCGGCCCAGGGCGGTCCGGGCTCCGCCGGAGGAGAAGGGCCTCCCGGGCCCCGCACCGGACCCCCCCGCACCGCCCTACCGACCCCCCCCCCCGCACCGGCCTCCCCCCGCACCGGCCTCCCCCCCGCACCGCCCTCCCGGCCCCCCCCCGCACCGCCCCCCCCGCACCGCCCCCCCCGCCCCGCCCTCCCGGCCCCCCCCCCCCGCACCGGCCTCCCCCCCCCGCACCGGCCTCCCCCCCGCACCGCCCTCCCGGCCCCCCCCCGCCCCGCCCCCCCCGCACCGCCCTCCCCCCCCCCCCCCCCCCCCGCACCGCCCTCCCGGCCCCACATGGGCCGCCGCCTCCGCCTCCCCGCCCGGGGCGCAGCCGCTCGGGTTACAGCCTCCGGGCTCCCGCTAGGGGGCGCTGCCGGCCCTGTCCCCCGGGGAGGGGAAGGGGGGGGAGACGGGAAGGACAGGGGGGGAGGGGAGGACAGGGGGGAGGACAAGGGGGAGGGGAGGGAGGACAGGGGGGAGGGGGCAGGGAAGCGGGGGAGAGGAGGCGCCGCGCAGGCAGCTGCGGCCTCGGAGGGGAACGGCAGCTCCCGCCCGCCCGCAGGGCCCGGACCCCGCCTCCAGGCCGCCGGGCAGGTCCGGACCGCGGGGCAGGGCAGGCCGGGTCCGAGCCCCGGCGGGAGGCGGAGGGCGGCGCCCCGCTCGGTCCCGCCCCAGGGCGGGCCCCGCCGGAGCTGCGGAAGGTCGGACCGGGGAGACCGGCCTGCGGCTCCGCCCGGGCGCCCGCCTCCCCCTCCCCTTCCTCCCCTCCCTCCGAGGCCCGGCCTCTCCCCTCCCTCTCCCTCCCTCCGAGGCCCGGCCCGCCCCCCGGCCGCACCGGCCTCCGGGCGCTCGGACCCGGCCCCGCGCAGGTGCAGGTGCGGCCCCCGCCTCCCGGCGCATCGCGGGCGACATGGCGCGGGGAGACGTCCCGCAGGACAGGCAAGTTGCGGGCCAGGGGTGCGCATGGAACCGGGGGGCCAGGGGTGCGCATGGAACCGGGGGGCCAGGGGTGCGCATGGAACCGGGGGGCCAGGGGTGCGCATGGAACCGGGGGGCCAGGGGTGCGCATGGAACCGGGGGGCCAGGGGTGCGCATGGAACCGGGGGGCCAGGGGTGCGCATGGAACCGGGGGGCCAGGGGTGCGCACGGGAACCGGGGGGCCAGGGGTGCGCATGGAACCGGGGGGGGCAGGGGTGCGCATGGAACCGGGGGGGGGCAGGGGTGCGCATGGAACCGGGGGGGGGGGCAGGGGTGCGCACGGGAACCGGGGGGCCAGGGGTGCGCATGGAACCGGGGGGGGGCCAGGGGTGCGCATGGAACCGGGGGCCAGGGGTTCACACGGAACCGGGGGGCCAGGGGGTGCGCATGGAACCGGGGGGGGCGGGGGTGCGCATGGAATCCGGGCCGCAGGCGCCCCCCCCCGCCCCCCCCCGCTCTCGGGCTCTGAGGCTCCGCGGGGCGAACGGGACTCGGTCCCGGAGCCGGGATGGGCTGCGTCCGAGGGGGGGGGGGGGCGGCGCCCTCGGGGTGACCTCTGACCGCTCCCCGCAGCTACCACCTGGTCGGGGTCAGCTTCTTCGTCCTCGGGCTGGGCACGCTGCTGCCCTGGAACTTCTTCATCACGGCCATCCCGGTGAGCCCGGCCGGCCGGCCTCCCCGCTGCGCCTCCACGGCCCGGCCCGGGAGCGGGGCCTGGGAGCGGGGCCTGGGAGCGGGGCCTGGGAGCGGGGCCTCCGGGAGAGGGGGTCCTGGGAGCGGGGGTCCGGGAGAGGGGGGCCCGGGAGCGGGGGTCCGGGAGAGGGGGGCCTTGGTGGCCAGGAAGGTCGAGCTCTTGGGGCTGCCGATCCTGCGGCAAGGCCACCGGCTCAGGAGCTCTGTGCTGGCACCCCAACGCCGGCGCCAGGCCTGTGTGCGGGTGCCTTCACGCATCCTCGGAGTAACCGCGCCCACTGTGCTGCGCCCCAGGCCCGCCGCGGGGCATGGAGGATCAGCAGACTCGGGACGCCCCGTCCTCAGAGCTGAGTTCCCCGGAGGCAGGACCGGAGCCGGTTTCTCCCGGCCCTGGTCATCCAGTGCACTTTCCAGACGCTCCCGGTGCCTGGCCCCGGGCTGGGCCCCTGTGGTCGTGGGGGAGGGACCTGAGCCAGAGGGGGCACAGAGCGGGGGCTGGGTCTGAAGGCCCCAATGCTGTTCCTGAGCCTCAGGCTTTGCCCCGCGGGCCCTGGGGAGCCGTGGGCATCGGGAGGGAGGGGAACGGGGTGCGTTCCGGAGGGACTGTGGTTGGCTGGCAGCCGGCTCTGGCCGGCTCACTGCAGCTCATAAAACTCAGGAATCCAGAAGCTGGTGGCGGTGGGGCCGGGCTGGGACACGGATGAAGAGGGGCGAGCGGAGGGGAGCGAGGCCCCGCTGGGGTTCTCGGGGCTCTGTTCCCGCTCTCAGTCACTCGGTTCGATGCACATCCACTGAGCCCGGGCAGCGCCAGGTGCCGGGAACACACAGGACAGACAGCCGGTCCCCACAGACACTCCCCGAACCCGCCGAGCAGGGCGGGCTGGGAGGCGGGCGGGAGGCGGGTGTGCTGCGGGGTGACCGCCCCCCCCCCTTACCCCCCTGGAACCTGCAGTACTTCCAGGGGCGGCTGGCAGGGCCCAACAGCACTCTCCTGACCTTGGGCGCCAACCACACGGGCCCGGCCGACACCTTCAACTTCAACAACTGGGTGACGCTGCTGTCCCAGCTGCCCCTGCTGCTCTTCACGCTGCTCAACTCCTTCCTGTACCAGTGGTGAGAGGCTGCCCTCCTGGTTCCTGCCCCAGCCCCTGAGGCGGCTCCCTCTGGGCCCTCCCTCCACACCCCTGCATCCTCCCCCCCCACCCCTACCGCCCAGCCCTGGGCTTCCCCTCCCGCCACCTCCCTCGCCCGACCTGGCCCAGCTGACTGACGCCCACTCCACCCCCCTCTGTGGGCAGCATCCCTGAGGTGGTGCGGGTCCTGGGCAGCCTGCTGGTCATCCTGCTGCTCTTCGCCCTGACGGCGGCCTTGGTCAAGGTGGACATGACCCCCCGGCCCTTCTTCTCCGTCACCATGGCCTCCGTCTGGTTCATCAACTGTGAGGACCACTGCCCTCCCCCTCCCCTCCTTGCCACCCCCCTCCCCCAGGACTCCAGCCCAGCCTCCTTCTGTAAGGAACAGGGCCCAGTGTATACAAAAAGGGGAGGCAGCAGCTGCGCCCATGTCCCTGATGAGAAACTGAGGCCCGGAGGGAGGGGAAAGGTCACTGTGGCAGGCCCCCATTGACCTGAGAGCTGGCCTCCGGACCCTAGACCTCAAGTCCATGGCTGCGCCTCAGGAGAGCAGTGAATGGGGGTGTTAGACCAGAGTGCCAGGAGCCTTATGCCTGCCAACCCCACCCAGAGCCACAGTGTGTCCTGCTGACCCTCCCCCAGGGAGCCCCCAAGCTCCCCAGCTGAGCGGCAGCCCCGCTTCGTGTCCCCCCACAGCCTTCTGCGCGGTCCTGCAGGGCAGCCTGTTCGGGCAGCTGGGCACCATGCCCTCTACCTACAGCAGCCTCTTCCTCAGCGGCCAGGGCCTGGCTGGCATCTTCGCGGCTCTCGCCATGCTCATGTCCATGGCCAGTGAGTGGACCTGAGCGGCCGGGGATGGGGGGGCAGGGTGGCCTCTGGGATTGTGGGGGGCGGGAGAGGGTGCCAGGAGGGAGGTGCTGTGGGTTCTGGGTGAGGCAGAGGTGGCGGGAGCTGGGATTGGGTTTGGGTTCTGCAGAGAGAGAGTGACTGGTGAGGGCTGGGTGAGCTTGGAGCCAGGGGCAGGATTCCGGAGGAAAACGGACCTGTGGCTGCAGGTGAGGCTGAGGCGAGGAGGAACAGGTTAGGGATTCAGATCGATTTGTCTTCAAATCACAGCTCCTCTGCCCCCTAGTGCGGGGCATTGGACAAAGCACCTTCCCGGTGTCCCTCTCCTCACCAGGATGGTTATTATGGTTCCATCATCCGATTGTAAGGAGCACGCAGTAAAAGTGAGCACATAAAAACCCCAAACAAACAAACAGCCGAAACCGGTTTGGCTCAATGGATAGAGCGTCGGCTTGGGGACTGAAGGGTCCCGGGTTCGATTCCGGTCAAGGGCATGTACCTTGGTTGCGGGCACATCCCCAGTAGGAGGTGTGCAAGAGGCAGCTGATCGGTGACTCTCTCATCGATGTTTCTAACTCTCTGTCTCTCTCCCTTCCTCTCTGTACAAAATCAATAAAAAATATATATATATTTTTAAAAAAAACAAACAAACAAACAAACAAACAGGACAGTGAGAGTGAGAGAGGTGAGGGATGGGCTGGGGCCCTGACAGGACTCCCGCGTGTGTTGTGAGCGGCGTGGCAGAGGCCAGGAGGTGAACCGGAGGTCAGGCTAGGAAGTGGGACCAGCCACCTCCCTGCTGCAGCTGGAGTTTCCTCGCAGGTGGCGTGGACGCCCAGACCTCTGCCCTGGGCTACTTCATCACACCCTGTGTGGGCATCTTCGCGTCCATCGTGTGCTACCTGAGCCTGCCCTACATGGTGAGCAGGCTCAGGTAGCACTGAGAGCATCTCAGAGACAGCCCTGGCCCGAGGTCCCAGCAGCCACCGAGGCAGGCGGAGGGGCCCCAGCCCCAGGCCGGGTCCCCAAAGGAGCCAGCCACGAGGGCACCGGGGACCCCGGCCTCCGAGCCAACGGCGGGTGGAGGGACCCAGGCGCCTCAGCCGAGCCAGGCGGGACCCATGACTGCCTTCCACAGGAGCTCGCCCGCTACTACCTGGCCAGGAAGCCGTCGCTGGCACAAGGTCGGGAGCTGGAGACCAAAGCTGAGCTCCTGCAGGCTGGTGAGCCCCGGGCCCCGCTGGGGAAGGCGGGGAGGCCCAGAGGCACCTCCCAGGGGAAGGTGTCCTTTCTGTCTCCAGCAAGAGCCCGCGCCCCTAGTAGTAGCCTTGTTGGAGCAGAGGCAGAACAAATGCCAGGAACGAAGCCCTCCCCTGCCCCTCGGGCCTCAGAGGCCCCCCTGTAAGCGGGGGCAGTAGCGCATCAGGCATGCGAGTCCCGGATCCGAATGCATCTGAGTTTGAGTTCCAGCTTCTCAGCATCCAAGCTGTGTGGCCTCAGGCAAGTCCCTACACCCCTCTGAGCCCCCTTACCCGTAGAGCCGTGGCAGTGAGACGGTCCATTCGGCTGCTTAATCCGCCCGGCACACGCATGTGCTTAACACGCAGCAGCTGAGCGTATTCCTGTGGTTACTTCTGGTTCCCTGACCCCCGGGCTGAAGGAGGGCCCCTTTTTTCATCGCCGGGAACCTCCCTGCATAGGCAAGGCTCACGGGCACCACCCTGCCGCCCCTCTTGCCCCAGACGAGAAGAACGGGATCCCCAGCAGCCCTCAGAGGGCGGCCCTGACCCTGGAACTTGACCCTGAGAAGGAGCCGGAGCTGGAGCCAGAGGAGCCCCAGAAGCCAGGAAAACCTTCCGTGTTCATCGTCTTCCGAAAGGTTTGGCTCGGATGTAACCCGCCCCCGTTCCTGGGGGAGAGACTCCGCTCTCGCAGGTTCTCCCCAGAGGCTCAGCGTGGAACGGGCCGCCCCAGGCGGCAGGGGCAGAGGGGAGCGGGGGGCACGGCTGAGCCGGCCCCGGTGCCGTGCTCCTGGGCCAGGCGTCGGCGGGAGCGGGGCTGAGCCTTAGGCCCCAGGCCTGCCCCGCTGCTCACACCCCTGCCTCCGGCTCCCAGATCTGGCTGACGGCGCTGTGCCTTGTGTTGGTCTTCACAGTCACCCTGTCCGTCTTCCCCGCCATCACCGCCATGGTGACCAGCTCCACCAGTCCTGGGAAGTGGAGTGAGTGCTGGGCTGCAGAGGGGGCTGGGCAGGGGGGCGGAGGGGAGAGAAGAGGGAGGGGAGTCAGGACCGGGATGAGCCCCTCTCTCTCTCTCTCTCCCAGGTCAGTTCTTCAACCCCATCTGCTGCTTCCTTCTCTTCAACATCATGGACTGCCTGGGGCGGAGCCTGACCTCGTACTTCCTGTGGGTGAGCACACCTGGGGGAGGGCGGGTGTGTGGCCTGAGGTTCTGGGAAGCAGCTGGCTACCCGAGGGAGAGCACAGGACGGTGATTTCCCAGCCAAGGTGCAGCTGGTCTGGGCCTGGACCGGGACAGACACCAGGTGGCAGGGAGGCATGCCAGCCACGGCTGGCACCGTGCGCTCCGAACGCGGACACTGTGTCCGGTTGACCCTCAGCATCCGGCCCAGGGCCAGCCCTCGGTGCGTGGAGACCCGCGTGGAGGTCTCAGCGCCAGTGAGGGGGCACTGCGCTCCTGGTGTTGGCACTGCTTTCCGCCGCGGTGCTGCTTCATCAAATGAAACCTTCCAAGGAGACACAGTAAGGAAAGCAGGTCAGGGAGGAGCTGCAGGATGGGACTTGGATGCCCAGCTCCCATTCCCATTCAGCAGCCCCCGCCGCCCCAAAGGGATCTGTGGGGGTGCTCGGAGGAACCAGGTTTGAAAACCAAAGATGCTGCCCGCGGCCTCTTCCGGTTCTGCCCGGAGAGACCACGGGCTGGCGGCGGGGAGAGGCGGAGGCCCTCCTGGCTTGCTGGATGGCCCGGCCCGAGCGCTGGGTCCTCACAGCTCCTGTGGGGCGGCTCAGGGGAAGAGAGGCAGGGTCTGCGGGCGCCCCTGGGGCAGAGACCCTGCTCGCGGGGCTGGCCTGACCCCTGCTTCCGCCGCAGCCGGACCAGGACAGCCGCCTGCTGCCCCTGCTGGTCTGCCTGCGCGTCCTGTTCATCCCGCTCTTCATGCTGTGCCACGTGCCCCAGCGGTCCCGGCTGCCCACCCTCTTCCCGCAGGACGCCTACTTCATCACCTTCATGATGGTCTTCGCCGTGTCCAACGGCTACCTGGTGTCCCTCACCATGTGCCTGGCGCCCAGGTCCGGGGACTGCCTGGGAGGGCCTGGGGGTGGGGGCCGGGTTAGCTCTCTGAGGGGGGCATCCTGCAGGGGGCTCACCCTGCTCTGGCCAGCCCTGCCCCGGCTGCCTGCCTCCGGGCCTCGCTGTGCCACCCCGTCGGTGGACAATGACTCCACTGGCGCTGGGGCCTCCTCTCTGGGCCCCAGTTTCCCCATCTGTGAAGTAAACGGGTTGGGCTGTTCTTTCTCAGGGCCCACCCACTCCCCAAATTCTCAGTGGACGGGGCGCTCACTGAGTTTGCTCAGAAGCAGAGTTCATAGGCTGTTGGTGTCGGGGCCACGGAGCTGAGAATCCAGAGGAGCTGGGCGGGCGGTTTTATCCAGAGGGGAAGCCGTTGGATCTGGAATCCTATAATCCTGGCCCCCGGGGGCCTAGAGATGCCCTCGTCCTCATTTCAGCTCAGGAAACAAGTCCGGAGACAGGGCTGAGGGTGGGTCCGCACAGGCCAGAACTCGGGGTGCTGTGAGGGGGCCGGGTCGCGGGGCTGGGTCCATGGGGGCCGGGCGTGTTCTGAGAGCGGCCCCCTGTGTGTGTGTCGCAGGCAGGTGCTGCCCCATGAGCGAGAGGTGGCCGGCGCCCTCATGACCTTCTTCCTGGCGCTGGGGCTGTCCTGCGGGGCCTCCCTGTCCTTCCTCTTCAAGGCACTGCTCTGAGGGCTCCGCTCCCCCGGCTCCTCTCGCCCCCTCGGAGCCCAGGCCGGGCAGGGGGTGGCGCCCGCTCAGGCCTCTGCTGGGCCGGCCCCTGGGTCTGGAGGTGCCCGCAGGAGGAGGCAGGCGCTGCCTTGGGGTGATGCGAGGAAGACGTCACCACCGGTCATGCCAGCCCTCGCCCAGGACGGAGGCGCGCAGAGACCGACGCGATCAGAAGCACAAGCCCTGGCTGCGCAGGTGGCGGCCACATCGGAGCGTGTACTTGTTGGGACAGAAAACAGCCCTGCCTCCGAGGGGGGCCGCAGGGGGCCATGCGGAGGGCACGGGGGTGTGGGCCGGCCTCGGCTCCAAATGGGAGTGTGGCCGGCCTGGGGCAGGGACTCCCCTCCGCCCCAGGCCTCAGCGGCCCCGGGGCAGGTCCCTCGGAGCCCAGGACAGAGGGTGCGGGGAGTCCGGGGGAGCAGGGAGAGAGACAGGTGTTAGGGGTCCGAGGGTGCGCTCAGGACCCCCTGGGCCTCAGACTGTGTGTGTTGCCAACACTTGCTGTGTCCGCGCCCAGGGCCAGTTGGGGCCCCAGGTCTGTAGCTAGCCTGCATGTATGCTCTTATTTTTTTATTTTATTTTTTAAATATATTTTATTGATTTTGTACAGAGAGGAAGGGAAAGAGATAGAGAGTTAGAAACATCGATGAGAGAGTGTCATCGATCAGCTGCCTCTTGCACACCCCCTACTGGAGATATGCCCGCAACCTAGGTACATGCCCTTGACCGGAATCGAACCTGGGACCCTTCAGTCCCCAAGCCGACGCTCTATCCATTGAGCCAAACCGGTCTCGGCTGCATGTGTGCTCTTAGTGTGCAACGCTCCCCGCGCCTGCTCTCCCAGCGGCACTGGGGCCCTTGGGGGAGCCAGGCAGGGACTGTACCCCCCTTTGTACAGGGGAGGTGCCCGAGTCCCGATTCACGGCAGAGCTGGGCCCAGCCCCCACCCCCTCCCCCTGTAGGTGCCATCCTGCCAGCCCGATGTCCCCGTCTCTTCCTCACGGGCTGGAAGCGCAGCCCTGGGCACTCACCCCGCCTTCCTGCAGTTTCTCTCTCTGCTCCTGCTCCTGGGTCCAATTACAATCCTCTTCGTTTGTAAAATGAGGTCTCTGAGTCCTTCTTTCCAAAGTGCTCTCAGCTCCGTTGGCTCTGATGAGCTGGGCGGGGTGGGGATGGTTGTACCCTTTTGGCAGATGGGATGACTGAGGCCCGGGAGGGGCAGGGATTTGTGAGCACTCCTGCAATGGCCAAGGGATGTGGACCTGCAAGGAGCCCTGGACTCCTGGGCAGAGCACCGGGCCCCTCGGCACCGCAGGCGCTCCTTTCTCAGAAACGGAGCCGTACTGAGCCAGCTGACGCTCGGGACGGACGGAGGAGAGGCCTGCTTCACCCCCCGGTACTACCATGCCCAGCCCAGAGAAGAGCACCTGTGGGGTTTTGTGGATCTTTTGCCATTTCAGGCGCTGGCCTGGCTGCCCGCTTGCCCTCCTTCCTGCTGTGAACTGTCACTGAGGAGCTTTCTATCCTGGGGGCTGAGCCGGGCCCCTGCTCAGGAGCCAGAGGCTGTTTTGATATCAAAGAGGAAAGTGAAGCAATATATGGCCTTGGCAGCTGAACTACAGCCCCAGGAAGAGCCCAAGGGAGGATTCATTCTTTTGACCACAATTCACAGCGCCAGGCCCTGGCTGGTCCGGGACCCTGAAACCTCCATATCTGGAGGCCACAGGGAACAGTGTGAAGGCCCTGCAGGCTGTGTAACAGGCTGCAGGAGAGGCCGAGGGTCCTGCTGGGAAGTCAGGGCAGCCTCCCAAAGGAGGCGTCCCCAGCTGGGTCTTGAGGGGTGAGTATGAGTGCTGGGCTGGTGTTGGGGGACGGCACCCCAGGCAGAGGCGCCAGAGAGAGTGGGGGGCATGGACAGGGACATTCAGGAACAGTGGGGACTTCGGGCAGGGGGTGGGGTGAGGAAGCCCCTAGGATGTGAGGGAGGGAGAAGAGAGGTTGAGGCTGGAGCAGTGGGTTGGGGACAAATGACAAAGATCCTTAGCGATGAGGACTCAGTGGGATTAGAGAGGGGAGGAGGGATACAGGGGAGGAGGGGGCATTTGCCTCTGCAGAGGCTGCTTAATTTAAGGGTCAAGAGTCCTAACATCAAAGCCAGGCCCTGCAGAATGCAAGGTGGTTCAACGTACAGAAACACATGGGTGGGAGACGCCATGCAGCACAGGACAGAAGGGGGAAACCACATCCTCATCTCACCTGATGCCGAAAAAGCGTCTGACAAAATTCAAGGCTTCAAGATGAAAACACGGAAATAGATGGGATCTTCCCCAACCGGATAAGGGGCGTTCATGGAAAATCCACAACCAATGGCGGCTCAGTGTGAGAGTGAGCGCCTTCCCCCAAGGTCAGGAACGGGAGGACCCCACTCTTACCATTTCGTCTGTTCACCTTTGTACTGGGAGGGCTAGCCTGAGCCACTTGGCAAGAAAGAGAAATAGACATCCAAATTGGAAATGAAGTAAAGCTACCCAGATTCACAGATGATAGATACATACATGTACAGAAAATCCTAAAGAATACACACATACACACACATGCACACACACACACACACACACCACATGCACTCGTGCCTATTAGAGGTAATAAGTGAATTTAGTAAAGTTTCGGGATTCAAGATCAATACAGTAATATTTCTTCACGTCCTGATGAATAGGGTTTTTGTTTTTTTCTTTTTTTTTTCAGAATATTGTATATTTTATTATTTGGATACTCTGTGTTACATATCCTTTATTTTTTTATTTTTAAAAAATATATATTTTATTGATTTTTTACAGAGAGGAAAGGAGAGAGATAGAAAGGTCGATGAGAGAGAAACATCAAACAGCTGCCTCTTGCACACCCCCTACCAAGGATGTGCCCGCAACGAACGTACATGCCCTTGGCTGGAATCGAACCTGGGACCTTTCAGTCCGCAGACCGACGCTCTACCACTGAGCCAAACCGGTTTCGGCCATATCCTTTATTTTTAAAAATTATGTTTTTATTGATTTCAGAGAGGAAGGGGGAGAGAGATAGAAACATCAATGATGAGCCCTAACCAGTTTGGCTCAGTGGATAGAGCGTGGGCCTGTGGACTGAAGGGTCCCAGGTTCGATTCCAGTCAAGGGCATGTTCTTTGATCCCCAATAGGTGGTGTGCAGGAGGCAACTGATCAATGTTTCTCTCTCATCGATGTTTCTAACTCTCTATCCCTCTCTGTAAAAAAGCAATAAGATATATTTTCTTAAAAAAAAGAAACATCCATGATGAGAGAATCATTGATTGGCAGCTGGGGATCAAGCCTGCAGCCCTGGGATCGGAATCGAACCTGGGCCCCTCCAGTCCGCAAGCCAATGCTCTATCCTCTGAGCCAAGCCAACGAGGGCTAATGAGTGGGTTTCCCTCCCTCGCCAGGCCATCCTCTGACAGTAGCTGAGTGTCCTACAATGTAACTGTCTACTGGGGAGAGCATCAGGTCCACAAGCTAAGGACTCGCTCCCCTGCAGATGTCAATGTTGCGTCCGGGTTGTAACCTGTACTTCTGAGCAACTGGCTGTAAATCAGCACCCAGCACCCTGCCCTGGGGCTCCATTAATTTGCTAGAGCAGCGCGCAGCACTGAGAGAGACATTTTCCTGCCGGATTCCAGATTTATTATAAAAGCCAGAAGCCAGGACCAGCAGAGGGAGAGCTGCACAGGGAACAGCCCCCTTGGTAATGGCTGTGAACTGCTCTTTGGGCTTCACCTGCCCACTCCCCGCTGAGCTTGGCAGGCCTCTCTGCCCACCAGGGGCTTTGGGCCTCCTCTGGCCCCTTCCACGTGGCTTTGCTGGAAATCGGCCAAGCCCTGTCACTATTTCTCAGTTCCCCTTAGAGGAGAGCCCCGGGGAGTCTCCAGAAGCCTTGGATTTACTGGTTCAGAAAACGGGAATGGAGCTGCTGTGCGGCCAGCATCGCAGGGGGTGAGGGAAGGGGTAGTGGGCAGATCCCCGGCACCTGGAGGTGGAAAGTAGGGGTTGTGTGGGCACCGCAGGTGAAAGAAATGCCCAGAGGGCCGGGTGGGCAGGAAGGTGCAGGGCTGAGACGTTGGCAAAGCGAAGACTTTGCAGAGGGGAGTCACTCTTACACTCCAGCGCTGTCACCCTGAAGGAATGCAGGCCTGGCATTGCCAGATCTTCCAGAATTCACACGGAAGCTGGACATGGGGTTTATGTCCAGCCTCCTGATTAACAAAGTTAACGATCAATGTGCTTTAAATTGTGTCGTCGTCGTCTTTAGCCCTGAGCAGGTCATAGAAAACCCAAGTGGCATCCGATCTGGCCTCTGTGTCTCCGGTTTTCCAGGCCCGTGCTGCCAGGCTCTTGTTTCTCCTCTGGCCCCGTCACCAGCGAACACCGAGGACAGCGCCCGTGTCCCCGCAGGCCTCATTCTCGGGCCTGCAGTTCCCCTCTGCGCTCCGTGGGAGTCATTGTGGGGCCGTGGAATAGGGGCTCCTGGCCACCCTTCAGCTCCCCCTGCCTGTGGGGCGGTAGAGGGTCCCAGAGCACCCTCCCTCCTGCCCCAGAGCACCTTCCCAAGATTCACAGCGCTCAGCAGCCATTGCCTGTCATGGACATAACAGGGGAAGTACCTGCCCTTCCCACAAACTCTCCTCTTCAAAGAATCCACACTCATTCAGCACCTTCTGTATAAGGCTGGGTTAGAATACTCAAGCGCGCACGTGTGTGTGTGTGTGTGAGGGTGTGTGTGTGTGAGGTGTGTGTGTGAGGGTGTGTGTGTGTGTGTGTGTGTGTGTGAGGGTGTGTGTGAGGGTGTGTGTGTGTGAGATGTGTGTGTGAGGGTGTGTGTGTGTGTGTGTGTGTGTGTGAGGGTGTGTGTGAGATGTGTGTGTGAGGGTGTGTGTGTGTGAGGGTGTGTGTGTGAGGGTGTGTGTGTGTGTGTGTGTGATCAGCACTCAGGCCCCTGGCCAGAACCCGGGTTCTGGTCTTCCAGGTGCGGGACCGGGCCCCTGTCTGGGAGGGAGGAAGCCGGGCCCCCTGTCTGGGAGGGAGGAAGGCATGCAGAATGCGGGAAGAGCCTGAGGGGGGAGGAGGCCGCGGAGAGCCGTGGAAAATAAAGAGCCACCCCCTGCGTAAAACGCGACCGACGAGGATGGGATTCGAACCCACGCGTGCAAAGCACAATGGATTAGCAGTCCATCGCCTTAACCACTCGGCCACCTCGTCCCGCAGGGAAGCTCTGCCTTTCTGACTTCCCTTATCGCTCCTCTCCTCCGCACCGAGCCCCTCCGCACCGAGGGCCGCCGGGCGGGATCCACCGGCGGGG